>CM068369.1:248974769-250180769 GCA_034769895.1 Magicicada septendecula
CTCTATTTTCAAACCGGGCTTCTTTCTAAAGTGGTTTAACGTGTGGTTCGGTGCCGTGCTTCTTTGTTGCCGCTTATATCAAAATGAATTTTTGTAGAGATAGGAAGGAGATACATTATTTTTTCCATACACTATAAATGTAGGACCGCTCTCACGTATTTTGTTTATATTTTCATGGTTGTAATTATTCATGCAATTGGGAAATTTTGAATGTTTATACCGTTACGGATTACTGCAATTATTTAACTTGGTAACTCATACTGTTATTTCTTGTTATTGCGTGTTGAGCAATCGTTTCACTAGAGCAATTAAAATGTGTGTGTGTGTGTATTGGTGGGTGGGTGGGTGGGTGAATGTGTGCGCGCACGCGTGTTTTGAAAATTGTTAATAAAAATTTTTAGTACCCATTTCTTTGACGTTCAGTAATCTAATAATATTTTAAGATCTCGATGCATGCATGCAGTCGCAACAAAATGGTTTTTGCTTTTAGTGTCTCTTTGTCAACATTTAAGTGTTACAAAATTAAAATTAAAAGCGTTACTTTTAAATTAAATTATTCAATGTCCATCTTGATCTTGAAAATCATCATCCTCCCTTATCAAGAGATTCGTTATTTACTACTATTGGTGTATCATTAAACACCATGACCCAAGTTTTACTTCTACATAGTGTGGTAAAGACATTATATTTGAAATACTCAGAAGCGTCTTCTTTAAGGAGTTTTCTTAATTCTCTTATAAGTATTGGTAACTTTTTAGTATCTGATCGTATGTCACAACTTCCAACTGGACTAAAGGCTCGGATGGATAACTGGTCTAATTATTGTAGTAAGATGAAGATGGTTTAAGCGTAGAAAATGGACCACATTCTTTTGTTTATGTCCGTAAATCCTAAATAGATTTTAAAATGTTCATTGAAATAAATAAGTAATAACTCAAGTAAATAATATAGTAAAACATTATATTTATAACTAAAACGAACAAGGCAGGTGAGGATCGGTTAAAATTCAAGATACTGACAAATAATCGCATTAAGTATACGAAAGTACTTACGATTAATTATATTATACTTTTTATATTCGTTAAATAGGTCTTAAGCATTTAGAAATTTCATAAAAATAAAAATGTGAATTTGGTTTGGAATTAAATTGCGTATACTGCGCTACGTAAGTTTCGCAATAATGTTTTATTTATATCCTTGTTTCGTAACAGCGTAGCAAATATAAAAAGGTTTTTAAAATTTAACTGCGCATAAACCAGAATGCGATGAATTCTGCTTTGTTATGTGACTGTCATTTAAATGCTAGACTACAATTGCCAGATAAATACACGTTTTCTGTACGGGTTTGCTACATTTACATAGTTATACAATTTTTATGACAATTTCTTTAGAAAGGCTTTTATACAAGAATTATTTAATACAAGAACAATGTGTTTGAATAGCTAAATATTTACATTGCGTCTGACATAATCGTTATTCTGTTCAATGGAACAGGAATTTTTCAAAGTACAATATACCGGTTCTTAAAAAGTTTTCGGTACTAAAATTTTTAATAAACACATCCGTACTAAACACTAATTGAACTGAAAATAAGCCAATGTCTAAAAAATTTAATTAACGTCAGCTGTTGTTAGAAGTCACTAACGACGTACAGTTTTTATGTAACACTCTCTTGAGTAACGTGTACCTGCATTGCCATGTAAACAATTTGCTATCGTATGAAACCTCATTTATATAACGATGTATTATTTTTGTAAATTACAGAAATTCAAAATGTTACACACACACACACACACACACACACACACACGCACACACGCACACACACACACACACACACACACTTAAACACGTCATTGACATCATGAACATTATCATCATTAGAACTCGTCTCCAACAATTCTCCAATGATCTGTCTCTTGTGAAATTCTCATCCAGTGAACTCTAGCACAATGTTCAACTACAGTACTCCAATATATTATGACATGGCGTCGTCGTAGCTTTTGTCTGGCTAGAGTATATTTTATATTCTAATCCACTTTTGAAAGTAACCAATATTTTGGCGTGTTGATTGTTCACTTTAATTGTCTCCTGCTACTGCATTTAAGCATTTCCGATTATACCGGATAGTTAATATTTAAAGGAATATGAATCGTATGTGATATATTAAATTCATATATATATATATATTGTCACAGGACAAATGGCGCCAATCGTACACACTATAGTTTTTTAGGCCCTTAAAAGGACCGTTTGTCGGGTACGCTAAATCATTTGCGTACGCTGCCCGAGCCGCGCTGTGATGTTCGGCGGCTGCGTCCGCTGTTCCGGGCGTGCTGCGGTTCTCTTCTTTCGGCAGCGGTATGTAGAGCCCGCTGCTGTCCCAGTCGATGTCCATCACTGCTTCTCCTGCGTTCTCCATTCTTCCTTCTTCCTTTTCTTCCAGCTGGCTTGACGACGTCCAATGGAGTGCGCCAAAAATTTTTAGCGGCGCTGTTTTTATGCCCTGACAGGTCGTATGCCACGAACCTATCAGAGTGCCGCTGGTCCCTGGTTGGCTCGCCTCGAGCACGTTAGATGGTCACGTTGAGGCCAATCAAGCTGCTGCCGATCCTTGATTGGGTCGCCTCGCCTTCTCGTGTCACGTCTCGGCTGGCGCCGAGAGCAGATCTTCGCCTCGCTATGTCACGGGGGAGAGTCTACCTAGAGCTGTTGCCCGGGTAGGCTGTGCTACTCTTTTTCGCATTTGCGATTGTGGTTTTTAACCGTTAGTAATATCTTTTTCAATCTGTTTTCTTCATCATCATCATCATCATCGTTCTTCAACCATCAGTGTGCTACAATTTCAGAAGTGTATTGTGTCGTGCGCGAGTGTTTTTGTGATTCGTGTGCAGTGCGCGTCTGGTGTTCGTGTTCTTTGTCTGTCAGTGTAGTGATTCAGTGCTGGTGAAAGTTACTCATTCCTAGCCCTTTTTGCGTCTTCGACGTTCATTTCGGTTAATCCCGAGATGGCGTCGAACGCAACTCCCGTTCCTTTGCCGGCACCGCTGGTAACCTTAATGGAAACCTGCGGTACTGGTCCTCATTCTACCCCGCTGCCGTCCCATATAATCAGTGATAGTGAAAGTGAAAGTGATTGTGCGTCGATGTGTAGTGTGGGGACGGGGGAAGGTGAATTTTCGCTTGTGGAGGGCAAGTCTGCCAAACGCAAGCGAAAATTGGTCGCCAGCCCGCCACCGGCCGCTGCTACGCATCGGGTATCTAGTCCCGGTAACAGCGCCAACCATCCGACAGTCTCCCTCTCAATCTGTGCCCAAGCCTAAAATTCCTCCGATTGTCATTCCCGACAATCGCAATTATAGGGAAATTCTTCGTTCCCTCCAGAATCTGCTTCCTTCGGCCAAACTCGAGGCCAGGTGCCAAGGCTCCTCGCTTCGAATTGCGGCCACAACAGTCCCGGACTTCCGATCGGTCCAACAGTTTCTTACCGATCGGAAGATCTCCTTCCATACTTTCGCGCTTCCTTCAGAGCGCGAAATTAAAGTTGTTCTTTCCGGACTTCCTTCCTGGACCGCCCCCGATACCATCAGGCAGGAGCTTGTCGCCTTAGGCTATTCGCCGACGGCGGTAAGTGTACTGCATGCTGGCAAGGGGGAAGATCGCCGTCCTGTGAATAGTTTCCTAGTGAAACTACTCAAAGTAGGCTAGTTCGAGGAGGTCTATGGCCTCCAAAACTTCCTGCACCTTCGGGTGCAAGTTCGTACTTTTGACCCGCGGCCAGGCCCCTCGCAGTGTTTTAACTGTCAGAGGTTTGGCCACTCCAGCTTATTCTGTAATCACCCTCCGCGTTGCGTGCGATGTACTGAGCCTCATCGTGGGTGTGATAAGCCCAAGACGGGGTTCACGGCCATTTGCTGCAACTGCGGCGGGGACCATCCGGCTAGTTATAGAGGATGTAGGGACTTTATATCAGCCATGAAGCTGCAGCGGACTCCTGCTCGCCCTGGCGCGCAGGCAGGCCGTGTTGCAGGTCCCCTCCCTAACCGCAGAGAGGCCTTCCCACCTCTCTCCGGAGCATCATCTCAGGCCCCGGCAGCAGTTCCGGCTGCTCCCAGGGCCCCAGTTCCGCCTGCAGTCGACGTTTCGGCGCCGCCTGCAGTCCCTTCTGTCCCGGCGCCTGCCGGAGCGCCCGGTCCTTCATACGCGGCTGTGGCCGCTACATCAGTCCCGCCTTCCGCTCCTCGGAGCCACAAACCAAAGCGCACTCGTCGCCGTCAGCGACAAGTTCCACAGGCCTTGCCTGTAAAACCTCAGCGGGCCCCGCCCGCCCCCAGCCATCAACCTACGCTCCCAATTGAGCAGACCCCACGTCCGTCCCCGAGCCCTGCGCCATCTGCAACACCGGCCGAGGCCAGCCAGGTCCGTCTTCCGGAATCTCGGGAATCTTCCCGGGCCCCGGTGGACCCCCTGACTGCCTGGGCTGAAACTTTGGTAAACAACATCAGGTCTGCTCCAGATACAACCACGGTTCTCGCCCTGGTGTTTCAATCCCTGTCTACCCTCTTTCCTCTTCTTCCTTTGAATGGCTAGGAGTCTTAGGATCGTTGCGTGGAATGCCCATGGGGTAGTCCCTCGACGATCTGAACTGATGACTTTCGTAACGGAGTACGACGCTGATGTCGTCCTCCTTTGCGAGACTCATCTGGCTCGCTACCATACCTTCAACCTGCCATCTTACATCTGTTTTCGTCAGGATCGTCCCCAACGGCCTGGCTGTCGCCCCTCGGGGGGGACAGCCGTCTTAGTCCACAGGCGGATATCCCACAGGCCACTACCCCCTTTAGATACATCTCTTGTTGAAGGTTGTGCGGTGGCGATAGACGCTGGCGGATCGGAGTTGCGCGTTGTTGCGGCGTATCTCCGGCCCGGCCTGCGGCTACCTCCACCGCCCGAGGAGTGGGACGCTCTCCTCGATCATCCCCTACCAACCATCGTAGCCGGCGACTTAAATGCCAAGCATCCCTCCTGGAACAGCAGAGTAGCCAACGCCTACGGAAAATCTCTGTATCGGTTCGTCTCCGACGACCCGGTACTTCAAGTTATCGGCCCAGAAGACCCTACTCACTTCCCCTTTTCCGGTCATCGACCGGACGTCCTTGACATTGTCATAGCCAAGGACGTGACCCATCACATCCAGGTCTCGTCAGTGTCGGATCTCTCATCCGATCACAATCCCCTTTTTATAACTGCCCGTGAGCTGTCGGCCTCACCCCGACCTCCCGCTCAGACTGTTAGGAGAGTCAACTGGCGCTCCTACCATGATGAGCTCTCACGGCGGTTACCATCACTCCCCGCGGACCCGGTCGTCACTTGTGACGATTTGGATCTCCGAGCCACTCATCTTCAGGAGTTGGTCCAAGGTGTCATGGATCGACACACATATACTCTCGAGGTGAATCATCGTAAATCGGCCTTACCTGCGGAAGTACTCCACGCCATCTGGCTACGGCGCAATCTCCGCCGCAGATGGCAAAGAACCCGTGATCCCGGCGTCAAAAGGCGCTTTCAGGCCCAGTCTCTTTACGTCCAGCAGCTACTGCGGGACGTAAACTCTGATCGATGGGACTCATACCTTGAGTCTCTTGAAGTCGACCACGCCTCCGTCTGGAGAGCGGCGAGTAGACTGACCCGCGAGAAGAGAACTCGCAACCCACTTGAAACTCCGAACGGGGTTGTATCTTCATCAGAAGGCAAGGCAGAGGTCTTCGCCGACTGCATGGAGGTGCAATTTACTGTTCACCAAGGCGTCTCGGACCCTGCCCACTCGGCAGAAGTCCGTGACTTCCTATCTGGACATTTTTCACGCCCTCCCGAAATCCCAGCCCTCCCGTTCGACAGGGATGAACTAGTTTCATCTATCTGCCGACTAAATCGCCGTCGCGCCCCCGGTCCTGACCGGATCGGGGCCGCTGCTCTACAAAATCTCCCGGCCTCAGGCGTTGACCTCGTTCTTGAGCTGTTTAACTCCTGTCTCCGGCTACAGTACTTTCCCCGCCTGTGGAAATCTGCCAACATCGTAATGATTCCGAAGCCTCGCAAGCCGCGCATGCTTCCTGAAAGCTATCGTCCAATCTCTCTCTTGCCAGTCATCTCGAAGGTGTTCGAGCGTCTCCTGCTGGCTCGCATCTCGCCGCTGCTAGATGGTTTCATCCGCAGCGAACAGTTCGGGTTTCGCAGAGAGCACTCGACCACGCTTCAATTGGTCCGCGTTGTTACGCACTTGTCAGACGCCACCAACAGGCGAGCGGCTACGGCCGCCGTACTGTTGGACGTGAGCAAGGCCTTCGATAAAGTCTGGCACGAAGGTCTTCTCTTCAAACTTGCCAATTCCCCTCTACCATCGACCATAGTGTTTTTCCTCCGGTCGTATCTCAGCGACCGAACCTTCAGGGTGAGCGTCGACGGGTCCTGTTCTACAGTTCGACCCGTCGCCGCCGGCGTACCACAGGGATCTGTCCTCGGCCCCGTTCTGTACCTTGTGTACACGAACGACCTGCCTGTCTTGCCCGGAGTCACGTTGTCTTTGTTCGCTGACGATGCTATGTATCACTGCAGCTCCCTGTCCCCGCGATTTGCGAGTACAAAGCTGCAGCGTCAGTTGAACCAGCTTCCGGACTGGCTACGGAAATGGCGGGTGACGATCAACACGGAGAAATCCGAGGCGATCTGTTTCACCCGTAAGTCCATCTCCCGATGCCAGCCCCTCTCCCTAGCAGGGAGACCCATCGCCTACAAAGAATCGGTGAAGTATTTAGGCGTTCGACTAGATCGTCGCCTTTGCTTCAACGCCCACGTGACGGAAACCCTTGCCAAGGCTCGCGGCGTCCGAGCCAAATTATCTCCTTTCCTCTCGTGTCGCAGCCGCCTGGCCATGCGCACGAAACTTACCATCTATCTACTATTTCTCAGGTCTGTATTGACCTATGCGGCACCCGCCTGGTGGTCTCTTTTATCCACCACCAACAGATGTAGGCTGGAAGCTTTCCAGTCCCGAACACTCCGATCCTTGACGGGGTCCCCTTGGTTTGTAAGGAACGACGTGATTCGAAGGGGTCTCCGTGTTCCTACCTTGACTTCCTTTGTCCGGTCGCTGGCTCTAACTCTCTTTGCTAAAGCCTCGACCTCCACCTTCCCGTACCTACGAACCATCAGTGCATCAGAACCACCACCGCCCATTCGGGTCAAGCGCCCTCGGGCGCTTCTTGATGACCCGCCATAACGCCATCCTCTTTAAATTAAATACAAACAAGTAATCATCAGTCCTAGACCAGAGTATTTCACCAAACTGTCCTTCTCTCCTTCCTGTCCACCTCCTAGCACGCTGAGCCGGCTGCTTGTCGCTGTCATCATTCACTGGCACGGAGGCTCTCCGCCTCGCGGGGAGCGACCGACGCCCTCAGGGCGTCTGCTGCCTGGACTTGAAACGGGCAACATCTGTTGCTCGAATCGGTACCAGCGGCAGTGCATTAAACAAATAACAGTTATACTCCCCCGCCTTCTCAGTTAACTGGTTGGCGGTTTCCTTTTCCAGTCTTAGGTAACCAGTCGACATGTACCAGCACTATGTTTACTTCTGGCAGCCATTGGACACGATCCAGATGCTGCAATCAAGCCACGGGTGCAAAGACACCCCGCATCCATAATGCAATGCAATGCTATGTCACAACTCCCCCGGGTCTTGAATGCTCTCCGGTGGCCAGCCCATTGTTCTTCTCCGGCGGGTTTGAGCCGTTGGCGGTGAACCTTGTATGGACGTCCGTCCTTCTCCACCGTGTAAATCTGCCCGCCGAGGGTTGCGGCAACGCTAAAGGGACCTTCCCAGGCTGGCTCCCATCCAGGGTACCTCCGTCCTTTGGCTGGTCCGGCGTGGCTCTTGACGTACACCAGCTGCCCTACGGCCAGTGTAGGGTCCTGTGTCCTCCGTTCCGGATACCGCCGCCGCTGATACTGCGTCTGGTGTGACCTGGCCGCCTCTTCTCGTTCCTCAATTGGCCGGACGTCCTGTTCTGCGTGTGGCCGACTCCAGTCGCCGGGTCGGCGTAGGTCTCTGCCCAGCAGAAGCTCGCTCGGTGTCACTCCAGTGGCGGCGTTTGCACGATTCCGCAGCGAGAACAGAATCGTCGGCAAACGCTTGTCCCAGTCGCCATGGTCCTTGGAGTCATGGAGCTGGATCCGCAGCGCCTTCTTGATCTCGCCGTTGCGCCGCTCGGTCGGGTTCGCCCTGGGATGGTAGTTGGCTGTAGTCCACGGTCGTATGTGCAGCTTGTCGCACATCTGCTTCCACTTGTGGCCCGTGAGCGGCTTTCCGTTGTCGGTGAGCAACGCCTCTGGGTATCCCCAACGAGGGAACACTTCTTCCTCCAGGTAGCGGATAATGGTGTCGGCGTCCGCCTTGCGCACGGCCTTTGCTTCCACCCATCTCGACATCATATCCGTGACCACTACGATGTACCGGTTGCCAGCTCGAGTCAGCGGATATGGTCCCATGACGTCCAGGGCGACAGTATTCCAACATCTCCTGGGTCGGTGAGGTCGCTGTTGGTCCTGTTCGGGATTTGCGCCGCGCTTGTGTAGGGCGCATATTCTGCAACTCCGGACGTATCTGCGGACATCAATGGTTAGGCCGGTCCAGACGAAGTCCTTGCCGATGGCCCGAAACGTTTCTTCGGCCCCCGGATGACCGGCTTCAGGGAAGTCGTGGAAGTGCCTGATGACCTCCATGCGGACACTCGGCGGCACGTACAATCCTGGTTCCTGGTTGCGTCTGTCCTTCCAAACCAGGCCGTTGTCCACCCGGTATCCTCTCGCTGTAGCCGCCGCAGGGTCGTTTCTCCACGCTTGGCACTCCTGGTCGCCTTCTTGCGCCTCCTGCACTGCCTGATGGATGCCGACAGCTGTGATTTCTTGTAGTCGGGGTGCAGCTGCCGCAACACTGCGAAGTGGCCTCTCTTCAGGCTGCATCCGTGGTTCTTCTTGGACGCCGGCAGTATCTTCAAGCCCAGGTTCCCTCGAGAGGAAGTCCGGCAACTCGTTCTCCTTGCCCGGGCAGTGGACGACGGTGAATTTGAAGCTCTGTATCAGTAGAGCCCAGCGAGCGTACTTCGTCTTCTGCCCCGTCGCCTGCTTCAGCCAAGTTAGCGCCTTGTTGTCGGTCCTTAGGGTGAAATGTCGATCCTCCAAGTATGGCCGGTATTTCTTGATGGCCCAGACGACTGCCAAACACTCCAGTTCGTTGGAGTGGTAGTTCTTCTCCGCCTCGTGGAGCTTGGCACTGGCGTACGAGATGATACGCCTCTCTCCGGCTTCGGTGCATTGATAAAGCACCGCTCCAAGTCCCTTTTGGCTGGCGTCGGTCTGCAGAAACATCGGCAAGTCTCGATCCGGTCGTGAGAGTTTTAACGGCTGCCGGAAAGCGGCCTTAACCTCTTCGAAGGCTCGCTGAGTTGTGTCGTCCCAATGCCACTTTCTTGTCCGCAGCAGGTCCGTTAACGGTTCCGAAATCATGGCGAAGCAGGGGATGTACTCTCGCAGCCAGTTGCAGGTTCCCAGGAAGCGTTGCAGCTCTTTCTTGTTGCTGGGGGCCGGCTGGTCTTCAATCGCTCTGAGATGTTGCTGCTGCGGGAGGTTGCCGTCCGGAGTAATCTCGTGGCCCAGAAAGGCGACTTCTTCCCGGCCGAAGTGACACTTGTTGAGCGAGCAGGTCAGCTGGTGCATCTGCAGCCTTTCCAAGACTTGATCCAGGTGTCGCAGGTGCGTTTCCCAGTCGGGGGAGTAGACAATGATGTCGTCCAGATAGACGAGGCAGCACTCCCGTAATAGTCCCGTGAGAACATCCTGCATCAGCCGTTGGAAGGTGCTGGGCGCGTTCTTCAGCCCAAAGCACATCACCCGGAACTGGTAGCGACCTCCGTCGGGCACCGAGAATGCTGTGTACTTCTTTGCTTCTTCCTCCAGCGGGATTTGCCAGTAGCCGCTCTTGAGATCTAGGGTCGAGAAAACTTGGGCCCCGCTGAGGTCCTTGATTGTTTCGTATATCAGCGGCAGTGGTGAGTCCACATCCTCGGTCTGATCGTTCAGCCTCCGGAAGTCTACGCAGAACCGGGGTGTGCTGTCCTTCTTCTTCACAATCACCACCGGAGAGCTGTATGGCGAGGTGGCCGGTTCAATGATACGCTGCCTCAGCATCTCTTCTACCTGTTCCCGGATGGTGCGTTTCTTCTCGTCGGAGTACCGGTACATTGGGAGCCGGAATGGCTGGCTACCTTCTATCAGCCGGATCTCGTGCTTGGCCGCAGATGTAGTGCGGAGCGGGCCACGGGAGAACAAACTGCGATGACGGTGTAACATTTCCAGAAGCCGTTTATGGTGTTGGCCACCTGCTGACGTTTGAAGGCTAGCTTCGTCAATGTCCTCTTCCTCGGGCTCCGCGCGGTCATTCCAGAAGACCGTCTGTCGGTTCTCGCTGCCAATGTGAAGGCAGCCCCGTCGGTAGTCCACAACTGCTTGGTTGGCCGTGAGCCAGTGGTGGCCCAATAAAACTTCTTCTTGCAGTCCGGGCACTTCTAGCAGACTGGTGGTGGTCGCGAGACTTCCAATTATAATGTCTGCGACGACGGTGGCCGTTGAGTGACATTGCTGACCGCGTAGCGCTAGCTGGACAACTCGGGGCTCCGTCTTCCTTCCTCCGGGCAGCAGACCGGCTCGTACGAAGTCGTAGTTTGCGGCGGAGTCCAAGGCTGCGGTCAGTTTTCGGCCGGCGATCTCTATTGGAATGCGCGGTATGTCCGCACCTAGTTGGTTCACGCGCCCCGGTGGGCTATTTACCGGGGCGCTTGGTCGTTTCCCTGCCGGTTCTTCACAGGGCAGTCCCGATGGAAGTGTCTTCCCGGGCAGTAGCGGCACTTGGGCGTTAGGCTGTTCAATCTTTGTTCCTCTTTCGTGCTTGAGGCCGATCGACACTGCTTCGACCCCCCTACTCGATCCAGGGAGTTTTCAGCAGAGTCATCCCGACCTCGCGCACGACTATCTTGATCCAAGTCCGCCTCGATGCTCATTGCCCGTTGTAAAAGTTCCTCTAAAGTCATAGGCGGCGGGAACCTCAGCGCAGGTCGAAGGCGTGGCTGCAGCTGTTGTGTAAGCATGGCTATGCTCGTCCTCTCGTCACCTCCGGGGTACAGACGGCGAAACAGCTTGATTTTTCTCAGGATGAAGATTTCCGCCGATTCCTGCCGCTGCGTTTGTCCGTACAGCTCGGCCAGCAGCTCTGCGTCTCGTTGCATCCCGCAGAAGTGATGCCGGAAGCGGTCGCAGAACTCGGGCCAATTTATCTGCAATCCCGTGTATCTCTCTGCCCACGTGGCAGCTTCTCCTCGGAGCTGCCGCACTGCGTAATCTGCCCACTGTTCAGGTGGGACTCTGTAGTCCCGCAGCTGTCGCTCTAGCTGTTGAAGATATCGTTCTGGATCCTCGTACTTGAGGCCATGGTATGTAGCGGTGATCACCGGTGGCAACGTGCACCTCAGAGCTGCGGCGAATTGCGCAAAGCCTTGCTCTATTTCGAACCCGGTGTCCCGCTGGGTGTAGCTGTTGGGCGCCATGTTGTTTTGTGTGCCGGCTGGTGGTTCTCTGGCGTGGCTGGATCCTGCATCCGCAAGATGATCGTCGCCCCACGTTGGGCGCCACTTGTCACAGGACAAATGGCGCCAATCGTACACACTATAGTTTTTTAGGCCCTTAAAAGGACCGTTTGTCGGGTACGCTAAATCATTTGCGTACGCTGCCCGAGCCGCGCTGTGATGTTCGGCGGCTGCGTCCGCTGTTCCGGGCGTGCTGCGGTTCTCTTCTTTCGGCAGCGGTATGTAGAGCCCGCTGCTGTCCCAGTCGATGTCCATCACTGCTTCTCCTGCGTTCTCCATTCTTCCTTCTTACTTTTCTTCCAGCTGGCTTGACGACGTCCAATGGAGTGCGCCAAAAATTTTTAGCGGCGCTGTTTTTATGCCCTGACAGGTCGTATGCCACGAACCTATCAGAGTGCCGCTGGTCCCTGGTTGGCTCGCCTCGAGCACGTTAGATGGTCACGTTGAGGCCAATCAAGCTGCTGCCGATCCTTGATTGGGTCGCCTCGCCTTCTCGTGTCACGTCTCGGCTGGCGCCGAGAGCAGATCTTCGCCTCGCTATGTCACAATATATATATATAATATGTTTTATAATGACTTTACCTCAAGATGTTTTCTCCTTATTTGGAACACGTTTCGGGATGCTTTGTGTTCCCATCTTCAGCCTTCCTGATTTTGAGCCGTGTGAGCCTTCCCGAAACATGTTCAAATAAGGAAAAACATCTTGAAGTAAAGTCATTATAAAATATATTTTATACACTATATACATCAAGAAACAGAGTGTAGCAAAAAGTATTTGAATGTGTGTGTGTGTGTGTGTGTGTGTGTGTGTGTGTGTGTGTGTGTGTGTGTGTGTGTGTGTGTGTGTGTGTGTGTGTGTGTGTGTAAAACGCGTATTGCGAATACTGTGTTATTTGACTCATTACACTTAATGTAGAAGCCCTATTTTTTTATCTTTATGATAATTTTTTCTGTGACCCGATCAACTCAACTTAGTTTCAATTCAATTCAACTCAATTTTTTCTGTGATCAGTCAGTAACTCAGATAAACTAATAATTTTGTTATCAAACCAAAACTTTTGTACATAAAAATTTAATTTAGATATTTCTTAAGTTAAATTGGTAGAAATGAATTAAATTTTTATGAAATACTCACTGTAATATCAGATGACCTTACAAATATCTTATGTACAAATCATAAATTTTAAGGTCATTTATTCATGTTATTGAAAATAACGGATTAAAAATAATAAATACTTCTTAAACCTGTTATAGGTTTCTGCTTATGATAACTCTTGAAAATCTTATATAGTCTTTATCGAGACAATGGGTTTTTTTTATTATAATGTTGCCTTACATGTGCAGATTGTGTAACAGTAACTGAGAGACTAACTGCGTTAACTCCTATCGCCTCAGCCTTCCAGCTTGACACACACCAGTATTGTATCCATATTGTCCAACTATGTACAACACAGTTGGGAGTATATCTCAGTATGCACACACTTGCAAAATTAGACACCAATCACAGTCCTGTCTGAAAAAATGATATTGTGTAACTCTTACTTAATCTGTTTCAGTGCTATTGTATTTCGTAACTAAAAAACTGAAAAATTACAATGAAAGAAGATTATTAGATACATATAAAATTAATGGCTTGCGTAGACAATTTTTAGTTATTGGAGTTTGCAAAGATTTCAATTTCAATAACATCTAATTGATTTCCTACAAACATAGAACAACAAAATGTATTTATCTGTTTTAATTAATTTAAAGACTATATACAGTTTACAAGCACTGAAGTTAGGAGCATTGACATAGAACTAGGTTTGAAATTTGGAAAGTAAGACATTTCAACTATCTTGGATGTGACATTACTTATGATCAAGATAGAGGAATAGAAAATAAAGTGACGAATTTCACAAGAATGTGTGGGACGATTTGGAGAACATTGAAAATAAATCTAGAAAATAAACCCAAATAAAATTTTATAAAACAATGGAAATACCTACACTACTGTATGGTTCTGAAACTTGGGTCATAAAGAAAAAAGATGAACAGAATATACAAACCCCAGAAATGAAATTTCTGAGTCGGTTAAAAGGTGTAATAGACAGATCATATAAGAAATGAGAAGATAAGAAGTGATTTAGATATTTTGGCAGTTTATGAAAGGATTAGAGAATACAGAAGAAATTGGATTCAACACATAGATATAATGGAAGAAAGTATAATACCGAAGATAGCGAAAGATTACAACCCTAGAGGCAGAAGAAAAGTTGGTAGGCTTAAGAAAATGTAGACTGTGGATTAGGAACAGGCCGCTAAAGCCTAAAACCGTTAAGAAGTTGACGATGATGATGATGATAATGACATGAAATAATAAACGTGACCACTTATAAACACACACACACACACACACACCTAACGTATGCCTCCACGCGTTTCAAATGATTGGGTAACGACTGTTGATCTTTACAATCCATTTTTACGGGTTAGAGGAACTAAATTTGAATCCGTGGTGTGTGCATTAAGTTAAAAAAGCTATCAGACATGCAACTAAATCCAGAGAATAATAATATGAAAATAAAGTATCATAATATAGTTGACAAATGTTTTTAGTAAAAGAGAGTTTCCATCAAGGGATTTAATGAAACTTAAACAACGATGCTAATAGTTTTAATCGCAAAGAAAAATTTGTTGGTATTAGGTAATACCTATATTTGTTACACTATATAGCGCGGTATTAAGTAAGGCGATGTAATTAGATATAACACACACGGACCCACATCAATGGTAAAATTTAACAAAGAATATATTAAATTTTAACAATTTTTAATTAACATAAACTAATCATTTTATTATAATTAAATAACTAAAATTAAAATAAACATTATAATTCAATTAATAATCTTTTAGGTTGAAGTCGTTTTCAAGCAGACCGAATTCAAAGGGGTGTACATACATTACATGTCACGACTAAACTTTGGGTACTCGTGATTAAAGTCACCTGATTGTTGTAACTGATGTCCAATCTGGCGTCACGCCTAGTACACCTAATCCCGCCACTAATGGTGCTGATAATGTTGGATTACGTGACCTCAAGCGGATAATAATTAGTACTCCCACGCTACTAAACATGCCGGGGTATAGAGGCATATTTACATAGCTCAGTCAAATATAATTATTAATAACTCAGTACGTTATGCTTGTTAGAGAATCGCGATCTGTGTATGATGATAATGTTTGCTGTCAATAACAAAACGTTGTTTCATATGACTTCTTAAAGGCTTGACCCACTGCGTCGCTACGATTTTCAAATGCATTAAATTTTATTTTCACTGAAACAAAATTTCTCTTATTACAAACAACTAATTGAATGTATCAGAACTCTCACAGATTAAACAGGTCTTTGAGGAGTAGGAAAAGGACATTTGAATTACAGCTTGTTGTATGTGGCCAGACCACATACCCTCTTTTTGTTATTTCCGATCTGACGATGAGCTAAGAAGCTTGAAAACGCTAATCGGAATAATTTTTCTATAGTGGTGTGCAACAGTGATAATTCTCTCTGTGATAATAACCACTAAAACAACTTTCATCATTAAGCATTTTATTGGCAGGCATTTTTGCTGCATTAAAAAAAGACATTTAAAGCAGAATAGAATATACTGTACTTAAGAAACCGTTTTAGAAGTGTGTGCCGCGTTTTGGAAAACGCGGCGATGTTCCTGTATCTATATTGTGCATTATTAAAATTACGTATTTGTCGACGCGAGGGAATTGTCCTTTTGATACGCTCAATCGGACTTTGTCATTGGGATCTACCCCTCCGCTGGGCGACTCGCGCGCGCCCTATCTCTGTTACGTACAGTTTTTGTAAGAGCTGGTTTGCTCAGTCAAATTCCGGCTCTCGGCGCTTCACCTTCTAGTCCCCGGCTGGCAGAGTAGATTGAACAGTTTTTCGTCTTCCAACTACTTCTATGAATAAGTAGAAGCCTACGTGACCTCCGGTAAGTCTATTAAAATATGTATATTAGTTATTTATAAAAACAAATTGCTTTTAATTGATATTAAAGTGGATGCGTTACGATATATATATTGCAGTCAGTCTTTAGCACGTGGCGATTATCAGGTTATAATTTGTTGTATGTATGCTTAATCTCAACCCTGGTTAAGTGATTGTAACAGTAATGATATAATTATGTTCTATATTAATCTAGTAATCATTCTACTAAATTAACTAAACCAAGATGGGGCGTAAGTCAGTAATTTTCTGAAATCCATGTATATCACGGACTTGTTAAAAGTTGCTAATTCCTGTAAGTGCGTCATGAAAACGTTTGCATAACTGTTAATTAAAAATTATCATTATTATAGAGTGACTATATTTGGACATATTATATATTAAAATATTTAATGGAGTTAATTTTGAGGTGATTTACTACAATTCAAGGGGTTCTTTACTTAGTCAATTTTCGGAGTTTATAAACTGAACAGGCCATGCAATGTCAGCGGGTAAATGTGGTAGTGTGTTTTATGAACTTATGAGTAATCCCAGATATAATTGTGCAGGGTTTCTGATGTAGTCGGGAATCTGCCCCGCTCCGGAAGGTCGGCCGAACAACTGCCTCAGATGCTGTAATTTCAAACACTTTCGTCAGCTGTGTCAGCCGGAAGCATGGACTAGATGCACCCCAACGGAACCCTCAAACTCCACACCAATAACCAGGTGAAATTTAACCATATTAACCTAAATCTGGTGGCCAATAAACTCTGTGAGACTTTCATGTAGACGCTCCAGTTTGGACAGTTATTTCCGGACGATGGGTGGCATATATTTTATTTAATTTGTAAGGCTTACGCCTCCTCTATTACTGTTATGTCTATCTCGTTCTGAGAGTGTAAACTCGGCCAGGGTCACGCACCCCCCTGGTCGAGGGGAGTTCGGTAGATAGAGTTGAATCTAAATCTGTTTCTGTTTTAAGCATGTTGGGATGGTTATGTTAACGGATCTTTTGGTTCAGGTGGGCATGTATTTTATTATTCATTCATGATCTGGGAGATGTTTTAACCCGTGGTCGACTCCCGTAGGAGACGTCCACTGCAGGTCTGTATGTGTCAGATCTTGCTAGATCTCGCCCGATGCCTGACCCTGCCGGTAGTTAAGTTTTTTTTGGAACACTGTAAGCTGGTTTTAACACCTTCATGACTTAGATTCCGTTTTACAAAATTCTGTTCCACTGTTTAGCTAATTTGTACACTTTAAATTTACCATTGTCACAGTTTGTATTTTACCATAGTAAATTTTGTAACGATAATTTTTGTGGCTCACTATAACAATTAATTAACCATTAAACAATACAAGATTAATCAGTATCAGTTATCAATATTCATGGTGGTCACGTTCCACTATTTTTACAAATTCTGTTTTGAAAGTAAAAGGAAATATAGAATGCAGTTAGGCAACCGGACATCCATGTTAACCTTGTGATGCTACTCTTCATTATTGTAACTGATGGGATTTAAATTGATAATTAGACATCGGCATGGGATTTGTGCGCTGGCCGCAGGGTTTACCTAAAACATTTAGTTACTACTTATCTTATTAAAACTTGGGGCATGTCAGCTCCACTCCTGGGATATTTTAATTGGGGTTTTGGGGATTTAGTCACCTATTAATGGAATATTGAAGAGGGGGTTAAGGGTGTTGAACAAGATACTTATATGCGCTGATAACCGGGGTGAACATGTGATGGGTTGTGTATCTGTAAATGTTTGTTGATGTTAATTATATGTGTGTGTTAGTTTTACACGATTGTTACATTGTCGTATTGATTATGCATGTGTATATTTCTGTATATTTATGTCTTGTTATAAAATGTGATTACCTGCAGTTCGAGATTGTGTGCCATTTTATAATTATATTATTGTTATTTATGTAACAGTGCACGATTTACTAGTCAATGATCATGCAGATATTTAATACTCATTCAGTACTTAGTGCTGTTAATAGTTTATTATTCCTTGTTCAACTTTTGGCAAGGCACACATTAATGAAATTACATTTAACAATCAAAAGACTTAGTTACCTTGCTTTAGGGGTTCATATGTTGTACTAGCCGACAACAATAAATTGTTGTTGTTATCTCAAGATCAGTGTTTCATTTACAAGTCCCATCATACTGGACCCAGCACAATTTTAGCTTCTCTAGGCTCTTGCCTAGTTTTAAATAACTTGTAGCTTCTCTTTCAAAAAAAATAAATAAGGAAATATGGAATTAAATATAAATAAGAATAAATAAAAAGCATAAAAGGAAAGAGGGGTTACAAATGGTACCGCAGAGCGTGGACAACTAATTCTGCTACTACAAATGGTAGCAGAGAGCGTGGTTCATTCTAGGGTTGAACCCTTGGGTCCGTTGGTGTGATGGGGCTTGCAAACTTGGAGATAGTCTGGCAAATATAATGGCACTTAATGATTAAATAGGGTGGCACTATAGTAGTTGACTGACATGAAATGTATGTGTATATATGTATTTTTTATGAATTATTGTTAGGTGTTTTGAATTGTAAACCTGAGGCCGCCACGGGCACGTGTTGTAGTTGGGTTTTGTTGTCTTGAAATTGGACATTGCCGGAGATCGCGTAGGGATGGGTTCCCGTATATATTTTATGAAAGTGACTGCGCGTGCGGTTACTGGGATGCGGTATGGACCGACTGGAAGTCGGTATCGTCCGATTGTAATGATGACAATATTGTAGTCGAATGTCGTATATTGTGGTTAGTGTTTGGTGGTGTTGATTGTATGTTGGTGTTAGTGTCTGATGTTGTTTCTTCTTTGAGTCTGGCGACTGACGGAGTGTTAGTTCTGGAGCGGGTCAGGTTTTCGCAACGCTAGGAAACCCGGGGGTCCTCTTGATGGAAGTACAGTTCTCAAGGTTTTCTTATTTTAGTGATTGGTGTTTCTTCTGTTTGTCTGTGGTTGTATGAGAAGTAATTAGAGTATTGGCGGCATGAGCGTTATAAATCCGGATTTATTTTTGAAACACGAGTTGGAGTTCGAGATTAAGTCCCGGGGTGGGAGGCCCCAGGGGGATGTTGCTTCGTTGAGGAAGCAATTAAGAGACGCCCTCGCGTCCGGAGGGACGACGTCGCTCGTAAAAGTCACTGATGTGACAGCAGAGCTCGAGGTGTGCCAGGAGAAGTGGGGAGAGTTGCGGGAGGTGATGGAGGATTTTGAGTCGGCCCCTTCTAGCCTCAGGGCAAGACAGAGAGTGCGTCAGCGAGCGGAACACCTGCAACATAGACTGGAGAACTTGTCCGCACAAACTACAATCGCCGAAGTCAGCTCCACTCTGAAGCTGATTTCGGAACAGGTGGCTAAAGCATTGAGGAACTTCGAGCCCGTGAAGTCTCAGCTTTCTGTGAGCTCTCCCCAGCCTCCTGAAATGGACATAGCGCAGACGCCGAACCCGGCGGCTCAATTGGCAACGCTCTCGGGCGGATCGAGCGTCTCTTATAATAATTTACATAACCCCCTGTCTTCCATTATTCAGGAGCTTCCGGTGGTAGACGGACTAGACGTGGACAAATTGATGGGTTTTTTCGAATTTTGTTCCAGCTATCCGACTTCCCGGGGATGTCGGATAGCACCCTACTCAAACTCGTGTATCCCTATTGTCGGGGAGCCGTGGCTGAGCGGGTCGCGCGGACAATACGAGATGGCGGCAGTGTGGCGTCTTTCCATCGGGGGGTGTTGGACGCATGCGTGCCTGGCCGACTGCGAAGGCAGCTGGAGCACAAACATTGTTATCGGGTGCAAGCGCACGGGGAGAATTTTGCGAAGTTTGCACAGAGTATCCGTGATGCTGACCGGATTTTAGGGTTGGGACTGCCCGAGAACGAAGTAGTGCAGATGATATTCGAAGGGGTTACTCCCCAGGAGAGATCTCGTTTGACTTTTGCTGAGCGACCGAGGAATTATGAAGACCTCGAGAAGCTGTGCTTGTTATCCCGGGAAATACAATCAATAGATGAATCTCGCGGGCCAGTAAGGGCCAGTCCGGGCGAACCCCGAGGGGTGGAACGAGCGGGTCCGTCGACGATATAATCAGGGGCGAATTCCAAACCCCTTTCAGACCGGCGACTGGGTCTACTGCCAGAGCCATCCGATTAGCTCAGCCGCGGACAAAAGAGCCGCTAAATTGTGCTATCGTTGGTCGGGACCATACCGTATCCTCGGGTTTACGTCTCCGGTGACGGCGCGATTGGAAGAGCAGGGTAGTAATCCTAAAGAGATTACTGCACATATATCTAAATTAAAATTATTTAGAAAAGGGTAAACGGGCTATAGAAAGGGGGGGAAGAATGGTGGTCTCTGTGCGAATGGGGATGTTGTCTATTTTAAGAGGGTGTGCTCCGGGGGCGGTAATGAGAATGATATGGTAGCGGGTAGATGTATCCCACAGTCCCGGTGGGGTTCGTCTACTTCAGGGATGCGCCCCTGCCAGCGCGAGCCTTGGTTTTCTCCAATTGTCCTTATGTCCGGAGGGAGCCAGGTCCTTACCTTCAATCCTAGCCTATGACCGTTTAATCATCCTTGACCATCCACCTTCCGATTTTCCTGACCTTACCTAGAAAAAAAAACCCCTAGAAAAAGCAAAAAAAAAGGAGTTAGCGAGAGAAGTGGAGCAGTAGGGTGGCCGGGGTCTGTTGTGCTCCTCGTCCCCCCTGCTGTTCCAGGCATGCCCTTGGAGCACACTTGTAAAACTCGTATATATATGTTGGAAAGGTGCCATAGTCACAGTTGACATGGCTTTCCGTCAGGTCCCAGTGGGGACCACCGCATCATGGAGACTGTCATCGCCCCTTCCCCCCTTGGCCCGTGCAGTAATGGTATTGTGTAAAATGGGGGGGGTTGTATTACAGAATTACCCGTAGGTATATGGGGCAGAGGCCCTGTTTAGGTGGCTATCATGTTCTGGTTGTGTGGACATGCCTCAGGAGGTCGGAACTCAGGGAGCTCCCGAACTTTTCTTTTTTCTTTCTTCTCTGTCCCTCTTTGCTGTGGGCTGGCCCTGATCAGGTCAGCGTGCAGCAACCGCACACTTACCCTTTACATGTCTTCTTTCGTCTCTTTCGTCTTCCCTTCTGAGCCTCTGTTCTCCTGAGAGCAAGTGCCGCCGGGCCACCTTACCCACGATGTCCACCAGAGTATTTAAGAAGGGGGTACACTGCAGGGTACTCTCCCGAGTTTCAGAGTGAGGCAACCGGGTTGCCCTTTTGGGGTGAGGGTGTGCCGCGTTTTGGAAAACGCGGCGATGTTTCTGTATCTATATTGTGCATTATTAAAATTACGTATTTGTCGACGCGAGGGAATTGTCCTTTTGATACGCTCAATCGGACTTTGTCATTGGGATCTACCCCTCCGCTGGGCGACTCGCGCGCGCCCTATCTCTGTTACGTACAGTTTTTGTAAGAGCTGGTTTGCTCAGTCAAATTCCGGCTCTCGGCGCTTCACCTTCTAGTCCCCGGCTGGCAGAGTAGATTGAACAGTTTTTCGTCTTCCAACTACTTCTATGAATAAGTAGAAGCCTACGTGACCTCCGGTAAGTCTATTAAAATATGTATATTAGTTATTTATAAAAACAAATTGCTTTTAATTGATATTAAAGTGGATGCGTTACGATATATATATTGCAGTCAGTCTTTAGCACGTGGCGATTATCAGGTTATAATTTGTTGTATGTATGCTTAATCTCAACCCTGGTTAAGTGATTGTAACAGTAATGATATAATTATGTTCTATATTAATCTAGTAATCATTCTACTAAATTAACTAAACCAAGATGGGGCGTAAGTCAGTAATTTTCTGAAATCCATGTATATCACGGACTTGTTAAAAGTTGCTAATTCCTGTAAGTGCGTCATGAAAACGTTTGCATAACTGTTAATTAAAAATTATCATTATTATAGAGTGACTATATTTGGACATATTATATATTAAAATATTTAATGGAGTTAATTTTGAGGTGATTTACTACAATTCAAGGGGTTCTTTACTTAGTCAATTTTCGGAGTTTATAAACTGAACAGGCCATGCAATGTCAGCGGGTAAATGTGGTAGTGTGTTTTATGAACTTATGAGTAATCCCAGATATAATTGTGCAGGGTTTCTGATGTAGTCGGGAATCTGCCCTGCTCCGGAAGGACGGCCGAACAACTGCCTCAGATGCTGTGATTTCAAACACTTTCGTCAGCTGTGTCAGCCGGAAGCATGGACTAGATGCACCCCAACGGAACCCTCAAACTCCACACCAATAACCAGGTGAAATTTAACCATATTAACCTAAATCTGGTGGCCAATAAACTCTGTGAGACTTTCATGTAGACGCTCCAGTTTGGACAGTTATTTCCGGACGATGGGTGGCATATATTATATTTAATTTGTAAGGCTTACGCCTCCTCTATTACTGTTATGTCTATCTCGTTCTGAGAGTGTAAACTCGGCCAGGGTCACGCACCCCCCTGGTCGAGGGGAGTTCGGTAGATAGAGTTGAATCTAAATCTGTTTCTGTTTTAAGCATGTTGGGATGGTTATGTTAACGGATCTTTTGGTTCAGGTGGGCATGTATTTTATTATTCATTCATGATCCGGGAGATGTTTTAACCCGTGGTCGACTCCCGTAGGAGACGTCCACTGCAGGTCTGTATGTGTCAGATCTTGCTAGATCTCGCCCGATGCCTGACCCTGCCGGTAGTTAAGTTTTTTTTGGAACACTGTAAGCTGGTTTTAACACCTTCATGACTTAGATTCCGTTTTACAAAATTCTGTTCCACTGTTTAGCTAATTTGTACACTTTAAATTTACCATTGTCACAGTTTGTATTTTACCATAGTAAATTTTGTAACGATAATTTTTGTGGCTCACTATAACAATTAATTAACCATTAAACAATACAAGATTAATCAGTATCAGTTATCAATATTCATGGTGGTCACGTTCCACTATTTTTACAAATTCTGTTTTGAAAGTAAAAGGAAATATAGAATGCAGTTAGGCAACCGGACATCCATGTTAACCTTGTGATGCTACTCTTCATTATTGTAACTGATGGGATTTAAATTGATAATTAGACATCGGCATGGGATTTGTGCGCTGGCCGCAGGGTTTACCTAAAACATTTAGTTACTACTTATCTTATTAAAACTTGGGGCATGTCAGCTCCACTCCTGGGATATTTTAATTGGGGTTTTGGGGATTTAGTCACCTATTAATGGAATATTGAAGAGGGGGTTAAGGGTGTTGAACAAGATACTTATATGCGCTGATAACCGGGGTGAACATGTGATGGGTTGTGTATCTGTAAATGTTTGTTGATGTTAATTATATGTGTGTGTTAGTTTTACACGATTGTTACATTGTCGTATTGATTATGCATGTGTATATTTCTGTATATTTATGTCTTGTTATAAAATGTGATTACCGGCAGGTCGAGATTGTGTGCCATTTTATAATTATATTATTGTTATTTATGTAACAGTGCACGATTTACTAGTCAATGATCATGCAGATATTTAATACTCATTCAGTACTTAGTGCTGTTAATAGTTTATTATTCCTTGTTCAACTTTTGGCAAGGCACACATTAATGAAATTACATTTAACAATCAAAAGACTTAGTTACCTTGCTTTAGGGGTTCATATGTTGTACTAGCCGAGAACAATAAATTGTTGTTGTTATCTCAAGATCAGTGTTTCATTTACAAGTCCCATCATACTGGACCCAGCACAATTTTAGCTTCTCTAGGCTCTTGCCTAGTTTTAAATAACTTGTAGCTTCTCTTTCAAAAAAAAATAAATAAGGAAATATGGAATTAAATATAAATAAGAATAAATAAAAAGCATAAAAGGAAAGAGGGTTACAAGTGTAGGATATCTTTAACTGACCTATAAGTTTTCCTTACACTAAATATGTCAATACTCAAATGCGAACAATGAACGTAAACAGAAAACGTAAGTGTATACAAAATTATTGGAAAAACAATCAAGATTTTGTAAACACACTTTATACCTACTTTATTAAAACACTAAAACACCTTTTTTGATTTGTATAGTGGACGTAAATTTTTGTAACACGTGTAACTGAACGATTAAGTTTCACAACAAGATGTTTTCACACAAGAGTTTACTAAACTTTAACTTAGACACACTTGCTTTGCATGTAAAGAAATATACAAATGTTCGCACGAAGTACACAATTTTATTTTGATATCTATTTGAGTTCTACAGTATTTCCCTGAACGTACTTTTTCTTGAAAATTGATCCTTCAAAATTTGGAGATAGATGTCAGGAGCGAGAGTGAACAATGAAGATATGTAAGTGACCTTTGAAGCTGATGAATTTGCAAACGCGTTTCTCTTCTTCATCATCTCTTTCATTTTTGATGGGGACAATACAAAGGCGTGTTGGAAACTTGCCTATAAGAAATATAATGGGACGTTAAGGCGAAAGAACGGAAAATGGAAATGGACGACGCCTCATTGATTTTGTCACTTTCAACAAGTTTAGGATAAGCAACACGTTCTTTCCTTTCAAGCAAGAGGATCTCGTTCAATAATTGATGACTATCTTTTAGTTAATGGGAAATTAGTAAATTTAGTGGAGGGTACTAAGGATTTTAGAGGATGTGACGTTGAGTCTGACCATTTCCTGCTCATATCAAAACTTAGTATTCCAGGTAGGTGGAGAAAAGCTCGACTTACAGAGCACCAGTGGTCCAAGCAAACTTTTGAAGTACACCTGCTCCAAGATGAAAGTTTACGATACCTGTACCAGGCCCGGTTGAATCAGCTTGCGCAACAAAAACCCATCAGTAACAATATAAATCACAGACGTTATAGCACGAGCAACATTCGAAGCATTGGGGAGGAAACGTAAAAGGTATAGAAACCGAGGACTACAGGTATTAGGTGCCGATATTAGCATATAAATGCTAAAAAGCAGGCATACCTGAAACATCTAGCCTTAAACACTGATCAGCCGAGGTGTGAATATAACCGCTGCTGTGCCATTGCCAGAAGAGACGTCAGGAAAATAAAGCGTAGTATATGGGTTAAATATATAAGTGATATAGAACACGATGTACATGGCAAGCGGGACAAGGCTTTAAAAATATTAAAGCAATTAAATCGAACAGAAAGGGATAACCTGAGTAACAGTAATATCTTCAGACAACAATGGCTTGAATACTATGAGCAGCTATGGACCCAGGATCAACTGGAAGAAACAAACTTTGCTGATATCAGTGATTAGTCATTACTTACATAACTATTTAGAATACCTCAATAAAAATTTAATACTTATTGGAATGTATAATATTATATTGTAATATTGTAGATAATAACTAAACCTAATTTATTTAAATGTGAATAGCTCATAAAGGGATTATAAACGATGTACAGTAAATAACTAACGAAAAACATCTCACCACATAAAATATCTAAGTGTCGCGAGCAATTGCAGATGATCCAAACACTTAAGGGCATTGAATGGTTAATTTATCAACGGTTATAATTGCCTCTATTGTTCTTACGTTGTACGTTTGCAACGTGTAAAATTTTACATTAGCATTATAATATCTTGAAAGAAGTCTGTCGTAATAGGAAAAACTGTCAAAGGAAAAGAAAGCTTTTGTAGTAGCTTTGAGAAGTTGCAGAAGTCACAGAAAATCTTTAATGTAAAGATGATTTCCACGTTTTTAACATCCATAGATTTATGTTACTTATCTTTTATTAATTATTAGTAACTACAATTAGTTGGTCTGTTAAACACATTTTAATTTATTAGGACTTCTTACTGGCTGTTTGTTAACATACTATTAAACTGGATGTAAACAGCTGATTAAATTGATTAAGACTGAGTCATAATTGGCCTAATCTCAGCACGGTAAACGAGGTTAAAGTTTAGTCACACTAGACTAGTATCTTATTGATAACGGGATTTTAGGTTAGTACTAATACTGAGTTCTGCTAACCTGTAAATTACTCCCAGATAACATCTTCCTGTGACACTGGAGGGTACAATTAATAGTTAGCATTCAACATTTATCTACAAACTACAGTATAGATGATCATACATTACTTGGCAACGCTTCAAAACACTCATACTCGCATATCACAACTGGTTTATATGAATTTTAATGAATGACTTTACTCTTTCAAAGAAGATTTGTCTTAGACTACGAGATGCGTTATATTTGCTTTAAATTTAAAACTTAAAATCAAAAAACAATAACAATAAATCACTAACAAAATCAATATCATGAAAAGTAAAATATTATTAAAACAAGTATTTTGGCTGTATGAGAAAATACAGATTTTATCGATCAACTAGTTAATTAGAATGGACAAACATCATTAAATAATTTCATACTTATGCGCCGGAATACAATACAATTAACTATCAAAATATTCTAACCGAGAACAATGTAGAAGACACCTTAGATTTTCTGTCACATACATCCATATAGCGACAGAATAATATTAAAGTTAATTTATGCTGATGATAGGGTGGTTCTAACATTCCTTTGAGCTAAATAAAAGTAATTTCCATCTAACGGCCGTTGCAAGAGTTCTGCCACAGTGCTTTGCCGGTATTTTCATTGCTACCTGACATAGAGAAACAGGAATGAATAATTTATTTAGATTCCTCCATTGCGTATACATGAGTTGTTAAGAGAAAATCTATCAAAAATTGTAAAGAGAGAATCGAGAATAAAAAAGGTTACAAAAATATAGACAAATCACCAATTCTGGAAATAATCGAACGTGAGGCTGCTCGAGTATATACAATAAGAAATAATGTATTTCGTATCATCTTGTACGAATTTTAAACAATTTTGCCACTAAACTCTGCATGCAGAAGGAAAATTAAAGATTTGAAATTTAAAAAAGTATGTTTAAGTTACCGTGAATTTTCCGTTGACTTAACGCTTTAATTCTGTGTGAACTAAAAATAGGCAATAAAGACCACTGCAAATAAGAAAGGTTTGAAAGACCACTGCAATTCAAGGCAACGTATACACATAACAGGACTAGAGGTAAATCACCAGTCCTACTTATCGACCCAGATGAAACACTGACAAATTTTAACCTGTTTACCAAACCGTATACTTCTATAGTGGCTGCACTCTATGTCTTATCTAGTGGTTATTACTTACCATCATAATATGGTAAATATTGTGAACTTCTTATAGTAATACTTTCTAAACGCATACAAATAACTTATTATTGTTTGAACAGTGGATTCAGAATTTAAATTATAGAAACTGTATGCATTAAATTGCATTTGTATGCATATGGAAACTGTCGAATTAAATGTAGTTTTGACAGAGGTGAAGATTATAAACTGCTATTAAATTCAAGATAGTATTTTAATTCCTGTTAAAACAACCACCACGTAACAGTATAAAATCGTTAATTTATAAACACGCTCTTAGTGTGACTGACTGTTTTCTTTGACTGAATGTTCATTTCTCAAAAAATGACTGCCTAGTGATTTGATTCAATAAATTAGATTAAACTTATTACGAGTAAAATTTTTACGCAAATTACTATTTTGAATTTGTTAAATAGAGTTCAGAGTATATTGTTCGTTTTTTTGTAAAATCATTATTTTTGGGTGTTAGAAGTAATTTAGGTTGTCGAACTGCAAGCGCTATCCACTTAAAGTACAATACTCTTGATAAATGCAGCACCAACAATTTTACTGTCACACGCCTATCATGACACAATACTAATTTATTACCTACAGAGTGATATTATAAGTATCTCAAGAGAATAGACACGACTTTAGTATTTTTAAAATGGAATTATGGAGACAACTGAGGAATGAAAATTCCTGGACATCCGCCACTTGGATTATTTTTGTGTTTATGCCTTTAAATTTTGACATGGTTTTTAAAACTGTACTGCACAAAACAAAACTTCAACTACAAAGGCTGTCACAGATATCAAAACCCTAGGTATTTTATGAGATTATGGAAAGATAGCAGAAATCGATGGTAGAAAAATTATTCTTGGGACGGGATTGGACTTTTGATAAAATTACGAGGTCTACAAGCGAACGATAGCACTACTGTATATCTGCGATCATTTATAGACTAATTCAGAATATTTAGAAAACAAGCACTTGCTTACAAAAATAGCAGAAAAGAAAAGAATGTCTTTGTACATTTGATTAAATATGAACAAAGTCATTGTCAAAATTGCATAGGAAGTTGAAGTAAACTTTGAGGTAACAATATACTGTACATAAAGTAAAGAGATAACTTTTAAAGTTAATGATTATGATTATGATAACCAACAAAAATATTAATATGAATAATATAAAAATATTAATTTTCTTGGTTGTGTATTAAAAATGGTATGTGTTGTAAAAATGCTGTGTATTTAACAACAATTAAGGATTAATTTTAAATTACTATTGTGTGCGAGTGTTGCCCTTGTGTGCTTCCAAAACAGAATTATCAATAACGTCCACAAAGCAAAAAACGGAACGTGTTGACGCAGACATTTGTTGTACAGTCAACACTGGACACGGGGATCGACTGCTTCGGTTGTCATGGCAATGAAGATATAATTAAACATTCTCGTTAATTTACACACTGGACTCTTTATGTCTGTTTGTGTAGCTACGGAAAATATTGCTAGCACAATATGTAGCTACGGAATTTTGTAGTCATTTATCGGGAGATAAAATTAAACTCCGTTATAACAAATACAATTCTTTGCAACAGAACACTTCATTTATTTCTTGTACATTTGGCAGCAATATGCGGTACACATAAACAATTCAAACAAATCGACTCCTCATAACAAACACAGAAGTTGCTTCTAAACAAAATGTATTTTACACCGAGTGAAGAAATTTAGAAATTTTTCCAATAGCGTTGCTTTCAATAAAATTAAATTCTCTGAAAGGCACGTTAGTGTAACGTTATAGTGTTCGTCCTTATTAGAAGTCTGTTTTTATGATTGCACTTGTTTTGCACTTCATTGAATGTTCTCACTTGCAATTTACATGCAGTGGGACCGACATCTGCTTTTATACAGTTAACGCTTTTGAATGTACTTCTTGTATCAAAACATGTGTGTTCATCACACTTTCTCTCATCTTGCTTACGCCTAGTACTGATTTTATCTATAGAAATTGGTGTTACAAAACAAAAGGATGATAAAGTAGACTAGTTTAAAAAACACAGTCTCACACAACATGTTATATAGCGTAGTTTATGCCCCATCCATAGAAAGTTTCATAGAAGAGTGGGCCCCTACTCTTATAGATTATAAGTTGTAACACCTATAAGCTTTCAGATTGTAATAGTTACCTTTTCTTTATCATTAGCTTACCTTATTTTTTCATTTATCATGACTGCTTGTCAGGATGCAAAACAGTAATTTCACTTAAGATGTTTTATGCTACCACAAACAATAAAAGTTTTTAGCGTATAAAAATTTTACAATTCTCACTGAAACAGACCTAATACGTTTTCTTATACAATTATTTCTATTCTTGTTACGGCATTATTAAAAATAAGATAATTAAAAGTCCAATTCTTTTGTTTAAGAACTGCTGTGTATGTATTATGATGATTTAATTGGTGAGATTTAAAACTGAAAAATTAAACATAATACAATAATTAAATCGCATACAAAACTTTTGACTCCTAAGTATTCTAGATTCTTATGGTCTACCACAGTAGGCCTATTACTAAGACAGCTGTGGCATACCAGAAATAAAACCATACTCCAGTACTACAACAACAGATGAAAAAGTGTTCATAATTTCCAGACTTAATGCCAAATCAACCACCAATATGACGATCAAATTTAGAAGCAACGGAAATATGAAATATTTAAATTAAATAATCCAACTACAACTAACGGCAGTATTTTATGCATAAATAAAATTAACACAAAGCATACCGCACACGTAATAGATTTTTTACAGACAACATAATAAATTATTTTCAAATAAATGTTGAAAGATCATATAAAATAGAATTAGTGAGATTTATTAATTATAATTTATTTGTTATTAGTAATAATATAAACTGCTTATTATATTTTCTTTATTTAAAGATGAGAATGTAAAAAAGGAAGAAAATGTCATACAAAAAGAAAAAATAACAACAATACAATTAATAATATTAATTCATAATAATAATTTTAAAACAAGAATAATTATGAGAAACTCTGAATATAAACATCAAAAGAAGTGTGCCCTGATGAATGTTTCTCTTGTTTGGAAAACTCAGATTCAGTACGATATACGTAAAACAGCTGAGTGCGATATATTACATATATATGAATTACATTTCAGCATTTTTTTGAAAAATACAGTATTTATGTTCCTGATGAGTGTTTTTTAGTTCTATAGCTGTAATTACAGTTGAAACATAACAGCATATTTCAATATTACTATGAATACACAGAAACAAGCTACACATCCTATCTTTCACTGCCAAAGGTAACGGATGGTGGTAACTGACAACAACGACGTCAATACTAAAGAAGGACTAAAAATCCTAAGAGGAGTCTTCCTTGCATAAACCTGGAAGTAGCGAACTCATTACAAAGTAAAATTGTTTCAATTTCGTTTCCGAGGCAAGCTCCGTGTGAGCACATGCAAGCAAGACAAGATTGCGTCGCCATATATAAAAAACAGATTTGTTTGTCTGGGACTGCAGTTGTTACGCTACAACAAAAGCCAACAATTTCAGTTTTGCCTCGTCGGTTCAACAGAAAATGCGAACGCGTAGTGTAAGTAAATTAAAAATGAATTAGTCTAATTTCGATCAAAATTCGGTTAATATTATGCATTTACCCAAAGATTATTCCTTAACATTTTAGAATAGCATTTGAGAAATTATTATTACTTTGGTGTTATGTTTTATGTTTATATTTTGCAATTAACTGATATAACAAGAACGTACAGCGTAACCCAGCTGATTCGGTATTATGCACACAACTGAAGTCGTAAAATGTTCGTAACAACGAAGTTTAATAGAAGCAATGTTTGGCAGGGCAGCTGTGTGTCTTGTTTGAATATTCAAAATGATAGATTAAGGACTAAAAAACTATAAAAGCAAGATACGTACGAGTACTGTGTTGATGTCAATTGTGTTGTGTGCTTGGACACTGGAGCTCTCCTGCTCGCCGTCACAACACAAATCCAATTAAGCGCTCCCATTCATCTTAAGCGATCCCAAGCTTTGCCTTTTGAGCCTATACCTTCGCTGTGTTAGCGACACAATCACTGCTTCAATGTAAATTAAGGTTTAGTTGTGAAAATATTTAGTTTCGAATGAAAACGTTTTTGTTAATTTCAGTGTTACAACATAGGGTGTTTTTTGTATTAAAATTTTTTGTTTTAAATACTTCACTTACTTTGTAGTATTTAGTGATACTTAACGTAATATACTTTAAATGATCGTCCACTTAATCTCAATGAAAAAATGTACATTACTTTTATGTAATAATGTATACGTTTACACTAATGTAAACAAATAAGCAAATAACACCTTGAACGAATAAATCAAAACCAAGGTGGAAGGCTTCCTTTGGCTTTCTACCACCTGCGCGTCAGAACCATCTCAGAGATCGGAGTCTCAGATCGGCTCTTTAAACACCGACCAAGGAAATAGTCTGACCAAAACAATGTTCTAAGTGAAGTTTTGGACGCTGTCAATCGTCTTCCGGAATAACTAATCCTTTTCATACTTGAACTATTTAATACATTTCTTATACAAGGCTTAGTTACCCTCCAAAATGGCAAAAATGTTAGTAGTAATCCTGAAGCAGAGAAATGAGGCTTCCCGTGTCGACAGCCTTCGACTCATCAGCAAGTGCACAGTCAGCCACGAAAAATGTACTTGAACGTTCCGAACAACAAGAGTTTCTTAGAAACTTTGACGTTCTGGTCTCTAAACACTTTGGTTTTTGCTCAGGCCATTCTACCACTCATTTGCTGAATAAACTGGTCGAAGGCTTAACGAGAAGCGGTGTCGGAGTGAGCAGTCCGTTGACTATTTCCTATATGTAGAAAGGAATTTTCACATTGTCTGCACGGGAATAGACATTAACCGACCGGGAACATATAACAGACGTGTATTTTAACCTAACATTCTAGGCTTTCGGCTGTTCTCCGTCTACGTCTCCAGGAAGACTGAAGTCCAGGTAGCCCTGTTTGCAGACGACATGCACGGTTATAGATCCGATCATATCGTTGGTAGTGCAATTCAAAATTTAAATTAAAATAAAACAATTAACTAAATTTTTATACAAATTTTATCATACATGTTTAATAGTAGTTTAATGCAAGCCAATGGCATAATACACAAAAATAATAGTCTCAATATTGGTTTCTGACCTTCTAGTCAGTCTTTTGTTCAGAAGGACATTTCGTGAGCTTCATTTTAAGGTATATCGTGAGTGGATATCAGACACACCTTGGCCGGTCACTACATTTTACTTGATTATGTCACGGAACATAATTTCACAAATTTTACTTTGGACAAATTTCACGGTAAATAAAAATTGTACTTTGTATTAAAAAAATGGTGTTAAACTTTGAGATTTGAAACTGTTAACGCTTCCAAATTTACTTACCTCAAAAATACAGGTTCCAGAGACGACTATTGGAGAACCTAAAAGGAACCACAGGGTAACGCACAGCAAGGTTTATTAGCTCCCACATAAAAAGGATTTATTATTTGTGTTAATTAAAGCGTACATCGTCTTACGATACAGCCAAGGCCTTCGTTATCGCAAAAACTTTTGTACCTACTGGAGTTAACGCAGTTTAATGTTTCGGTTTATAAGTCGTCACTTAACGCAATAAAATGCAGGTAAGTTATTCTAATTATAATTCTAAAAATGTTATACTCCGCTACGTTGGGAAAAATGTATAAATCCCGTACAAAGTACGATTTTTTACTAGTGTGACATGTCGTGACGCGCCGATGGGGTATTCACTGCATTTTCACTCTTCTCACATACGTATAGGCCTACTGCATAATCAGCGTGACGGCTCAATATTTTTGAGCGTAGATCCAATCATATCGTTGGTAGGGAAATTCAAAATTAAAATTAAAATAAAAGAATTAACTGAATTTTTATAAAAATTTTATCATATACTAAAAATTAGATTAAATTAATTTTTGTCATTTTAACAATTCACAATGTGTTTCAAAAAACAGAAAAGTAATGCATCAACACCTCTAAAAAAAGTAATGGGTTGGTACAATACAATATATTTAAAATTATAAGTAGCTTATACACAGAACTGCGACGGTGATATGATTCATTCGTTAAGAAATCTTTGTGTCGGTACGGTATACATAGTGATAGGCTCTCAACGGTGACAAGAGCAATATGATCACAACGTTGAGGCGAGGCGCTGTAAATAACGGGTTGATGTGTAACAGTTCCCCTTATTGCATATAAATGCAACGAACTTTCCAAGTAATTAGACGACTTATTCTATAAGGTCTTAAACAGTCACATATAAACAATCTGCACATTGGGGAATCCCATATATTAATATGGAGATGTCTGGACCCTTTTCGTCTACGTAATGCTACAGACATTCTAGGCTGACTTGTTAAAACAAAGACGGCTACAAAACGAGTCAGTTAGTTACCGAGTGACTTTACAATTATCAAGCTCATTTAACACTTATCAGTATTAACAAACTGTGTTTATTTCCTGTCTTTTATTATCTGTTGTTAATACCAGTGCGTATTGGATACTATAAATAAAATAATTTAGTCGTTGTAGTTGGAGTGTGATTCTTTCTCAGAAGTGTTAATAAATGGTGTGAATTTTGATCTCACAGATATTAAATAAAACACACTCGCGCGTGCGCGCACACACACATTTACACAACTGATTATCATGTTTGTGTCTAATTATTTCTCTGTTGTCCATACATGGGTCCTGATGATGACAATGAGTATTGTCGAAACGTCAACACAAATAATGTAAAAACTGTGTTATACTTGTTGACCGATCCTCGCTAAACATTCCATCGCTAATCATTTATTCATCGATGATCACTACTATTTTAAGAATTCACTTTAATTAAGATTACCTTATGGGACATTCATTTTATATTAACAAAATAACTTAAAAATTGTTATTGTGATTCATATTACAATAGTGATGCTGATCGTTATATATGATCTGAAGTACAAAATGTCATTTAAAATATTTAAATTTGTATATGGCAAAACAACAATATTGATAACTAACTATAAGTTCAACTCTTATATAACCTGTAATGTGCGTTTTGTGTGTGTGTGTGTGTGTGTGTGTGTGTGTGTGTGTGTGTGTGTGTGTGTGTGTGTGTGTGTGTGTGTGTGTGTGTGTGTGTGTGTGTGTGTGTGTGTGTGTGTGTGTGTGTGTGTGTGTGTGTGTGTGTGTGTGTGTGTGTGTGTGTGTGTGTGTGTGTGTGTGTGTTGTCAAATAATAATTACGTCCGCAGGTATTTTTGTTATTTTTATTTCCTATTTCAAACTCACACACGTTTCGCAGAATAAATTTGTATCGCCAGAGGTTTCCATATGAATTGATATATGATTCTAGTATAATTACATTAATGTTCAATTTTCTATATATAATAATAAATTCATATAGAAAACTCTTGCACAAATAAAAAGTAAGAAAAATACTTACAGACGTAGTTCATATTTGACAACATATTGCAACAGAACCGTGCATGGAAAGTCATAAATAAGGGATATTAGTGCTACAACACATTCTCTGACGATCATAGACAAGTTGTAAAATGACTTTATTACTTTTTTTGTAAATTAGCTGTAAGTTTTGAATTAAGATATGGGTAAAAAAATTAGTTATGTCAAAATACCCATAATTTTATCCTCTATCATCTCCTGTGCAATGTTAGTGCATAAGTGCGCGGGTGCCCGGGTGATTCACATTTTATTGAATAACTTCATTAATAATTAACATTTCTTCAGAGTATGTTAATTAAATTGGATATAGTATGTACCGTATTGAAGGCTATGTTTTTCATATATTCAATACTCCAGATCTATAGTTTTAATGTTTTTTTTTTTTTTACTTAAATTAATTCTTCTTTGAACTAGTTATCTGCAAGAGAGTAATCAAAATTGTAGATTCAATCTAGATAGGCCTTTACAGACTTGGGCATATGGTTAACTTGAAGTCTGTCTACCATGATGAAAATCTATGACGTATCTAAGATTTCAACCAATCAGCAGTTCTAAAAATTATTCGAGTCGGTCCTTTGCCGAAAACACTTGTTGCAGTTCGCTTCGAGGTCTCGTCATAGAAGCTCGTACCGACTGTCACGAGTTTTTCGTGCCAGGACGTGTCTATTCCATAAGTGACGTAGCACTTAGGTATACGTGACGAGTTTCTCGTATACGTTATCTAGAACCGCAGAGCTCAAATCATAACAAGATTTAAATAGATCAATATTAGTGCTTTTTGCATAAGTGTAAGATTTTTCCGCTTAGGAAACCAATATTTATCGGGGTATTTCTGATTAACGCGAGAACACTTGAAGACTCTGGATTGTGTCAGCATAATACACCGATCTATTTAATTACCCGTCTACGAAAACCCTGAGCTTAATTAATAAACAATAACAGATAGATAACCGCGGCGTATGTGTGAAACGTCAGTGACAGCTACGCCAAGATCAACGGGCAGCGGATCATCAACAGATGATTTACGGACAGCGACGTTAGTTGTGTAATTCAACACCCAAGTAAACTAACAGATGTAAAAAAAAAAATAAGTAAACATTTTATTTAAAAGACTTAATAATTAAATAAATAATTTTATTTTGGAAAACTTAATAAGACAGAAGCATAAATTTTGTTAGTTAATAAATTTCCTAACTCCAGATACAGGCTTTGTGTTTACATTATCATTAGGGGTAATGTGGTGCAAGAGTCCGCACGGGGAAAGATTCCTAATACGTCGTACTTACTAGTTTTCTTAATAGCTGTCGTGAGTTGGTGTCTGGGCTGTTGAAGAAATGCATTCTGCTGGCTGGACACAGCAAACAAGGAGTCTAGCGCCATTACGGTGAGTGAACAGTAACGTTGTTTAATTCTGTAGAATTTGAAGTTAATTTACAGCGTAATTTAAGAGTATTTATACAAATATATACTTTCTTATTATTTGTTTGAGGCAAGTCTGAGGTTACATATCAACTTAAAGTTAGTGGTCAATCTTATTTAATTGAATCATAATAAGTCAGCAGAAAGTATAGAACACAGTGGGGCAAGTTTCCGAGGGCAAGAGTCCTCTTGGTCTCCTGTGCGGAATCTTACCCCACATAAACAAACTTCACATTACAATTAAATAAAACTCGCATTAGGCCTACAATTGTTGTTAAGCGTTCCAGAAGTGTGTGCTGGGGAGTCCCGCTGATTTCAAAGAAAGAAGAGGAATATCGTGTTCCGGGAAAGTTGATTATTATTGGGGAGATTGTGGGCACCTTTACGAATCCCCCCCCCCTACAGACTGGATCATGTGTCGTCAGTGTAGTACGTGGTGGGATGAGCCGTGCACGAATTACAGTGGATTGGGCCATTTCTTGTGTTATAAGTGTCAGTAGGACTCTTACTCTACACAGACCGGACTCTTGCCCCAAGGTTGGGGCAACTTTCCTATTTCACGTGCTTTTGTTTTTTAATTTTTTTTACCAAATATCGTAGTCAAAATTGTTGTGTACTCATTACATTTGTTAGTATATAGTGTAACAAATAGGCCAGTAATTTTCAATAAACTTTATTTTGGTTCAGTAGCTGAGAATTTGTTATTGTATTTTAAGTGCGGAATCTTGCCCCTCATTCATATATACCTATCTATGCAATACGTACTTTGATATGCTGCAATATTTATATTCTATATTAAAATCCTGCAAGACACTTCGTGGGTTACCTACGAAGAAAATATATTGTAACGTTGCAAGTAATATTATCATGAGTACATTTCTGTGTTTACACTTAATACAACGGTCTTGTGTTCAAACCACCGGCTAGGTTGTAGGATTTTGTGTTTGTGTTCCGTTAATTATAATTATTTCACAATAAATTATTTTATATAGAAGATACAGACGTTGGTGTCATGAAATAACTAATTATAGAATTGAAAATATAAATCATCAATTTGTTAAATATTACTTTAAAAATTATTTAAATATTAAAAAAAGTACGAATTCAGAGTGTTTCCTTTCATAAGAAGATAAAATCACAACATCTGATACCTTTTATATGTATCACACAGTAATAACATATAGTTATATAATTACCTTTATATGATCCACTTGAGTGACACTAAGTTTCGTCTAGTTATGACGCGTTTCGGGCACAAGTTCCCATCTTCAGATAACACTGATATTAATTTAAAACTAATTACAACATAAAATTGAAAACCATGATTGTGGTTATGTCATTATAAATAAAACTTTAAATCGCATGTGAAAATTTTTAACGAAGAACGGCCGGAGCTCCCCCATGCGTGCACTCACTACCGCGATCGTCACACGACTGGTCAAAGACTATAATCTAATCTAATGACAGTGTCGAACAAGTTGTTCGATGCAAAATTTACTTGATCATTCAAAATATTATTTTTGGTGGTGGTATTTTTTTAGGCTTTATAAATTTCAAGTTCCTCCAGACTATCCATCAGTTTTCCTTTTTTGCATATATGTAATGCTGTTAAATTGTTTTCAAAGCTAGTGTAATTGTGTCCGCTTTATATTAAGTGTTGCGCAAAATTAGATTTATTATTATTCGGTTTGGGAATATGTTCCAAAAATCTCGTGTGAAAACATCTGCCCGATTGACCGATGTAGAAAGCCTCACAATCGTCACATTTTATTTTGTAAACACCGGATTTCTTTTTAAAAGGTAATTCCTTCTTGTTTTTGAAGTAATTTTCCAATTTATTAGTTGTTTTAAATGAAATGATATAATTTTTATCTTTGAGAACGGATTTTAAAATATTCGGCATAATACCTGTAAAATTGGCAGAAAGATATTTACGATTTTTATTGTTTACTTTTATAATGTTTGAATTTTTATTTTTTAAACGTATTTTATGTTTATTTATTATTTTATCTACTATTGTAGATTTATATCCGTTGTTTATGGCTATTTGTTTAATAGTGCTTACCTCATTTAAGTAGTCTTCTCTTTCAAGGGGAACATTTAGAAGTCTGTTTACAAGACTGTTAAATACAGCCATTTTTTGTGTAACAGGATGATGTGATTCGTAATTTATTACTGTGTCGGTATAAGTGTGTTTCCTAAAAATTTAAAACTAAATAGAAAGGAAACTTGTATCGTAACTATAATTTCTTTTCCAGCATTCAGTATCGCATTTAAAATAAAATCCGTGCATTGCTTACTTGGTACAAATAAGAAGAAGCATGATGACATAATATATAATATATTTTATATAATAAACGATATATATTATATATTGTATATTATATATTATGTATTATATAGTATATATTATATTATATATTATATACAATGTGTAATATCATAATAACTGCGCGTTCCTGTTCACCACTTAAAATTATTTATAATAGTATCTATACTGATTATTTAAGAAAATATTCTATGTGTAAATATACATTTGTAAATATATGCATCATTGCATTATATATGCATACATACACTGAATGATTAAATACGAATAGTTTTGAATTTTGAATGATTTATAAACCAGTGTAGGTGCAAATTTATTATATTTCATAAAATGTTAATAAAGTAAAAATTTTCTTTCTTAACAGAATATTATCGGTTTCTATAAATAGTAACCAGAAACCCAAAACACACTTTGCTCTGTTTAGCCTTCACGTATTGTTCACAACTTGGCTGGCTTGATATAATGCACTCGCTCTATAATAACGGACTTGAAATTATGACACACACACTTGCATTCAGCTTTGTTCCATTACCGAATTTTTGTCAGCTTCAATGCTTTACCACTGTCATTAAAAGAGATATGCACCATTTTTCGTGTTTGTGTTTCAAATTGAACCATGCTGTTTGTGAAAAATAAAGTAAATTGTAAATATAAAATAAGTTTATTAAATACGTGTCTCGTTGCTACACATACAAGGGCAAACAAAATATTTTAAAAATTGTAGTTTTGTAACAAAGTAACTATTATGAAATCTTAAACTAAATTATCATCCAATTGATTGCGTTTATCAAGTCACTGAAAAAGCTCACAGGGATTTTATAATATTCATTTTTTTAATATTAATTAATTTATATAAATACAGTGGGAATTAAAAGAAAGGAAACTTGTATAGTAACTATAATTTCTTTTCCAGCATTCAGTATCGCATCTAAAATAAAATCCATGCATTGCTTACTTGGTACAAATACGAAGAAGCATGATGACATAATATATTTTATATAATAAACGATATATATTATATATCATATATCATATATTATATATATTATGTTCTCCTCGTCTTAATTAATTCATATGTTTTGTCTACCTTACAAATCTATGGTTGTTTGTACAGTTTAATGCATGTTCCTCCTTCGTATTTTTTCCATTTCTTTCTGCCATGTGTTACTACTTCTACTGTTCCCACCATATGTCTCCTCTGTTCTAAGTTCCGTTTATTATTTCATTATGTCGTATTTTTCTTGATCCATTCTGTTTCGCTTCAGTATTGATCTAGCCTCGTATGATCCAGATCCAAGTCTATATATCTATATAGTATTATATATTATATATTATATACAATGTATAAAATCATAATTAAACGCCATCTGAAAGTATCGAGAAGATAGAATTTCTGGTTCTATTTCTTATCGAGAAAATAGGAAGAGCAATTTCTGTTTTTGCTGATATTTTTCAGACATCGCAGAAAGTCAGCTCTCGAATTTTGCCATGGCCCGTGAGCGAGGTTAGCTTTCTTTCTCTGTGTTTAATACTACTTTTTATTGTTTATTGCAATGTTTATTGAATATCATTTGTACGTGACGGATCAAGAGACAACATTAATTTTTTTACGATTTTTTCTACAAAATTTCCACAGGCTGGAACACTTCAAACACCTGCTTGAATTATATCCAAATTTAAGTGATTAAAAACTTTAAAATCCTGTAAAAACTCAAAATATTATATGTTCATTTGTGTGAACTTTACAAAAATATGTATACTTCTAATATCGATAAATTTGTGTAAAAAATGAAGCTAAATATTAAATAAAATGGTAAAAAATACGAATTTTTGTAAAAACTTTATTTGTTAATTAACGATGTTTAGTATACCAAATAAGAGAAATATTTGGTTTGAGAATTTATGAATTTTTACATACTTTAATGGATGTCAGTAATCAATTTTGGTAAGAAAACCAAAAATTTTATTTTTTCGATTTACCGATATTTAGCTTTAATTTAAACTTTCTTTTTCAATTCGGATTGCTAAAATTTTTAATGACATTTTTGTATGTTCTTGTCGTTGAGTTACCTTGGAATAACAAAAATGAATATTTTTTGTGTTTCAGGATTTTAAGGAATGATGTTTTGTTTTCTGATAACACTGTCCCTTTACGTGTGATTTCAAAAATGTTCAGAAGTTGGAGTGCCAGTTGTTTTGTTCTGAAAATTGTTTTCATATGCAAAATAGTCTTTTTCCTCAGTTTGTGGATTGTTACATTCTGCTATTTTGTGCATAAAATTTTTGTAAAGAATTTTTTAACGCGAAAAAACGTAGGTAAAAGAAAATGTCTGTCTGATACAACTGAATCTCAACCTAGTACTTCTGCAAAGTTAACTGAAGGAACTGAGATTAGTAGTGCATCTAACAGAAAGTTTTGAAACGTTATTTCTGATTATAAAGAATTCCTAGAAGACAATGAGTGTGGTAGTTTAACATTTGTAAATGTCATAAATAAACTTATAAGAAACAAACAGGTGAACAAAATAAAGACTGTCTCTCTTATGAGAGTGAAATGCACATTGGGGAAGAAAAATTAGCCTACTTTGTAATAGCATGATATTTACTTTTAACTGGGTTTTTCTCAAAATTGACTTTTTTGTATAAAAAATTTATTTTGTCAGGAACTGCTAGACCGATTTGTTTTACATTTTTGTCGGAGTTTCGTATGGAAAAATTACATCTAATGATTCAGAGAATTTTGTAAAGAATTGATTCAAAAATTAATTAGAATTTTTTTTACATTTCAAACTATGTGTAGAAAAACTTCTTCTAATAAGTTTTACACTAATAAGTGTAACGTAAATGTATTGAAAAATATAGTTATTAAACATGTGTAATAGGAAAATAGTAATTCTAATGTGAACATAGGTGTGTACGTGCGCGCGTGCGTGCGTTGTCACATTCGTAATTTGACAAGAAAAATCAGAATGTCTTCCTCGAAATGTTTTTGCGACTACTAACATATAAACTAAATTTTTTTGTAAAAATTACTACTAGGATTAGATTGTTTGTAGTATAAATTATTCATTTAGTATTCTTGATATAAATATCTGTTCAATACACTACATTACAGTTGCTGAAACTTACTTTGTTTAAAAGCAATCAATTTGGTAGCCAAACATATAACAAATTTAATGTTTAGTGATGTAGTTGAAATGTCAATAAAACAATCACTATATTTCATGACTAACATTAATTGTATCATAATATTATACATATTAAGAAGCCAGTACCGTTCAATTTATTTAAAATACTTTGTGTTATTATTTAACAGTATTCTTTTTCCCTTTTACAGTTTGCAGTTGTTACACTTACTCACTAACATTCTACTTTTATGTCATGATGGCTCAATTGCTCCTTCCTCGCTCGGGAAGACTTTTATAAGTTTTCTCATATAAGTTCTATATTTTTAAATCGTGTATATTTCGTGATAGGAAATCTAAAACAATAAGCTTATAGAATTGAGTAATTAATCCTACGATCACATATGTACAATACATTTTCCTTTTGAAACAAACATTTAAACAAAGTACATCTGCATGTCGTGTATCCAAAACACATTTATAAAAATGAACATGCTACATATATGTACATCCAGTCTTTATCAGAAATCCATTGCACAATATATATATGTATATTCTTTATATAGAATATTGTATTCAGAAACCTCTGATGATACTGACATTTTTCAGTGAAACGTGCGTCAGGTGTTAAAAAGAATATACAATATTATCTACTTGCAGAAGAAACAAATTGAAAACATCACAAATTATATAATTACTGCAAGAAACATCGAGTTACTTATATAGAAAATGATATATATATATATATATATATATAATAATTTACAGTAATACCATTCCTGGAGTTAAGATAGTTACAACAGTAGCATAACTTAGTTAGGTAAACAGTTTTCAACCAAAAGCATGTAACTCAGTTTACAAAGGCACAGAATTTTCAGCTAGAGAGCTTTATTGAGATACATTCGGTATTTTGTTCCAGGACGCTGCGAGTTCTATATAGATTGGAATACTTCTTCTGTCAGCTGCCAAGTTTTGTTGGCTCCAGCTGGGAAGTGGAAATTGTTTCTCTGTATTTCTATTGAGAGGCATTTTATAGGAAACATGCGTGATTGAGTTATTTGTTGATACACGTGGCATTCCTGTTTGACCACCTCAGATAATTCGCATGTTAATACGTGACCAAAATATGTTTACAACAAATTATTTATTCTCGTACTAAACGATGTTAACCAAATACACATAGATCCAAACTTACAGCTCTTACAGTAAACACATGTTATCTTATATAGACGTTATCGTCCGTCATATTACTAACATACGTACTAGTATCAAGATTGATCGAAATATGTTAAAATAATGAAAGAACCTTTACTTATTTCTTCAATGCTGTATTCTTGTGTGTACCTTGAGGCTTAAACTCTTCAATTACTTATCTCCAATCTTAATTTCTCCTCGTACAAATTTTGCAATCATCCATTTTTGGATCCTTCATGACCTTCATCATAGTATGCAGTCACGTTTTTCGGTCACCCGTAATTCTTAGAATCAATAATCCCTCTAGTAATGTGTGTCTGCTGTCAATGTGCCGGCCTGCTTTTAAAACGTCCCACAGACTGATCCCCCTAGACTTTATAAAGTTTACAGTGAATTGAAAGAATATCTTCTACCATGTCGTTTAATAAATTTTCCCTCTCTTTATTGCTGCAACATGAAACCAATTTTTCTTTGTGTGACCTCAACGAATTAATTGAAATAAGTGCACATACCTCGCAACAAGAAAATGGCAACTGGTATGATTTATGCAATTTAATAATAATTCGAAGAGATCATTCTATACACAGCCGCCACTTACCTAACAGTCTAATGTAATTGCTGATTGTTGCTAACTACTTGATGCATACTTAGTAACGTTTGTGCAACATAACATGCATAGTCACTGTAGGCTGACGCTTGGAATTGGATCCAAACGTATTCCATGACATTTAACTCTACTGAGTAATATCATGCTTGTCTACGTTAATTAACGTCTCGTAACAATTAGAATATGAGGGTCGTGAAAAAATTAAGTATAAATTTGTTAGAATAGATTTTACTTCAAAAAGACCATTTTGTGGTTACATTATCTGGAGAGAATGAAGGATGGACGACTATCTAAGGTTGCGTTTCGATATAGACTTTTTGGTACAAGAGATGTAGAAAAACTGAGAGTGAGATAGAGAGATACCCTGTGAAGACGGAACAGGCAATGTGCATAAGAAGCATAAAGACCATTTTATACTACCGTGTACGGACAAAGCACGCCAGAAATATAACATGAAGATAGCGGAAGAAAAACCAACGTCAATTACAATCTCACGTGATCCATGAAGGTGTAAGCTTGTGATAAATGATAGAGTAATAGAACAAGTAATGCAGATGGATTACTTACGAACAAGGCTTACAAGTAACAGTAGGTCCGATGAAGAAATTGAACATCTTTTATATTATGAAAGCAAGAAGAATTGCTGGATGCATGAATAATTTTGTATGAAATGATAAATACCTCACACAGGAATCAAAAACTAGGGTTTACATAATCACAGTACATCCAGTAATATCCTGTGCATCAGAGAAATAACAATAACTCAAAGAAAACGACAAACATTAGAAATGACTCTATTACGGAGGGTACTAGGAAAGACAAGTTATGATAGGTTGCCAAACGATAGAATACGAGAAACGTGTAATGTAACAGATATTAATTCTTGGACTGCAGTAAGAAGAAGGATATGGAATCAAGAGTGGGACGTATTTCAAGAATTGATGACACAAGGCTAGTGAAAAAGGCTAGAGATAGCAAACCAAACACGTAGAGGAGCATTGGTCGGCTAAGGAAGAGGTGGAGTGACAGCATTTAGGACCGTTGTTATAGAACAGGACAGAGTCCTAACTAGGAAGTTAAAGAAGAAGAAGAAGAAGAAGAAGAAGTGTAGGGAATAAATGACGTTTTATTTAATAAATTTTAGTATGCCGATTTTAATCATTTAGATTTTGCGTCATTTCAGAGTACACAATAAATTGTGGTTTTGCTCATGTAGCTACAGCAAACATGGTTTAAAAGAAAAAGTGATTTCATGCGATACTTTACCTTATTTATCAGCTGTATTATTAAAAGGAACTAATCAGCTGTCTGTGGTGTTTTCTTTGTTTTTAGAAAAAATAAATCTGAATAAAAAGAAGACAATAAATTCAGAGAGTGCAGGAGCCACAGTGCTCGTGTACGTATTGTGAACGATCTTGTGTTACGACATCTGGTCTTTTAAAATGCTGTTTTGATCATTGATCAAACTACTTCTACTCATTGATACAGAATACTACTCAGCCACTTTGCGTACAAAGTATTTAAAGATCGACAATGCGTATTAAAAACACTGCAATGTCCAAACCAATAAAAAAAGGGAAAACCTGTAATAATTCACATATAATAATTCATAAAAACATATTATTAATTCAAAATAATAATTCAGAATTTCATAAAACATCTGCGCATCTGTAGCCTACTTGTTACAGGCTACAAAAAATACAAAAATCTTGCAAAGTAAATTTTAACGCTTCAGAAAATTAATAAGCTGAGACGTTATTGCAAATAACTTTATGCCGTTACAAAAGCTGAAAGACAGAGAAGGCGGAATCAAAGCGACATTTAATGATAATTAAATTGTTACTTAACTGCAAGCTTTCATTAAACCCTGAATGTATGACAAATTCAAATTACATGATAAAATATACAGTGATATACATAAAATATACATATATTTTATGGTTACTTAAAACAAAGTACGATTAGTTTTTCAACTGGAAGAGAATAGCATTTAGTAAAAATTTACGTAATTAGACGGGTAAAAGTAGGTAAATTGTACTGTGCGCTTAACGCAAACGTAGACTAGGATAAATAAGATTTATTTACTACTTTACTAGGATTACGAGGGTCGTGCTTAATGACTACAGCGATTACATGCTGCAGTTCTTTATTCACTAGGATACACTAAGAAACACCGCATATTTCCAGTGTGACACGGTATGTAGCGTATATGTTCGGCTATTGTTTATCTTATGCATTTCCGTTCATCTCTGTATGGGCAAATGGACAAATCACACCTGATTTATGACGAATTATTCTGAGCGCATTATACTCGTGTCAATTATTCTGTGTGCTCTATAGCAGCACCCTCGTTTATTTCTTTAGACTATATTGATTTACTGTCTGTCTGTCTTTCCCTCTCCATCTCTCCTTCCCACTGCCTCTATGTCTCTTTTCCTCTCTTTCCCTCCCTCTCTCTTCCCCCCTGGTGTACTTATTTTTTCATCTCGAGGTTCTTTTTCGGAGCACTCGTTCATTAATACAATATTTAATTTATTTTCTATAGTATCAGTATTTTTTCCGGTAGGTATAATCGCCAGACATATTTGAGACGATGATTTAACAAATTAGTTAAACCCTAAACTAGTTAAAAACTAGTGTTATTACTACATTGGATCAATTAAGTAATCGTTAACTCAAAAATGAATCAGAATGATCACTGTTGCACACCACTATATAAAAATTATTCCGATTAGCGCTTTCAAGCTTCACAGCTCATCGTCAGATCGGGAATAGACAGGAAATATGTGAAACCCAACCCCTCTCCCCTACCCTGCTCGCCCACAACAAACTAAAAATTAATGACCCTTCCCCACCCCCTAAACTCTGTCTCACCATCTGTACAGTTACATATTTTTCTTGTAAATTCCTTGTGTTTCAGTGTGTGTGCGTGTGTGTGTGTGTGTGTGTGTGTGTGTGTGCGTCCTTTTAAACTTACCCTCTTCCTCTCCACACAAGTGGGTCAGTCACACACCCTTATTTTAAACCATCCAATTAGTACTATGCAATATAATTCTTAATCTTATCTATCTGCCCTCTATTATTTACTTCTTAATCATGTTATAAAATATTTCTTCATTATCAAATTTAATTTTAATATTAATTAAATTGTCTAACCCTTTTTCTCTTTCTTTCAATATTTCTAACTCCTCTCTAAGCTTCCTTTCAACTGTGTTATTTACTACTTTTACAATTTCGTATTCTTCCAAAGGATTAACAAACTTATGGTTGTCTTCTGTGAAATGTCTTGCATATAACGAATTGGTTGTTCTATTACCTTCTCCACGTTTGTGGTCAGACAACCTGCATACGAATTTTCGTCCTGTCTCCCCTAGGTACACTTTGTTGCAGTCTTTACATTTTAATTTATAAATTCCGCTTTTCTGTAATACTGGAATTTTTTCTACATTCTTATTCCTTATCTTATCAAATACCGTTTCACATTTTTTAATAGCTATATCTACTCCATATTTATTAAAACATTTTATAATTTTTCTAGTATGTGAACCTATGTATGTCAATGACCCTGCATAATTCTTTTGTTCTGGTTCTATTTTAGCTTTTTGTATGTTGACCCTTTTCATAACGTTATCTACTATGTTGGTGCTATAATTATTATTCCTTACAATTCCCTTTATCGTTTTTAACTCCCTATCTTTTGATTCGGTCTCTTTTAAACACTTCTGAGCTCTGTAACAAAAGGAACTGATTGCCGCCAAATAACACAGTTGAAAGGAAGCTTAGAGAGGAGTTAGAAATATTGAAAGAACGAGAAAAAGGGTTAGACAATTTAATTAATATTAAAATTAAATTTGATAATGAAGAAATATTTTATAACATGATTAAGAAGTAAATAATAGAGGGAAGATAGATAAGATTAAGGATTATATTGCATAGTACTAATTGGATGTTTTAAAATAAGGGTGTGTGACTGACGCACGTTTGTGGAGAGGAAGAGGGTAAGTTTAAAAGGATGCACACACACACACACACACACCCACACTCACACACTCACACACACACTGAAACGCAAGGAATTTACTAGAAAAATATGTAACTGTACAGATGGTGAGACAGAGTTTAGGGGGTGGGGAAGGGTCATTAATTTTTAGTTTGTTGTGGGTGAGCAGGGTTGGGGAGAGGGGTGAAGGGTTGGGTTTCACATATTTCCTGTCTATTCCCGATCTGACGATAAGCTGTGAAGCTTGAAAGCGCTAATCGGAATAATTTTTATATAGTGGTGTGCAACAGTGATCATTCTGATTGTGATTTCAACCACTAACACAAATTTCTTCATTAAACGTCTGTCAAAAATGAATTTAGGCCCTGCACAGTATTCATGTTTGTCATAAGAGTTACAGTTTAACTAAATTCAACCTTATTAAAATGCCACATATACTGTGATATACATTAGATATTAAGTTTTGTAAGGTTGTAAATTCACAACTGTAATAGAGCAAGACAACTTTAATGCGCATTATCATGAAAAATTTACTGAGAAACATTAGAATTTAGTCAACAGACAGTGTATTCTTTATGACTGTAAACGAAGTGAATATTTGTCACATTGCATAAGCTTTCATATGATGTTTATTGAACTAAATCCTTACGTTACGTGAGTATATACGTATCGAAATTTCAGTAATTATCTGCATAACATTTAGTTTTATATATACATACTGTTAGATGACGAGATCCTCTCTCGTTAAAATGTTCAATTATTATTATTATTATTATTATTATTATTATTAAGTTCGTATATGTGTTGTGAGTTCGGTTGTAAGTTGTTTAATTGAATTAAATTGACTCTTCACTTGTCGCTGAGATGAACCGAGAGGTGTGCCCCTTCACTGAAAACACATAAGTATCGTTGGTATAAAAATACTTACTTGTGACGGTTCGATACTAGTAACGTTGAAGTGTATTACTAGTAAGAATGTGAGAATCGTTCAATTCAAATTCTTGCCGCCGCCACTGTCACCAACCATTGCTGTCGTTCACCTAAGCTGTAAGTCTTATTCTAATACAATGATAGTCAAACTCGGTTATCGGTTATGAATTGATTTTTTTATTTGTCGAACTCATTATTAATAATTGCCATTGTACAATAATATTGTTTATTTTCTTTTAAAATTTTAATATTTTGGATGGACTCTTTTAAATAAATGAATCTCAGGGTAGCCAGACTGCGTCTAACCATCGGTCGGTCTGGACGTAAACAATTTCGTTACTTTAATTCATAAATAAAGCAGGTTCTTTTAGTCTGCAAGATACACGTAAGTTAATAAAATGCAATGCTATAATAATTAGTATTCGGAGAGTGAAAATATTATTAGATTCTTTAACAAAACCTAAACATTTAACACGTGATTATTATTGAAGTTTTTAGGTTAATTAGGGTTCATTGTAACATAACTTTCTTAACATAAAATAATGAAAATTTTCTTAACCATGCTAACATCTCCGTGTACTACGGTTATACATGTAACCTCTTGAGGAACTTCATCACCTATCTTCTTGGATTTGCTACAAATAAAGTTAACAGGTTACTGGAAATGACCCCTTCATGTTGGGGATTGTTATACATTTAGCTAGAATCTTAAGGTTAATCACAATATAATACTTAATCTACTATAGTTCAATGTTTCTCTCAAGTTCTTCATTGACTATTTAATTTCTTTGAATTAGACAAGTTCCTTGAATTAATTATAAAATTTTATGTTTGTTGTTACTTAAATATTTCACTTTTACTGGTTTAGTTCAATAATTAAAATAAGTTTCCAATCTCTGTTGGATTGCTATTGATTCAATAATATTAATTAATTAATTTCGCTTATAGCGTTCTTCAATTAGTAGATTACTATATTTTAAAATATTTTTGTGATGTTCACTGATACTTGCGTATGAAGTCGTTCTAGTCGTATCACTAATTCACAAAATTGTCTTCTGTTATTTGAATGAAATTAAATTTGATTAATTCATTTCTCGTTCACTTCCTATGCGTACATACTCCGTTATAGGTCACTGGTTAAATAAAACTTCACTTTCCCATTAAACGCTTTCGTGAGCTGTCTGCTTGTCGATTCAATACTTTTTGGTTATTCTGACCAACATGGAGTCTGCGTCGAAGCTTGAGATGAACTGATGGCCTTACCTGAGTCGAGATCCCGTACCTAGTAATTAATAACGGGCCCTGATTGGCTAATTGTTCCAATTTTCGTGTACTCTCGGTATATGTCGGCAAAATAGACGCTTAGGCTGGCGTCAGTCTCTGGGTTTGAGGCTCTGGTTTTCTGGTTTCCCTTGTACGCCGACGGACTTGAAATTAATTCTTTTATTTATAATTTAAATGATTTACTTATAAATGCACTGATGTTTTTTTCAGTACTCTCATCGTTTTTGTCTTTTTACCACGAGTATTTTGACTACCCTCACCATATAGTTCTGCTAGGGATTAATAAAATAAATTTCTTACGAACTAATTACATCTCTTATTTTCTACCTTATACTATTTACATTGTTCATTTTTTGATAAGTAATTATCATGCGTATTGAGTCATTATCTATAGCCCCTCCTCGTTAAAGTTTTAGGTGGTAATTAGTTAAAATTGTCACCTTTCGTTTAGGACTACTGCCAGGTTTTTCCATGTTTTTATCACTTTCTTATATTAAATATTCTTACATTTAATACGCTATTTTTCTTCAATTTTGTCCTTCGTGATTACTTATCAATACTGTACAATATTTTTTCTCATATCATTATTTAGTTATTACTCTTAAATTGTTTATTTTCCTTTGACTAGGCTCTTGGTCTATTGTCATTCTAGGTGTTTATTAATTATTTTATAATATTAGGGTTTCGTAACCCATATTTGTTGTGGCCTATCTATAATGGACGTATCATTACCATTTCTGATTGTATCAGCACTAGCTATTATTGTTGTATTTTACTATAATCACATTTTCTCTGATTATTTTTCAGTATACTTGAGTGTTACTCTTTCCTTATTTGAATTTCTCACCTTTATCTCTTTATTATGTTTATTTTATATTAGTGTCCTTATAACAATTTTAATACTTGGCAGTATTTGGTTCTGCTTTTATATTTTGACATTTGGTTGAATTTACTTAAATTTCTTGCATCTAGTATCAGTTAGGGTTTGCTAATAATTTACATTATTATTATTAATTTTGATGGCCATATGCATTGATTTGCCTCATATGAACGTTATTATGTCTTATTTAATATCATGGGTTGAGTACTTATTCTTTTATTACAATTTTACGTGTGATTTTTGCTGTCCCAGGTACCCATTCTATGTGTTACACTTGGTCACATTAATTTACATTTATTCTGTACTTAAGTTCCTTTATATTAAGACTTTTTGTACATGGAATGCTCCTTATAGTCTCTAGTTAGTTTACCCTCCAATATATTTTAATTTAACATCATTCCAGTCATTGTTTTTACTATTTTAATGGAAACTTGTTGGCCAGATTAGGTTATGTCCTATCTTGTGTTCTCAACAATGGCTGAATCTCAGGTTCTGTTTTCAACACATTGTATGATTATTTACTTTTACTTAAAGCTGATTTTTTATTGTTTATAGTTATTTTTCTTTTTTGTTATTATCTCAACCTTTATTACTGAATAATAGTTGTCTTTGATAATTTTATTTCTACTTCACAAATTTTATTAGTCCTTTGGACATTGTCTAGTTGTCATTTTTATACATTATTTAATTATACATTTACAATTCTTGTATTCACTCTCCCTCTTAATTTCTACTCTCAATATTTTATTTTTGAGTTCTGTTTGTACCGCCAAGTCATTGAAGTCATTTTATTAATAAGTTTATGTCAGTATCAAGTCACAGCTTAGGGTTTTAAATCAAGTTTTTTAACTCACTTTTATTTTCTTTATCATTAACAATACTTTTATTCTCATGGTTTATTTTATCCTTGTCTATATCATTTCCTTTTGGTATCTGATTTGATTTGACTTTTCCCTAATTGCACTGATTCTTCAGTCATATTTAATAAATTTCTTCTTATTATGGTTGTCATGGTTTTCTTCTCACTGTCTGATCTATTGGGTAATTGGGTACGTGGTCTTGTCTTTAGTCGTGTCTTCGTTTCTTCAATTATACATTTACTTATTAATTATAATTTATTTTATTCCCCTAATTAAGTCATAATTCATTCTATGTTCATGATTGCATGTTAATCTTTTGTTGATTACTTTGTTTTGGATAGCTTTTTAATCCGTTTGTTATACATTGGGTTCTGGGTGTGTTATATGTACCATTACAATACCTAGATTTTGTTTCTTATTCTACATAACAGCTTCATTATGGTACATCATCTTAGCGCACGTTTTTGTATCATACCAATGTTAACGCTGGAGATCTATTATTTACGCCACAGTCTTTGAGCCGTTTATTTTGGCAAAAAAGAACTCGATTCAGTGAGTAGCTGTTTACAGCACATATACATACTCGACGTTTGATAACTTCGGCCTGAAAATTTGTGGTCCCTTATTGATCGTTTGGAAACCTAATGTCATGTTAGGAACGGGTAAAATTTAGGTACGTTTCTAATTGTTTAAGGATCTTTGCAGCGTTTACGGCATGTTTACTTTTGCAATACAAACTAAATGTAATGTAATTCAGTAACATATTCTTATGTTATTAAATATGATATTATGTTTGTATAATTAGGTAAAATAAACATTGAAAAACTACATTATAAAATTATATAAAATCTTATGTTTTAGAAGAATGATGTGTAGAATGCCAGGAATAATGACGAGAAGTAGGAAAGTATTTTAATGGGCACATAAATTAAACTAGATTTTATCATTTACAAATATAAGTGTATCGAGTAACTGTGAAGACAAAACGTACACATGTTGAATGAAAATGTGACCAGAATGTAAGCCAAGGGAATTCAGTTGGTTAACCACATAACAGGTTTTTGAAAGCAGAAAAATTAGGTATTAGGCTAAAGTGACTTACATGAGTCTTTTGTTTTAAGAAAACTGACCGCAGATTTGAAAAACTCTAATGGCAGGAGGGATAGTTGCTAACGATGACACTACCATGGTGTTGGCGATTATCATGTCTGTAACTAAAATGCCTGTTGACAGAGACACCCTTAAAATCGCTTAGAAGCTGTGAGAAGTGCCCTAAGTTTTCCATCTGAATTTTGAAAATGTTTCCTGTTATATGTAAGAGTAAATTCTGATGGAGAATTCCAATCGGCTTTTTCGGATCAGCAATCGTAGTCAAAGTGGTACAAAACGAGAACAAGGAACAAACTGCGTGGTCGACATTAATGCACTGTGTTAGCCATGTTTCTCAGGAAAGAGAAAGTGTATTATCCTAATTGGGTTTCCATTACCGACCTAAAACACTAAGTAGTTTCTTACTTCCTCTCCAAAATAAAATAAAATAAAAGTTGTTAGAATCTTTCAGGTTGTAATGAATCTTGGCAAGCTCTATCGTAGATTCATTATTTTTATTGTTGTTTTAAACAACTAACCTTTTGCACTACTACAAGAAGTGAATAATACATGCAGAGAAAAAAGAGACAAATATGCTATTAAATGTATAAAACCAGTTAATTCAGTAAAGTCACATAAATCTTAAATTAAAAACAAAGCGGATTTTTAAGTAAAGTGAGGCAGATTACAATACTCTGCAGTTTTTAATGGAAGATGAGTTGTCTTTTATAGAAATGTAAAATTTATTGTAATACATTCTTTGTTATTGCAGGTAACCGTTATGTTACTTACTCAAAGTTTTTGTAAATTAAAATTTAATTTAATGAACTGAAAATTGATTTAAGCATTTTAACCATCAGCCAAAACAAATTTCATAACTAACGTAATACATTAATTTTAAAAAGACTTTGGTCTGTGTAGCCTCACACTTATTACACGTTGCTTGTTGGTTGGAAAGTTATATTTCAGTATTTTCTCAGATAGTGTGATTTGCAGTAAAGCTACAAATGTTGTAATCTCTGAAAGTCACAGCTCCGAATAATACGGTACTCGGTATGATAGCACACTGGTAAGTCAAACTCACATCCATACGGCGCAAAAAAACATCCAATCCAATCTCACAAACGAACATATAACGATCCCTTTAAATGGAATCATCGTAAAGGCAGCATTGTATTTGCATTTTATAGTGACACTATATAGACGCAAACTATGTACGGAGGCTGAAAAAATAATATTGTTACTATGGTCTCCTTGATCGTCGTATGGTACAGTAGAAACAAAATACAAGGCATCAATTAAGTCATTAACAACCAGCTTTAATTAATCTCAATTAACAGTTTAAAATCAACAAGTTATTCAACAAGATTATATTCTTACAATAATTCAATTTAATCTGTCCACACAAATAATAATATTAACTATAAAGCATTCCGCAGTATAATCACTTTTCACTAATACACCACTTGAGACGCACTGTGTAAATCGCCCGAGATAAAATTCAACTGAGTAATAGCCGACGTAAGACCGATTCTAAGTGGCAGCTGTCGTTGTTTAAATAGATAACACAAGTGTTCCAGAATAATCCATAATACGCGTCAACACTACCAGAAAACATTAGAGTGTAATTGATTGCGGCCTTGAACACAGAGCGCCGACCGGTATGGTCTGGAATAGCCTCGTTAACACATGTTAAGTGTCACGTACGGACAAAAACATACAGCTGGTTCTGCTGGGATTTAACAGCTCTGTAAGATGTTTCGCCAGAGCATACGTTGGAGATCCAATGGCACTCACAATCTCTTCCTTGTGCTTCTTCCGGAGACCATAACGTCTTGGCAGAAGAGCCTCCGAACAACCCGCCGCAACCTTAACTTCATCGAGCAAGGAAAACTGTCTGACTCGTCTTCCGTGCCACAGCGGGGGTAGGATCCCTCGTCAACACCTTATATGTAGTCCGGTTCATCAAGGCGCAATTCTACCTAGGATGGTGATTAGAGGCATAATGTAAATAACGGTCAGCGTGCGTCGGCTTTCTGTAAACCCTGTGACCATCCGCCGTTTCCAGGACTAAAACATCTAGGAACGCCAGCTTGCCATGGAAAGCAAACACGGTAATATACGTTATACCCTTGTCATGACCTTTTAACAGTCCTTTTAGAATATACAATGCAACAATTTTAATTACTTTACAGTTAAGTAGAAATAAGTCTTTAGTGGCATATAACGTATTTGTGAAGTCAATTTTATGACGTTTATGATGTAGAAAACTTTTGTTAATGAAATTTAAATTAGTGTTATTGAATAACGAAGTACTTTGCAACTAAAGTACATTTCATGTTTTTAAATGGAAGTTAGATGTACTTTACTGGTAACAAATTACTATGTAATTAATCGTGCAATATAATAAACATTGGAAAATCAGTTTAAATAAATATAAACTGTATAACCGGTGGTTTACTTCCGAGTTAGTTTTGTGTACAGAAACATAAAGTGTAGGTAACTGCTTCAGTCTTAAGTCGTATTGACATTTGTTTCTATGGTTAATACTTTAATGGTTTAAGTTAGAAACACGTTATTTCATCATTTTTAGGAACATATGGCTTCCTATAACTAAGGCTACATTGCATTCCTAAGGCACACACACAACTAAGTTTAAAAGTACTGTAAACGTATTCATTATTCCTACATATGGTTTTTAAAGGTTCACATGGTTTTAAAAGGTAGCCAATATAACTATTGTATCAATATAAATTAATAGGAAAGCGAGGGTTAAGTGATCCTATTAAACTCCTTGCTTATTTTTTGTGTAGTTACAGACGCAAATATGAATATGTGATTGCGAAAAGATAAAGGTGTTTTTATATAAATATGAATTGTCAACCAATGAGTCAATGGGATAGAACAGATTTTATACGTAGTTTTAAGCTGTAACATAGGAAAACTGAACCATAAATGTTACTTTTGCAAAATAAAATTCACAGTAGTTAGGGCCTACTAGCTTAAGGATTGTAGAAATCAACAAATATTCCAATAACATAGTTTTTGTAATTTACATTTAATTTCGTGTTCTTTTTTTAGTGTAATAAATGAGGAAGTTCATTCGTAAAAAATATAGGTATAATAATAATAAACTTTTGTAGTCTCCAAAGTTTACTTATAAAGAAAACTTTGATTTGATAAAATCGTAGCAACTCAGGGACACATAATAACTGCCAGTTGTTAAGTGTACTCAGTATTTAAAAACTCCTTACTTACGTTGGCCTCTAGTCGACTTATCAAGACTTACAAGAAGAAGAAATCGCAATAAGCAAACGTTCCTGTTCTTCTAGAATTTCTGTGAAGAGACCACATATACTATTTAATATTTTTATGAATCAGATTAAACATGTGGAAAATTATTGCACTTTACAAAATTACGCTAAATTGAGATCCAAGTTCTTCTTAACTTGGAATTTATAATTTGTAAGATCGCAACATATTTTATCAATTTTATCATTCTTTTACAACGTACGCTATAATATAAGAAGCTTTGAGTGTCTTGGTTTCGTATATGAACGCTTCGAGTTCTTTTCAGTAAAATGTTTCTCCTTTCAATAATTTGAAACAATTTGTTTTCTGTTATGAGATAAAAATGGATGTAATTGTAATTTTTATAAGTTTTTGTTTTTACATCAGTATAATTTAACAGACAAAATTAAAATTACACACTGTTTGTATTGCGAATGAGATAGATGGTGATAACGCAGCATTTTCTTTCTTATAAAAAGCATAATTCAACATAGAGCGAACACCATTTGTTGTAAGAAAATTAAATTATTGAAAATATGTGAATTTTACATATAGCTCAAATTAGGTAATAATCAGATAGTTGAAATAAGTAACCTTTAGATCTCAGTGTGAACTTTTAAATCTCTTGTTTACATTTTGTTTATATGTCATACTAATGGGCCATACGTAAATTCAAAATACTGATAAAAACATGATTCAAACTAAAACAATATAGACAGCTGTTTATACTTAAGCAAGAATTGGATTATCACTTTATCTTTTACTTTATGAATGAGTCTAGAAGTTCCCTGTCACTAGGCTAATGTGTTTGTATTTATCAAGGGTTTAGCCCATAAGATAAAATATAGGACGAGGAAAGGTGAGTACTTATTGAAATCAAAGTATAAGGAAAAGACGAAGAAGAAGAAGAAGAAGAAGAAGTAGACCAGAAGTAGTAGTAAGTAGTAATATTAGTAGTAGTAGTAGTAGTAGTAGTAGTAGTAGTAGTAGTAGTAGTAGTAGTAGTAGTAGTAGTAGCAGTAGCAGTAGCAGCAGCAGCAGCAGCAGCAGTAGTAGTAGTAGTAGTAGTAGTAGTAGTAGTAGTAGTAGTAGTAGTAGTAGTAGTAGTAGTAGTAGTAGTAGGGAGGAAGAGGTAGACAGGACTATGTTAAATGAAGCCAATTAAAAATTTCACTTTCGTCTATAATAAAATAAGATATTATGAAAAGGATTTATAAAGTTTAAACTCTTAAAATAAATATTTATTGGAATCCCATGAATTTACAATAAGTAATTTTAGATTATGGAAAAATACTGGCCGCGTATATAAGTAGGCATACAGGCATACATCCAATATACGGTACCTTCTTAAACACAGTTATCTCATCGCTGGAGATGCAAACACTAAGTAAGATTTAAGGTAATTCTACTCTTCGTAAGGCAGTTTAAGCCACCACCAACACGTTTGTTGTACGTAGGATTACGGTGTGAGTGAAGTTGCATTTTCCTCCTTACTAAACATTCGTTTAAAGTTTTTGTCGTATACCACAGACATATAATTTAAGAAGTACATATATTGTATAGTTCTCTCCAAGTTCGTTGCCAAGACATTACTAAATCCTCTGTATAATATAGGACAGCACTTTCTGTTAAATTAAACGGACTGTAAATTACAAGAACACAAATTAAGATAAAAAAATTTCAAAGTACAAAGTCTAAAAGCAGGTATTGAACGTAGACATACAGTAGCAGTAACAAACAATTTTTAGTTTCAATTAAATACGTTTATTGTTTAGAATACAGAAATAATTACATAATTTTATTGGTAGGATCTACTTAATATCTGGAGTGTTAAGGCCGAGTTTAATGTTAATGCAGAATAAATTATGTTTTTGTAGTCATACCTCACCTTTGATGGTATCTGACAAAAATAATAAACTTTTTTTACAGTTTATAATCATATTACAGAAATTTGAAACATAGTTAAATGCTCAGCTGTTGACTTACCTGTCAATCTCTCTTTCATTAATTTTCTCTGTCAATGTTTTTAAACACAATTAGATTATTTTTAAGAAGTTACCTCCTGAAGAAATATACAGAACTTTGTAAAAACTAGTAAATTCTTATAAAGTTACAGCTGTTGTAAATATTCATGTTTCTGTTTTCATTTCAACCGAGTTTTTCATTAAACGTTAACTCTTTGACGCTTCACACCAGAGGCTATATACAAAGACACTGATGGAAACAATCATTACAAACAATGCCACATTGTGGCAGAAAAAATGGAGAATAGCGAAATTTGCAGACGATAAAACAGAGACACATACGAACACACACGCGCGCTTGGGTATTAAGAGAGCAAAATCCTGTTGTTCACGGAGGTGAAATAAAGTCAGCGAAAGTAAACCCAAGCTTACTTACACAATAATCAGTTGTTTACCAAATATGTTTCTTAGAAACAATGCTTAGAAGGGAAAACATTTCTTAGAAAATTTTATAATGGAAACCTTTCGGCGTCATTTTAGCTGAAGAGTTTTTGATAATGTTAATATTTTATTATATAAGTTATAGCCTTCTCGCTTTTAGCATTCACGTTGGTTATCAAGGAAAATTTTATGAGAGTTTTGATTTACCATCCTTGTAGCTGTGTTGTTGACACGTTCCTTCACAAAACTTACACAAACGCCGATAAGTCCTACACTGACTTCATTAGGGTGAAAACGACACAATCGAAAGGCTTCATCTAAGGTGATAACTAGAGTTGATGAATATTAGTTGTAACGTGCAATAAGAGTATTTATATAACTAACGGGAAAATACGATCTGCACAGTCCCAATGTTCTAAAAACACATTATTACATTTAATCACTCCGAAAATCTTTTGATTGATGTGCTACTGTAAAAAGCATTTCCAAACAAGTTTCTATTACGACAAGCAAAGGTTATGTTTTCTAGTGTTATGTAGTATGGTAGTACTGTTGCGTAACGTTAAAAATCTGACATATAAGACACATTTGCCTAATATAGTTATCAAGTGAAACTTCTGTTTAACAATTTTTTGGTGCTAGTAAAATTCGACTACACAGTGATGTAAGGTCTAACTAAAAACAAAATAATCGCCCAAATGAATTAAAGCCACGTCACTTACGCAATAAGTCTGCTGAGAGCCTAATTTGTTACAAGCAAGTACCAAGTAGTCATAATTTCTATATTCTAGAATCATTAAAAGGGTCCTTAAAATTAATAACGACAGTTGTGAATGCATTGTATAACGGACAGGCCACACCAGTATGCAGCAATTACCGGTAACTGCAGGTCGTCTCTAGACGGTTTGCACACACACGCACACAAGCGTAATCATAGCCCTCATCATTTCCACCAAATCGGCATTATCTTTAGAATCTGTCTGGTTACCAATATAAATCGTCCTGACCAACAACTTCTCGCCTATCCAAATGACTGCAACTCACCATAGTATTTCCTTCAGCTTGGAAGTGATACCGTTTACGTTAGTTTGGTTGCCTTCTTTAATTGTGAACTTTGTTTCCCGTACTTAAAACAACGTATTTGCACTCGGCAGTTTTGAATCATTGCCTTGCTCAATGCCTACCTTTTTATTCACATATTATTTGGAAAGGAACTCAGTAATTAACACTTCCCTTTCCACACTTTTCCTTCTTGTTTGCTGTTCTATGTATAATTCCTTATTTTTCCAAAGCCATTTTATCCTGACTTATTTTGATTGGTACATATAAATGTACCAGATATAAATCCAGTGTTTTCTTCACAACTATTTTACCAAAATATTTCAGCTCAGATCAATAAATTAAGTTTTATTTTAAAATAATTTAAATACCAAAGATTACAGGTCAGCAACGTCTATATTAGAATACAAAATTTGCTTTTGCGTATTTATCGTCAGTTCATTCATTTCACTTCCTCAGCTGACTTAAATTTTCCATAGAATTTAGTTAATTACAATAATTATTCTAAGAATGACAAATTAGCAATTTCTAAAATATACGATAAATTGTTAAATCTCATTTTTGTTTAAGATTGCTAAGTATTTCCCTTCTCTAAGAATAACATTACTATGTACAAATGGTATTTAGATATCGTATTAAAGTGAATTTTAACTTGACTGTAAAACAGCTTTCCAGCTTTAAGTGTGTTATGTGTGAAAAATAATTTCTAAAATGGTCATGGTTATGTTTAAATGAGATTTATATGTGACCACATGTAAAGTATGACAAATTGTTTATGGACATTTTGCCTTCTGCGGTGTAGTTATCCGTTTAAAGCTCTTCCTATTTGCCTAATGTTAGGCAATTTTTTAATGTTTTAGGTAATTTTTTTAACATTCTGACAATTAATACTGTAAAAATTGCATTGTTTTGTTTTTGTGTCTTTGACGGTGATTTTAACATCCTACAATGTAAAGTTGAAGACATTGTTTCATAGTTTGTGTAAATAGTAAGCTAACCAAGTAACATAACATAGCTCATAGCTCATAGCTATACATAACATAGCTGTAACATAGTGAAAGTGTTATGAAAGCTTTAAGAAAATTTTAGTATGGATAAAATTGGTTAACAATTGATTTACAAAGCATCCAAAAGCTTCATAATCTTGATGAGCTTAATAACTGTGTCAGTAAGAAGAAAGCAAAGCATTCATGAATTTTTGTCACTAGGTACTACGTGAAATAATGAATATGTTGAGGAGTTTATGCTTCGATAAGATATTCTTAGGAAACGGTTCGATTACTGGTATGATAATCTATCATAATTGCACACTACTAATTTTTCATTGGGATTAAGAATACTTTTGCTAACATGATTGCTTTCTTAAGAAAAAGTACGGAAGAGTACCGTAACCACTGTATTCACCAGACAAATGCCAATGCGATCATTTTCTTTTCTCAGGACTAAAAACACTATGAGAGAACAATGGTTCCCGACTGTTAAACACGTAAAATAAAAATCTCTGAACGGCGTCCAGTCCAGGTTACATGGATAAGTGTATATCACAATGTTTTGAAAACTGAAAAATATATAAATTTGTTACATCCCAAAGAGATTACTTTGAAAGAGACAATATACATGTAGATGAATGAAGTCATAATTTGTATATTAACCAAAAATGGCAAGAAAATTTTGTTTTCACCTAGCGTATTATACAGGCCTTTTGAACACGAGCATATTAAACAATATGCTTCTCAACAAAGGCCTGCCTGGCTTGTCAATCTGTAATACAATTAATCTAACTTTAAACAGTTTATTTCATTCAAAGCTAGTTTTATTTTAATAAATACTAAATTTACTGCAATAAAATACTTAAGTCAAACACTGTTATTAGTATAGAATTAAGTAAAATATTAAAAAATTGTATGCGAAACAATAACTTTATAAATAGAAAATTCTATTCCCTAAGAGGGATTCATTATTGGATTACTAATTAACAATCAAGTTGTGTAGTCATGCTTATACAACCAGGCACTAATTGTGGTGGGTGCACGTTGGAATAGGCTTGAGATAACTTAGTCCAGTATTAGCACCATCATTATTGGTGTATGACGCCAAGATTGGACATCAGTTACAACAATCACGTATCTCTAATCACACATATACTACGTTTAGTAATGAAACATCTTATATGTCTATGCATCTGAATTCGATCTGTTTGAAAACGACTTCAGTATATGACCATAACAATATTTCAATTAAAACAGTTTAATAGAAATGAAGACACCTTATATTTAAGTTTACCATTGCCTTTGGGTCCCAGTTTGTTAATTCTAAGTATTGGTTTATATAAGCTTTGTACGAAGGGTAAGTTGTTATTTCTATGTTTCTATTGAGTGCATGCTTTTGATGCCTTCTGCGTTGGTTCACTGTCTATATTATTGCAATCTTTAAAATGGTCTTACTGTAGAGTTCAGTTTGCTAATTTCTACCCTTCTCACAACAATAGTCTTTTTAAACGTTTTGAGCAAAAGCGGACGTTTCTCTTTTTATTGCAAAAAATTGCCAAACATATAATACTCCTCTCTTCTATTTATTTCCGGTTTACAAATTCTAATGTATCATAACCTAATGTTACATGTTAAATAACCGTTTTGAAAATTTCTAGAATATTTAAATATTCTTTTCGTACATAAATACACGAATTAAAGTCTATTTCGTTACTTCTAACTTTTTCCATATATAATCGTCTATTTATTTAGTTTCCTCTAACAAGAATTGTGTAAAACTTGATTTAATATACGTACTTGAGTGTTATAGATATCCAGGGAAAAATTCATGCCTAATAGTAAAACCTGGACACTATCCGAATAAAGTAAATTAATGTTTAGCCAATGTAACTGAAGTTATTTGGAAGAATAAAAGAATAGAATTCGATTGAATACCTAAGAAGTAAGAAAATTAGAAGCAATATAGATGTATATTCAATGATGTCTCTACGGCTTGATAGCTCGGCAATTTTATCAATAAATATTTAAAATTACGGTTTTCAAACAATACGATGATTTGGTATCATATAATTAATATAGAATATAGAACTTTCACTTGTGAAATTTACTTGTTTTTTCTTCCCGTACGCGTTTCGGCGTGGTGTGCGTCAGCAGTTTGAGACAGACTGGCCAGTAACTCGCAACGGTTTTTATTTGGAAGGTTTAGTTGTGGTGGTGTGTGGTGGAGGGGGATTGGCGCGGGGATCCAAATTATTGTTAGTTTTGTGTATAATTGTGTCAAAAAGTGTGTGTGATTTATAGTTTAATTGGTCGTTAAGTATGTTGTTTGGTTGTTTTGTAGTGTTTGTATATTTCATATTGTTCTACTGTGTTAAGTTTTCGACTTTTGGGTAAGTAGTGTAATATCTCAAGATTAGTATCTATGTTGGTATTGCTGTGGTTTTTTGTGTGTATGTGTGTGGCAAACGCAGAATGTATATTGTTGTTGGATAAAGCTTTTAGGTGTTCAGAATAACGAGATGAAAAATATCTTCCCGTCTGGCCTATATAGAAACTATTGCAATCATTACAATTTAAATTGTAAACACCTGTTTTGTTGTATTTGTCTATGTCCGTGTTTGTATCATTGATGTGTTTTTTGACGGTATTGTTTGTTCTGTATGCTATTTTGTACTTGTGTTTCCTGAATGTGTTGGCGATTTTGTGTGTGTTGGAGTTATGGTATGTGAGTGTGATGTATTTAGTTTGTTGTGTGTTGTTGGTATTCAGTGTTTTGTTGTTTTTGTTTATGATGTGTTTGTGTAGTTTGTTTATTAAATTAGTGTTGTATCCGTTTTTTACTGCTATATATTTGATTGTGTTGAGTTCATCGTTATAGTCCTGTTTATAATGGTATTATACAAGGTTGTAGAAAGAACTTATAATGGTTGCGAAACCGAAAGGCCTAGTTCGTGGGAAAATTGTAAATAGCAGAGAAGCAATAAAATTCGACTAAGTTCATTTCAATGTTGCCATTCGTTCTAACTGAGAAGTACAAATTTTAAAAAAATTTAAATTTTTTTAATGTTCTATATGCTGTGCTGCACATTTCTGTATAAATTATGTGGCTGTAATACATAAAAAAATATTTTATAAATTTTTGTTTACTTGTAGAAGTTAGAGCAACGTTTCAATCAATCAGTCACTGCTGCCCTAGTATCAGATTTATAAAGTTAATTTTAACAACGTTTTATTTACAATAGATTTTCTGTGTTATGAACACATTTTAATAGCGAAAGCGCAATAAATAAATTTTTTATTTCTTTTTATCTCTACAATTATTTAATACTGTCAGTGCGTGTATTAAAATGTTTGGTCTGTGAGGAAATTTTTTATTATTTAGGTAGACATATAGTATAAGCGTGAACGTTATAGTAAATATTCAATACGTTTTTCATGTATTCAATAATTCTGAACTATAATTTTAATATAGTTTTTTTAATGAATTTAATTCTTCTTTTAACTCGTTATCTACAAGAAGGTAATAAAATTTGCAGATTTAATCTAGACGGGACTTTGCAGAATTGGACAGAGTTGTAACTTGAAGTCAGTCTATCATGGTAAAAAATCTATGACGTTGCTAAGGTTTTAACCAATCAGAAGGTCTAGAAATTATTCAAGTCTGTCCTTTGTGGAGGTCACTTCGTACAGTTCGCTTCGAGGTCTCGTCATAGACGGTCGTACTGACTGTTGCGAGATTTTCGTGTCAGAACAGGTCTATTCTATTGATGACGTAGAACTTAGGTATACGTTACGCGTTTTTCGTATACGTTATTTAGTCGAAGAACTCAAATACAAGTTTGTAATAGATCAGTATTAGTGCTTTTTGCGCTACTTCAAGATTTTCCGCCTAGGGGCACCAATACCAATCGCGGTGTTACTGATTGACGAGAGGACACTTCAAGAGTCGGGAGTGTGTAAGTGTAAGATCTATTTAATCACCCATTACAAAAACCCCTGAGATAATTTAATAAACAATAACAGTTCGATAAACGCGGCGTGTGTGTGTATCGTAGGAGTGAACGACGCTGAGGTCAACGGACAACGGAGCATAGACATTAGCTGATCGCCGGACATCGACGGTGGTTGTGGAATTAGACATACAAGTAACCATCTATTGTAAAAATAAGAACCCAATACTAAACTCTTTAGTAAAAGACAAATAATCAAATAAATAATTGTATGTTTAAAACTTAATGAGACATAAATAATAATTGTGCTAGTTAATAAACTTTTCTACCTCCAGATATAAAACTGTGTGTTTATATTTTCATTATATCTATCTATGCAATAATTTGCAATAATTATTTGTTACGCTGCAATATATAAATATACTATAACAAATTGTTGTTTATTAGTAGTACTGTAATATGTGGATGTTGCGATCTCATGTGTACTAAAGATTTTAATTTGGTTTTAAATGGCGATTCCTAACACTACTATTATATTTCATATTTTACATTATATTACTGAAGCATTGTGTGTGTGTGTGTGTGTGTGTGTGTGTGTGTGTGTGTGTGTGTGTGTGTGTGTACAGCATGCAATGTAAAAAGGTGCCCTCACTATACATACTCGAATTGTATGCGTCAGTATAAGAAAAAAAAGTTCCTATTAACCCTAGGCCGAAAATGTCTCATTTTCCTCCGTCTCTCCGTCATTTTGTGTTTTTAAAGAAAACGTTATACCTAATGATGCGATAGAGATATCTTAATGACATTTGTTACACGTGTTTAAATTAATGTTTTTTAATAAACTAAGAAATCACGGTTATTTTTATGATTTCAAATTTCAAAATAGTTGATATTTTAATTTTATAATCACTAATAGCTCTGAAAATTTTAATTTTGTCAAACTACCGTTTAATAATAAAAATGGTAAGCATATTATTGTAAATACTGTAACATCTTGTTTGTACAAATCCGATAACAAATAACTGAGTCATGGCAGAAAAAATTTACCCATAAATTCTGAGTACTTGATTTTTTTGTGCTAGACTTCAGTTCCTCCAGTATAGATAAAACGTATTTATAGTTATTATTTTATTTCAGATTAACTCAGTAACCGTAATTTATAACAAAATAAAGGATAGATTATATTTGAAATCTACCGGGCTGTTTGGCCGTGGTCCAAGCTTTACGTATATTCAAACCAAACGTTTTAGCAGCACCATTGGCTACGATCTTCAGTGGATATTCGAGTCTACGTAACGCGGGCTGTCGTACGTCTGGTCCACAGTACTGTGGTGAAGGCTAAAGATGTCCCGCAATGCTACCTGTACTCATAAATTCATTAAGTCCCACGTACAGGTAAAAAAGGATAGATTTTCAATAATTAAGTTAAGTACTTGTAACAAATTCAATTACAGGTTTTTACACATCTTAATTTGAATCACAATTAAAGTTATTTCGAATTAATAGAAAATAATAATAGCATGTTTAATTTGTACATCATCTGTTTGCTTTAGTGAGTTTAGTGATAACACGTGTAATTTAACTAAGTAATACTGGCAAATAATTTTCATAAAGACAGTTCATAAATTCATTTGTTCGTGTTACTTTTCTAATTGTTTATCATTTAATTGTCAATGGTAGCTAATTCATACGGCTGAAATGTTAGATATTCGTCTCACGTAGAAACTTTTAAACTTGAAGTTAGAAGAAGAAGAATTGCTATGTTTGAATTTGTGTATCACACAACTGTATTAGCAATTTTACGAAGCCAAAGACTAAAGCTGTACCATCTACAAAGCGTACAAGCCCTTGGAAATGTTGACTATGAACAGAGACTGGCGTTTTGTTTACATTTCTACACAAACGTCATGTTATTTTAATACATAGAACTGATTGATACTGCTTCACGTAACTGTTAACACGTAAGTATTTACATCATAAGTAAAACACTAATAAAAATGTACAATAATTTGTAGTCCTTCACTGAAAATGTTCATTGCGACGTATATCGACGTCGGGAGAAATACACTTTAATCGCCTTCAATGCGTCCAATGCATATTGCCACACACGAAACCCAGCAACAGTGTAGCGCATATAACCAATGCTGCAAATTAAATCTGGGACGGCCATTATTTACAAAATAACAGTTGGGGGAAAGAAAAAAAGCCAAATACATGGTGGTGGTTATGGTGATGATGACAACGACAGTAATGTGTACATGTGTCCGTACAATTTAACTGCTTAATTTAGAATAACAATGGAAGTTTATAAAAACGAGAATATATACAACGACAGAACTTCATTTATTGTCAATGCGAGTAACATATTAAGGCCAAGACTTGTTACGTTAAAACTGCTTGTAATGTGTGTCGTTAAGTGATGTTCATTTTAGCTTTCTTAAAAGAAAATTGAAGTTTAAAATAATGTCAAGTAACTTATAGGGATAGCCTAATATAATATAATAATATATTAAAATGAACAGTATTGTTGACGTTTTATAAATGCATGCAACTTTACGATATTTCTGTTCCATTAAATCAAGTAATCAATTGTAAATTGTTTGTGTGACAAACGTTATTCTTGTATAAATTGTTTCCTAAAAAAACGTGCAACATTGTCATAAATGAATAAGCAATCACAAAAAAGATAGAAAACCGTTACAAAATGTGTATTTAACTTACACCTACAGTGCCGTTTTAAATAACAGTTGCAACACAAAAGCAACATTCATCTCATACTAGTTTCTGCAATTTCTTTCATCTCTTCTATGCCATAGTAGAGAGAATAAAGTAAATAAAACACTATTCCCAAAAAGTACATACACTGTATTACCTCTAAGTTAACCTGAAATGGCAATCAAAGATTTATTTTTAATAAGTTACAAAATGTTTAAGACTTGTTTAATGGATGCACATTTACAAAGTATAATAATAATAAATCATAACTGCAGTCATAGCCATGATCCATTTTACGTAACATGAGTTACGGTGGTAGTACTCATGTTACTTAATTGTAATGACGTAACACTACGAAATTTAAGATCACAAGGCCTGATAACTACTTAATAAAATGACTAAGTGTGAATCTACTAGACACTTATATAAAATACGAGTATTATTTAAAGGTACTATTAATTAAGAATCTTACGTTGTCTAGTCCAACGTTTGTAATACTATTCTATAATATCAGAATCGTCTTGCAATTTTAGTTTTGTTATTAATCCTGCAGAAGCGATTAGAAAATCAGTAGAACAAATTACTTGCCATGTGTTCTTAGAGTCTAGTGCATACTCTTTACGCAAACACACACATCACAAACATCATACTTGAGTCGTCTTCGTCTCTGTATGTAGAGTAACTCAAACACGACGTACACGAGAGAGACAAAGTAATTACAGCCAAGAAAATGTAAACAGAATACACGAAAACGCTGCTAAATATCTCGTGTCTGCAACAAATGATACACCGTATCTACGAAAATCCATTTTGTTGTAAGAGGCAGCGAACGAGCACGTCTTCATCTCTGTTACTTCTGTTTCAGTAGATTTCACATTACGGCAGAAAGCGAACCACCCTCTAAATGAAAGGTTTGAACCTCAAGTTTTGATTTACGAAACAAGCTGTGGAACCATGTTCCTACTTTGTAGCAACAGCTTTATTATGAATTTGTATCGTAAAATAAAGACGAAAACATATTAGTGTCTAATCTCCGTTCCACAATAAAACTTTTGCATCATCCGTGACTAAATTTATCATACTCAAAGTATGCATAATGTTGCCTTTAACGATTTATTAAAATTTGGTTACCGTATTTTAAAACTCATTTCCTATGGTATCCACCACAACAGGGTTTCTAGTACTTTAATTTACAGAAAAATTCTTTAACTTCCTTTTCTTTTATCTCTGTTATTTCAATGTTTATTGTACTCACTTATGATATAACATGTATCTTTTATCTAGATTTAAACTAAAGAATTAGATTGTAGCTGAGCAGAATTATTTAAACATTAATGATTTCACAGATTTAACAGAATATTTAAACCTTTAAATTCTGTTTCAACTGCTTTCGTATTCTTGCCGGTGATGCTTAACATACCAACAAGAAAACAGGCCGCAGTGTAAATAATGGCAGCGTAAGTATTGTAAGTTACATTTTTTAATAAAACCTTTAATTTATTTGGTAAATGAAGATACCTTATAAACGCGTAAGCCTAAATGCGTAGTTTTCTGAAAGCGCGTAGCGTGTCACTAATACACACACACACACACACACACACACACACACACACACACACACACACACACACACACACACACACACACACATATGTTATAACATCGATTCAGACGCGCATATCCACTTTGTTCACTAAATTATGTTCCCGAGTCACCTGTATTTTCAGTGCGCCTGAAACAATCACTGGAAAAGCATTTTTATTCCGAAAAAGTAAAAAAAGTTTAAAAATGCGTACAAATAAAACTACTAAACAGAACTCATTACTGATCTGGAAGCAGTCATATTAAAATATGTTTTGAATGTATTATATTAATGCATTTTTATAGATGTATAATTTACTTACATATTTTATTGGATTACATATTTATACATTCGATATTTTAATATATTATTTAATACGTACATAGTTTACTGAACGCATGTAGTTTTATCATGTAATTTAGTTGAAGTTTAGTACACAACTGAATAGTTTTCATTTTAATACTACAAGCCATATTAAAACTTAATAAAAGTAAAGTCAGCAATTCTGATTAAGTCATAGAAACTGTATTAAAAATGATGCAACTTAATGTGATTTTAAATGACTAGATTACTGGAATATGTATGAATAATGCACGGTATATAATGTGAATGTTCGTAGGTTTAACCATTAAGCATAAAATCATTGGTTTATGGTTTGTTATAATTGTATGGCAGTATTGTTAGATTAGTCGTATAAGAATTTCATGGCTAGATTCTGCTAAGGGCCCAGGCTTCTTAGGCGGAAAAGCGAACAGCAAACATACTGTACAGTCAGGAGACAGTCGTGATATTCCCTGCAAGGTGGTGCTAGTTATCCACTGATACTGAGAACTTCCGGGGACTCAAATACTCACTCTATAACCAGACATGTGGATGGTACCCGCTGATTTTAAATGTACTGAACGGTGATGAATAATGACTGTGATTTCAGTACCTTTTCATGTTCATTCCTTTCTCTTTGAGATTACTTTTCACTCCGAATATCGTCTGAGTACCTATTATAATACTTATTTAAACAAAAAGGTAACTGTATTGAATGTATAACATAGAAGAGTAAACAAATAACAACGGTTTTTTAAGGGAAAAAACAACTGGAAAAAGAGAAGAGAGGATTGGAGATACTGGGTGACGAACATTTTGGAATACTACAGTATATGAATCGTACAGGGTTACGATTATAAGAGATACGAATGGAGACGGTGGTAGAGTCTGTGATCTTCTGCTACATGGAGATATACGATAATGATGATGATAATGACGAAACTAAACACACACACACTCGAGCGCGCTCGCGTGGATTTGGAAATGTCCCCCATGGAAGACGCACAAAAATGTACAAACAACAAACATCCAGTCACAGAAAAACAAGAAATAAATTTTATAAAAGAATGGTAGTACCTGTGTTAATGTATGAGTGTGAAGCCTGGATATCTTCAAGGAAGATTATAAACCAAAGCCAGAATTCAGAAATAAGTTTTCTGAAACGAACAAAGGCAAGAGTTGTACAAGGCAACCTCATTAGAGTAATGAGGGCATTAGGTGATAACAGAAGAATGGCTAAGAGAATTGCAGATTGGAGATCCATAGACAGAAGAATTAGAGGCAGACACAGAAAGGTATGGTTGCATGGCGTGGAGGATGATTTGAGATATATGAACGTGAGGGGAGATGTGTAATAAGAGGGCGGAATGGAAGAATGTCATTGAGCAGGCTAAAATCCACGCTGGGCTGTAACACCAGGAAAAGAAAAGGAGAAAATGAGGGCATTAGGAATAAGCTACAAGTATTCTTCATAAACGATATAATTCAAAAATATCGCCTGGAATGGCTGCAGCATATAGACAGAATAATGGCTATACGGCTACTTAAAGCAGCATAGAAGTGTAGACCCTTTGGAACAAGGGATGCAGGAAGACCAGTAAGATGGTGAGATATACAGTGTAGGCAATATGCCTATTTTGTGAGGTGAAGAAGAAGAAGAATAATCATATAAACTCCGTAAATGAAAATAAATTGTGTTGCAAGTAACTAAGACTGGTATAGCTTCGAATAGTTACTATACTTTAAACGAGCGAATAATCCAACACAAATTGACAAGTCTGTCTTCATAATCAAACACGCTTACCTTTCAACATGGTTAATGCACTAAAACCGTTTGCTATTCCGGTGTAAATACGCGTATATGGACATTGATTTTAACCAGTTATATTGTACTTCGTTATAAATAGTTAATACAAAAGTTTACCCACTCTATAAAGTTGTTCCAAGAAGGAGGAAATAAATAGTAATGAGAATATCTGGTTCTGTCTTATAAGTAGAAGATTGACAGGAAAGGAAAAAAGGCTCAATATTCAGAAACATTATATTCTCTGAAAAAATTATGTGGATAGTACCGGTGTAACTAACCACTATCTAAAGGCATTCGAAAGAAAAATAGTAAAAAGTATATAATTGAGGAAAAATTATGAAAAAAGATTCATTGAAATGAGAATATTGAAATTGTGTAAGAAGTAAGAACTAACCTAACCTTACCTAATCTAACATAACCTAACCTAATCTAACCTAACCTAACCTAACCTAACAGATGTAAAGGTCAAAGCTACTTTCCGTAAGTCACAGCTTGCAAGATGGTCTGTTCCGGTGGTGAGGTAGTCGTCAGAATCTTATGGTGAGCACTTGGCTGCACCTCTATAGCTTCGCCGGGTCGAGGCAATGGAAGCCTTCGGGGCAGGTTTTGGAGTGTGTGGCCGCTCGGGCTTTTGGAAGACAGACTTGGGTCCAGTGGCAGATTTTTGTTGGCCCATGGGCTTTACCAAATCTTTCTTTCACTTTTTGCCTGAACGAGGAAACCTAGATTTGGGATGGAGGTGGCAGGGTAGGATCGAGATCCTCGTCCTGCGGCAGAGGGACCAAAAGCGCGTGCATGGGCCCGCGTTGCGTCTCCCAGAGCTCGACCTCTGGTTTGCCCTCCTTGGGCTCACTACATTTATGGGGTTCGGAACCGGAGCAGACTTCGGTATGGGTTTCTCTGCCGCCGGCGCAGAGGGTTTGGCCGGTGAAGTTGAATGTGTCGAGGGTTAGGCTGGACGGGTTTAGACAGTTTGTCCAGCTGCTCTTTATAAGTAGGTTACCACAGGTAACATAGTATCTGTGGTTGTCGGTTACGTCAAGTGATCGCAACCGCATTTAACGCAGGCCAGTGCGTTTCGACAGGCAAAGCTACTGTGGCCAAACTTCTGACACCTGTGGCATTGAGAAATCTGATCGGTCTGACGGTAGGGCTCTACGCTAACGCAGAGCCCGAAAACCCGCTTAAGTTCTAACAGGCCCGGCGGGCTCGTCCTTCTCGACAAGAATCCCGATGAGGGGCAGTTCGTCAAGGACGACCTGTGGATCGGCTTGGATATCCAGTCCCCGTAAGAGAAGGGCTGCGGGCTTTACTCTATTTAGGGAGTAAGTGTAAAACAGGAACTTCTCTTATTCCAGCCACGGAACCACTCCGAAGTGTTTCGTTACTCTGTGACAGGTCTCACGGACGGTTTCGCTCGCTTGCAGTTTGACCGATGCGATCTCTGCCAACGCAAGGCCTTGTGGAGTTGGCGCAAAAAGACGATTACGTTGCCGATATTCGTTTTGAATATCGGCGAAATCCGACCTGTGTGTGTGTGTGTGTGCGCGCGCGCGCGCGTCTTACAGAGGAAAGGTTGCACATTGTTTCTATAATTATTGCGACTTTTTATAGCGGTAAAGAAAATTACCGTATTGTTCATTTTCCTATAAAACGAGTTCAATTGACTCAACCATAATTCACGACATGGCCGCAGTGAAGTAGAGTTTCTTTTTTTTAAACTTCGGCCAGAAGTAAAGAAAAAATTTACTTCCTTATGCGGAAAGTAGGGTAACATTTATTGTTTTATGTTGGACAAATTTAACTTGAATTATTGTTTAGGAGTGTATTTGTGCATTCCTAATTTTTGTTTGTGTCTAAGCAAAGTTTATATTTAGTACTTCATTGGTAGCAGTTTATCTGTTTCCACTGTACAACTTGACGATCCGTAAGACCGTCGTAACAATACATATTTACGTTACAATACCTGGATGTCTGTAACACTGAAGTATGTATATTAAATCAGTATTCATTAGCAATCAATTCTGACATTTTTTTTAGTGAAACTTAAATTGACATACGACGAGGAGAATCAGAGGTAAAGAAATAGATTTTAATTCGTATACTAATCTATGAAAACAACATTTAACTATTATAGAAACTTTCGAAACGGTATTTAATATGTAACAATAGGTTATGATAAATTACGCCTTGTTAACCAAAAATTGGTAGAAGGTAGAACTATTATCTGTTTTGCAATTTTTAGCACTAAAAAGAGAAACGTACGCTTTTGCTCAAAGCCTTCAACAGACTATTGTTGCGAGAAGGACTGAAACTAGCAAAGTGCATACAACAGTAAGAGTATTTTAAAAAGCGTAATAGTACAGATAAGAACCGAAGTAGGTAGCATCAAAAGCATGCAATCAATAGAAATATAGAAATAAGTTACCCTTCGTAAAAATCTTATAGAAATCAATACTCCAAAATTGGATGCAATGACAAAGTAAAATTCACTTTACCTCAAAAAATAAATAACGTCGTAAGTTACAGCTACAAGCAATAAATTGTTTTTGGAGATTCAAATAACTCTCCAGAAAAATCGTGACAACGGTTTGAAACAATAGTCCGCTCTAAGAAGGGGTAAAAGAAGAAAGCTACCAGTATCCAGGAAAAAGTACAGAGAGTTCTAGTAAAAGTTAGAAAAAAGATATTAAAGAAATACTTTAGTCGGTAAAGGTCGCGGGTTTCTTAACAAATAGGATCAGTGAGGTATGTTCCACGCTTCCGAGCTTATAAATTTTAATAAATTGAAGTGATAATAGAACAGTTGGTAGTCAAGAACAACACGTAGTAGACAGCGTGCAAAGCGAAGCGTTACTCGAGGACGACACGATCAGGAAGGTCATTAGGGGTCACATCGATGATGAAAAATAGCTTTATACACCGGTCCGGCTACAAACGTTACCAGCTAACACCGATGAAATTGGATTACCATTGAACGCGATATATCTCAACGACGTATGTAGTAACTCTATTGAACATGCCCATGATTTATAAACGAATCTACGTTAATCGTAGAGTTTTCGTTTAGCTGACCTAAACAACAGTTGACTGCCATTCAATTCAACGTTAATATAACAGTAAATTTATACTTCCTTTAACTTTAATATTTCAATATTACCTTTCATTTGTTTTTTAACTTGTTTTGAAGTTTACAAAATGAAATCGAAAAAATTTAATTATATCATATTTTCTTAATATAAAAACAAAATCATATTTTAATAACTAATTCTGCAGTGTAATACTTAAGTAATATTCGTTTGAACGATGGCAGCAATGGGTACTGTGCGGCAATATGAAACGCTGTTTTTAGAACACAGATGTTTATTGACGAATTCACATTTGTCCACGTAAGAAAAGTACATTGTTAGAGGCTAAAACAGCAGAGCCAAGTGTATCGTGTTTACTCAGACACGGCAAGCGCTCAACTGTTGAATAAATGTACCGACCAAATCAGAAATTCCGATACTGAAGAATAACATTACGGACTCTTTTCAGAACTCAACTGGTTCACACATTGTAGTAATGTCATAGCTTGGAAGACAATGGTAACGAAGTTTAGTGATTCAGTATACAGTTTTTGATCATAACGACGGTCATGTAAAAAAATATATTAACCAACCAACATTCAAAACTCCCATTAAATATACAAAATGGACCGTATGCTGCTTAAAAATTGTAGTCATAAAAAGCTATACTGTTTTCAAATGCCTTATGACCAGCTCTGTAATTGTTTACATCAATATGGTTAGTTAAATAAAAAAGTTATTAGAGTAAAATTTTTTAAGCATTCTTAATACAATATTTTTTCTGCTTATTATTAAAAACAAATTTTCTGAATCAGTAAAATTGTCTAGGTAGCAGATATGACAATATTATTTGCGACATTAGCCCCGCCTTTATATTGCACTGTATTTGGCTTGAAACCCCCAAACAGAAGGCGTCTGCATATCTTCACACACTACATCATTCTCACTCGCACACTCCACAACGCTGCCACCAAATTTCTCCTCAACTTCTACCTCATCTCCTTCCACCACACTTGCGGCATGGACATCCCCTTGTCCATCCGCAACCTCAGAAACACTTGCAGCCTGGATATCCCCGTGTCCATCAGCAAACTCAGACTCTTCAGTCTCCCTAACACTTACAACTATACTCCCCTGCGCAGCATCTGCAGACCGCTCTTCTGACTCTTCCTTCGATTCCACTCCTTCACCACTCTCAGCAACTACAACGTTCACAACATTTCCCACCCTGGAATCCAGCTGTCCAGGTCCATGTGCAATGTCTAAATTAAATTCTACTGGCGATGGTAAAGCTCCACCATCAAGTGACTTCTCATATCCCTGCGTAGGCGATGATGAAGTTACAGGATCTGGATCCCTCATGAACCGAGATGGAGATACCGGAACAAACTCTGCGGCATCTGGATTCAACCATGACGTCTTCTCTGAGTCCTCTAATTCCGTATTAACAGAAGTGTTCTTGTCGTCATGTATTGATCCACAGAAGTTATTCTGCTTTTCTTTGTTCTCTTCACCTTCTTCATCCACAACTCTATTAGGCACTTGCGATTCATCTGGAACGTTTAAAGTTTCCTTTCTCTCCAAATAGGAATAACGCCTTGCTACAGGCTCCCTACTTGCCGATGTTGGTTTACTAATATAATTTCTTCTTCCCCTGTTAATTTCATACTTCTTTGTTTTCGGTGCTGCAGCTGTTGTTACCGTCTTTTCACTTGCCACCCCCTTGTAGCCTCCATTACTTCCGGAATATTCAGTTTTTCTGACAGTCTCTTGTGTTTTCTTCCAACCGCCATGTTTTTACTTTTTACCTCTTCCTACTAAACTACTGGAGTATTGGACATCTTTAGCTGCTCTTCCCCGGAACTCGTCATTCTCCTGGACCCTTCTGGCATGCGCACACCACCGGTCCAGGTCCGCAAAAGAACGTGGAGGCTCAGCGAAAACCAGCCGGGATCTCTCTTGGGGATTCAGTTCTTCTCGTATTACTTGTATGACTTCCGTCTCGGGCAACCCCAACCATAATATACGGGCAGCTTTCCGTATATCGTGCACGAAGTTCCCCAACGCCTCTCCGTTAGCCTGTAGACGGTAGAATAAATCAAACTTAAGCTGGGCAAGTCGTCGATGGGGTATGAAGAAGTCCAACACTTCCCCATAGAAAGTGTCGACACTGCAGCCCCGACGCAGAGTGTTGGTGACCAACCCTGCCAATGAACCCCGGCAATACGGGTATATAAGGGACAAGACCTCCTCATCGGACACTCCCGGGAAATCTGCCAACTGCAGGACCAGGTCCAAGAAGACCAACCTGTCCTCATCTACTCCATCCAACACCGAAAGTTTCTGGAGAACGCCTGAAATGGGGTGGGGCAATTCCTGATAGCATACCGCCGCCAGAATTGCACAATTCACAACACACAACAATAAAACGTAAATCCCAATGAAACACCTAACACAAACCTAACTTACAAAACATAGTGACAAAGAATCCGAAAAGAACTCAAGTACTCTACTTCCTTTGAGCAGCCCCAGAGTGCTCTAGCGATGCGACGAGATGGGTGTATAATAAAGGCAGAGAGAGAGCCACTCAAAATGCCCAGAAGAGAACACAACAACACAAGACAACAAAACTAACCCACCATAGACAATCCACAAAAATACACATAACATCCAAATAAACACCGAGCAATGCTGTTCCAGCAATTCCAGGATCAATTCATGTTGAAAGGAGGACGTCCCAATGTGCCCCAACTTCCAACATATCCAACAGGATTCAAGAATATATATATCAACACCACGACATCTGGTCGGACCATAACCGCATTCACAAATCAATGGGACCCCAAATAGAATGCCCTCAATAAGCAAAAAAAATCACTACATAACGGGGGTGCTATAAAGACATGTTCACCCTATCACAGAACAATCCCAACCAATATCGACAAGTACCGACGGCTCCCAATCATGTTCAAAATTTTTCTCTAGCTCCCAGAGTATGACAGAGTAATACCAATTAGCTCACTTTTATTATCAAAAATATTAACCACACAATTACACCTTCCTTACACTCAACATCACAGAGTAATTACTTAAACACTAACACATATTAAATTATATTAAATTTAATCAACACCTGTTCCTTTCTTATAAAATATTCTGCTATCCAGATTATTTACTTTATTAAACTATTAAATTGCGATTAACTTCTTCTTTAAACATCTTGGACTCAGATCAAAAATAATTTGAAATAATTTGCAAGTCCCAACACCAGCTGACATGCCTGTAGCCACACCAAGTTTTATTTAACATCAATGAATGCAAGTCTCACAGATTCTAATACTTCCAAAGTTCAAAGAATTAAGTGCTGAAATAATGTCTACTACATCCATAGAATCATAACCACGCTCTGACCTACCATTTGAAACCCCCCTTTTATTTTATAAGTTTTTTGTATTTTTTTGATTTTATTTTATTTTATTGTTTTTTTATTTTTTTTTTATTTTTAAAGGGGAGAGACATAATATTTAAAACTATAACGTCTCTCCTGTTAAGACATTATAACATAGGGAACCAGTTTAATTGTTTGCTGTTAATTAAACTAGCTGTCGTAGTTAGTAGATATTATTTACCAACAAATTATGACAATGTATATATATGGAATTTGTCCAAGGCTACATAAATTTATTCAATTTCTGGATATTAGCGAAAACATCTCTTTATTATTGTATTTTAAATACGGATATAAACATAATAACTTTAATGGTCATCTTTTTGTTTTTACTTTACTTTACTTTTAAAAGAAAATTCTTATAGATTCTGCATTAAATACTCTTTAAATTTTTACTCTTAGTATCTCAAAATCATACAGCTGTGTATTACTTTTATTACCATGGATCCGGGTTCTAACTTTATAATATTCTAACATACTTTAACATCATCCAATCTATTTGAAGAATAGTCTGATGTAATTTCAGATTAACTTTCCTTTAAACATCAACAGGTTATTACTATAGCATTACAGAAATTACAAACATTAATATGCTAATATTTATGTGATCTAAAAAGTCTTTACAAGAAACTGTACTGTTCTTTTTGTTGCGGTTGTTAAAAACAATGTATGCACAGAAGTTATGGTTTAGTGTCACCTGAATATAACGTGAGTCTGCGGCTGGCGGTCGAGGTGATCCTCTTCAGTAGGTCTTCTTGGGTGTCGTTCGTTGTCCATCTGGATCCTCCATTTAGTTTGTTGTTTTTGAATTGTGGTCTAGGTCATGGCGCTGGAATTCTGCTACTTGGAGTTCGTATAGTTGTTGTAGTAACTTCTCTCCTGGTGTTGGTGTTCACTTTTCACATTTAATTATTTTTTATTTTAACAGCACTGATGTTACCTTTTACATGGCAAGGAACATATCTTACCACTTGCTTTATATAAAGAGATTTGTCGGCTAAGTTTTTAATTTATTAAGAATATTTTCTCAAAGTCAGGATTACATTACTAGTTTTTTATCTTCGTTTCGGTTACGCTACATTTGATTAATTAAGTGAGAGCACTAACTTCTTGTTATATCGTTTTTTAGCGACAGAAACGTAAGTTTAACTTTACGACACATTTTCGAGCTGCTTACATGTCGAAGATTCTCCGGCGACTGGCGTTAGTTTAGCGGCAGGCAGGGAGTGTGGAAGCTGGCGCGGTTTACGCTCTGAGAGAAAAGTAGTTCGTTCCTTTATTATTATTAATTGTCCATTAATCAACTACGATAAATTATCCTACCTTTTCTTAGTTAGGAGTTAGATATTTCCTTTATTATTATTACGTCTTTTATTTAATTATAAGGATTATTAGTTTTCGCTTAATAACATTCTACTTTGCATGTTCGTACTAGCCTTTTTGCAAGCTGATACAGGAGCCTAGGTACAGAGGGGTGTGGATTATACTCTCACTTGTTATAAGAACAAAAAATTAATTTGTGCTATTTAAATATCTTTAAATTGTCACAGAACTAGGTAATGAACCTAGAGGAAGCATAAAGAGTGCAAAGGCCCAAGCTACAATCACAGACACGTCCACTGGTGGATGACAGGACTTGCAAATGAAAAACTCTATTAACAAAACAAGTGTGAACTTTATTTAGCGTGCAGTCACATACATGATATTGCAAGGCATAATTTAATAATGAATAAAATCATGAGTAAAATTGAAATACTTCATTACATACACGTCATTATTCTCCAGAGTATAATATTATAAATTTTGTCATAAATTTTGTCACATTCCCCCCATTGAAAATTACACACAAACACATACATAATACATATAACACACATCCACAATTCCTGTACCGACCCTCTCACAATAACCCTTTGCATTAAACGTACGAATATATATATATATATATATATATATATATTGCAACTCTACTTATATGCGTTGTTGTTGTGTCCTGTTGTGTATGAGTACCTACCTGCTGTCCGATCTTGCGGATTCTTCCGACTAGGGCGTGTGGATTTTGGATTTGAAGTTCGCAAGCTAGTAATCTCAAATTTATTGCAACAACACACAAAATAAGTTACTTTAAAGGGGGTGAGTTTTGTGAGACTGGTAGGCTTTATCGTACAACAATAAAACACTGTAATATGGGGTAATAAAACGTTGTTTATTACTCCAACAACACACAAGAATAAAATGGTTATTATATTATCAATTTCTTACAGTCTAAACAATGAATCAATGTTGACCAATGTTTTCCGATTGGTTAATAATTGAAAAGAAACTAAACTCGTTATTTGGCGAGTTAATTGGAATTGAAAATTTAATTAATTAATTGATTCGATTTAATGAACAATTAAATTGAATTTAGCTGTTAATAAAACAAAATATAAAAACTCTGAAGTTAATTAGAATATTTTCAAAAATAAATTAGACGTGACAGTCTAGTTCACGTTATTTCATTTCTAGTGATTTGACTTCTGTTATACTGCAGTATGAACTAATAATTAGACTGTGAGTTAAGATTTGTATAGCGCTTTTATACTACTTCTATTTTCTTAAATACAGCTTACTAATGACTTAGACTGCTATACAGATTATCACAATGAATTTATTCTTAATTACTAGAGTCTTTGATTTTTGTATGGCACCTGAATTGTTTGAATTACAATGTTTTTAAATGAAAAATAGAAAATTTGATGTTGAAAAATAAATAAGTGGATTTTGCTTTCCTGTTATTGAAGAGGATGTTGTTCCAATTGTCCCTCGTTGACCCCGGTCCGGTCGCTAGAGAAAGTAATCTGCTTAGAGCTGCTGGATTCGGTCGTTGAGTTCAAAATTCGGCAACACTCTGCTTCCTTGCTGTTCGTGAATATTTTAAGGTTTACGGCTCTCTGCTGGAACTGGTTTCTGTCCCTCGTCGATTCGCACTTCGCACGTCAGCGTGTGTGTGTGTGTGTTTCGTTCGAGTGGTAGCTCTGCTCGTCAGCTGTTCACCAATGATTTAGACGGCCTCTCTGCTGTATTCTTGAAGTCTGGTCTTGAAGTCTGGTGGATCTCTTGCGTGCTTATGACTAGCTGGTAGTACACAATAAGCTTGGTTGATGTAATGAAGAGTATCTCGCCTTTACGCAACAATTACGAGCTACACAGTTGATCTGTATTTACTGTGTTCGTAATTGCGTGTGTGTTGACCACGTAGAGTCTTCTGATGGATCTTCACCACTATGGTTACGAGACGATCGAAGAATTACGTCTTGACTTCTCAAGTACTGGCAGAAGAGTGATGTTTAAGCCCGAAAACACCGCGCTGGTCGGGGTTTGGTCAAATGATTTGATTGGCTGACACACTCTCCCTACTACATAAAATTTGAATTCCCTTGGTCCGTGAGAATGAAGTTAGATTCCCACAGATGGAGAATTATTATTATTTTTAATATTATTACCGGCGGAACTAATTTGTCGGTCCGGATTTCCTGTGCTTATTTAATTTTGCAATATCTTGGTTGCAAACCAAGTTGTACGAAATCTAAAATATACAATCTGTCAGAAATTATTATATCTATGACATATTCAAATCTCATTAATGTAGCTCTATTTTTACAGGAGTTATTCAATTAATTTAATTAACTCTTTTATTTGTTAATTACATTGCGTAAAATTTGCACACGTCATTATTAATATTTCGGCAAACATTTTGGCTATCTTGGATTTCGCCTTAATTTATTAGTTTCCGAGATATTAATAATTAACAGTTTGAGCGTGGCCCTTCCTTGTACAGCGAGCTGATTACATAACGGCCACGTGTTCGTCGCTTTACAAAGCATTATTTTCAACGCTCTACATACAAATGGAGTTTTGACTGTTATAATTTATTTAAACTTGATTTTATTATGCAGGCGACATATAACCCCAAATAATTAATATTTGGTGCTGTTATTATATATATATATATATATATATACACACAAACAAAAGCGAGCTTGGTAGTTCCCAGTAAATTCACCCGTAAGATGAGAATTTAAATAACACAGGAAATGGAACTGCCCCCAACAGAACCAAAGACTCAAAAAATTAGAAGTAAATACAACTTCAATAATTATGAAACAAACTCAGAGTATTAAATCATGATAAAGTTTAAGCCACAATACATGAAGAAATCAGACACCCCCAGTCCTCAATTATGCCCACACGGCGGGACATGAGCAAGCAGGACATAACTAACTCTCAGATAAATGAAACGCATTAAAAGACGGAAAAACTTAGCGCAGTTCATGCAGGTACATGTGTGTGTGTGTGTGTGCAATTTCCTTACATAGTATAAGAAGTTATAACAGATTACATAGTGCTTAGTTGTATGCAAGGTCCACACATGCAGGCACAAAACTTAACGTGTGTGTGTTTGCAGATCTTGTGCAAGTTAAACGCGGGGTATCATAAGTCTGTTTCTGAGAGCGTCTGACGATTCACAGTATAGTGGTAGATGAAGGAGTATAAAGTAATACAGAAGGATCCTACCTGGATAGTCCGGTGTAACTAAGTGGCACTGGTTAAGCTGTAGCGTGTAGGTTGCACAGGTAATTCCTGGGGGCAGAATTCCTATACGTGTGTGTCTGTGTGTCCCAACTGACGGCAGCTCACGGCTCAAGTAGTATCTCTGCCAGAGGGGTTGACAGTTGTTCGTCTAACCCCGACACCCATCTCGCCATTGTTCGAGCACCTACGACAGGCAATATTCTGTATAGGGTGTCATAAAGAGCATAATCTCACCACAGCTCGCACACACACCACCATTATAATATTGAGAACACACACTTTAATGTTTAGCAGATACCAGAAACGCATCACCACTTATTCTTATTAACCATTTGATCGGACCACAAGATGTGCCTTATTACATTAGTAAACGGGTTTGTTTGAGTATTGCTTTTTATGACATGAAATTCTTTCTATCTATTCTATTCTTATTAACAGCACTTAAAGCAGCTGAGTGTAAGATATCGGTTACCATTTTTATATTACTTTAATCAGGTTAATAAGCTACATTCATGTCAATTATAAGTTAATTCAATAAGTTTATCTTTAATTTAATTTAATACCCTAATTCAGGGCTAACACTCATGCACACATAAGTTTCCGTTTATAAAGAAAAGCTGTAACACCAAAAAATATATATTTTAGGGTTAAAATATTTTAGGGCCACATTAAACTAAATACACACCTGGAGCTGACTTTACTCTAGCTTCTCATAGCGTAGTATAATGAAGTCAGAACAGATTGGTGCCGTCAGTAGAGACCAAACTTCTTTGATGAGGGTTGAAACAGAAATGAGAAAGACTAGTTGGTAATTTCTACCTAAGAAAACTTGCCAGAATGCAGGATCACGCACAGCACAGCTGAGCCGGCCAACTGAATATTCGTCACTTCTACTACAAGCCGTCTACATACACTCGGCGACGACGCGATGCAGTGGCATTGCATGACGTCGAGAACGCGCCCGTTTTTAAAAGAAAGTAACCTGCCTCTGTAATCGAGCTTCGCTTTTCCCGAGCCGAACAAAGTACGGCAACACCCTCACCCCAAAAGGGCAACATGGTTGCCTCAAAACTAAACAAGGTCTCGACCACGACTGCTGTAGGATTCCTGGGAAACCTCAGACCTCTATTCGCTCTTGGTAGGTTCAGTGTCTCAGGGAAAACGAAAGAAGCAGAAGGAAGGAGTGTAAGTTATGCCAGTGTGTGTCTGAAAGAGAAGGTGTAATTGTGCGTCCTGCATGCTCGCCGGGCCCTGGTCCGCATGCAGAGATAAGGAACAGAGAAGAAAAGGAGAAAGACAAGAATTGCTGCGCCAGCTCTGAGTACTGACCACCAAGGACTCCTAACTCAACCACTGAGACCCAGGAACCAAACAACATCTACCACGGAACAAACCCCTTTGCCATCCAGGACCATTAACTTCTTTCCCCCCCTTTCTCCAGGACTAGAATCTCCAACACACTGCGACCATCCCCACATGAGTCCTCTCCGCCATGCCAAACTCCCGGGACCGCCCCAACACGTCACCCTCACCGGTGACCACCACCCACCTCTACTGGTACCCACATATCCATGCCCGAAGGCCAACAAGGTGCTACTGACCTTGATATGTTAGCACCGCTTCGACAACCGTCCACCCCGTGGACCGACCAGTCATGTTCAGCAAAACAAGGCATCATCTATCCTTGACACATGACTGGCCCACCTCCCCACACTAGAGTGGGCGGACCCGATTAACAAGGCAGAGATGACCGCGCAGAGGGCACGCGAACATCAATCCCATCATACTCTTTCAAATACCGTAACTAACAAGGGGGAGTTTACTTCTGCACGGCACCGTCTAACAAACCACTCTCAACCCAAAATAAAACACCAGGGAAATCAACCGGGGAATGCGGCATGGACCGACCCTACACTAACCAGCAATCAATCTACAACAGCAGAAACAATAAAACAAAGAAACAACACCACACAACTTCTCCATGGTAACTTTCCAAAACAGGGGAAACTAACGATCTCCAAGACCACGACAATCTAAGGGGACACTCTCTAACTCTCTAACTTTCTCCTTCTGATTTCTCTTTTTTTCCTTTCTCTAATATATATATTTTTTTCTTTTTTTTTCTAAAGGGAAGGGGTAGGAAAATCGGGAAGATGAAACGGGGCAAGGATCATTAAAGGGTCAATAGTGTAACTACACGTGATTATTCCTCTCTGTTGTGAGCGCTAATCTATTACCCTTTAGGACTTACAGGTTCTTTATGCCTCACCTTGTATGTGTCAAATTACCACAAGACGGGTTTTAAATTAACTTATCCCTCTCTTTGTGTACATCCATTAGTAAACCTTGTTAATTCTATATAAATAAAAACACATGGAATAGTATCTGGTAATAATAATAATATTGTATTTTTATTCAAAAAAATTTCTATAGTCTTTTCAATGTAACTATTAATATAATTTATAAATCTCAGGGTCGATTCTCTTCTCTTTGTTTATATTACTTTTATGTTCTTTTGGCTGATATAAAGGTTCAGTAATTATAAAGGAAAAACAAGTATAGAAAGTACATTACAGTACAAACAATAATAATGATGAATAATATAAATTGAGTATTAATTATAATAATATATATATATATATATATACGTTACACAATGTATCAGTTCAGTTCACACAGCCTTCTGGTATCCGTGATGGAAATTTCCAATCTCAGTTTGTTTATGTTGTCCAGATGACGGAATCCACTTCTTTTGGTGTTCAATAAATGTTTATTTTCTCCTTTTCGTTGTCCGAAGCCTTATGGTGGAATATTAGGATTGAAGTCCAGTGTCCTGTTATTAAGTTGAGCCAAGTGTAGTTGTTCCTTCCGGTTGTTGGATCAGTAATGTTTTAAAGGAGATTTGTTTATGATATTTCTTTATCTGCTCCAATTTTATATTCTGTTATAGTTTGATATAAGGTTTTTTACTTTCTTTTATATTATTTTTTATTTAAAATTCATGTGTTTTGTATAAATAATTAGCTTGTTTTCAGAATTTACAGTCAACTCCTTCTTGGCTTATTATTTTCTAATAATATTCAACAACATTCTTTTTCTCTCTTTTGGTTTCCTGGATACACATAAATACTTTGGCCATATCTGTTCAAATTGAGATTTAGTTGTCATAGGATATTATTTTTATATAATACATTATTTTATCTTCTAGATACAAGTTGCTTTTTAGTTATTACATCATAATACTTAATACAATTTACATATTATTTTATCTGACAAAACGATGAACAATTTTAATATCAAATATTATAGTTATTTGTAATTTGACAAATATTTTTGAATAATTTATTATTTACTGAACATAATCATCTAGGCCTATGTTGACTGATTATATTTTTATATTGGAAGACTTATAATCGATCCTGCTTACACTTGTTTTATATTAATTAATTTCTTTAAATATAAACAAACTGTTAATTAAAAATTATATTCTAATTACTATAATTCCCTTCAGGGCTTAACTGAATGCACACTTTTAAACCATTGTCTGTGTGATTATTATCTATTAAACTTATATAACTCAAACAATAATAATAAAGAAAAACTAAATGTTAATGTTAGTATCATCTGGTACTATGGATTAGTAATTCATTTCATTAAATAATTGTTTATAATTACTATCCACTCACAGTTATTCTTAATTGACTACCACTGTATTTCACATACTCTTACCAATTATTTACTTCTTTATATTACATTTGTAGCACTTCTTATTTACACTTTACATTTACTTATAAATTTGTATTGTACTTTATATGACTTTCTTATTGATTCACTCGTTATTCATCAAATTTATTATCATTATTTATTTGTTTATGGACTACTCCAAATCTAACTGGGTACTGTCTATATAGTATATTAATCTGTCATAGTAATGTCTGTTGTAGGACTTTTGGTTTTGAAATATGTTCACACTTTTATTTATTATTGTTTCTTCCTTCAAATTATTTTGATTTCGATTTGTTTAGATAACTAGTTGTTATTGCTTGCTGATGTCTTCAACAGTTGAAGTGTATGATATTATGGTATTAATATTGCTTGGTGGTAAGATTGACATTTATTAAACAAATTCTTCATTATTATAGGCAAATTGAAACCTACTTTTCTTATCGATACCAATTATTTTCTTCTTTATCTCTGGAGTTTATTTATTTGTATTGGTGGCTTCAACGAGTTGTAATTCTTGATTTTCTCTTGGTTCATTGTATATTTTATTTATATATTCCATTCTTTTATTATAATTGATTCCATACTAATGTTAAATGATTCCCCCTATATTAATATGGTATTATGAATGAATGTCGGCGTTGAGTGGCCCTTTTACGTCCAATTGCTCATCCGAACATTCACATACCTGGTACAGTGCACATTGGCTGCTGCCCATAAAATAATTCTAAAGTGGCGCCTTAGCTTTCTCACTCTATAAATAAAATAATTATAAATGTTATCATTATGCACATCATTGGAATCTTTTATCTTCTGAATATTTTTTCTTATTCTACCTTGCCTCCCAATAACTCCATTTATTTATTATATTCAATATTACTGTTGGTATATTTTCTTAAGTAGTTTTCTTTCTCTTTTATATAACTTCACTTCAGAGTTCAAGGATTTATTAGCCTTAATGTCATTCACCTTTGTTATTCAGTACCTCTTGTAATATAGTAGTTTTAATTATCCTTATTTCTATCTGTTTTTATACTGCAACTCTTCTTCAGCAAGTTCATTTTCTAATTAGTTTATTAAATTTCTCTTAGGTTTTTGTCATTAATATTGTGCTCCATTATTATTATTATATTACTATATATTTGTTTAAGCTTGATTTAAATAGATGCGCTTTTTTCTTTTAGAATTTTGGTGTCGTTACATAATTGCCCTCCTTCAGAAGTAATTATTTCTGAACATGATATTTGGTATGGAAGAAATAATTTCTTATATAATGTTTCATTCTTCATAATATTTTTCCTAAAGTATGCTGTAAATTGTTCTTACATTTTTTAGAATTTGGTGGTATTTTTTGTTATCAAATTCGTTTTTTATATAATAGTCATTTCAAATAATTCATGTAAGTTGATCTTACTTAGTTTAGAATTTTGATGTTTTCTTCTTAGTTGATTCAAAATAATTTCTTCTTAAACATATGGTAAGCTGTTCTTACTTAATTTAGAATTTTGAGGTTTCTTCATAATACTTTTTAATGATGCTTGGTTATGAGTACCTTTAGTTTTTTTCGTAATAGGATCCGTTAATTCATATGTATTATTATGATTGTCTTTGGTTACCATATATGGTACTACGTACAATAACAATAGTTTCTTATTGATTCCCTCCAATGCTTTAGGTAGTTCTCTATTTCTTAGCACTACCTTATCCCCTACTTCATAGTGTATTATCTTATCTTCATTTTTCTTATACTGGTTTTTACGTTTTTCAAGATTGTCTATTACTTTATTATAAAACTTTATTTTATCGAATTCATATCTTTGTGAATCAGGAAAATTGATTAATTCTTGGAATTCTCGGGGCGGTCTTTTTTCATACATAGCGGTATATGGAGTACAGTTGATGGATGGATGATAAGCTAAGTTAATGAATTCTTCGGTAGCAGACAGGTATTCTTGCCATTTTCGTTGTTGGTCGTGGCAATATGTCCTTAGTATCGTACCAACTTCTCTCAATACCCTTTCGGCTGGGTTGCTACTTGGGTGATATACCGAAGTTTTGTATGTCTTAATTCCTAGCCCTAATAACGTATTCTTCCACCTTTTCCCACGAAATTGTGTACCATGATCTGTAATAATTGTCTGAGATACTCCTAATTCTGGAATGTATTTTGTAGACAAGATTTCAAGGATTTTTTGAGTGGTTGCCCGGTTAATCGGATATAGTTTAATAAATTTGGTGAAATGGTCCATAATAATGATAATGTAATTATATTGGTATCTGCCTCCACTACGCGGGAACGGTCCACAAACGTCCAGAAATATCTTTTCTAATTTTTGTTTTGACGTTATTGGTATCATTGTATCTTCCATTTTTCATTGTTTGCTTTTACCAATTGGCAAATGTGGCATGGCTTTATATAGTTTATAACCTTCCGGTTAATATTCTTTATGTAGCAGTTCTCCTCTAACGTTTTGACAACTTTTCTTGCCCCCATATGGCCATATCTTAAGTGATAATCCATAATTAACTCTTTCTCGATAGGTTTAGGTATGATCACCTTCCAATCATCTTGGTTTAAAGTACTTTTTATAAACAATATTCCGTCGTACATACAATAAAATTTATTTACGCTGTCATTTGGTTCCTCCAATCGTTCCTTGATGTGCCTTAATTTTGGATCTGATTGTTGATGAATTCTGATATCTTGAAGTAACATTTCTAAATCAGACCTACTCTTGATAATGTTGTACACCTTAATTATGTTTTCGTGGTCTCCTTCAAAGGTCTGGGTATTTAAATTGATTCGTGATAGCACGTCCGCTATTACGTTTTTGGTTCCTGGAATATATTCATATTTGAGATTATACTCTTGCAAAGCGATTGCCCATCTTGTAAGTCTACCATGACTCAACTTGCAATTTCTCAAAAATTAAATGGATTTATGGTCCATTCTGAGTGTTACAGGATACCCTAAAATATATGTACGGAACTTGTTACATGCAAATACTACGGCTAACAGTTCCTTCTCGGTAACGCTATATTTTCTTTCACAGTTGTTCAATACCCTACTGGCGAAGCTAATAACCAAATGGTTACCCTCTTTATCTTCTTGATATAATACTGTCCCGAGGCTGATGTCACTAGCGTCACAATTTAAGAAAAACGGTTGATTGAAATCTGGATGGTGTAATATTATAGTTTCTAAAAATTTGTCTTTTATTGACTGATAAATAATGTCTTGATCTGGACCCCATTTCCACTTATTCTTAGAAGATAACTGTTCTTGGAATTTCGCTGTCAGTTTTGAGTAATTGCTCTGAAACTTTCTGTAGTAATTACAGAGTCCTAAAAACGACTGTAATTGTTTTTTGTTTTTAGGCGTCGGAAACCCTTGAATGGCTTCGACTTTTTCTTGCGATGGTGTAATTCCTTTGTTATTCAAGTTAAATCCTAGGAATTGTACTTCCTTTGCAATTAATTTTGATTTTTCTAATTTTGAAGTAATGTTATTATTAGATAGTTTTTGTAACACGTTTTCCACCCGTTGACAGTGTTCCTCCCAATTTGATGACGTAATAAGGAGATCATCAACATACACAGTGGTGTACTGAAGCGATTCTTGTCCAAGGATCCTGTCCATACACTTGACAAAGATTGCTACCGAATTCACCAGTCCAAACGGCAACCTTTTAAATTGGTAATTACGGCCCTCAAAAATAAAAGCCATGTATTGCCGACTCTTCGGATGTAATTCCACTTGCCAGTAGCCACTCACAGTGTCCCAGCTACTGATGAACTTGGTACCATGGAATTTTTTTAAATTTCTTCAATTTCACCGGGTGATGTCCGGTCATTTATTATGGTTTTATTAATTTCGCGTGCGTCCAAACACAATCTAACTTGTCCATTCTTTTTAGTAATTGCTATTATTGGGCTTGTAAAAGGTGACTGACTTTGTTCAATTATATCGTTATCCATCATCCTTTTGATTTCATTTCTATCCGACTCTTTCAATGAATATGCTATTGGGTATGATTTCTTGCAGAATTCCACCGGTTCCTTGAACTGAATTTCACATTGATAATTTTTAACCTTCTCCGGTTCTTCCGAAAACACATGCCGGTATTTCTCATATATTCTAATTAAAGTTTCTACCTGATCCCTGGTTAAATGATTACTTGTTTCTTCACTCTGAAACTCCCTTATCTCTTGTAATTTTTTCATCCATAAGTCATCATTGGAAATACTATAAATCACCTTCTTATTGATTTTATCATCCTACACATAATTTAATTTTCTCAGTTGTTGGTGGATACCACTGGGATATTCACTATCGCTACCTGTTAATTCGGCTATCCATACCATACCTGCTGCATATAAAGATATTTTCTCCTTACTCAGATCGATAATTGCTGAGCACTTTCTAAGTACGTCACATCCCATTAATAACTGGAATGGTAAACCAGTTGCTACTAACCATGTCATATTAATTATTACACCCTTGCTTGTTACATCTAATGACACCTGTTTTCTTACGGTCTTATTTTGTCTTCCAGTAGCACCTATGAGGGTTATGTTAGTGACAGGTAATGTTGATATTATTCGTTTACATTTTCTCTGTATGTTTTCTAATTCATTATCGTTAATTAGAGACACGTTAGCGCCCGTATCAATCATAATTTTGGTTGGAACTCCTTCCACTTCAGCGTTGACATATATTATATCATGGTTGTGGCTGATGATGTTATTAGCAGTCTCCTCTAACAATTCTTCTCGAATGTTTTTTAAATAATTATTGTATATAATTGTGAATTTTGATTTATCCGTCCCTACGTTCGGTCGTGGTTTATACCCAGTTGATTGGAGCAGCGAGGGGTCGCGAAGGTTTATCACTGCCTCCGGTCGTTTAAAGGAATGTTGTCCGTAACGTTATTTGAGAATGCTGGTAGATTTGACTGTAATTCTTGGTCTATTCCTCGGTCTTCGTTGCGAGAATAATTCCATGGTTCATATGTCCCTGGTCTGCGGTTGTCCCCTTGACTTCGACTTCTATATCGATTTTCATAATGGTTACTATCTTCGTTATTGCCCCAACGGTAGTCATTGTTACTAAAACTATTATTTCTACGACGCTGGTATCTTCTTGACTCATGTTCCTCTGCTCGAATATGGTTGATTCGGGGTTTGTATACGCGATTACCGTTATGATTATTATATTGATTATTCCTATTATTATTATTACTATTATTCGGATACATACTATTTCGGTTATGATTCACTTGATGGTGATTGTTATTGTAGTTATTATTATTATTATTAATACTATTTAAATTATTATTATTACTATTATTATTACCATTATAATGGATCCCTAGCCATGTTGGTGTTAACGGAAATGAAGAAACGGACAAGCTTGCAAAAAATGGAGCCCTAATGCAGCAACCTGACACCCCCACTAGCCTTTCATCGGCGAAATATCAGATTGACATGGCCGTAAACAACTACCTGAAACAAATACATACAGAAGCCGGCAGAGGCAAAAAGTGGGAGTCTCTTCTTACAACACCAATTTCACGAACCCTCAAGAGATCGACTGCGGTCGCGGAGTTCAGACTATGCACTGGCCACGACTACCTCCAAGCCCATTTACACCGATTCGGCCTGGTGAATTCCAACATCTGCCCGCTGTGCAATGGAGGAATGATGGATGGACAACACCTGCCTGTCTGTCCTGAACTGGCGAACCTGCAAACGCGAACTTTATCCTGTCTGTACTGGGAGGCTCGCCGCCGAATGGCTGAACTGCCGAGAGCGGGGATTGGATAAAGTAAAGTAAGTTATTACCATTATTGTAATTATAGTTATTAATGTGGTTGTTATGCTGGTAATTACTCATTCCATGGTTATTATTTCTTCCTTCGTATCTATCTGTTCTCTGCCTGTTTTTCCGGTAATAATTTTCATGTTCGTAATTCTCTAGTAAGCTGGCCATGGCCTGTATAGTTTTAATTTGGTTGCCTAATCGGGCTCCAGAAATCCTCTCATCATAATGGTATGCCATTTTTGTAACCAGACATTCCTCAGGTATTTTCGGCTCCAAATGTTTAGCTAAGCACACCTTTCCTAAGAAGTATGTAGTCGGTGAAGTACCACGATAGACGTCATATCTCCCATGAGTGATATTGTCTCGTATTATATGTTGAGTTGATTCTGACCAATATTTTTCCTTAAACAATTTCTTAAATTGTGTATAGTCAGTAATTTCATTTCTTGTTGCAACCCACCAATTATCATTCATTTCTCTAAAACATTCGTCCAACATTTCTCTATTTGAGTTCCACCTTGTTATACGGTATTTATTAAAATGTTCGTCTATTCTTGCTATGAATTCCATAGGGTTTTTTCGGTAATTCTTAAAATTAATTAATAATTGTTTCTGAATCTTTTCCAAATTTACTTGTTCCCTTTGTATTGTCTCTATTTGAACACGACTTATGTTCCAAGATAGATCAGGTAAAATGATCTATCTTGGAACATAAATTCACTCTATTTTGTTCAGTGATTTCGTTAATTTGTTCTAATTTTTCATTTGTTTTGGCTATCTCTTGTCTCCTTTCTTCAGTGTTTCCATCCATCTTCTGGTTAATTATCTCATTAATATGCTCCATTCTCCCATAAATATTTTCTCTCAGTTCTTGGTTTTGTTCGTCTATAAATCGTCTTATATTCTTATCAACGTCTTCGATTTTTTCGTTAATTTGTTGTCCCAAACTTATTTTGATACTGTCTATTTTCTCATTCATTTGCCTATTATTTTCATTTTGTTTCTCAAAATTTTCTTCAAACCTTTCATTGATTCGTTTTATATTCTCTGTATTGATTTGCTTTAACTCTTCCCTCAACTGTTGGTTGTCACTTTCCATCTTCTTACTATTTCCTCAATTTTCTTATTGGTATCTCCGTTTTATTACACAATTCTTCCTTCATTTCCTTATTATTCTGCTCCATCTTCTTACTGTTCTCCTCCAACTTCTCCTCTATTTTCTTATTTGAATCTTCATGACTCTGTTTTAACTCATCCATTTTCTTATTTGAATCTTCATGACTCTGTTTTAACTCATCCATTTTCTTATTTGAATCTTCATGACTCTGTTTTAACTCATCCATTTTCTTATTTGAATCTTCATGACTCTGTTTTAACTCATCCATTTTCTTATTTGAATCTTCATGACTCTGTTTTAAGTATTCCATAATGCTCTTCATGTCAACGCTCTCTGTGACTCTGTTCGGTTCTGTTCTGTCTCCTTGGGCCTCCCTTATTATTCCTTCTACTTCCTCAACCGGTATTGCTTCCGTGTCTTCCATTCTAATCTCCTTTTCTGCTTCTGCTGCTCTTCTCTTTGATGTTGCTCGTTTATGCATTCCTGTTGTTTTATTTAACCTATATCAGCCGCCAGCTAAAATTAGGAACTGTCTATATAGTATATTAATCTGTCATAGTAATGTCTGTTGTAGGACTTTTGGTTTTGAAATAGGTTCACACTTTTATTTATTATTGTTTCTTCCTTCAAATTATTTTGATTTCGATTTGTTTAGATAACTTGTTGTTATTGCTTGCTGATGTCTTCAACAGTTGAAGTGTATGATATTATGGTATTAATATTGCTTGGTGATAAGATTGACATTTATTAAACAAATTCTTCATTATTATAGGCAAATTGAAACCTACTTTTCTTATCGATACCAATTATTTTCTTCTTTATCTCTGGAGTTTATTTATTTGTATTGGTGGCTTCAACGAGTTGTAATTCTTGATTTTCTCTTGGTTCATTGTATATTTTATTTATATATTCCATTCTTTTATTATAATTGATTCCATACTAATGTTAAATGATTCCCCCTATATTAATATGGTATTATGAATGAATGTCGGCGTTGAGTGGCCCTTTTACGTCCAATTGCTCATCCGAACATTCACATACCTGGTACAGTGCACATTGGCTGCTGCCCATAAAATAATTCTAAAGTGGCGCCTTAGCTTTCTCACTCTATAAATAAAATAATTATAAATGTTATCATTATGCACATCATTGGAATCTTTTATCTTCTGAATATTTTTTCTTATTCTACCTTGCCTCCCAATAACTCCATTTATTTATTATATTCATTATTACTGTTGGTATATTTTCTTAAGTAGTTTTCTTTCTCTTTTATATAACTTCACTTCAGAGTTCAGGGATTTATTAGCCTTAATGTCATTCACCTTTGTTATTCAATACCTCTTGTAATATAGTAGTTTTAATTATCCTTATTTCTATCTGTTTTTATACTGCAACTCTTCTTCAGCAAGTTCATTTTCTAATTAGTTTATTAAATTTCTCTTAGGTTTTTGTCATTAATATTGTGCTCCATTATTATTATTATATTACTATATATATATTATTTAAGCTTGATTTAAATAGATGCGCTTATTTCTTTTAGAATTTTGGTGTCGTTACAATAGCTAGGAGTAAGGGTAAGTACATGGCTCCCTCCAGAAATAAGGATGAATGGAGGAAACCAAGGCTCGCGTGGGCAGGGGCGCAACCCTGAAGTAGACGAACACCACTGGGACTGTGGGGAACATCTACCCGCTACCCGTTAACCGCTTCTTCTATCCTTTCTGTGACGGACTTTGGGTAATCGTTCCTTTCGGACACCACTCTCTGAGAAATTATCTCGCGTTGAGCTGTACTGGCTGGTTTCCTCTGAATCAGAATCAAGGCAACTTACCTCACTATTTTCACCCCGATTTAGATTATCCTCATCATCTAACTCCTCTGCTTCTGCCTTCCCTACTTCTCTTTCTTCTAACCGTTCCTTTTCTTCCTCTATTCCTTCTTCCTTTTCTTCTACAATTTCTCCTTCTTCGTCCGCATAATCCAAATCAACCTCATGACACTGCACCTGCTCACCACCTTCCAGTTGCTCGTCTGATCAATCTTCAACAGCATCTTCGCCCAGCTCCTCACTATTTTCTGCATCACACTCTTCAGCAGCTCCTTAACAAACTTCTTCACTAACCTCCTCTCTAATCTCCTTTTCATCAACACATTCATCATCAACATCACGTCCACTACCACCATCCGAACACTGGACATCTTCATCTTCCTCTAGTTGCTCACCTGGTCCGCATGAAAGTCCTTTCCGTTCCTCGGAATCCTCAACACTACTCACAGAAGGCGTCTGCACACACTACATCATTCTCACTCGCACACTCCACAACGCTGCCACCAAATTTCTCCTCAACTTCTACCTCATCTCCTTCCACCACACTTGCGGCATGGGCATCCCCTTGTCCATCCGCAACCTCAGAAACACTTGCAGCCTGGACATCCCCGTGTCCATCCGCAAACTCAGACTCTTCAGTCTCCCTAACACTTACAACTATACTCCCCTGCCCAGCATCTGCAGACCGCTCTTCTGACTCTTCCTTCGATTCCACTCCTTCACCACTCTCAGCAACTACAACGTTCACAACATTTCCCACCCTGGAATCCAGCTGTCCAGGTCCATGTGCAATGTCTAAATTAAATTCTACTGGCGATGGTAAAGCTCCACCATCAAGTGACTTCTCATATCCCTGCGTAGGCGGTGATGAAGTTACAGGATCTGGATCCCTCATGAACCGAGATGGAGATACCGGAACAAACTCTGCGGCATCTGGATTCAACCATGACGTCCTCTCTGAGTCCTCTAATTCCGTATTAACAGACGTGTTCTTGTCGTCATGTATTGATCCACAGAAGTTATTCTGCTTTTCTTTGTTCTCTTCACCTTCTTCATCCACAACTCTATTAGGCACTTGCGATTCATCTGGAACGTTTAAAGTTTCCTTTCTCTCCAAATAGGAATAACGCCTTGCTACAGGCTCCCTACTTGCCGATGTTGGTTTACTAATATAATTTCTTCTTCCCCTGTTAATTTCACACTTCTTTGTTTTCGGTGCTGCAGCTGTTGTTACCGTCTTTTCACTTGCCACCCCCTTGTAGCCTCCATTACTTCCGGAATATTCAGTTTTTCTGACAGTCTCTTGTGTTTTCTTCCAACCGCCATGTTTTTACTTTTTACCTCTTCCTACTAAACTACTGGAGTATTGGACATCTTTAGCTGCTCTTTCCCGGAACTCGTCATTCTCCTGGACCCTTCTGGCATGCGCACACCACCGGTCCAGGTCCGCAAAAGAACGTGGAGGCTCAGCGAAAACCAGCCGGGATCTCTCTTGGGGATTCAGTTCTTCTCGTATTACTTGTATGACTTCCGTCTCGGGCAACCCCAACCTTAATATACGGGCAGCTTTCCGTATATCGTGCACGAAGTTCCCCAACGCCTCTCCGTCAGCCTGTAGATGATAGAATAAATCAAACTTAAGCTGGGCACGTCGTCGATGGGGTATGAAGAAGTCCAACACTTCCCCATGGAAAGTGTCGACACTTCAGCCCCGATGCAGAGTGTTGGTGACCAACCCTACCAATGAACCCCGGCAATACGGGTATATAAGGGACAAGACCTCCTCATCGGACCCTCCCGGGAAATCTGCCAACTGCAGGACCAGGTCCAAGAAGACCAACCTGTCCTCATCTACTCCATCCAACACCGAAAGTTTCTGGAGAACGCCTGAAATGGGGTAGGGCAATTCCTGATAGCATACCGCCGCCAGAATTGCACAATTCACAACACACAACAATAAAACGTAAATCCCAATGAAACACCTAACACAAACCTAACTTACAAAACATAGTGACAAAGACTCCGAAAAGAACTCAAGTACTCTACTTCCTTTGAGCAGCCCCAGAGTGCTCTAGCGATGCGACGAGATGGGTGTATAATAAAGACAGAGAGAGAGCCACTCAAAATGCCCAGAAGAGAACACAACAACACAAGACAACAAAACTAACCCACCATAGACAATCCACAAAAATACACATAACATCCAACTAAACACCGAGCAATGCTGTTCCAGCAATTCCAGGATCAATTCATGTTGAAAGGAGGACGTCCCAGTGTGCCCCAACTTCCAACATATCCAACTCTCAGTGTGCCCCAACTTCCAACATATCCAACAGGATTCAAGAATATATATAACAACACCACGACATCTGGTCGGACCATAACCGCAATCACAAATCAATGGGACCCCAAATAGAATGCCCTCAATAAGCAAAAAAAATCACTACATAACGGGGGTGCTATAACGACACGTTCACCCTATAACAGAACAAGTCCCAACCTAAATCGACAAGTACCGGCGGCTCCCAATCATGTTCAAAATTTTTCTAAGCTCCCAGAGTATGACAGAGTAATACCAATTAAATCACTTTCATTCTCAAAAATATTAACCACACAATTACACCTACCTTACACTAAACATCACAGAGTAATTACTTAAACACTAACACATATTAAATCATATTAAATTTTATCAACCCCTGTTCCTTTCTTATAAAATATTCTGCTATCCAGATTATTTACTTTATTAAACTATTAAATTGCGATTAACTTCTTCTTTAAACATCTTGGACTCAGATCAAAAATAATTTGAAATAATTTGCAAGTCCCAACACCAGCTGACATGCCTGTAGCCACATCAAGTTTTATTTAACATCAATGAATGCAAGTCCCCACAGATTCTAATACTTCCAAAGTTCAAAGAATTAAGTGCTGAAATAATGTCTACTTCATCCATAGAATCATAACCACGCTCTGACCTACCATTTGAAACCCCCCTTTTATTTTATAAGTTTTTTCTGTATTTTTTTAATTTTATTTTATGTTATTTATTTTTTTTTATTTTTAAAGGGGAGAGACATAATATTTAAAACTAGGTAATGAACCTAGAGGAAGCATAAAGAGTGCAAAGGCCCAAGCTACAATCACAGACACGTCCGCTGGTGGATGATAGGACTTGCAAATGAAAAACTCTATTAACAAAACAAGTGTGAACTTTATTCAGCGTGCAGTCACATACACGATATTGCAAGGCATAATTTAATAATGAATAAAATCAGGATTAAAATTGAAATACTTCATTACATATATGTCATTATTCTCCACAGTATAATATTGCGAGTGGCTATTTAATTCAGTGGCTGTAAAAGAGTGGATGCAACACTATCTCAAGACAATATTGTAATTCTTTTTAATATGTGATATTTAAAGTTTAAATTTATATTTTCTACACCCTGCAACACTATGTCCAAGATAAACATTACAATAATTTTGTTTTAATATCTAATATTGAAATTATTGAGTGATATTTAAGTTTATGTTAAATTGGCTAGCCTTTTCTGTAATTCCTTAAGCACATGTGCTATCACATCATAAATTTTGTCACATTCCCCCCATTGAAAATTACACACAAACACATACATAATACATATAACACACATCCACAATTCCTGTACCGACCCTCTCACAATAACCCTTTGCATTAAACCTACGAATATATATATATATACAAACAAAAGCGAGCTTGGTAGTTCCCAGTAAATTCACCCGTAAGATGAGAATTTAAATAACACAGGAAATGGAACTGCCCCCAACAGAACCAAAGACTCAAAAAATTAATATTTGGTGCTGTTATTATATATATATATATATATATATATATATATATATATATACACACACAAACAAAAGCGAGCTTGGTAGTTCCCAGTAAATTCACCCGTAAGATGAGAATTTAAATAACACAGGAAATGGAACTGCCCCCAACAGAACCAAAGACTCAAAAAATTAGAAGTAAATACAACTTCAATAATTATGAAGCAAACTCAGAGTATTAAATCATGATAAAGTTTAAGCCACAATACATGAAGAAATCAGGCACCCCCAGTCCTCAATTATGCCCACACGGCGGGACATGAGCAAGCAGGACATAACTAACTCTCAGATAAATGAAACGCATTAAAAGACGGAAAAACTTAGCGCAGTTAATGCAGGTACATGTGTGTGTGTGTGCAATTTCCTTACATAGTATAAGAAGTTATAACAGATTACATAATGCTTAGTTGTATGCAAGGTCCACACATGCAGGCACAAAACTTAACGTGTGTGTGTTTGCAGATCTTGTGCAAGTTAAACGCGGGGTATCATAAGTCTGTTTCTGAGAGCGTCTGCCGATTCACAGTATAATGGTAGATGAAGGAGTATAAAGTAATACAGAAGGATCCTACCTGGATAGTCCGGTGTAACTAAGTGGCACTGGTTAAGCTGTAGCGTGTAGGTTGCACAGGTAATTCCTGGGGGCAGAATTCCTATACGTGTGTGTCTGTGTGTCCCAACTGACGGCAGCTCACGGCTCAAGTAGTATCTCTGCCAGAGGGGTTGACAGTTGTTCGTCTAACCCCGACACCCATCTCGCCATTGTTTAGCAGATACCAGAAACGCATCACCACTTATTCTTATTAACCATTTGATCGGACCACAAGATGTGCCTTATTACATTTAATAAACGGGGTTGTTTGAGTATTCCTTTTTATGACATGAAATTCTTTCCATCTATTCTATTCTTATTAACAGCACTTAAAGCAGCTGAGTGTAAGATATGGGTTACCATTTTTATATAACTTTAATCAGGTTAATAAGCTACATTCATGTCAATTATAAGTTAATTCAATAAGTTAATCTTTAATTTAATTTTATACCCTAATTCAGGGCTAACACTCATGCACACACAAGTTATCGTTTATAAGAAAAGCTGTAACACCAAAAAATATATATTTTAGGGTTAAAATATTTTAGGGCCACAATAAACTAACTACATACCTGGAGCTGACTTTACTCTAGCTTCTCATAGCCTAGTATAATGAAGTCAGAACAGATTGGTGCCGTCAGTAGAGACCAAACTTCTTTGATGAGGGTTGAAACAGAAATGAGAAAGATTAGTTGGTAATTTCTACCTAAGAAAACTTGCCAGAATGCAGGATGGCGCACAGCACAGCTGAGCCGTCCAACTGAATATTCGTCACCGCTACTACAAGCCGTCTACATACACTCGGCGACGACGCGATGCAGTGGCATTGCATGACGTCGAGAACGCGCCCGTTTTTAAAAGAAAGTAACCTGCCTCTGTAACCGAGCTTCGCTTTTCCCGAGCCAAACAAAATACGGCACAGGCTCTAAACGTGATTGGCACGTTAACATAATGACTGGTTGTACTCTGCCTTTATAACAGCTGCGTCAAGATAAAACAAGTGCCCCCACGGCCGGTAGCAGGCCACACCATAAAATCCAGCACCATCCGTGGTCCCTGCGGCAGGTGCTCTTTTAGAAGCACGGGACGCAGCACACGAGCGGGCGACGGGCATACCCTTCGTCTCGCACAGCCCAGAGTCAGCAAGTGTCTAATCTAGCCACCTTTAAGGTTAATGTAGAAAGTACGCGAAGGAAAAGTGAGTAACATGCCTCTGTGCTTGTTTGTGCTGTAATCCTCTACAATGAAGCGCCTATTTATAGTTGCTTACGGTCACATCGTTACACGATGAGATATCAGATAGACAATATACGCTTATTATATTTAGTTACGTTCATTTATTACATTTTAAGAACGACTAGTTTGTGTTTGCTGACAGTACTTTTAGTCACATACATATAAACACTATTGATGCGTGGCATTGTTTTAAATAACGTACGCAACTGAACCATTAGCCACTCTTATTAGATTATTACACCAAACTGAATTTTTATTTTTGTATATTTTTTACATTTTATAAATTCATTTTCTTTCATTAATTACATACCTTGTAACAGCACGCGTTTTTAAACGCTGTTTCAAATAAAGATATCTTCGTGTTGTACAAAGAAAAAAAAAAGTTTAATTAAAAAAAAAATTTTCCAATAAAAAATTTTTATGTTTGTTTAAAGGTCTAATAATTTATAAATACTTCTTGTTTTGTTGTTTCGTTAAAATTTTTAAATTTTATGAGTTGATTTGGTCAATATAAGCACTTCTGGTAGACCTTAACTGAATCTGGAGTTAAACAGATTGTCTTCTTACCATAATCGATTTGCGATTTTCTGTTCTGCTCCAATATATCACTTTCTATTAATTTTTGCCGTCTCCCAGTAAGTCCTGTAGTTAACTCGAACTCTTATTTTAATATGTGAAATAATTTTAAATACTGGTAGTTGAATTAATTTAATTTATTGACAATATTTCTAAAAGATCGATTTATAATCGATATAGTTTCAATGTTCGACTCTTTCACAGGGCTTGTCGATTTTACAATTACAGGTTATATTATATAAATGTTAATATGGTTCTTTTAGCGATTATAATTATATAGTCAGAGAAGGGAGCAAGCATAGAAAGTATAACATGTACAAATAATTCTTAATAATTAGTAAATGACAAATGAATAATAATATATAATGTTTATAATATTTAATAATTCAGACCAACGTCGTCAGTGATGAAGCTCAGCTGGCTAACACTTTGCATCACGGGAGCTCAAAATGGCGGCACGTCTCGTAGCTGAAGAAAATCCAGAAACGATGGTTATAATTTATGTTAATAAAAACGCCTTCACTACCGTTTTATTGTCTCCGTATTATTGTATATTGTCTATTATGTGGTTAAAGGTGTCCTGAAGAAGTGTTCTGTGTTCACTGGCGTTAATTGTCTGGTGTTAGGTGTGTTCTGTTGTATAGCATATATGGTGAAAAAATGTTCTTTGTAGAGTGAATTATCAATGTGGTATAGTTTTATTGGTTGAGTTCACTTATATTTTGATAGGTATTGTTCGTTTTCACCTTTTGTGTTGTTGTAGTGCACTGATTTTAAGTTTAAGGTAAATAATTCGTTAACTCTCGTTTTCAATTCATAACCTTATGCGCCATTACTCGGTACGTATAAAGATTCTTAACGCGATCGAGTATCAACCGTTCACGTTGAATGTTATTAATGAACTGTTTTACTTCCTTCGTCTTAGGAAATATCTTGCCAAGTTAATATGAAAAAAGTATTGTTTAAATATATTTGACTTCCTATTTATGTAAATATAAAATACATTATATACAGAATATTTTTAGCTTATAGATTGCTTTAGTGAACTATTAACAACATAATTGGTTTATTTACCTCATTCTGTTTAATTTGATATGGTATAGTCTATATTTATATAGATTTTTGTTAAAATTGCCATATTTCTGTCTTTTTGGAAATATAGGCCCAAAATTCTGTTTCCTGTTCTTGTACACAATTCCTGCCATTTTAGGTGTTATAAATATAATTATAATAAATTTCAGATGGTCACAAATCTTTCGCTCTCCTTAATTTCTTATAAATTTAACATTTGAACTGTCTTTTAGTGATAATTCATGAATTTACTATTCCTCCTTTGAAATAGTTAGTTATTACATTTTGAAAATTTTTAATAATTAAATACATCTTTTTATATTACTCTTTTAAAGTATAGGATCAGTTATAGTAGTTGGTTATCGATCCACCTTACATAAATCTTATTAGTTTACATGGTTCATTGGTTAATTAACTAGTTTATATTAATTTTTTGGGAATTCATTATTTGGCCTAGATCTTAGTATCTTACATATATTGTTTTTTTCAAATAAAGTTATTTCTACACCTCCTCTGACTTTTTAAAGTTAACATAACATTAAATAAAATTGCTTACATAATTATTGATACCTGTAGCATATAATTCATGCTACTAATACAAAAAATAATATTTAACATTAACTAGCAGTCTCCAAAGTTAGATATGTTTGTTGCAACTATTTTTAACATACATTATAAATATTTTATAATCTGGTACAGCATCCATACATAAACATTTTAAGCTGTATGCATACTGTTATGTAACTAAACATTCTTATACTAAACATAAATCTTATTCTATTAGAACTCTTGGAAAAGTGGAGTTTATAGGCTCTAAAGATAATTAGCCATTTAAAATTTATTCATTTTTATTAAACCTCAATCACAGTCTTTTCTGTTTATATTGTATTTTAATTTAATCCCCTGTTTGTGTAATTATTCTCCCACATACTCTCTTTATCCTTTGCATTTCTATGAATGTTTTTAAGATAAAAAGTGACCTCTTTTATGAAACATTAGAAATATTTTTCATTTCAATAGTTCATCACTTGTTAATTCTGTAATTATATAGAATATAAAAGTTATTTAATAGCACTTTGTTTAAGCAATAGTTACACATTAACTTGAAGTTTACTATATTTAAAATCACTTAACTGGTACACATTCACTTTTGGTTCTGACTTATATTTGAGTTTTACTATATTCTCAGATCAAACCTTTAGTCATAATGGACTGTGAAGATTTGTTTACTTTACTATATAATAACTTTAGTTGGTGCACTTCTTATCACACTACTAAATACTTTTGTCTATAAATAATTTACAATTTTATGAGGTTTTGGGGTGTTATACTTTCTTTGGTGGTATTAACATTTGGTTTTGGGTTCATTGTCGTTAATAATAGGTTTATTAATGGGTATTTCTTATAGTTCTTCCATCCTATATCTTCTTTTCTTCTCTTCTTCCTTCTTGGGTTTCCAAGGTACTTGGTTTTATTTTGTCCGTTGGTTGGTTCGGGGTATCTTCTTTATTATCTGCTCCTAAACTTCCTCTTCCTTCTTGATTTCGGGGTATCCTTTTTATCACCTGCTCCTAAACTTCCTGGGTAATCTCCTGATTTTTTTATATGAGTTTCTTTTAATTTATTTTCTTAAATTTTAGTGTTGCATTATTATTATTTAATTACTTTTTTCCTTTCATAGTGGTGTTTTTCTTTGAAGTTTAAATTATTTTCATTTGAAATTCTTTGAGTTATTTGTAATTTAAATATTTTTATGATCTTAATGGAATTAATTTTTAGTGGATTATCTGTCATGCTACAACCTGTATGTACTTACATAAGAATCTATGAAGACAAGAATTTTTCAGTACTAAGAAAATATTTAATAAATTTAAACTAGGATAATTAATATTCCGCAGTTAAAGTAATATACATTTATGGGCTGTTTTTCCAAAGGTCCGCAGTATGTGTGTATAGTGTGTGTGCAGTAACTTCATTGTGTGTGTGTGTGTGTGTGTGTGTGTGTGTGTGTGTGTGTGAGAGAGAGAGAGAGAGAGTGTGTGAAGGTTTTGGTAGTATCATGAATTTCCAATTAGAACTTGACATTTGAAAATAAATGTCATTAGAGTTTTTGTCTTAACAGTAGGTAATATTACATCGAACACACAACTACACACACACACACACACACACACACACACACACACACAACCGCGCAATAGAGATTCAGAGCGTCAGCACGAGGTCTGTAGGTCTATACAAACTCATAGTATACATAGAGAGTGTATATATCAGAGCGAAATTAATAACTACCGTTATCTTTGTAGAAAAAATTTCTGGTTTGTCTGAGATCCTCTTGAATGTCCGCTCCTGTTTTATGTGATTAAATTAGTAAAATATGATTTAATATAGGATAATCAACTACCCTGGGCCTACCTAATCATAATAATGTGTGAAAAGAGAAAATATCTTAAAACAAAAAGTTAAAACAGTTAGCCTGGTTTGGGCACATAGAATGAGTGGGTCGAAGAAGAACAGTAAAACAAATCCATGAGGAGACATCGTTGTATATAGCAACGTTTAACATACAGAATTCGCTTGGAGTATTTAGTTTCAAAGAATCAAATAGCCTTAAGATGACACTAATATGACACTAATAGCCTTAACATTGTTATAAATGTGATTTGTAACAATACAATGTGACAGTGGGCAGGAGTAAAACTCTTTTACGTATGGGGAAAACTGAGACATATTCTCTTCCCTCCAGAAGAAACTATAGAGATGATCTATCCACTACATGAATTTACTTACGTTTACTACATTAATACTAAACAAAGGTCTAAGTAAGTAAACTCTGATTAGGCAATGTTAATATGTGGCACTATGATATTGGTGATTTCGCCTAACTGATGGTGTACTACTTAATGTTTCTTACGTCATCAGAATAAAGTGTGAAGGGACAAAATATTGCAAGACAAACAAGTCAAAACAGTTAGCCAGTTGGTCTTTGTTAGTCAAAACAAAACCTGGTTTGGGCACATAGCATGAATGGTCCAAACAGGAACAGCAAAACAAATCGCTGAGGAGACATCGTTGCTTGGAAGGCTAAACAGCGTACCGCATAAGACATCGAAAGATAGCATTCCGGCACTGAGATACAATAGCCTACATGCCACGAAACCTAAAAATAGCTCCCATCAAATTCAGAAAGCCTACGAACTTTTAATAAGTCTTCTTTCACGCCATAGAATCTGTACGTAATCTGTTAAGAGGATATAACTACTTGCCCTCAATTCTCATACAGGTTTGCTACAATCGTAATGATTACGGTAGCTTATACGATGAAACGATTTTTGATCACATCTTTACAATTTAATGAAACTTAAATTCTTTCAGTAAAACCCTGTAAGCAAATGTATACACATTTTTGTTTAAAATATAAAATCGACAGAACAATTCTCTCCTACTTGTCGCCCTTATTGAATATTATATTCACTTGCAGCGTTCATGTTTTCACATCAATTGAATATAGCAACGTTTAACATACAAAATTCGCTTTGAGTATTCAGTTTTCAAAATCGTTTATAAAATTAGTAGTCTTAAAATTACTAGAAATCCGATTGTAACAATACAATGTCATAGTAAGCAGGTGTAAAACGTTTTTACATATGAGGTAAACACAGACATATTCTGCTTCCTCCAGGGGAAGCTATAGAAATGATCTAGCCACTATTTGAATTTATTTACGGTTACTACAATAATACTAATTAATCGTCTAAGTAAGTAAACTTTGATTAGGCAGTGTTAATATATGGCACTATTGTATTGATGATTTCGCCTAATTGATGGGGTATTATTTAATGTTTCTGAAACAAAAATTATAAATAAAATTTACGTTATCATAATGAGGTGTGAAGGGAGAAAATATCTGAAACAAGTCAAAACAATTAGCCAGGTTTGAGCATGTAGAATGAATAATCCAAACAAGAACAGCAAAACAAATCGCTGAGGAGACATCGTTGCTTGGCAGGCTAAAGAGGGTACCGCATAAGACATCGAAAGATGATTCAATAAAAGCTCTTAAAGGTGTCGGAGAGAAAAATTGGAGGTAGAAAATACATAGTATATTATAATGAAAAATTATCTTTAAGAAGGCTAACCCCATACAGGATCACAGGAAAGGAAAAGAAGAGGGTATGAATAAAGTATTTATTATTACCATCTCTGAGGAAGAACTTTTGGAATGCATCTATCAATGTGTAGATGATGTGTAACTGTGTAATTGAATTACTCGTAACGTAAGTGTTAAAAACCAAATAACTATCTAAAATTTACAATAACATAATTTGTTTTAACGATTTTTGAATCACAAATCTGCTTCTATATTCAATCTTTGAGTTCACATGAGATAACATTGTTATTTTCAACCAGCTGACAGTCGTGATTTCGAGGAGACTAAAATACAAATAAAACATTTATTCTTACATATGCAAGCGCAAATACAAATACAAACATCGTTGATAACGGAGATCAGTCTCCCGTACTGTGTACTTGCCTCGTTGTATCAAATCGACGGCGAATGCTGTTAACCTCCACCTCTCAGCATCGCAACGTTTACTCAACACACAGTGTTCTCTCAGCAAAATCCATACATAAATTTAATAGAAATATTGAATAAAATTTTCTTGTGCAATTGTGACAGCTTGCAATTTGTTGATGCGCGTAGTTTTCAATTGCTGTTCGTGCTTGCTGGTTAAAAATCGTACACTAGATGCTATGAAATTCTGTGTATATAATGAAACGTATCGAACTAGTAAACACATTATACATTTCACAACAAGAATACTGTTTGTTAATTAGATAAATAATGTTTTTCAATCCAGTTTATAGTAATGAAGCCGTTTTAATCTGTATTATTACTGTGATACATCATATTTTTTTGACTGTAAAATTTCGCAGTTGAAAAACGCCTTCGACTTATTGTTTGTAAAACTATATTACGCTTGTGCAAACATCTCTACTCGGTCCATTCCACGTACTTATAATTTTATCTTTACAACTTGAAAAAATAACGAGTATGCAGAAAACGTAATGACTGGTATATATTTTAAATGCTTTATTGTTAAGAACTTTGTTCTACCAACAAGCTTAAGAAAGTTTTGAAAAGCATTTGTTTTAATCCCTAGGTATTGAAATAAATAAGTCAGCGAAAAATGATGTCTGCGCATGACCTCTATTTCGTAAGTTCGTCTTCCTTTTCCTACAAGATAAGTTGTTCATTGCTCAAATGAGATACAGTATGTAAGCGAAATGTGACCCTATAACTCCCACATAATTGTGAAATTGCCTATTTCTGTAATTGAGAAAATAATAATAGCCTTGCTGTTGGCCAAACTTAGCGTATTCAGAATTCGTTAATTACATCGAATGGTTCAGATTAATTCTGATCGATTTAGATGATGTTCGACTTCACGCAAACGCTTACATTCTTATAAAAATCTGAAAATGAATTTACTAAGTCCATTAATATCCGACGCCTTATTTGTACAGTTAGACCTGTTCTTGGCAAGTCTCAGAGAAAATAAGATTAAAATATTCTCTCCATTTACACCAAATTACTGATCGAATATAACCCTAAAGTAATTAGCTTCTATTCGAAATAATTAAAATAATGAAGAATAGTTGAACATTTATGCCTAGATCATATGCCTGGATTCAACAAACAGTATCTCACTCAATAATTGCAACCAGAACAACGATCGCGGAAACTGTTATTATATTTATTAAATTGCAATTTAAAATTAAAAACAACGGCACATTAATGGCTTCAATAAACAAATAATAAATAAAATGTATGCTCTGCTGTATCACTATTTACAAATTTTAGACCACTGTCATCGTCAATTATGAATTAGCTTGGACACTCATAAAACCCACTAAGAATATAGCCTACTAAAATATTCTGGGACATACTACCTGTGTAACAATCAGTTACATCATATTAGTACTCCCATCAGTCGGTGTATTCCTTTACGCACTGACCAGCATGCCGGACGATATTTACTAAGGGAAAATTTTAAGTATCTTAAATATAACGCGTATTTGAAAAATTTTAATTTCAGAAACTGATCTCAATGCTAACTACCCTGCTACTTTTCTACAAAAAATCTTTTAATACGTATTGCATTACGATTACAATCAGCTAACAAATTTCAGCTTTTGTACGTTATCACGTCACGGAAAACGAAGTACTAAGAAAATGAACATTAGCAAATAATTTTCAAAATGTCGTTTTGTTGATAACTACCTATTCTATTTTACACCCATACGTACTAAAAGACTTTGATTATTTGGGAAATGATACTGGCTATGATAGAAATTATGATATCGATGTTCAGTTAGGTAAGTTTCAGACGATCTGTGGAAAAAGCAACCAACAAGGTACGTCGAGATACAAAATTAAAGTTTTTCAAAGTTACGGCAGTCTCTTTACTGTCCTATTAGAGTAAAATATGGACAACAGCCAAAAAACAAAACATTAACAAGACACAGGCATTGGAAATGGTATTCTTAAGAGGAGTTAAAAGATTTTCTACTTGACCGTATAAGAAATAAGGCCGTAGAGAAGCGTTACAAGTTTTGTTACAAGTTTTTAACTTTAATAAAAAATTAAAAGATTACAAACATCGGTGAAAAGAACACGAACACTTAGAAAGAATGTCAGATTCCATACTGGTCAACAAGTCTGAAAATACAATCCTATATGACACAGTTGTGTGGATAGACCCACGAATAGATGGCTGAAGGATTTTTGAAGACGGAAAGGGCAGCACTTTGCCTATGCCATGTTGTGAAGATGATAATAATGACGTACTAAGAAAAAGAAATTAAAAAAACATAATAGTAAAGTTTAAACATGCACAGACCTTAAAGCGCGTGATAGAACTTTTTCAAAACACACAAGTTACTGGTAGTGAATTTTAAATTGGATTTTTTGTTTTAGCCTTTTATTGGTAGACATTAATTTTTTGTATTTTTCATATATTTTCACAACAGTTGGCACTTGGATGAAACAATTCAGTGTATTTACTTTTATTCCAGTAACAGTTCAAAAAAATGTATTTATTTAGCTAAAAAGTAGAAAAACATTAATTTTTGTATGCATAGAAAATATCCCTTGCATGGAAACCAGACAATTTTAATTAATAAAGGTTAGTTCCTTTTACATGTGTTAAAGTGTTATGAGTACGGAAATAGTGCTCATTGTTATCATTAACGGAAAGTGAACTCTAGCCCATCTTCGTCTTCAACACATATTCATGTATTGCTTCAGCTCATCATGCAGGGCAAAGAAATACTAGCAAAAAATAAACAATGTTGTAACTCACTTAATGGGAAGTTGGTTTGTTGGGAAGTATACGTTCTCTTTATTGATAACTGAATGCTCACATGGCATTCAGAGTTGTAGCTACTGCTGTCACGTGACAAGATTTACAGCTTGTTACTCAAATACTCAAAACTGGATGTGTAACGTCTCCGAACTTATGTATAGAACTACAGTACTAAATACCAGGAGTTTGTATAGACTTATAGATGTTACATGGAGACAAATACCTACTGATATATTTTTTAGTAATTAGTAAGCAACTAAGTAGTAATACGTGCATGTGAGTGTGTGTGTATGTCTCTCTGTGTGTATGTCTGTGTGAATACATATTGTATAGAAATATGTACGCCTGTCCACAAGAATTATTTCTATATTCTGCAGTGAATACACACTTGTACTTTTATATTATTATATAGTAAACACACGATACTGTTTCACTTCGGGATATTACATCAAACTTCTAAAGTAGACTAAGGTCACTAATAATTTATGTTTAGTCTGATGACTTCATGTTACATAATATGAAAGAACATTACAAAGTAGGTTGTTTCTGCTATTTGATTAGGGATTCTTAATATAAACAATTTTTTTTTTTATTATGCTATTTAAACTATAAATAGCTTCTGTTTGGAATGTATTGGATGTATGTTGTGTACGAACACATATATTAGACTTTATTAAGCTGTAAGCTATCGCATGCCTTACTGCTTAGTTGTAAGTTTGAAATGGTGTCCTAAGTGACTCACTTGTACAAAGAGAAATAAATAAGTTAAATTATACACACTCCATGAAAACAAAACTGTTTTGTCTCCTGTCAGACCGTGTTTCCCAGTAACAAATGTCAAGATAATATTTACAAGAAATAAAAGAAATTATTACGTTTAATACTACGAAACGTCCATGCACATAGTAACTGTAACCAACTTACCTACATAGCTGCAACACAGAATATCCTACCTACAACACAGGCGAGTAAAGTAATACTGTACATAGTAAAGTGAAACATGAAAACAAATAGCGTTTACGTGGAAAGTAAAGATTATACTCGACATCGTGGAAAGTAAAGATGTATTCGTTACATTAATACTTTGCCTTAGTGTATTGTATATAAATGTATAGAAACCTGTATTTTATTATTATAAAAGAAACTTTTTATTTACTAAAGTGAATTAGAGAAGTAAGATTACAATTTCTCTAATACAGTTTCTTCGACCTAAGTTATTATAATTATTATTTTAATAGACAATTTTATCAAGATTCGAATTATTTTCAGTTGAGCAATTGTGAAGGCCTATGCACAAATTCAATGATAAATATTGGAACACACTTGTGACTTAAAAATCGTTTCAACAACTTATGTTACTGTAAATTTTACAAGATCATTTGGTTTTTAAAAACTTATATTTAACACTCATTATAAACTGTAAAGTCGATTGGGAAAAGACATTAATTATTTTTTTTATTAACTTGTTGGTAGAGCAAAGTTCTTAACTATAAATCATTTAAAATAGCAATCATTTACAAATCACATTTATAGCAAATGTTAAGACTACTAATTTTATAAACGGTTTTGAAAACTGAATACTCGAAGCGAGTTTTGTATGTTAAACGTTGCTATATTCAATTGATGTAAAAACATGAACGCTGCAAGTGAATATAATATTCAATAAAGGCGACTCATAGAAGAGAATTGTAGTTCTGTCGAGTTGATATTTTTAAACGAAAATGTGTACATTTATTTGCAAGACTTTACTGAAAGATCTTAAGTTTCATTAAACTGTAAAGATGTGAACAAAAATGGTTTCATCGTAGAAGCTAATCTTATGGTTGTAGCAAGCCTGTATGAGAATTTAGTACAAGTAGTTATATCCTCTTAACAGTTTACGTACAGATTCTATGGGGTGAAAAAGTCTTACTAAAAGTTCGTAGGTTTACTGAATTTGATCGGAAGCTATTTTTAGGTTTCCTGGCATGTAGGCTATTGTCCGTAAGTGCTGTTTTTTTTAGCATATAAGAGTTATATTCACTTATAAACAACACTACATAAGTGAAGGATAGAAGCTAAAGAATCTGAGATTCTGACATAGGTTAAAGGACGCAATGAATGAGACACAAAACAAAAACATAAAAAAAAAACTTCCAACTATGTAGTTTGAATAAAGTATGAAATGAAATAAATTGTATTGATCACATTATATTAATACAACATGCTAAAAAAATGGAAACTAAAAGCCAAAGAAAGCAGGAACCTAGTAGACAGATGAAGAGTTAGAAAGCGTTAGAAAACGTTAGGGTTTACGATTGTCTAAAGCGTGAAGGGATAAAACAAGAGGATGTCTTGTATTTGTAAGGGTACTGAATAAATTGAATACTAAAGTATTTACAACTTTTTATCACTCTTCATTTGTTAAGTAAAAACTATTTAATTTAAGTCTACTAAAGTAAAACGAACGGAATTAATACAATAATTAAACTACGCTTAAAGCTAGATTAAGAAAACCTGTGTGACTAACGTTAAATTAAATGCTAAATGTTATATGTTAATTTAACATTAACCGACTCGTTTTGTTGAAAAAATAAGTAAACAAGAACATATTTTTATTTTCAATAAAATCAATAAGTGAATTATAACTCATTGTCACTGAAATTACTTTTCCAGAAGCAATGTATGCTTATTTCTTTAGCTTATAGATATAGTAAACTAAAGTATATGTTTGTACGTTGTGTACAATAATCTATCAAATAAATGTTAGAAGCGAATACTAAATAAGTCTATTTCTTCGTTGGCTAGAGAATCCATATGAATTAGTCGGATTAACATCAGCCGACTATCTCGAAATCATGGTGTTAGTGAACAAGGTAGACTATAACCTACAAAGGAGAAAATGTATTGAATAGCCTACTCCATAATTGGGAAACGAAAATATAATGTACTACAAAATAATTTTTTATTCTGGTTATGAATTTTATACCTGTTAGGTAGTATTCAAAAAATAAACTAAATAATCTGTAATGGTAAAATGAAAATATAAAGCATTGCAACATAGTTTTACTGATGCATATTATTGTATTTTAGTTACTAGTTTAATACCTTTAACGTGTTATTCACAAATTATAAAATATTCAGTTTGAATGTTCTAACGAGTAATAAACTCTACGGTGTAGTCATGCAAGGAAATTTCCGCGCCCGTTAATTAAATACTGCATGTGTATTTTGCTAGTACAATATTTACAGCGTTCTCTATCAATAGGATTAGCGAGGTAGGCAAACGAAACGGTTCAGTGCATGCCGTTTTCACCGTCGGTTTTACATTCGATTCCGCCGCAGCAATAACAGTGAAGCGAATCTATTTATATTTCCCCTGGGATTTCTGACTGACAGTTTGTTCTGAATAACATGATGAGCTCATCAGCATGCTAACAAAAGACAGGCCTTTATTTGCATTTCCTCTGGTACTGAAAGCATCCTCTGGGTAGATTATTCGTTAAAAAACGTTTTATCGCTTGAAGCTTTACAAAAGTAATAGGTGATGAGGGCTGATGTGTAATATTGTGATGAATAGAAGAACCCCTTTTTCACCCCTGTACTTGTTGGAGAGTCGGTATGTATACTTTCAGTGACGTCATATTATGTTAAAAAAGTAACACATACACTTTAGCAAGGTCGGTTGCAATGTAGTTTATGTTTTCCGCTGAAGAGGCATAAAATTGATTTTTAGTTAATATAATTCCATCTACTGGACTTGCCAAGCAGTACGATGTACTACTCACTCCGAGTTTTAAACTAATCTGCCGTGCCCATAATTATATGTCCCGTGGATGTACGTATATCATTATCACAATCAAGACCGCCACCAGCATCACTATCATAATCAGTATCATGATCATAAAATTTAAAATGTCCTCCGACTTTGTCTCTTCCTAAATTTTATGTGTTCCGACTATTTTGTAGATCTTCCTCGTACCTCTTTCTCTCAATCCCGCATCGATATCCTATTTCAAGCTTCTCGCTCGCCAGGTTTTCTTCAATTCCGTTCGCATTTACGGGTTGACTTGGAATTGTTTTTTCGGCTACTCGTTGTATGTAACTGAATTACATTAACTGCTGTTTCCTAGTTTTCTAGTAGTAAGCTTAACGTCGGTAAGTTAGGGAAGATATTTGTTTCCTTCTAGACTTTTCGGTTTTTGTTGTGTACTAGAGAACCCCCAACCCACATTCAAAGTAATATTCTGAATGCTGAATAATATATTTTTTAAAAATTGTGAATGTGATTATAAGTATTTGTCATCAGAATAGTACGTATGTTTTGTTACCCACGTAGATTAAATATGTAGGTTGTTAGTCACGTGTCCACATTAATCCACATTTTAATTGATGTATAACGTCTGCACATTGATGCACACTATTTATAGAATAAGCTATAATGTTTTGTATTAATGTACTACATAGTTCTAATTAATGTAGTTTGTTCTACAATGTTGTAGTTTAAGCGACTGGAATAATCTCGACTATCTAGTAGTGACGAATGTTGAATTATATGATTACCAACTGTATATAGAACGTCATTTTAACGTTTCTCGACTTTCTCAGCGCGTACTGCCGGCATCATTCAAGGATGTTCTAAACGTGACGTCTGTGTCAAAATCGTGCGCAAACGTAGTCTCCAGATTGTTCGAGCACTTGTAACTACGAGAATTCTGTACGCACGTTGCCCGAAGAATGCAAAATTATTCTGGAAATTTTGTAGGATATATATAAGCGTCAGTGGCCGACTTTGCAGTTACCTATAGTTGGCGATTTTTTTATTGCAGACAAAGTGATTGGTACGGATTAGTGGAAAGTGATCATTGCGTAAACTAGTGCGGAACTATAACAAGGTGGCATTGATTATTGTGTGTTCGACAAATTAACTTGAATGCTTTGTAAATACAGGCCTCGGAAATGGCATTCATAAGAGGAGTTAAAAGAAGTTCTAAACTTGATTTGAACAAATAATGAGAGCATAATAGTAGATCAACGAGTTTTTAACTAGAATAAAATATTAAAAATTACAAACAATGGTGGAAAGAGCACTTAGAAAGAATGTCAGATTGTAAACAGGCTAAACAAGTCTGAAAATACACACCTATAAGACACAGGTTTGTGAGTAGACTCAGGAAGAGTGGCTAGAGAATCTTTAAAGGCGAAACGGGCATCACCAGGAGCCTATGCCGTGTTGTGAAGATGATGATGATGATGATGAGAGGTAGATCAGTGCCTGTGAAATGGTGTGTATTCTCTAAGGACATTTCCATCAGTAAAAGTCCATCCACCCAAGTTTAAGGTGGTAACTCAACTTATGCGATCTGATAACACGAGGGCCAGCACACAGAGATAAAGAGAACAAATCCAGCTGTGACTCTCCAAACATCGAAAGGCAACGATACAATCTTCGGCCAAGAAGTCAAAATTTTGTATAGGCCTATACTAAATAGATTTGTAAATTTTTTATCTTTGTGATATTTAAAGGTTTTGTATGTGAATGTGGCTGTATGTTTTAAGGGGGGAACTGTTGTATACTAGAGACCTCCTAACCAACATTCAAAGTAATATTGCATAATATAGGCTACTAAGTAATATTTTGATAGGTATTATTACAACTATTTGTCTTACAATAGTACGTAGGTTATTTTATGTTACACACGTGTAATTACATTATCCACAATGGAACTATAACGTATGTTTATTGATGCACACTATTGATAGAGACACTATTAATAGAATATTCTAGAATGTTCTGCAAGAATGTAACATTCATATTTAACGTAGTTTCTTCTACAGTGTCCAAGTTTAATCGCATAGAATGATCTCGATTTTCTAGTAGGGACGCATGTTGGTGACTGACGTGATTACCAGCTACATATAGAACAATAAGAGACAGAGAGAGGCAGTCTTCATTCAGAGTTCGGTTAGTGAGTAGAGAGTAAGCGCGTGTGTTTGATACCACTTTCGTAGATCAATATTATATTTCTGAGTTATCGTTTTGTTTATATAAATTATGATTGTGCTAATAATCGATATCACAGTTGTAGATCGAAATTGTGTTCTCTGTGTTATATTTTTCTTTGTCATATCGGTAAATTAAGGTGTCGACAGTGATACGAGTGTTTCATTTCAATCGCTGACCTAAAACACGACATTTTTCATCACCAACAGTCCGTTTATCTTGTGTAGTAATGTCTCCGATGTGTCAGGAAATAGCTATTTAAAAATATGTAACTGACGTCATCGCCACAGGCAACAGGTAGGACGGCCGCGGACAAACAGGTAGAGCAGCCGTAGCTCTTTACCTGCGCAGCCTACCTAAGAGAAACGTATTCTGAAATCAATCCCTGTTCCTACAGGTAAAATAACTAAATTTCTAAAATAGAAACCAGGACTTACATTTTTTGTGGTATTACTTGCGTACAGGTTAACCAAAATATCGTTCACACCGGTTTTGACTTTCGTGTATTTTATATGTGCATTATTGTCTCCTGGGTTCCATTAAATAAGTTATAATATGTGACCTAAAGCTTTACTTTTCCCGGCATTAGACTTTACATTTATTGAATTTCTATCAGATTTTGGAATGTAATAATGGATTTTATCAGAATTGGCAAGCGCGATTACAACGTATCTCAAAAAGATATTAAAAACCTTTAAATAGTTAAAAAGAATATTTTAAAGCATGATAAGATACTATCCCTCCAGACATTTTGTAAAACATAAGTCAATCGTAACATGTTAAGTCACTGTGACCACAGCTGTGTATAACACAGTATTATGCGATGTATGCATACAGGTAGTTAATCTGGGATTGACAAAGTTAAACACCGATTCCAACGCAGCTGACGGCATTCTCATGCTTACACGTGTCCATCAGTAACACTGTGTATTAAGAGTGATTACCTCAACATTAACAAGCAGGTAATCAGATTTATCGCAATGAAGGTATATATTTAAAAGTAAAGAAATCACTATAATAAATTAAGTTTGGGAAATAATGCAGGATGCATTTTAGTTTTTGCAATTTCCGGTCCATATCTCATGTTTTCTGCACAAGTTAGTAAGAAGATCCAATACAAGCAAACGTATTTGTCATTCTCTTTTTTTTTAATCATATATATATTTTTACTCATGGATACAACAAAATAATAAAAACTACAAAATAACAGATTTACTATAGTGAACGTCGGGAAATGAAACAGTTGGTATTTGTACAGGAATTATAGCAATGTGTTTTTAATTAATTAACTATACTGACTTGGTTTTCTTGGTTTATCTTATATCTGCAGAGATGTAGGGTGGTGCTCTGTACATTGTAATTTTTGAACTCACGTCAAAATTAGACGATGGATATGGAGGTTTTGGTGATTTCAATTTTGATATAAAGTTTGTGGAAAACATCAAGGTTGTCATTCATTACAGAGTGCCATGTGATTATAGAGGCAAAAAGCGGATACAGTTAAACAAGTTAAATAAACATTCACTAAACAGAAATATTACGATAAAACAGTGGAATTTAAAGACTGAATACGAGGTGAAGGAATGAGAGGCAAACTAAATGTATAACAAAATGAAAGCAATAGGAATAACTAAATTGAAGGCATAAATAAAATTAGAACTTGTCAATAAGTTTATCGGTAAAAGTAAAGACTCAGGCGGAAGGTTGAGGACTTGTAAGGAGAAGACTTCGAATAGAAGTGAAGAGGAAGAACTAAATAACTGTCTTTTATAGTTGGCCAACAAACTTCTGAACGCTCTTCATTTGAAATACGTGTTTTTAGTAGTCTACACAAAAGCCATTATACAAGGTTACAAAGAGTGCAGGTAAGAGTAAGTGATGCACATTAATCTAGACTACGAACTATGTATAATAAATCCAACAGCGTAATATGGCTATTAATATGGAAAATTTATTTTGTTTAAACAATTCTTTGTAAAAATTAAGACAATAGATTTTAAACTTTTATGTTTACAATTTGAAATATGTTTTAAACTATTGGATAAGAAAATATAATTTAAAATTTGGTTTACCTATAATATTTTGTCATTCCCACCTAGCTATCTGCCTACCACACACGGAAGGAAGAGTCAATTACAATGAAATAATAACACGTTACTGAAATTGGCTTCCTCAGCTAAAGTCTTCCGCAGGTGTTGATAACACGGCGGTTTAATGTACACGTCCTAATTTACATACTAAAAATAATATTCTTTACAATTTAATTGAATCCTACTAAGATTGGTAACAGTTTTCTTTTAGTCCTTTTGAGTAAAATAATGTGTTACTTAAAAAAATCAGTTATAAATAAATTACATATTTTGTACCTACAATTATGTTAAATACCTTGAAACGTAAATACGGATTAAATAATAAGTAATCCAATTTAATTCTCCAACAGATTTAAAGCTAGTAGTGTATCAGAATAAAGTATTACTAAAGTCTTTATAAAATGACTTTACATTTATTGAATTTCTATCAGATTTTGGAATGTAGTAATGGATTTTATCAGAATTGGCAAGCGCGATTACAACGTATCTCAGAAAGATATTAAAAACCTTTAAATAGTTAAAAAGAATATTTTAAAGCATGATAAGATACTATCCCTCCAGACATTTTGTAAAACATAAGTCAATCGTAACATGTTAAGTCACTGTGACCACAGCTGTGTATAACACAGTATTATGAGATGTATGCATACAGGTAGTTAATCTGGGATTGACAAAGTTAAACACTGATTCCAACGCAGCTGACGGCATTCTCATGCTTACACGTGTCCATCAGTAACACTGTGTATTAAGAGTGATTACCTCAACATTAACAAGCAGGTAATCAGATTTACCGCAATGAAGGTATATATTTAAAAGTAAAGAAATCACTATAATAAATTAAGTTTGGGAAATACACTATGGCCCAAGAAATACACTTGGGCCACACTATGAAAGTAATAACGTTTCAGGGATAAGGAGCCCTAGAAAAAATTTAATCAGATAGAAAAAATCTTTGTTCGAAGCCTGTTAAGCAGAACATCCATTCTTAATAGTACTGAGGCTGCCATCTTTCCCTAACTAAAAGAGAGGAAGAAAAAAATTAGCTAGTGTTAACTGTTGATAAGAGTATTTTACACGTATAATAGAAAAGTAATTTTTTTAATGGGAGTGGCTTTGTAGATCTTGGCGTCTACAGTAGTCTGACATTAATCTCTCTGTTTGCAGCCAAGGTTGAGTCGTGGATCAAGGTTGACTCACTGGATCTCCTCCTGTCTATTCTGAAGGTAGCACACCTTCCAGGTTTCTAGCTTTCTATGTTTTCCACTTTCCTTTTAGCAATAAGACACAACGCCTAACATGGAAACATACACGCATCTCGCGCATGCAGACACACCAAACATCACCAATACTTTCTATCCACACCAATACTAGTTAAATTAAAACTGAATTTCAATATCGTACCATAAATATTGTGACATTGTAATGGATAAAAAATTGAGGACACTACTGTAGATGTTACAAGATGTACAGATGACATAGTGAGGTGCTAAATTATAGTGGAATGAAGGAACTTTGTTTGGGAGAAGAATTACTGGATAATGACTAGGAGGATATTCGTTTACCCTTGTGCAGAAAAGGGTAACGAGTGGTGTTAACGTAGACGTACATTTTTACATGTATTGTAAACTTTTGCAATAAATAATAAAAAGCAAGAATAAAAAGGTAACAACTATAAATATGATTGCAGAAATAAGAATGTAAATTGAATTAGAACGATTGATTGAGCTAACAGGCAACGAATGTTGCTAGTTGAAGTCGCTACGACTACGGCCTATTGCAAGATGGACATTGTGGTAGAGTAAAATTGAGAATTGCTCAGCAGTGCACTGCATTGGTGACTCAAAAAATTGTATGCAACAAATTGTAAATATACAGAATGCTACTTTCATTCCGCTCTCACCTATTACAACGATAAATTGATTCCATTAAATTAAATGCCATATAGTTATATTATCACCGAAAAATTTATATTAAAAGGAATCAATTTATATTGACTGTTTTCTGACCACGACTGTGATGCATAATGAAATATAATTTAAAATTTATCTCAAAATGTGTACCAACATATGTAATATAACTGAGTAACACTTTGACAGTGACATATTAGGAAACGCAGAAAACTATTTAGCACGTTTGGTTGATTAATTTAATTGGGTAAAACCTACAAACTAATTGACAGGCTACACTTACATAATACCGTTTATCCTCTTTCCCTGTAATAGGAATTTTCTTCATCTTACTATATTGACAAAAAAAAAAACACTAATATTTTATTTTCCATTTATGCACAACAACTCTAACAATTCTCTCCTCGTTTGTCAAATATCAAGATGAAACCTATGACGGAAATATTGCGTAGCGGTGTTTGTAAACATCCATTTATACTAAATATCACTAATGTTTGACGACTCGGAACACTAAGTTTTTTATAAGTAAAATAGTAAAGATTTACCTTACAGCCTAAACCGGCTTTCACCTTTAGAAGGCTTCATCAGAGGCTTCAGCTAAAGGTGAAAGCCGGTTTAGGCTGTAAGGTAAATCTTTACGATTTTACTTATAAACAACTTACTGTTCCGAGTCGTCAAACATTAGTGATATTTAGTTAAGTAACGGACACGTCATGGACAACGAAATCCAAGAATCCATTTATACTCGACCAACGGTACTTTTATCACAGCATACATACACGGTCAAACAATTGGTTAGAGGGGGTAAAGAGTGCGTTAGTATGACGTCACTCTGCGCAACAATTGAAACAGCTCACTGCATTCCTCAGACAGCGAGAATCATTTGACAATGTTAGCAGCACTAACGTTTATATACCTCTAAACAAGGACTAGTGTAAAAAACAAAAACAATTGTAATTATACAAGTTTAATTACTTTTTGCCGCTTATATTTTAATTACAGGATAGTACCACGTACTTTGAAAACCAGAAGAATGATTCGAGAATCATTTACTCAGTCGTGAGAGGTCGATTATGATTTTGATGATGATGACAATGACGACGACGACGACGACGATGATGATGACGTATAAACATATTTTGTAAAAATGAATGTGGAAATTTTCTAATGAGCATAGTTTATGAAAGCAACATAAATTTACGTCAACGGCCATCTAAAAATGGTGGAACCTCTCTTTTAACAATGCAAGCAATACATATGTTGCAAAAAGTCCTCCTACGTTAAAACTGATGGTATTGCGTAAACCGGCATAACGCCAATACTTCCATTCAATTTTATTCAAAATCACATTCAATGTTATGGAAACAACTTCCTACGTTGTTAAGAGGAATTCGATATGAATTTGTAAAAATTATAACTCTTCTAAGAAACTGTAAAATTTGCAATGTCTGCTCTCTGTTCCACTATCCAGTTGTGCATCGTTAGGTACTGAATTGGCTGTGCTGAAAAATATGAGAAGATCATGCGCTTGTGGTATATTTATCACAATAGCATGCACAAATATCATGCTATAATCACAATAGAAAGCTTTAAGACTACACTTAGCAGCTCTCTTTCCGTCACATTGTAGTTCTTTTCACACTGGTTAAGGGTTCTGCTAGCAAAGCTCACTACTAGATGGTTTCCACTTTCGTCTTCTTGGTACAACGTTGATCCCAAGCTAATATTACTAGCGTCACAGTTTAGGAAGAAGGGTCGGTTAAAATCTGGATGGTTAAGCATTACTGCTTCTAAGAACTTCTCTTTAATTGATTTGAATGTTTCGTCTTGTTCTTGACCCCATCGCCATTTATTCTTGGGACGATAACTGATACTGAAATCGGGCCGTCAGCTCGGAATAATTATTTTGGAACTTCCTGTAGTAGTTACACAGGCCTACTAAAAATGATTGTAGTTGCCTTCTGTTTTTCGGTATAGGGAATCGCTGTATGGCGTCTACCTTTTCTGTCGACGGTGTTATTCCTTGACTGTTCAACTGGAAACCCAAAAATTGGACTTCTTTAGCTATTAGTTTGGACTTGTCTAGCTTGAGAGTAACGTTATTCTCAGCCAGCTTCTTCAAGACATGCTCCACACGGTAACAATGTTCTTCCCAATTGGTTGATGTTATTAAGAGATCATCAACATAGACAGTCGTGAATTGGAGCGCTTCTGGTCCGAGTATTTGGTCCATACAGGCGACAAAAACAGCTACTGAGTTCACTGACCCGAAGGGTAACCTCTTAAACTGATAGTTGCGTCCTTCGAAGATGAACGCCATGTATTGCCGGCTTTCTGGGTGCAACTCCACCTGCCAATACCCACACACGGTATCCCACGTAGTAATAAACTTGGTTCCATGGAATCTCTTCAATATTTCATCAATTTCGCAAGGCGAGGTACGATCGTTAATAATCATTTTATTTATCTCACGTGCGTCAAGGCAAAGTCTTACCTTCCCCTTCTTCTTTTGTATAGCCACAATCGGACTAGTGTATGGCGACTGACTGCTTTCGATAATATCCTTACTAATCATATTCTGGATATCTGTGCGTACGGCTTCCTTCAAAGATTGTGCTATGGGGTATGATTTTCGATTCAATTCCACCGGTTCTCTGAATCGTATTGAGCATTGGTAGTTCCTGATCTTTCCAGGTTCGTCTGAAAATATAGTTCGATATTTTTCGTATATGCTGACTAATCGATTCAACTGGTTTTCATTTAAGCGCTCGGTGGTATTGTGGTACTGGAAGTCACGTATCTCCTGAATCTTTTGTGGCTATAGGTCATCTTCCGTATCCTGACTTACCGGCTTGTTGTCTGACGAGTAGTTTGATAAGCAATTCACTTTATTTTTATGGTCGAGAAGTTGTCTGGAGTCTAACATCTTGTTGTTAGTTAAATTGGCTACCCAGGTCGAACCTTCCGAAAAGAGTGATACATTCCCTCGGCACAAGTCGATAACTGCTGAGTTTCTACGTAATTTGTCACACCCTATCATGATGTTGAAGGGTAATCCGGCTGCAACAAGAAATATCATATCCAAACTTACGCCCTGACTGTTGACACTTAGGGATACCTGTTTCCTTATTGTTTTGTTCTGTCGGCCGGTAGCTCCTACAAGCACGATATTATTAATAGGTAGTACTGGTAAGTTTTTGTGGCATTCCTGCTGTATCAGGTCCAATTCATTATGGTTAATTATAGAGACATTTGCTCCAGTGTCTATCATTATGGGAACAGGAACACTCTCGATTTCTGCAATTATGTAAATGATCTCGTTGTCATTATTATTAATGTTTACCTCGTTCTCTTCTAACAAGTCCTTTCGGATATCTTTTAAGTAATTGTTATATATTATAGTAAAATTTTCTTTTCTTCACGCGATTTTACCTCTTGTCCATACCCAGCAGATTGGAGCAGTAAAGGGTTATATTGGTTTATTACTCCCTCCGTTCGTTTAAATGCTCCGCATCATTACGGATTAGGCTGTTAGCAGCATCAACTTGCAGTCCTGAAACTGCTTCGTTTGGTTCATCACGATCATCTTGTTGGGCCTCCATTACAGGCAGTCTTCTTTGATTGTCCACGCTTGAACTGCGTCTGGGTTCATACTCTCTGTAACGATTACCTCCCGGATTGTAACGTATTGCCACGTTAAAAATCCAGGGAACCCATCTTAACTGACACTTGCCAATTGCATGGGCTGCCTACGTTGTAACGAACTGTTATTAAACTCAAATTAATAGAACAAATTACATAAGATAATTATAAGGAAACAAGGGAAGGTATTTCACTGATTTATGCACTCATTTTCATGTGTAACAAGATGACTTCTCTTTATTAACAACTGTTACTCAAAGATCCCATGACATCATTAATTAGATTAAAATATTTAAATGCTTTTCATAAAAAAACTTAGGGATCAAACTGATTATGTATTCTTTTACCACGGATCCGAGTTTACTTTAAGTATATTTATAGCAAAGACTTCTAAGTATTTTGAGTTCATCTAGACGCTTGCAAGACTTCTTTTACCATTTGAAGAATGGTATTATTACTTAAAGTGATTATAAATTACATTAACATTTAAGGCGTTACAACGTACGATATTGAATCTTACAGTAAACTCTTAGCTTGTCTCATTTTAATTTTAACCAAAATTTATAGTCTTTGAAAAGTCTCTTTTTAATGTGAGTTGTGTATCAAATATGATTAACTCTCGATAGGCAAGCTATCGAGTCACCTTTACAATTGGTCGTAGTAACCTCGTCCTGGGGTGTCTCTCTTTGGAATTCTTGAAGTCGGCATCATCATCTGGGTCGTGTCTTCGGCAAGTACTAGATAGGATGTTCACTGCGGAGATTGAAGTTTCTTTTGTGAAAGTAGGTGTAGATCCACGGAGGTCCTCGTCAGCGTCTTATGCATCGTATACGTGTATTTATGAAGTTTATGCAGATCACATCTTCATGTATAAGGTTGTACTTGTATTTACCTCTTGAGGGGAGACGTCATCTTGTTTACTACTAGTTAAGTTTTTGTTTTACTTATTACATTTTTCTTCTTAACACATCTTTATATCATTCACACATTACACAACGCTCGCCACGTTTAGCAGTGGTAGCTAACATTTTAAAATTAAATTAAAAAAAACAAATGCATTTTCGTGGAGCTCTCGCTCATACGTCTGTATGGTCTGACGGCAGCATAGTGACTCTCTACTCGATTCCACTGGCACATAACAACGGAGAGGGGCAAGTACTCCGCGACAATATAGTTCCTATTTTTATTTAAATTGACATTCTTATTACCAAAAACAATACACTAATTAGACATATATAATTTAAGTAAATTATTTTAACTACTACTCGTACCTTCAAATTTCTAATTACAAACATTATGATTTTTATATCTTCCTAAATTACAGACGACTCGATAAACACGTTGAGTCCGGAACTAACAGGTCACCGCATGATGACTAGCAAAGGGTTAATTCTGATATTAATAACTTTTTTACAATTCGACTTTTTATTAGTACTTCTGTTGATTTTCATTCACTTCTCATTCTCATTCTGATTTAGTACAGGGGCTTTAGGTTTAATAGTGCGATTTAAAAATACTTAATCGCTCAAAAATTTAATTTTTATTTATTTAAGATTTCAGTTTCAATTAAATCGTCACATACTCCACCGCTTAAATTTCACGTTACGGGTTTTTTGTGAGTCTAACGCACAATTGGGGACTTGGAGTATGTTTGGTGTCAGTGTGTGAAGTTATTTATTATTACTGTTATTTATTAGTAGTACACGGTTTGTTTTCTCTATCTCTCTTTAAATGATCTTGTTCTCATTCGTGAAATTCCCTTTTTCTCGTTACTTACAATGCTAACTTATATTTTAATTCTTAATACTAATTTCCCTAATTATCCGTAACTCATAATATCGTGGCCCGACTGACATCGGCTTACTCTAACTACACAAGTAAGCTTTCAGCACTCATTAATGATCTTTTGGTACCTTTCTGCCCCCATCATTACCCTTTTCAGTCGGCGCCGTTGTGACCTTGTTACGTTACACATATACAATTCTTAATTATATATCATAAAATTGTCTCTAATATAATCTAAAGAGGATCCCATACTCCACTTTAGATTATTGCTAATCCTAATATCTTATGCTACAGAGAGAAGCGGAATCTCACGAAGATAATTCTTATTATCTCTTCAACAATACTTAAACAAACTATGCGGAAGGGGAGACAATTTACACAATGCATTGTAATACACAGGGGTGGTTTACTTCGGTACCAGTTCAGAACAATAGGGAGGGTGGCTGCTTACTACAATTCTCAACACGCTTTATTTCCTCGAACGGCCACGACCGGGTGTTTACAATATGCAACTATACTTGTATTATTATTTTTTTTTCCTTATTTACTGCTACACTTTACACAAATTTTAGTTTAACTTAAGATTTATTCAGCCTTATTATTTAAGCAATTATTATTCACTTATTATTATTTACTTTTGGTTTCCTTTCTAAGAAGCTTACCTTTTCTTTTAATTTATTCATTATTTACTTGGGGGGATTTTAAGAAACTTACCTAGAACTATTTCCTATTTAATTACCATATTCATTTAGCACACTTTATTTACTTTGTTTACAGTTTAAAGTTTACTGTCTTGGGGCATGAGGTTTAACACTTTATCTAACAAGGGAGGGTTAACTAAGTCATTTATTTATTTGAAATTTAAATCACTATATTATTTAATTGTCGTCACTATATTATTTAATTGTCGTCACGGTGAAAATACTTGCTCTACTGTACTATACACTAACTACATAGATAACATGAATTCTTGGGTAAATCATTTGCATAATTCAGAAAAGAACAATTTCTCTTCTAAGGGAGAGACAGAAATTCCACACACACATATTTCAAAGTTAAATCGCCGATCAGCTGTTTGCTGGAATGTAGGCCACCCTCTTTTATTTAGTAAACAAAGGCAGGGTAAGTGTGTGCGTGAGAATGCGGGGTTTACGCTCACGTATTGTTCTCTACACAATGCCACAGACTAACTTCCTTGACAGGTCTTAACTGGAGAAGCCAGCTCGGACGCATGGGGTGAATCTCATTCAACAAAGCACGCCTTCAACTTACACGTGTATTACGGTTATAACAGTCTGACTTTATTAATTCTCGTACTTTCTCCAACTAAATTAATTATTTATTTTGGTAACAAATTTAAGTTACGAAATTCTGTCCACGTAATTAACCGGACCTACTTTACACAGGAGCATTATTACTATTTCTTTTACCGTGACGACAGACATACACTAACATATTCTATGCATGCTTATTCAAGAAACAACAGGTCTTGGATTGTCATAATATAAACCTGTTAAAGACTGAGCAGATCACCAAGCACTACAATTCATGTACATACTTGCATTTGGCTTCATACAATGATATTTCAAGTTATATTGACTATCATTTGCGTATCTTAAAACAAATTCATTTTATGAAAATTAAAGTTACATCAAATACATTCCCTGAGTGCATAGATCAGATAACTGAGTGCCAAAAGTTATCTACTTTACTACGTAACAATTACTTTAATTAGCAGGGTGACGTATCTCTGTTAATGTCACGATGCTTACAACCTTTTTACTAATTAAGCAGAGTGGCGCAATTTTGTAACGTATTGCCACGTTACAAATCCAGGGAACCCATCTTAACTGACACTTGCCAAATGCATGGGCTGCCTACGTTGTAACGAACTGTTATTAAACTCAAATTAATAGAACAAATTACATAAGATAATTATAAGGAAACAAGGGAAGGTATTTCACTGATTTATGCACTCATTTTCATGTGTAACAAGATGACTTCTCTTTATTAACAACTGTTACTCAAAGATCCCATGACATCATTAATTAGATTAAAATATTTAAATGCTTTTCATAAAAAAACTTAGGGATCAAACTGATTATGTATTCTTTTACCACGGATCCGAGTTTACTTTAAGTATATTTATAGCAAAGACTTCTAAGTATTTTGAGTTCATCTAGACGCTTGCAAGACTTCTTTTACCATTTGAAGAATGGTATTATTACTTAAAATGATTATAAATTACATTTACATTTAAGGCGTTACAACGTACGATATTGAATCTTACAGTAAACTCTTAGCTTGTCTCATTTTAATTTTAACCAAAATTTATAGTCTTTGAAAAGTCTCTTTTTAATGTGAGTTGTGTATCAAATATGATTAACTCTCGATAGGCAAGCTATCGAGTCACCTTTACAATTGGTCGTAGTAACCTCGTCCTGGGGTGTCTCTCTTTGGAATTCTTGAAGTCGGCATCATCATCTGGGTCGTGTCTTCGGCAAGTACTAGATAGGATGTTCACTGCGGAGATTGAAGTTTCTTTTGTGAAAGTAGGTGTAGATCCACGGAGGTCCTCGTCAGCGTCTTATGCATCGTATACGTGTATTTATGAAGTTTATGCAGATCACATCTTCATGTATAAGGTTGTACTTGTATTTACCTCTTGAGGGGAGACGTCATCTTGTTTACTACTAGTTAAGTTTTTGTTTTACTTATTACATTTTTCTTCTTAACACATCTTTATATCATTCACACATTACACAACGCTCGCCACGTTTAGCAGTGGTAGCTAACATTTTAAAATTAAATTAAAAAAAACAAATGCATTTTCGTGGAGCTCTCGCTCATACGTCTGTATGGTCTGACGGCAGCATAGTGACTCTCTACTCGATTCCACTGGCACATAACAACGGAGAGGGGCAAGTACTCCGCGACAATATAGTTCCTATTTTTATTTAAATTGACATTCTTATTACCAAAAACAATACACTAATTAGACATATATAATTTAAGTAAATTATTTTAACTACTACTCGTACCTTCAAATTTCTAATTACAAACATTATGATTTTTATATCTTCCTAAATTACAGACGACTCGATAAACACGTTGAGTCCGGAACTAACAGGTCACCGCATGATGACTAGCAAAGGGTTAATTCTGATATTAATAACTTTTTTACAATTCGACTTTTTATTAGTACTTCTGTTGATTTTCATTCACTTCTCATTCTCATTCTGATTTAGTACAGGGGCTTTAGGTTTAATAGTGCGATTTAAAAATACTTAATCGCTCAAAAATTTAATTTTTATTTATTTAAGATTTCAGTTTCAATTAAATCGTCACATACTCCACCGCTTAAATTTCACGTTACGGGTTTTTTGTGAGTCTAACGCACAATTGGGGACTTGGAGTATGTTTGGTGTCAGTGTGTGAAGTTATTTATTATTACTGTTATTTATTAGTAGTACACGGTTTGTTTTCTCTATCTCTCTTTAAATGATCTTGTTCTCATTCGTGAAATTCCCTTTTTCTCGTTACTTACAATGCTAACTTATATTTTAATTCTTAATACTAATTTCCCTAATTATCCGTAACTCATAATATCGTGGCCCGACTGACATCGGCTTACTCTAACTACACAAGTAAGCTTTCAGCACTCATTAATGATCTTTTGGTACCTTTCTGCCCCCATCATTACCCTTTTCAGTCGGCGCCGTTGTGACCTTGTTACGTTACACATATACAATTCTTAATTATATATCATAAAATTGTCTCTAATATAATCTAAAGAGGATCCCATACTCCACTTTAGATTATTGCTAATCCTAATATCTTATGCTACAGAGAGAAGCGGAATCTCACGAAGATAATTCTTATTATCTCTTCAACAATACTTAAACAAACTATGCGGAAGGGGAGACAATTTACACAATGCATTGTAATACACAGGGGTGGTTTACTTCGGTACCAGTTCAGAACAATAGGGAGGGTGGCTGCTTACTACAATTCTCAACACGCTTTATTTCCTCGAACGGCCACGACCGGGTGTTTACAATATGCAACTATACTTGTATTATTATTTTTTTTTCCTTATTTACTGCTACACTTTACACAAATTTTAGTTTAACTTAAGATTTATTCAGCCTTATTATTTAAGCAATTATTATTCACTTATTATTATTTACTTTTGGTTTCCTTTCTAAGAAGCTTACCTTTTCTTTTAATTTATTCATTATTTACTTGGGGGGATTTTAAGAAACTTACCTAGAACTATTTCCTATTTAATTACCATATTCATTTAGCACACTTTATTTACTTTGTTTACAGTTTAAAGTTTACTGTCTTGGGGCATGAGGTTTAACACTTTATCTAACAAGGGAGGGTTAACTAAGTCATTTATTTATTTGAAATTTAAATCACTATATTATTTAATTGTCGTCACTATATTATTTAATTGTCGTCACGGTGAAAATACTTGCTCTACTGTACTATACACTAACTACATAGATAACATGAATTCTTGGGTAAATCATTTGCATAATTCAGAAAAGAACAATTTCTCTTCTAAGGGAGAGACAGAAATTCCACACACACATATTTCAAAGTTAAATCGCCGATCAGCTGTTTGCTGGAATGTAGGCCACCCTCTTTTATTTAGTAAACAAAGGCAGGGTAAGTGTGTGCGTGAGAATGCGGGGTTTACGCTCACGTATTGTTCTCTACACAATGCCACAGACTAACTTCCTTGACAGGTCTTAACTGGAGAAGCCAGCTCGGACGCATGGGGTGAATCTCATTCAACAAAGCACGCCTTCAACTTACACGTGTATTACGGTTATAACAGTCTGACTTTATTAATTCTCGTACTTTCTCCAACTAAATTAATTATTTATTTTGGTAACAAATTTAAGTTACGAAATTCTGTCCACGTAATTAACCGGACCTACTTTACACAGGAGCATTATTACTATTTCTTTTACCGTGACGACAGACATACACTAACATATTCTATGCATGCTTATTCAAGAAACAACAGGTCTTGGATTGTCATAATATAAACCTGTTAAAGACTGAGCAGATCACCAAGCACTACAATTCATGTACATACTTGCATTTGGCTTCATACAATGATATTTCAAGTTATATTGACTATCATTTGCGTATCTTAAAACAAATTCATTTTATGAAAATTAAAGTTACATCAAATACATTCCCTGAGTGCATAGATCAGATAACTGAGTGCCAAAAGTTATCTACTTTACTACGTAACAATTACTTTAATTAGCAGGGTGACGTATCTCTGTTAATGTCACGATGCTTACAACCTTTTTACTAATTAAGCAGAGTGGCGCAATTTTGTAACGTATTGCCACGTTACAAATCCAGGGAACCCATCTTAACTGACACTTGCCAAATGCATGGGCTGCCTACGTTGTAACGAACTGTTATTAAACTCAAATTAATAGAACAAATTACATAAGATAATTATAAGGAAACAAGGGAAGGTATTTCACTGATTTATGCACTCATTTTCATGTGTAACAAGATGACTTCTCTTTATTAACAACTGTTACTCAAAGATCCCATGACATCATTAATTAGATTAAAATATTTAAATGCTTTTCATAAAAAAACTTAGGGATCAAACTGATTATGTATTCTTTTACCACGGATCCGAGTTTACTTTAAGTATATTTATAGCAAAGACTTCTAAGTATTTTGAGTTCATCTAGACGCTTGCAAGACTTCTTTTACCATTTGAAGAATGGTATTATTACTTAAAATGATTATAAATTACATTTACATTTAAGGCGTTACAACGTACGATATTGAATCTTACAGTAAACTCTTAGCTTGTCTCATTTTAATTTTAACCAAAATTTATAGTCTTTGAAAAGTCTCTTTTTAATGTGAGTTGTGTATCAAATATGATTAACTCTCGATAGGCAAGCTATCGAGTCATCTTTACAATTGGTCGTAGTAACCTCGTCCTGGGGTGTCTCTCTTTGGAATTCTTGAAGTCGGCATCATCATCTGGGTCGTGTCTTCGGCAAGTACTAGATAGGATGTTCACTGCGGAGATTGAAGTTTCTTTTGTGAAAGTAGGTATAGATCCACGGAGGTCCTCGTCAGCGTCTTATGCATCGTATACGTGTATTTATGAAGTTTATGCAGATCACATCTTCATGTATAAGGTTGTACTTGTATTTACCTCTTGATGGGAGACGTCATCTTGTTTACTCCTAGTTAAGTTTTTGTTTTACTTATTACATTTTTCTTCTTAACACATCTTTATATCATTCACACATTACACAACGCTCGCCACGTTTAGCAGTGGTAGCTAACATTTTAAAATTAAATTAAAAAAAACAAATGCATTTTCGTGGAGCTCTCGCTCATACGTCTGTATGGTCTGACGGCAGCATAGTGACTCTCTACTCGATTCCACTGGCACATAACAACGGAGAGGGGCAAGTACTCCGCGACAATATAGTTCCTATTTATATTTAAATTGACATTCTTATTACCAAAAACAATACATTAATTATACATATATAATTTAAGTGAATTATTTTAACTACTACTCGTGCCTTCAAATTTCTAATTACAAACATTATGATTTTTATATCTTCCTAAATTACAGACGACTCGATAAACACGTTGAGTCCGGAACTAACAGGTCACCGCATGATGACTAGCAAAGGGTTAATTCTGATATTAATAACTTTTTTACAATTCGACTTTTTATTAGTACTTCTGTTGATTTTCATTCACTTCTCATTCTCATTCTGATTTAGTACAGGGGCTTTAGGTTTAATAGTGCAATTTAAAAATACATAATCGCTCGCAAATTTAATTTTTATTTATTTAAGATTACAGTTTCAATTAAATCGTCACAGGATTCCCTTGAAAGGTTTCATACTCGTAGTATCGGCTCCTTCGTTGAGGCTGGTATCTCCTCTGTCCACTGCCTTCCGCTCTGATGTAATTGATATGGGGTCGATATGTCCTATAATTATTACTATTACCTCCATTCGGGTAATTTCTGTTATAGTTACCATAATAAATGTTATTAGGTGGGTTGTGGTTTCTCTGACCATTAGGAACATAATTACGGTTATTATAATAACCGTTGTTGTTAGGCGGACGGTTATTATTATTACTACTATTTTTACCCTCACTATTATTATTTCTGGGAATATTATTATTATTGTTATTATATCTAGGAGCATTATTATTATTACGAGGGTTATTATTGTATTCGGCATTATTCCGGTTTGCGGAACTATAATGATTGTTGTTGCCGTTCTGCCGATTATTATTATTTGTACTACTCGTGTTATTTCTTGTCTCCGGCCTTTCGTATCTCCTGCGACTTTGGCGGTAGTAATCCTCGTGCTCATACATTTCTAAAAGTTCGGTCATTGCTTGTACAGTTTTATTTGACTGTTTCGTCTAGCTCTGATAATATCTTCCTCATAGTGGTAGGAGAGCTTGCTGACCAAGCATTCTTCCGGTATCCGGGGCTCTAAATGTTTGGCCACACACACCTTTCCCATGAAATACGCTGTTAGAGTTTGGTTTCCATATGGGTTATATTTTCCGTGACAGATCCCGTCTCTGGCGATATTTTGTGTCGATTCAGACCAATATTTGGCCTTGAATAGCCTTTTGAATTGTTGGTAGTCTGTCACTTCATCTCTGATCGCCATCCACCAATTATCGGCTATCTCCTTGAAGGATTCGTCCAGTACTTCTTTATTCTCTCTCCAGCGGTTGCCTCTGTGTTTTATGAAGTACTCTTCGATTCTGGCCAGGAATTCCATTGGTTTATTTTTGTAAAACCTGAAGTTAATCCCTTCACGATTTTCGTTATTCGGACAACTGGAAATGCTGGTTGGTCGACTATGGAAAAGATCTATATCTGTTTGATTCTGTCGCACCTGACTGTTGATACTGGTCACAGCCGCTTCAATGCCGTCACATTTTTCTGTGAATCGGTCTTGCACTCTCTCCCAGTCTTCACGTGTTTCCTTTAGTTTTTCCTCTAAATTCTTCCTATTCGTTTCTTCGATGTTGGTAATATTAGCATTTATTTCAGTCTTGATACTTGGTACTTCTCGTTCCGTCTGACTCCATCTTTCGTCAGCCCTTGTAATCTTTTCTTCGATCACCGTTATTTCCTCTTCTACCTTCTTGCTGATTGTCTCATTGTTTTCAGCTATCTTCTGACTCAATTCTTCCTTCAAGGCTTCCATCTTTCCATCTAATCGTTCCATATTCTCTTGGTTCGTCTCCCTCAATTCGTTTCTCAATTGTTGATTATTGCTTTCCATTTTCTGACTTGTTTCTTCCATCCTCTTGTTGGTCTCTTCCAGTTTTTGGCTTATTTGGCTTAATTCCACCTTCGACTGTTTATTGTCAGTTTTTATTTCCTCCATTTTCTCCTCCATCTTCTTACTATTTTCTTCCATTTTCTCCTCCATCTTCTTACTGTATTCTTCCGCCTTCTTACTATTTTCTTCAATTTTCTTATTGGTATCTCCAATTTTATTACCCAATTCTTCCTTCATTTCTTTACTATTTTCCCTTAACTCTTCCTTCATTTGCTGGGCTAATTTTCCCTTGACTTCTTACTGGTTTCATCCGCCTTCTTTCTGTGCTCATTCATCCTCTCCATCATTAACCTGAACATTTCTTTCATTTCCACATTCTCTGTTCGTGTCGGCTTGTCGGGTTGTTTCCCTTGGGATTCTGGTTCGGTTGGTTCTGCTGGAGGTAATCTCTTCTCCATATCTTCCACGGGTGTTGCTTCCTTATCCTCCATATCTATTTCCTGTTCGGCCTCCACCGCCCTTTTCTTTGATGTCGCCCTCCTGTGCATCTTGTTTCTCTTTCTGACCTGTTGACAGCTGCCGAGCTAAAATAGGAAACTGGACGAATTGTCCTTATTTTATTGATCTATCGATTCCTATTTTCAGCCACATAGTTGGACGCCAATTTGTAATAAAACAAATAAATGATGATTGATGTATTATGTTGATAAGAAAAAATTTTGTTGTGTCTATAAGTTTAATAAAAAAAAAATTTTTAATGTTTTATAGAGAATATTTTTTTTATTTGATTAATTAACTAATTAAATAATTAATTCATTTTAAATTTTTAATTACTTTCAAGTGAGTAATTTAGTTATTGTGTTTTTAATCTATTTGTTCACTAGAGATAATCTTATTATGTAGTCGGATCAAATATTCTCTTTTCTAACTTAGCTCCTCTTCTTCTTCTTCTTCTTGATATATTTCTCTAATAATTCTAAATTATGTTTAGAAGGAAGAAAAAGCTAATATTTATCATACAAATAATTATGAACACAAAGTAATTGAGTAATTCTCATGTTTATTTCTTAAAATTTGAATTTGTGTGCCAATCTTACGCGCAACGACTATGGCATTGGTTGAGATTCGCTCAGGTCGATTGTAAAAAAATTACAAAACATAATGTTACAAAATTAATTATTTCGAGTTCTTTTAACTGTCGAAATGGTCAGAGAGGGCAAGGAACAAGATACAATACTTACAATTATCTTAAAATAAATTATTATTCGCTAAAAAATAAGAGGATTCTGAAAATTGTCAATTATTAAGTAAAGATTCGAACCAATTCGTAGAATGATGTCACTGGCTCGTGGAGGCTGTGCCTATGCTGGTCGCTATGGGAATGAAAATGGCTGCCGTCAACTCGGATTCTGCTACACACGCCGGCGGCTATGTTTGGTCTGCTCCCTTAAATATAAAGGTGTATTCCTTCCTCTGCGATGTTGTAGTACCTCTGGAAAATTGTGTGAAGTGTTCTTCCCTCCCCGGCGATGTTGTTCTGTGATAGTTTATTGGTGCAGTGTTCTGAGTTCAAATCTGTTGAGTTCGTGTCCAGATAATATTTGTTGAATTTTTCTCAAAATGGCGGTTGATTTCTCGTACTCGTACTGAATATTAGTATTACTGTTGTTCTGGTTCAGTTTTGGTGTTATTTATTATGTAGTGGTGTTATTTTCCATTTGGTAACCTCTGTAACATTTTTTGAGGTTGTACGTCAATGTTTTTGCACTATTTATATTTTTAGATCTTCCGTCCGTAAATTCTGATCTGTACACATTCACGAGTAACAATAGACTGATGACTTAAAGTCGTCGTTTCGGTGGTAATTTATAAAACGCTTATTCCTCTTCCCATTGTTTTTTACAAATTTACATGTCTTGGATTTGATTTCAACTCATAAAAATACATGACAAGTTTTCCTATTTATTGCTGTAACTTAATTATTTATTAATTTTATGAAAATCTAACTATTCAGCAATATTCTTAAGCTAATGTTACATAATTCGATATATAACTGGGTCTGTTTTAAATTCAGATAAGCCAAAAATTTACAATTTTTGATATTTATTATAGGCCTTGTATTTTTTACAATTTTAGTAATTAAATGGTTTACAAGTGATTTTATGTTAATATTTCATTTAAATAATTTTACTCACTCCATGATTATTGCTTGTTGTTAATTATTTGTTATTATAATACTCTAATATTGATTAATTTACTTTTTATCTGAGTTGAGTACCCCTTAGTTCTAGTATTATATATTTCCAAATAAAGTTAATTTTCTTCTTTTGTCATTACTTTTGCTAATATTTGTTTCTGTACTGATTACATTTTTACATCTTTGTTTTGCATGGACTATTTTCTATTCATTATATACAGTTTGATTGAATTTATTTATTTGGGTTTGTCTCTATGATAGTTGATTTTGGTTTAAAATGCTGTTTTGTTTTTCTATTGGGGTTTGTTAGTTATTTTGCCGTTTTACTCTTTATATGGTTTACAGTTTATTAATAATACAATATTCATATTACCTATTTACCTTCTCTGCCTTAACAAACTTGGAAATTATTGAACATTATTTCAAATACAACAGAATATATTATATCTACTAATTTTTTTTTATATCACTTAATCATAACAAAAATATCTTATGCCTATTATTGTTTTATATATCATTGAACTATAATGGAAACATCTTATTATTAACAATATTTTCAGTCATTGACAGTCCTTTGTTTTTTGTTTCCTTTTATAACAAATTTAATCATATTAAAACATCTTATTACAAATAACACTTTCAGTTATTAACTGTCTCTTGTATTCACTATACCTAATTTGATAAAACAATAATATAAAAACATCTTATACCTATTATATTTTTATTATGCCTAAACTTTAACACTTTTATCATTAAAACCATTCTTAGTCATTAGACTGTCTTTTATTCTTAGGTTTTTTATAGGGTATTTTTCTACACCGATGGTAGTTTTTTAAATGACTTCTATTGCCTACACTATTCTTTATTATAGTGTGTCACTTATTATTCTCTACACTCACTGTAGTCTCTAACTTGTATTGTTTTTATTATGGTATTTCACCTTACATTTCCTACACTAATGGGAGTCTTTTTAAATAATTTTTTACACTAGGGTAAGTTTTGGTTGGTTTCTACACTATTGGTAGTCTTTTGGTTTGTTTTCACTTTGTTCTTAAATTAGGCTTACATTTTAGTTTACAATTTTATTTTAATTGCATTGTATTCTGTAACTTGAGTTATTTGGTCTGACGTTTAGCATTGGTTTCAATTATGTAAAAATTGGGTATATTCATTCATCATAATGTTTTAGTGAATATCCTTTCTTGTTTCTATATTCCTTTTATGAACCTTGACATATATTGTTTCTTCCTTCTTATTACATAAGTATTTCCTTATCTTGTGGTATCATGTCCTTATATTATGAATTCAGTGAATCTGATTTGATTATTCGGTTTCATTTATTTTTTCATTTACTGCTCCTTATTAATTTGATATTGGTTTTGTATCTTGGGGTTTTCTGCTTCTTAATTTAATAAATTTCACCTTATTAATATTTTGTTTACTTTTTACTTTTGTCTTTTCATTTACTGCTCCCCAACCTACTGGGTATACTGCTGTTGTACTGGGGTTTATATAGTTAGTTATTTATATATGGACCAAGAGTTTTCTTTGTTATTCAGTTTAATTTTATTAACATTTTATCGAATTAATGATCAGCTTCTTTAGTTTATTTTTTAAAACCATTTATTTTTTCTCACTCACTATTGACATTTTCTTCTTTATTCATGTTGTATTAAGTTAAATTTTAAGGTGATAATTCTGTTATGCTACATATGCTCTCCTGTAAAAGTGATTAGTTCAGATCATATTCTTAGTATGGATAAAATAGTTAATACTAATTCTTTTTATTAACTATATTTATTCGTGATTTCACTTTATATACCTTCTTTTTCTACCGCTGCTTTCTCTCCGATGATATGTATCTCCTTTATTAGCTTCTGTTTTCATTAATAAGTAATCATCAATCTTGTGTATAACATTATCATTTTATATCGTTTCTTATTTGGTGCTTCCTCACCTGTATGAACATGAGGCTTACTCATTCCCTAACATGTGAGTTGGAACAGTTCATAGTGGCACATTTCGGCTACAATCTCTGCTGGCCAATACTTCACTTAACTGAGCCCAGAGGAATTATCATCTCTGCTCAAAATATAAGACTGATGGAATTTTATTTTTTAACCATTTATTTTTTCTCACTCACTATTCACATTTTCTTCTTTATTCATGTTGTATTAAGTTAAATTTTAAGGTGATAATTCTGTTATGCTACAATATATATATATATATATATATATATATATATATATATATATATATATAGACTTAGCGCCGAATAATTTCTTCATCACACGCCAATTTTTACCCAGGGTATCTAAAACAAATTTGAGGAACTTGTATAAGTACATCTGTAGGTGAAGAAGTTATTTTGCCCAAGTTATGGTGTGTCAGCATACGAAAAACTTATACAAATTTTTATACATCGTATTTTTGCTGTACGCTGAAGCCAGACAACCTGTTCGATATATACAAATGTATATAATGAAATATGGGTAGTTAGTCGGCCATATTGGCATTCGTAATAATTATTCTATAAAATTTGTAACATGTGTAAAAAAGACAGACACTACAGAGGAAAGTGTGTTTTTATTCTGTTTAGTTGGTATAACGAAATATTGGACCTGCCATAATTTATTCTGTTTAGTCGTCTAGTGCGGTAATTCGTTGAGTTTTCTAACGTGTGTGGGACAGAATTTTGTAATTCGTATGAAGTGTTTGTGATTGCAAGTCGAAGTAAAAATATGTTGGAGGCGCTAGGAATAATAATGAAAGGTAAGATGATCATTTATTTAGTGTATGTTCTCCGTTGTTTGTAGGAAATTAGCTGTTAGGTTATGTATGAATGTCTCGCTTACTTTGGGTTGTACACTAGGCCTACCGGTTGTTATAGACCCAACTATACATAATATCACTGTGTTCTGTCCAAAATTTAATAATGGAGCAAATTAGCATTCTAATTTAATTAATACAATATACCTAGACTAACGCCATGCGTTCTTATGGGAGTAAAAATTTAATTTTTTGTCTCCGTAAATAGGTTCGACCGCCGTTTAAAATTATTTTTCTCGTGTTTATATAACATAGAAGAATATAATAAAAATATATCAGCGCAATATCAGCATTGATGAGAATCTTCATAATTACCCAAGGGGTAATTAACTAATTTTAAAAAAAAGTCCCTGTAAGGCACTGAAGCAATTTAATTAAATAAAGTTTCGGTTAATATTTACCTGTGCTCCACCATACAATCTTGAAGTGAATTTTTTTTTTTTATTCTTCTATGTTATATAAACACGCGAAAATTAATTTTAAACGGGGGTCGAAGCTATTTACGAAGAAAAAAAATAAAATAAATACTCCCATAAGGATGCATGCAAAAGTGAATGATCGCCATATTGACTGTGTAGACGGTGAGCCGAATTTGACTGGAAATCATGTTGATGCGTTTCCAAAACAAAATTTACATGATTCTTACATGTTCAAAATTGCGTTGAGCCCAAACGGCGGTTTAAAGCTTTGCGTTGAGCCCACCGCGAGTTTATTATTAGTAACCTCGGAGGCGCCGAAGGCGCCGTAGACTAAAGCATGTGCGGTGAGCCGGCTACCCAAAATCACTCTCAGCGGTGGATACTGTAGGAAACTGATGAGTCGGCCACCCACGAGTCTGAAATGTAATGCTTTGCGTTGTAGGCAATTGAATTACGTTAAGGCAAAATGTAGTGGTGATCCCACAACTACTCAGTTAATATGGCGTATGGTGTAGCACAGGTAAATATTTACCAAAGTTTCTTTATTATAGATATATAAAGACCTGTAAGTCTGACAATTATTTTGTCTACTCTAGCCTACCTATATATGTGTAATGTATCCAATTTGTAAATCATTTTATTCGTAAAATGTGGTCCTACCTAACACAAGATGGTACGCCTTACTATAATATATTTAATTTGAACTCTGCTCGTATTTAACTAGTTACAAATTTTATTTAATTCTTCAGTCCAGCTATATTACTCTAAATATACTTTCAAATTCAGCATTTTTCATAAAATTCATAAAAGAAATACGTTAGGTTATGTTTCATGTCTAGATTACTTTGTCGAACACGTATCTGTTATAGAACCAACTATGCCTAATAGCACTGTGTTCTGCCCAAAATTTAATAATTGAGCAAGTTAGCATTCTAATTTAATTAATACAATTTTATTTTTTCATTATTAGCGGGCCAATTTATACAAAAACAAAAATTCTGGAGTTTTGTATTGTAGTGTTTTAGGGTAAATAGAATTGCCATAATAAATTTAATACAGTAGGCGTATTGTTTTGATTGTGAAACAAAAATCATTTGTTTGATGTTTTAATTCAGTTCACTTATCCCCAATAAGTAAAAACCTTTACAAAGGTGCATAAGGTATTATCATTTGCTTTAAAAAATTGAATTCCAAAATAATACAAAGACTATTTAAATTAGATTTGTTCCTTTACTGCATTAATAAAACCTGTCATATACGCGTCACCTTATGCTACATAAATATCAAACACACTTAGTTAGTTAGTGATTAATTATGTTAACAAAACTAGCAAACTAGCAGGGCATTAGCCGATTAACTTACAGCGGAATAGCCTGTAAGCCTAACCTAACTCTGAAATAAAATGAATTACTTTTAGGAAAAAATCAAAATTTGTTTGTGTTATGTAGGCTTGGGTGTTAAGTATAATAGGCTAAGTTCTTTATCACAGTAAATTGTCTCTAGCTCCAGATACTTGCATGTCTACATCAATTGTCATATTTTACTTTTCAGATGACTGTGAAAGTAGGCCTAGGAGACGTACAGCAAAAAAAGGTACATATAGTTTTAATTGTTATTTATATTCAGTGTATAAAAGCACCCCTTAACTCTAATCAACTAAAAATATAAAATTAATTAACCCATTTTTGAAAAAGACCCTGTGAGGGAACTGACTCCAGTTAAATGAAATATGTATTCTGTATTAAATGCTTATTCTGTATAAATATCAAGTTACTGATACCTTTACACAGAATAATTTTATTTAGATTAAGTCTGGCCTATGATAATATAACTGATTTAGCTAAACTTACTGCGGATTAGCCTGTAAGCCTAACCTAACTCTGAAATAAAATTAATTACTTTTAGAAAAAGATAAAAAGTTTATAGGCCTGGGTGTTAAGTATAATAGACTAAGTTCTGTGTCACAGTTGAATTATCTTTAGCTCCAGAACTTACACCAATAGTGCATGTCTACATATATTTTCATACTTTACTTTCATATTTGACTGGGAACGTAGTAAGTTCAGTGTTAATTTATTCATGTTACCTTATATTCGGTGTATAAAATCACCCCTTAAACTCTAGTTAACTTTATAATCAGGATTATATTATTCAATGTTAATCATTTGAACAGTTTTTGTTTTTCGAGTTTGTGTGATTATATTAGAAATCTTTTTCAGGAATCTTCAGTGCAGGGATGTAACCAAGCAATAGTGACTTGAGTTCATTTAAATTAAAATAGATTACTATAAAATAACTACTAGATTATGCTGTAAATTTAATTTTTTTTAGAAATGTACACAAAATCCATTAACTTTTTGTAAATTCATAGTGCTAACCTACAAATATTGTGCTAGGTTAAGAAAATAAATTATTCTATTAATTATTAGCTTAATATTATTATAATTATTAACTTAGTGAAAAATTATGTATGAGTTTTGTAATGATCTTTCAGGTTCCTCCTGAACTTTCCAGAATTGACTGGGAAAAAATGACTATTATTGCACCATCAGTAGTATCGACATCAGATGATATTGATGTGGAAAACATATGAAGTGGAGAAGGTAATATAATCAAAGCAATTTAGCCTATAGATAATTTAAAATTTTTTTTTCTGTTTGTGAATTTTGTAACATTAGCATATTTGATTTAATGTTTGTTTCATATGTAGTGTTAGGTTTACCTAAATTATCTTTACTTGACAAACTAGACTTGTATAGGTACTTTAAATCAATTAAGAAAATCAGCTTTGAATGTAGCACAATTAATTCATACCATATTTCATTAATGTTTTGTTTTCAAAGCATTTTTTTGTTTGGGTGTTAGCCTATTTAATTTGTGTTATGGCAAAGTTAATTTTCTGCATCAGGAATGTCCTATTTCATTGAGCAAGCTTTATAGGAGATTTTGAAGTTTGTGATAAAATAGCCATTAATGATTGTTTTGTCTTGTTAATGACAACAATATAAAGTTATTAACAGTCCCATTTACATTTTAAATGAGAAAATTTAGTAACATAGTAGTTGCAATCATTTTTAATTAGTAGTATTATAGGGTGTAAATGCTTTCAAATCAGGGGCTTCCTTTGGAAAGTATAATCATATGATAATTTTAAGATAAGTATTGTTAGAAGCTCTAAATAAGTTTGTTTATATTATTTTTTATATAAAGAGTTTTGGAAGCTGCTGGAAAACAAAAGTTCTTAATAAAGTACATAATTAGTTTAATAACATTATTTCCCATAAAATTGCAATTATTTCATTTAGTAATTTGCACTTTTGTTGATACTGGCAATGATAATTATTTTTCTCTGTTAGCTAAAATTCTTTCTTTGTTACAGAGTCCATTGTTGTAGAAGCTCTTATATCGCCAGATGATTGTGCAAAATTTATAAGTTTGGAGGTAAATTTCTCCTTATAGAACTGCTGTATTCTTATATAGTTATCTCTCTCTGACCTCTATTTTGCACTATGAGGTGTACACTTATTTCCATTCTTATTTGGTATTCTTTTATCTCTTTCTACTATTATTTAGTTACAATAGTTTAATCATAGTAGTCTCTTTATAATTGGTTTAGTGTTTTTTGTACACTGGTCTGTCCCTTAGTGTATATCATTGACTAACATTATTTACACCTAGTGTCACATGACAGGTGTTCTTAATTACGATTATAATACATTATGTCCTTTCTTATAATATTCTTATACTATTACAATAGTGGCATTACACCTTACTTGTGGTATAGACATTAACCTTTTACTTCTATTTGGTATTATAAAGTGGTTTTGTTCACGTTTTACTTAGTGAATCCCCTTTTGGTCGGTTTTGGTTCACTTTATTTACTTAAATTCTTATTTAAAATCCATTTTGGGTATCTTATATTGGTACCTGTAGAAAGCTTATCAGTTCTTCTTGGTTTAAGGCACAAAACATTTTGGTTTAGGTAGGCTTTTCCTACTGATAGATGTGAATTTAGGTGAAATTTGTACCAACAATGTGTATGTTAGGTTGATACAAATTTACATTCTTTTAACCTTATTTTCTCAAGTTTGGTTTTATTAATGATAACTAATAACTCTTTAGTTATTGCCTTTTCTTATCTTACATGATTGTTTGACTATTTGAGTAATATTTGTTATTATTATGAGACAATTTTAATACTTCTTTATGTTACATGGGTGCTATGCATAACATGTTACTATGATTTTATTCACAGCTTCTATTCAGTTAACAGTCTAGTTACTTTCATTCTTTTATAACATATCTTGTCCTATACATTTATAATATTATCTGTTGTATATTGTACAGGAATGGGTTTCCTCTCCTTAAAACCCCACTGTTGTGTTTGTCAATTTGTACATACACCTATGCCAATGTGTTTTGAATTATTTTAATTATGTAAATCTCGGAGATATTTGGAGTTGTGGGATGTATTGATGTAAGTAATTAATTATTAACTTAGCTCTCTAAAAACTATCAGTGTTTGTGTACCTGTAACTTAAATAATTAATGAGTTATTTTATAATTCCGTTCAACCCTATTCAGTGGCGGCGCTAACGAAACGGGGGCCCCCCCGCGAAACTAATTAGGGGGCCCTATAAAAATGGTTAAATTTTGTATACGTAATAGGGAAAAACACTCAAATGAGTTTCTATTTACGTGTGTTTCACAACAATGGTTTGTGAATACTTTCTCGTCTATCACAAAGCGTTTGCAATTTGCAAAGGCTGTTTTACACGTATACAAACTCTTAAAATTCATTGTTGCTAAATAGACAAAGTTCTATACAAACTATAAAAAAACCAAAATAAAAAGAATTATTTATTTTTACGTCAAAGATCTAAATTCAGATTATGAAAAAGTACCGCACACAGAGTGTTAAAAATTTATTATTTAAAAACGAATATCAAAGTAACATTCTAGCTTTTTTCAAACATTTAAATTAGTTTGTAACTGAATTTGTGAAATTCTTGAATATACTCTATACACGTTCTCCTTAAGTCTAATCCAATTCAATAACACTCGAACTCGAGTAATGTACAGTATTTACAGATGAGGATCAACCAAAGTTCACTGTTTTCCTAAGCCTAGTCTTCTTTTTTTAATAGCTAAGAACTTTTCAACCACTTCGTTGATATTAGTTTTCTGTGTCTCTTCATGCTTAATGCTTAACAGTACCAAGTCAGTCAACCGAGTTTGGGCCATGGCACTTCTTAAGTATGACTTAATTAATTTAAGTTTTGAAAAGCTTCTTTCCGCTGTAGCTGTTGTGACAGGTATGGTTAAATAAAGCTGCAAAGCTGTAGTTAAGTCTGGGAGGCAGCTCATAAGGCAGCTGTTTTCTTCAACCAGTAAATTCATCATTTCTCGAATGCTTTTCTTGTGTACAATTTCTTTGGCCATCAGAGCTTTGAAGGATATTACTTGGTCAGGCAGTGATGTGGAAAGGTCACCAGGATACACATTTACCAGAGCCTTACTTTTCTCCACTACTGTCTCTTGTGAGAAGTTTACTAAATTCTGAGGCGTCAGGAATGAAAACCTATCATCAATGCAACGCAATCCTTCGAATCTCATTTGTAGCTGAGCTATTACAATATCTAGTGTTGCATTGAAAACTTTTACTTAAAATGATTTCACTGGGTCGTCAATTCTATGGTCAACTGATAATTCAACAAAGAAGCGTTTTACATCTCGCTTACGCTTATTTTTCATGTTACAAGTTATGTCCCATGTCTGGGCCAACTGTTTAGCACCAGCAAGAAAGCCGGCAAAGTCCTTTCTTAAAACTTTTAACTCATCACAAGCGCGGCTTAGAAACTGCCACGCTCTGCCTAGGTCAACAGTTGGCCTCTGTAGTGCTTTCGAAGTTATATTTACATTCTCTAAAATCTTAGTTTCAAGACAGAGCACAAGAATAAATTCAAAGTTTTCCAGGTGGTTTCTAATTGCTAATGCTTCTTCTGCCTCGGGTTTTTTTGAGCTGTATAGAATAATTTCTGTCAAACACTTAATCACAATTTTGAAATCATTTCTTAAAGCTAACAGACAGTCGTGTCTAGAAGACCACCTTGTTGGACATAGCTTTTTTAAAGTTAGATTTTTGGCAGAGCTGCCTTCTTTAACAGCAGTGTTAAGTTCTTGCCATCTATGTAAGCTTTCACTGAAAAACACATAAGTTTTCTGTACTATGTCATAAAATTGTCTTATTTCAGAAATATTTGATACTGAATCATTGATCACCAAGTTCAGGTTATGTGCAGCACAGTGTACGTAATCCGCGTTTGGGACTATATCCATAATTCTTTTCTGTAACCCAGAGTATTTCCCGCTCATTGTTGCTGCACCGTCATAACCTTGACCTCTACACTTACTAATGTCAATTTCATTTGTTTTCAAAAAGTCTAAAATCTTACTTTGAAACCCCTCACTGTTGGGATCCTTTATTTCTTGAAATCCATAAACGGACTCACTAATCACAGTTTTATAATTGCCAGGAGATTCTTCTATTATGTTAATGTATCTGATTACAACACTCATTTGGTCAATCTTAGAAATGTCTTGTGTGCTATCAACAATTATAGAAAAAAAAGGAGACTAGTGAATCTGTTTTAGTAAGGCAGTCAATAATGATTTTCCTAGCAAGTTAATGATTTCATTTTGAATGTCATAGTGGAGGTATTTTGATCTGTTTTTTTTTTTCATTTTCTAAGTGTGCACTAAGGAGAGAATCGTAGCGAGAAATTAAAGATAGTATGTTCAAAAAATTTCCACTTTCAGGATTTATTTCATGTAATGCTTCTCTATGGCCAAGAAACGGCAATGAACACAGTGCCATGGTTCGAATGACATCCACAATCTGTATGAAAATATCTTTCCATTTTTCCCGCTCATCGGAAATTTGATCAGCTACCGTTTTACTCTTTTTCCAAGTGGCATACGTGAGACAAGATTGTAAATGAGCATTGCTACTTTCATGAACTTTAACTTTTTTACTGAGACCTTTCCAATCTCTAATATCGCCTTCACGCCAGCTTTGGGCATCAGCACTTTGGCTGAAAAGCCAACATGGTAAACAATAGACTCCATCTAGATTACGAGAGTAACAAAGCCAAAACCTGGGAACAATTTGGCCTGCTGCAGTTTTGAAAGAATAATATGCTGTACTGAAAGACCGCTTAGAAACGGAATCCTTCGGGAAAGGACCCTTTGTTTGACAAAGTTCACTTAACGTTATTAACTTTTTCACCTCGTCTGTCATTGTAGCTTGATTTTTATGGAATGCAATATCTGTCTCAAAACTTTGGCAGTTTGGATCGGAAGGGCCTGCTAAACTAGTTTTATTTGCGTGATTACTTATAACTTCAGTTGGTTCAAACTGATTTTCTGGTCCAGGTATGTCTTCGGACTGGCGAACACATTCAATGCCTAGCAGTTGTTCTTCTTGTTCATGTTGCAGTTGCTTATTTGTTTCCGTAGTTGTATCACTTGTATCCGACGGACTAATGTTTAAATCAGGTTTATTGTCACTGTCACAATCAACTTCAAGTCCGATTTTTGTTTCTTTTTCATTACTTGCACTTGACCCGGGTTTGGGTTGTTCAACTTCACATTTTGATGATTTTTTTAAAAACTGGTCGAGTTTTTGAAAGTTTACTTTTAGATTCTTCTCGTTGTTTTTGCAGTTTCCTTTTCGTAGCACCACTTAAATATTCACTCTTACTTTCCATTTTATAAACTCTGTCTCTAACACTCTAACACTACACAAAATACAAAAACTAAAATCAAATGTTAAGTCATTAAACTTAAACGGCACTAAATTACGAAATGAATGCAATACAGTACTATCGCGCAGGAGATGCGACGAACTACTGAGTACTGAACTACATTGTGTTGTGTTTGTTTACGTCTCCTCAGTGACGAGTGACTCATCGCACGGACGTACGGGCACCACAAGAGATAAGATAAGCTTCGCTTACAAACTACAAACAGTAATGTCATTTCGGAAAACGTAGTTTTTTTGCATGTCTATACACTTAAATAAAACGTATATTTCGTATTTTAAATACAAATTTGCCGGTAGTCGGACCCCATTAAAACTTTTTTTCCTATTATAGCTCGTTTCATATTTTTTTCTAGGGGCCAGAGTGGCGGGGCCCCCCCGCGCCGCGGGGTCTGCGGGGGCCTTATCGCCGCCACTGACCCTATTATACCTTGAAGAGAATTCTGTCTAATTTTGTATTTTTACTCTCTCTCTCTCTTTGGTGTCAGATAATTCCGCTATAAGCGCTGTAGTATCGGCTCAACGAAACTTATAGGTTATTTCAATGTTTATGTTAACAAATTATTCTATACTTATTCAGTTACTTTTTTATTCCTAGCTCATTAAACCATACTCCAAATAACAAGATTTTGCCAATATATAAAGGTTCTTTATTTGTTTACTTCTTTAACATTGAATAATATATGTTCTAATTAACATACGCTTGAGCTATAGATTGTATGAATCGATTGTTGATTATTCTGATACTTTATTTAAATTTAGTTATATAGTGTGTTTTAATTTGTAATTAATTTAATTCAGGGTGTGAAGGTTCTTGTAACTGTGGGGAAGATTAAAAATACATAGATAAGAATGCAAGATTTACAAATTTAAAGTGTTGTGTAGTTAGTATGATTAATATAATAATAATTTACCAGACTAGAACGAAGCCAATCGTGTAGGCGGTTGATTGATAAATTTACTGTTCTGGACAATTATGCCGTACGATTTTCTTTCTTCGATTTAATAGAATGGAATTCTTCTCCTGTCCACTTCGGAATTACAGCTTGGATTGGTTTACAGCCCGATTGATGCTTCTTCTGCAACGCCAGGATCCAAATACGTTCTTCTCTTGGTTGAAGCAATTAGTGTTGTTCCGTGTTTTTGAAAGGTTATAACTTCTGGTGTAGTGAATATTATTAATTGTGATACTGTTAATTCTTTCTATTTGGTTTAATATATCATCAATTCCCTTCGGATATGGGACAGTTCAAGTTCTTCCTTGTATAATCCAGTTATTTATTCTCTATTGTGATTTCATACTGTAGTGTTATTTGGATTAAACTGTACTGGTGATAGTCATAAACATTGTCATTAGGATTTTGTGTTTTATAATCGTGTCTGATGATTTAAAATATTCCGATTAAATAGATAATTCTTTGGTTTTTTAATCTCATCACATTCAGATCATCAAAGCAATTATTGTCAAATTAACAACTTCCTCTTCTTCTGTCGTCCCTAGCAACACACGACTTCTTCCTTCCACATGTTTTGAATGTAGTGTTTATTTCATATATTTTTTGTCTATTCCTTATCAATTTGCTAACCTATCGGAATGTAACTTTACCGATAGTTGGTTTATTATTTTCTACACATATTCTGCTGGTTTTTTGATATAAGCCGGTTTTTTTCCTTTTTTTATATTTAATCCACTTTCGATATTAAATGTTATTAATCGATATCATGGCATTATGGTATTATCATAATTTGTATAAATTTTATTATATATCATTATTAATTTAATGTTTTTTCTAGCTCTTCAAATCGTATTCATTAATTATTATTAATTGATGTACCTAACCTTTATGTTATGAGTGGTTATATAGTGGTTTTGGCTGTTAGGCCTTTTATTGTAAACAGATCTACCTGTGTTTATAACTGGTACACATCTATAGCCCCTTTTACATAAATTCATACATATAATTAAATCTTAACTATTAACATTTACATAAACAATTATTTTTTCCATATCTAATAACAATTTTATCTTGACCTATGGATCACATATAAGAAAATTCAAATCTATTAACGTTAATTAGCTGCTTCACACTTCATTCTACAACAGTCATTGAATAATACATCTTGTTTCATTATCTTTCATTAACTCAACACATATTTGGTATAACATAACATAAACTTTATCATAACATTTGTTGTCACAAAATAATACCTCTTAACTCAAAATTCTTATTTGCTATTAGTAAATTATTGTTTCATTTTTTGTTTGTTTTTCATTAAACATATATTGTAATAATATAAATAAAAAGATGATGTGTGTTATTGATATTGTGGAGTATGCGACTCCGATGTAATCAAGCCCCTCTGTTTGGACTAGCCAATTTTTAATAAAATAAATAAGATTGATGTGTGAATCTGTAAGTTGTAAGGTGTTTAATTGGTGTGTAATTGGTGTGGCTCTCGACGTCTTACTGGCCTGAAACTCTTCCTTAAGTTTCCCAGCTGGTCGAGTCCCAATGGTAGCAAGACCGGTCGAGTAGCGTAAAGTTGGTGAAGAAATATATATGCTTGGCTTCGCCGAACGTTTCAAAACAAAATTTATTGTTTTGAAGGAAATTTAAAAAAAAATTGTTTATAAAAAAAAATTATTTTAATTTTATTAATTAATTAATTAGGATCAATTAATTAATATAGGGCTGTGAAGTTTTAAACAGTGTAATGCTCTTCTGAAAATTTTTATTAAAGTTTTAGTATAATTTAAATAATCTATCACCACTCATAAGACTGTCTGTAAACCAATCGATATTTGTTTACCTTTCTATTTTTTAGGTTATCTTCACTTACGGGTGGTAAAGTCCTTGTAGATTATCAATTAGAATTATATTATTGGTAATTAGTATTATTGAAGAAATAAAGAACTATTAAGTATTGAAAAGTATTAATGTTTTATTAAGTAACAGCAATATTGACTCTTATCGATTAGTATCGATTCTCAGGATATCGAAAAAAGTTACAAGTATATGTTATAAAAATTATATAGGGTTCTTTAAACAGCCAGTTATTACCAAAGTCAGAGAAATCGGGCTTATATTTAAAAAGTATAACGTTACAATCAAATTAATAGTTATTAATAAACACAGACATTGAATAATAAATTGTAAATATAATAATTGTTTTCACCAAACAGCTGTGATGAACTAAGAGGAGGCACTGGGATGGTCAAAGAAAGATGGCTGCCGTCAAGTCGATGAAAATGTGACTCGTCCCTGCTGCGTTCCAAATAATGTATTTTGACGCAAAATTTCTGTTCTCGTGTCCGCAAATCTCTTGTTATATGTTGTGTAGTGACTGGTGTAGTGATTCTGGGTTGTATTTAGTGTATCTGTATAATTATTAGTTCAAACACTTTCTCCGATTCCGTCACTAATTTGGTTTAATGTATTATACAGTTTTCTAGTGTTTTATTGTGTTTTTCGGAGTAGATTTATATTGTTCTGTGTTATGGAGTGTTACTTGATCGTTTCTGTTATAATATGATAGTTTCAGAAGTATTTTACAAGTCACTCGCGATTTCACAATAACTCACTATACACTCGCTTGTATGACGATTATAGGTTAGGTTATCCACGTTGTTAAACGCATGTCATGTTCACCGTTCAACTACCAATAATTAACTAACTGTTTCCTCCAGTTTCAATTAAACTCTTAGCCCATATAATATTATCCTTAACATTGTTCAAATATTTTTCACATCCTGTATGCACTTTTACATTTTCACTATATGAATGCCTATACTTTGGTTATTTGTCAATTTTATTCACTAGATTTGATTTAAATTAATCTTTCAGTTCATTCTGGTTATTTTCAGATTAAATAATGCCATTTTATAGTGTTTTCTGTCCAAAAAATAGTAATTTCACTTTCAGTTAGGTATACTCTGAAAGGTCAAAACATTAAAATTTACTTCCTGTTATAATGTAAATTCAGCCATTTTATCAGTTATATTTAATATTAATAATCCTATATTGTATTAAAAGGTTCATATTCCCTTATTTTCTGGTAATTAATTGAATTAGTTGTATTCTGAAACATTATTCTGAAATATATGACTCCCATGTCTAAATTTCTGAGTTTAGTCATTTTCACTTTTATTCATAATTCTGAATATAATTTATTAAAATCTCTCTAAATGGTATGTGCAATTATATGGCATGATCTCTAGTTTATTTTGTCTAAACCCCTTTTTTTTTATTTGCTTTTAAATGAGTAATTTCTCTGTTTTGATGAAGTTTGGTTTCCATTCTTTTGGCCTATGATTTTTTAACAATTTTTCTTACAAAATAATTTACAAACAATATATGATGTGTGATACCCTCTCTGACTTTTTACAAATAGTATTATAAATTAAACATGTTTTCAAATTACACAAAAACAATTAGTATTGGTTACAATACAAACAATAGTTAACACAAAATAAAGAACATTTTTTTTTTTAAATAAATGGTTGTCTTCAAATCAGACATTTTGCAACAAAATTCCCATTTCCAACATGGAAATATGGTTTACAACAAAGGTTTTGTACTAACTAACATCTTAATTACTCTCTACTATTTACAAGTGGTAACTATTTTTATAGTTCTGATGTTAGTTGTTTCAGACCCAAACAAATGGCCTTATATCTAAAACATTTTTAAACATTCTTGTACTATATACATTAAAACCTTATATCTATATTCTTATTTCTAACTATTATTATAAGTAGGATTCTACAGTTTTTGTACAGTCTTTTATACCTTGTCTTTGGGGAATTGTACCCTGTCATTAACAAATAAATAGTATGAACCGTTCAAAAAGCACTATGAAATCTGTTTTTCTTTTTTCATGTAAAACAAAAATGTTATTTTAAACAGATTCATGTCTTATGAACAACATATTGTCACCGTACACATTTTAAGTCATTGAAAAATGCATATTTCATTGCATCCAATGTTTGTGATTGCCAAGAATGAAACACAAGGTTCATTTTTTATAATACCCAAAACTATCACTGGTTCACTTTCACTTATATATTATGTTAATGCTAAATGGTCGTATAGTCTTATTAACATAATAAATTGGTTAGCGTTTTTTCAATGGAGATTTGTTCCATGGGTACTATATTATTGTTTCATCTTAGTTCACAGGAAACTTTTACTTTATACACTCCTCTCTCTTAAATTTGTATACATGTGGTTTTTATTTCGTTATACTTTTATTTTTAGATATTTATTTTGGGGATATAGGGATTTGGGTGTCTTTTATAAGAGCATGACGTCTTCTTCAGGATGCTGCCCTCTTCTTCTTTCTTCAGTCTTCTTTTCTCCTGCCTTCTGGGACTGGTATCTTCTCCATCTGTTCTTGATGCCATCAGGTTTCTTGGGATCTTCTCCATCTTCTTCTTTAATTCAGAAATACACAACCTGTATTGGTTGATCTTGGCTTATTTTAGGGTTTCTCTTTTATTTATTCTCCCTCGTTGTGGGTTTGGTCATATTGTGTACTGCTTTGTTATTTACTATTTTACCTTCCTGGGTTACACCTTGAAAACCTTTGGTTATGAGACTGGTCTTGGATGACTCATCACTAGTAACTCCTTTTATTTGTACTTGTATTCTCTTTATAATAATGATTTCTTTCCACAGTTGCTATGAATTAATCTATTTATATTAAACTTAATGCTTTCTTCCAAATTTAAATATTATAACTTTATTATTCTAATGATCAATTGCCATTCAATATTATGCTTACATCTGTCACGCTACAGATTGCTCCCCTCCAGAAGTAATTATTTCAGACATGTTTATGGATGAAATAATTTCTTATGATAATTTCATCATTTCTTATAATTCATTTTCTTCTCCATTTGTATATCGACATTTTATAATTAGAGTTTAATTAATTTTATATATATAATTATTTGTTTTACTACTGATCCTTTTCGGATAGTTAGTGTCTTCTGAGATATATTATAATTGTAATACATTTTCTTTCTATATCAACTTCGTGTTGTATCCTTGGGATATTAATTCCCTAACATTCCCTATCACGTGGGCTGGGGCAGATCAGAGGGGCACTGTACGCTACTTCTCTGCTGGCCATACACCACTTCTATAAATTGAGTACAGGGGCATATCCATCCCTGCTCAAAAAACATAATGCTGCTGGAATTATCTTCAGTCAGACATCGAATAAATAAATAAAAAGTAGTCTCATTTTCGACTAATAAAAATATCTTTGGATTCTCCACTTCGTAGTCTCTCAGATTATCTCACATTTTCTATCTTAATAAATCTTCATAATCATTATTATACTCATTACATATATATTTTTCCAAAACTCTTAACTTGTCTGATATATTTAATTTAATTATGGTTGAAAACCTTTCTTTTAATAATTCTGGTTACTGTTTACAGTGTAACTCTCTTTCTTCTCCATCTGAATTCTCTTTATACTTTCTTCTGGTTACTCATAGTATTAGCATGGTCTTTATAAATAGTCTTTCGTATTCATTATTTGAATGGTCTTAATATATTATATTTAATTTTTTAACTTTGTATCTTTACATTAGATATACAGGTTGTTATATTGATCATTTTATTTAAACATTTTGGTTCTTTCCTTTCTCTTAGAAAGTTATTAATCCGCCTTCGCATTCATTAGCATTAATTCATTTAAATTATATTTCATGTGGTATTTATTCTCTTTGCATTTCATATAGGTCTTATTATTATCATTGGTTCAAAATCATCTTCTCCATCTGTTTGGTATGAGTTGTTCTTCTTCGCTCTTAATTAACTGTTTTCATTATCGTTTCATAGGTAAATAGTCTCGTTGCTTCCAAATTTTTTCCTTCTCTGGCATATTACACTCTTTCTTGTTATTCTTCTCTACTCCTTCAAATGCTATTGTGAATGTCTAGCGTTTATTCTGGATTAAAATTAATTCTATTTTCTGAATTAATCACTTTATTTTCTTCTCAATTCAATCATAATTGACACATAATTATTTTTTGGAACTTGGTTAGTTTTAATGTAAAATTCAAACTATTCTTTTTATTTAATTGAAAAATATTTCTCATAAATCCTTGTAATATGTTGATCTTATCTTGTTTCAAAGTACTGACGTTCTATCAACATTCAAATTCTGTTTAATTCATTTATTCCCAGAATTGTTTCATTCTGAATTGTTTATAGCACGGTGATCTTACTATTATTTCTGAATGTTTTGGTATTTCTCCAAATTCAAATTCTTCTTAATTATTTACCATAAAGTTTTCTCACAAACTTAGTTATAGTAAGTTGGTCTTACTTTATTTTTAAATTTTTTGTATATTAAGTTCAAAATTCTCTCTCTTTCTCTTTCTTCCATAAAGTTTTGTTCTAAATTATCAGGTTGTAGTAAGAAGTACTTACATATTTTAGAATAAGTTATATTCAAAATTCTTTCTTTTTCTTTCTTCCATAAAGTTTGTTCCAAAATTATTAGGTTGTAGTAAGATGTACTTACATTATTTTAGGATTTTTTTAAAATTAAATTAAAAAATCCTTCTTCTTATAATTCTCCAAAATGTTCTTCTCAAAATATTAGGTTGTAAGATGTACTTACATTATTTTCGGATTTTTTAAAATATTAAATTGAAAAAATTCTTCTTCTAATTCTCCAAAATGTTCTTCTCAAAATATTAGGTTGTAAGATGTACTTACATTATTTTTGAATTTCTAAAAAATAAATTCAAAATTCTAAAACTCACAACTCATTCTTCATAATATTTCTTCATAGAAGCTTGATTGTACACTCCTTTGATTCTTCCTGAAACGATTTCCCTCAACTCATATGTATTGTTATGCTTATCATTTACCACAACATATGGTCCGGTGTAAAGTAATAATAATTTTTTGGTTATGCCTTCTAAGGTGCTAGGCAGCTCTCTATTTTTTAGGAGGACTTTCTCACCCTCTTTATATGTTACAATTCGCCCTATTGCCTTCTGGTATTTGGCTTGCCGTTTTTCCTGATCTTCTGCTACCTTATTGTAAAACTTCAACTGGTTGAATTTCCTATTGTTGTTCGTTGGAAATTCAATGATTTGTTCAATGTCTCGGGGAGTCGGCTTCTCATACATGGCTGAGTACGGTGGAATTCCTATAGCTGGATGGTGGGCGTAATTTAGGAATGTTTCTGTCGCTGCTAGGTACTCTTGCCACTTTTTCTGTTGGTTGTGACAGTACGTGCGCAATATCCTACCCACTTCTCTTAGTACTCTCTCAGCCGGATTGCTACTTGGGTGGTAGACTGATGTCTTATATGTTTTGACCCCAAGTGCTAATAAAGTGTCTCGCCATCTCCTCCCCTTAAACTGTGTACCATGGTCGGTAATAATAGAAAATGGTCTACCGATCTCTGGGATATACAAATCAATAATCACCGCCAAAACCTTTGCTGTCGTTGCCCGATTAACCGGATATAGCTTTATATACTTGGTGTAGTGATCCATTATGATTACCAAGTATTTATATCTGTGTCGACCACCGTTACGGGGAAATGGCCCGCATATATCCAAAAACACTTTTTCCAGTTTTGCGTTGGAAGTTATCGGTATCATGATACCCTCTGTCTTTTCATTGTTTATTTTTGCACATTGGCAGATCTTACAGGACTTGATGTGTTTTCTCACCTTGCGGTTGATATTCTTGATCTTACAATTTTCCTCTAGAGCTTGTATCACTTTTAACGCTCCCATGTGACCATACCTGACATGGTAATCGATGATGACCTCCTTTTCTATTTGGTGCGGGATTATCACCTTCCATGTCTCATCGTCCAATGCGGTTTTTATGAATAAAATTCCCTTGTTAAGGTGGTAATATTTAGAAATGGTTTCATCATTGGCTTCTAAACGACTCACAATGTTTTTCAGCTTAGGATCAGACTGCTGATGGATTCGGATATTTATTAACAAAGCTTGTAAATCGGCTCTGGTCGTGAATATGTTATAAATTTTTACTAAGCTCTCCTTCTCTCCCTCGAAAGTCTGATCTTCCAGATTTATACGTGACAACACATCCGCTACCACGTTCTTCTTTCCTGGAATGTATTCCCATTTCAGGTCATATTCTTGTAGGGCGAGTACCCACCTAGCCAATCGGCCGTGACTCAATTTGCACCTACGAAGGAACGAGATGGATTTATGATCAGTTCGTACCGTGACTTGATATCCGAGAATGTACGTCCGGAACTTGCTGCATGCGAACACCACGCTCAACAATTCCTTTTCTGTCACACTGTAGTTCTTTTCGCACTGGTTCAGTGTGCGACTAGCGAAGCTTATTACCAGATGTTGTCCCTCCTCATCTTCCTGGTATAAGGTCGTTCCTAAGCTTAGATCGCTAGCGTCACAGTTTAGAAAGAACGGTTTCTTAAAATCTGGGTGACGAAGTATCACACTCTCCAGAAACTTCTCTTTTATCAATCGGAAAGTAATATCTTGATCTTCACCCCAAATCCATTTGTTTTTGGCAGATAACTGTGGTTGAAACTTGGCGGTCAACTCGGAATATCGGCTCTGAAACTTCCTGTAATAGTTACAGAGTCCGAGGAAAGATTGCAATTGTTTCCTGTTTCTTGGTTGCGGGAACCTCTGAATTGCCTCCACTTTCTCTGCTGATGGGGTAATACCTCTGTCGTCTAGGTTGAAGCCTAAGAATTGTACCTCGCGCGCTATGAACTTGGATTTCTCCAACTTCAATGTTATGTTGTTCTGCGCTAGTTTGTTTAGTACAAATTCCACTCTGTAACAATGCTCCTCCCAGGTTCCGGATGTGATTAGTAAATCGTCAACATAGACGGTGGTAAATTGGAGCGCTTCTGGTCCCAAAATCTGGTCCATGCATGCCACAAATATGGCGACAGAATTGACAAGTCCGAAGGGCAGTCTCTTGAACTGGTAATTGCGCCCTTCGAAAATGAACGCTACATACTGGCGGCTTTGTGGATGCAGCTCTACCTGCCAATAACCACAGACCGTATCCCAGGTGCTAATAAAGTTAGTACCATGAAAACGCTTTAAGATTTCTTCTATTTCACCGGGAGATGTTCTGTCATTCACAATTGTCTTGTTCAACTCACGCGCATCTAAACAGAGCCGGACTTGTCCGTCTTTCTTCGGAACAGCAATAATTGGACTAGTGTAAGGTGATTGACTAATCTCAATTATGTCGTTTTCAATCATCTTGTTTATCTCTGTTCTCACGGCTTCTTTGAGCGACTGCGCTATTGGATATGACCTCCGGTTAAACTCTACGTTTTCTTTAAAACGAAGTTGGCACTGGTAGTTTTTTACCTTCCCTGGTTCATCAGAAAACACCGCCTTGTATTTCTCATATATTGCAATTAGACGATCAGCCAGATGTGTTGGTATTTTCTCGTCATCGCTTCCGCACTGGAAATTCCGTATTTCTTGGATCTTAACTGACCATAAATCCTCTCCTCCATGATTGTATATTATGGGTTTAGAAAGAGGGCTGTTTCTAATAACATTTATTTTACGAAGTTGTTGATGTATAGGGCTGGGAAGTATAGTTGTGCCTCCTACCAGATCTGCGGTCCATGTTACTCCGTCTGGGAAAAGTGATACTTTATTTAAATTAAGATCGATTACTGCCGAATATCTACGAAGAATATCGCAACCGACTAAGATGTCAAATGGTAGTCCGGTGGCGATTAAAAATTCCATGTCTAAAGCTATATCACGGCTAATGACACTTAAGGAAACTTGCTTCCTGATGGTTTTATTTTGGCGACCAGTTGCACCTACCAATACAATGTTGTTGACTGGTAACATTGGCAAAGTTTTACCACATGTACTCTGTATTCTCTCCAACTCATTGGAGTTTATTATTGAAATATTAGCTCCTGTGTCTATCATTATTCTAGCGGGAACTCCTTCCACCTCCGCTGTTATATAAATTATCTCATTATTACTGTTGCTGAGACTCTTCTCGTTCTCTTCCAAAAGTTCAGTTCGTATGTCTTTCAAATAATGGTTACTGATAATAGTGATGTTTTTATCATTGTTTGCTTGTTGCAAATCATCCTTTTCTAACCCAGGAAGTATAAGCAGTAACGGGTCATCGTTGTTGATTACTGCCTCCTCTCGTTTAAAGCATTTTGGTCATTGTTTAAGTTATTGTTGACCGAGGCATCGTTCGGGAAACTCTGGTTTGTTTCCTGACGTTCTGTACCCTGGTTGATGTTTAACGCCCTGTTCGGTTGTCTGCCAAGATCTTCCAGGCTGGTACTTCGTCTTTCCTGTTCGTATCTTGGGCCGTCTCGTTCCGCACTCCGCCATCTTCGGTCAGCGCCGTGGAAGCTGCTCCTCCTCGGTTGATAATATCTCCTGGGTCCGCGATCTTCTGCTCTTATAAAATTTACCCTAGGGCGCGACACTCGGTTATTACTATTGCTATTATTATTATTATTAATATTATCATTATAGTAATTTCGGTTAGGTGGGTAAGGCCTGTTACCATTATTGTTGGGATATGGATTTCTCTGACTGTATGGAACATTATTATTTTGTTGATAAAAGTGGTTTCGATTATTTGGGTAGGGGTTGTTATTTCTCACGCCGTTAAAATTTCCGTTAAACTGGTTATTACGCGGCTGGTTGTTAGGGCCGTCGTAATTACTGGGCTGGTTCCGGTTATTTGTATGGTTATTGCCGTTATTGGGGTAAGTAGTCGGCCTTGCTTCTGGTCTCTCATTTCTCTTCCTGCTCTGCCGATAATACTCTTCATTCTCGTATCCCTCCAATAACTCAGTCATTCCCTGGATCGTCTTGATCTGACTACCTCTCCGGGCCCTGATAATGTCCTCATCATAGTGATAAGATATCTTATTCACTAAACATTCTTCTGGGATTGCTGGCTCAAGGTGCTTTGCCATACACACCTTCCCCAAGAAATATGCCGTCATACTGCTACCTAATTGTGACCTGTATCTTCCGTTACAAATATTGTCACGTATCAAGTTCTGGGTAGTCTCAGACCAGTATTTTGTTTTAAACATTTTCCGGAACTGTTGGTAGTCGGAAATTTCACTCCGGTTGGCCATCCACCAATTATCTGTTATGTCTCGGAAAGACTCGTCGAATATCTCCCTGCTATGGCTCCATTGGGTAATTTTATGCTTGGTTAAATATTCTTCTACCCTAGCCAGGAACTCCATCGGCTTGCGTTTGTACTGCCGGAAGTTGAGCCACTCTCGGCTTTCGTTGACGGGCAATCCGGTGAAATGAGTCGGTCTGTTTCTAATCGCTTCCATCTCCTCTCGGCTTTGTCGCACCTGACCGGTGATATTGGCCATGGTCTCTTGTATATCATTACATCGTTCTGTGACCTGGTTGCGTACTTTTCCGAATTCTTCTTGATTTTCCTTCCTCTGTTCTTCTACCTTCCTACGACTATGTTCTTCGATATTTGTGAACTTGATGTTCACCACTTCTTTAAACTCATTCACCTCCTTTTCGGTCTGGTTGCACTTTCCATCAATCTCCCGAATCTGTTGATTGACCATTATATTTTCTTCTTCCATCTTCTTATTCATCGCTTTTTTGTTAACAGTGATTTCTTTATTCAGTTCTTCTCGCAACAATTCCATTCTTTCGTCCAGTTTATCCAAATTCTCCTGATTTACCTCCCTTAACTCTTCTCTTAGAATTTGATTGTCTTCTCTCAATTCTTCCAATTTCTCCCCCATCTTCTCTTCCAACTTCCTGTTATCTTCTTTCAACTCTTCCTTCAATTGTCGGTTGTTCTTCTCTATCTTCTTCCTGGTTTCATCGATTTTCTGATTGGTGTTCTCAATTTTATTAATCAATTCTTCTTTAGTTGACTTGAATTCTTCCTTGAACGATTGGTTGTCTTCCTTCAATTCTTCTAACTTCTTCCCCATCTCTTCTTCCATCTTCTTGTTATCTTCCTTCAAATTTTCTATGTTCTTGTTCATCCCAGTCAACTCTTCTTTTGTGGATTGATTATCCTTCTTCAATTCTTCTAACTTTCCTTCCATCTTCTTGCTGTTTTCTTCCATCTTCTCTTCCATCTTCTTGCTGTTTTCTTCCATCTTCTCTTCCATCTTCTTGCTGTTTTCTTCCATCTTCTTGTTTGTTGTTTCGATTTTATTTCCTAAATCTTCTTTCAAGGACTGGTTATCTCCCTTCAACTCTTCCATGTTCTTGTTCACCCCACTTAATCCTTCTTTCAAAGACTGTGTGTCCTTCTTCCTATTCTCCTCCATTTGTTGGTTGTCCTTCTTCCTATTCTCCTCCATTTGTTGGTTGTCCTTCTTCCTATTCTCCTCCATTTGTTTCATCAATGCTCGGATTATCTCTTGTATACCCCCATCTTCCGTTCGTGTCGGCTTTTCCAATGGTTCCTTCTGGACATTGACTTCCCCTGTTTGCGTGGGTATCTCCGGTTGTTCCGTTTGTTTGGATAACACCGGTGGCAATGAACTCTCCGCATCTACTGGCGTTGCCTCCTTATTGTCCATTTCCAACTCTATTTCTTTTTCGGCCTCCGCCGCCCGTTTCTTAGATGTCGCACGTCGTTGCATTTTCCCTTGTTGTTCTCTGGCTTTGTAGCTGTTGCCTAGCTCCAACTAGTGATTGGGCAGAATTTATTGGCCTTCCAATCGCTAATTAAAGCCCCACGTTGGGCGCCAATTTGTAATAATATAAATAAAAAGATGATGTGTGTTATTGATATTGTGGAGTATGCGACTCCGATGTAATCAAGCCCCTCTGTTTGGACTAGCCAATTTGTAATAAAATAAATAAGATTGATGTGTGAATCTGTAAGTTGTAAGGTGTTTAATTGGTGTGTAATTGGTGTGGCTCTCGACGTCTTACTGGCCTGAAACACTTCCTTAAGTTTCCCAGCTGGTCGAGTCCCAATGGTAGCAAGACCGGTCGAGTAGCGTAAAGTTGGTGAAGAAATATATATGCTTGGCTTCGCCGAACGTTTCAAAACAAAATTTATTGTTTTGAAGGAAATTTAAAAAAAAATTGTTTATAAAAAAAAATTATTTTAATTTTATTAATTAATTAATTAGGATCAATTAATTAATATAGGGCTGTGAAGTTTTAAACAGTGTAATGCTCTTCTGAAAATTTTTATTAAAGTTTTAGTATAATTTAAATAATCTATCACCACTCATAAGACTGTCTGTAAACCAATCGATATTTGTTTACCTTTCTATTTTTTAGGTTATCTTCACTTACGGGTGGTAAAGTCCTTGTAGATTATCAATTAGAATTATATTATTGGTAATTAGTATTATTGAAGAAATAAAGAACTATTAAGTATTGAAAAGTATTAATGTTTTATTAAGTAACAGCAATATTGACTCTTATCGATTAGTATCGATTCTCAGGATATCGAAAAAAGTTACAAGTATATGTTATAAAAATTATATAGGGTTCTTTAAACAGCCAGTTATTACCAAAGTCAGAGAAATCGGGCTTATATTTAAAAAGTATAACGTTACAATCAAATTAATAGTTATTAATAAACACAGACATTGAATAATAAATTGTAAATATAATAATTGTTTTCACCAAACAGCTGTGATGAACTAAGAGGAGGCACTGGGATGGTCAAAGAAAGATGGCTGCCGTCAAGTCGATGAAAATGTGACTCGTCCCTGCTGCGTTCCAAATAATGTATTTTGACGCAAAATTTCTGTTCTCGTGTCCGCAAATCTCTTGTTATATGTTGTGTAGTGACTGGTGTAGTGATTCTGGGTTGTATTTAGTGTATCTGTATAATTATTAGTTCAAACACTTTCTCCGATTCCGTCACTAATTTGGTTTAATGTATTATACAGTTTTCTAGTGTTTTATTGTGTTTTTCGGAGTAGATTTATATTGTTCTGTGTTATGGAGTGTTACTTGATCGTTTCTGTTATAATATGATAGTTTCAGAAGTATTTTACAAGTCACTCGCGATTTCACAATAACTCACTATACACTCGCTTGTATGACGATTATAGGTTAGGTTATCCACGTTGTTAAACGCATGTCATGTTCACCGTTCAACTACCAATAATTAACTAACTGTTTCCTCCAGTTTCAATTAAACTCTTAGCCCATATAATATTATCCTTAACATTGTTCAAATATTTTTCACATCCTGTATGCACTTTTACATTTTCACTATATGAATGCCTATACTTTGGTTATTTGTCAATTTTATTCACTAGATTTGATTTAAATTAATCTTTCAGTTCATTCTGGTTATTTTCAGATTAAATAATGCCATTTTATAGTGTTTTCTGTCCAAAAAATAGTAATTTCACTTTCAGTTAGGTATACTCTGAAAGGTCAAAACATTAAAATTTACTTCCTGTTATAATGTAAATTCAGCCATTTTATCAGTTATATTTAATATTAATAATCCTATATTGTATTAAAAGGTTCATATTCCCTTATTTTCTGGTAATTAATTGAATTAGTTGTATTCTGAAACATTATTCTGAAATATATGACTCCCATGTCTAAATTTCTGAGTTTAGTCATTTTCACTTTTATTCATAATTCTGAATATAATTTATTAAAATCTCTCTAAATGGTATGTGCAATTATATGGCATGATCTCTAGTTTATTTTGTCTAAACCCCTTTTTTTTTTATTTGCTTTTAAATGAGTAATTTCTCTGTTTTGATGAAGTTTGGTTTCCATTCTTTTGGCCTATGATTTTTTAACAATTTTTCTTACAAAATAATTTACAAACAATATATGATGTGTGATACCCTCTCTGACTTTTTACAAATAGTATTATAAATTAAACATGTTTTCAAATTACACAAAAACAATTAGTATTGGTTACAATACAAACAATAGTTAACACAAAATAAAGAACATTTTTTTTTTTAAATAAATGGTTGTCTTCAAATCAGACATTTTGCAACAAAATTCCCATTTCCAACATGGAAATATGGTTTACAACAAAGGTTTTGTACTAACTAACATCTTAATTACTCTCTACTATTTACAAGTGGTAACTATTTTTATAGTTCTGATGTTAGTTGTTTCAGACCCAAACAAATGGCCTTATATCTAAAACATTTTTAAACATTCTTGTACTATATACATTAAAACCTTATATCTATATTCTTATTTCTAACTATTATTATAAGTAGGATTCTACAGTTTTTGTACAGTCTTTTATACCTTGTCTTTGGGGAATTGTACCCTGTCATTAACAAATAAATAGTATGAACCGTTCAAAAAGCACTATGAAATCTGTTTTTCTTTTTTCATGTAAAACAAAAATGTTATTTTAAACAGATTCATGTCTTATGAACAACATATTGTCACCGTACACATTTTAAGTCATTGAAAAATGCATATTTCATTGCATCCAATGTTTGTGATTGCCAAGAATGAAACACAAGGTTCATTTTTTATAATACCCAAAACTATCACTGGTTCACTTTCACTTATATATTATGTTAATGCTAAATGGTCGTATAGTCTTATTAACATAATAAATTGGTTAGCGTTTTTTCAATGGAGATTTGTTCCATGGGTACTATATTATTGTTTCATCTTAGTTCACAGGAAACTTTTACTTTATACACTCCTCTCTCTTAAATTTGTATACATGTGGTTTTTATTTCGTTATACTTTTATTTTTAGATATTTATTTTGGGGATATAGGGATTTGGGTGTCTTTTATAAGAGCATGACGTCTTCTTCAGGATGCTGCCCTCTTCTTCTTTCTTCAGTCTTCTTTTCTCCTGCCTTCTGGGACTGGTATCTTCTCCATCTGTTCTTGATGCCATCAGGTTTCTTGGGATCTTCTCCATCTTCTTCTTTAATTCAGAAATACACAACCTGTATTGGTTGATCTTGGCTTATTTTAGGGTTTCTCTTTTATTTATTCTCCCTCGTTGTGGGTTTGGTCATATTGTGTACTGCTTTGTTATTTACTATTTTACCTTCCTGGGTTACACCTTGAAAACCTTTGGTTATGAGACTGGTCTTGGATGACTCATCACTAGTAACTCCTTTTATTTGTACTTGTATTCTCTTTATAATAATGATTTCTTTCCACAGTTGCTATGAATTAATCTATTTATATTAAACTTAATGCTTTCTTCCAAATTTAAATATTATAACTTTATTATTCTAATGATCAATTGCCATTCAATATTATGCTTACATCTGTCACGCTACAATATCATCAACTATTGTCTAACTTACAGGTTCGGTTATTCTTGTTAATATTACCTTGCATCCTTATTTACCTGTATCTATGATTATAAATATAATTATTAGCTCTTTGTTCTATCATGGGGTTAAATATTGACTTGTTTATTATTCTGTGAACCTTGTTTTTATGTAACTTGAGTGCTAGCATTTCTGTTGCGTTACAATATTGGTCATCTCAGTTAGTCAGTTCTTGTCCATCTCTTCAATCTGTAAGTTGTTCAGTCATTGCATATACGGGTAAGATGTTCTATAGTTGACTGGCTCTTGGAATCTATATTTTATACCATGGTTGTTAGGTGTCTTTCTCGTAGTATGTTTCTTCCTTGTCTTCATTGGTTCCTTACTGACCGAAAACTATTGGGTTGTTGGTTCCTGTGGTACAACCATTGTTTGGTGCATCTTCTTTTTCTTATAATGTTATTTCACTTGTTAGTTACCATTAGTTTTATTAACTCTTATTGTTGTGAGTTTATCCTTGGTGATGAGTAGCTCATGTAGTTTCATGCTTGGCCTTTTAGAAGAAACACTTGGTTTGTCTCTTTCACTCAATTATTGACATGTGTTAATATTTTGGGTTACTGAAATATTTGGGCTCATATGTCTCGTTACAATATTAACTGGTTGTAGGCATATAAACTTATACACTGTTGTGAGAATTGTACAAAAGTACCTTTAAGCTAATTTCAAAACACAACATTTCAGAATTAATCACATTTTTTTCACTTTATAGGCTATGTCACACCAAAAGAAAATGTACAGGTCACTTTCAACAACAGTTGACAACAGCTGACTGAATATTATCCGATGACAAAATACTAAACAGATGGGAGATAGTCACACCAACCAACCATTTTGTATATAGTCTTTAAAATGAGATTTTTTTGCTTGTACACGGAAAACCTGGATCACTGTATTAAGATATATATTTTAGATATGTAGGTCAATTTATTAATTTTGAGCTATTAATTTAGCTAGTGCTAAGCTTTAAAACACAGTTATTTGTATGAAAGAAAAGTACAATTTTGTAGGCCAAGTAATAAATCCAACTATGATTCTGAAAAATTGTCACGGGTAGGAAAATAAAAATAATAATAATTCACCGATCTGAATGACGTTTTACAGAATCGTGATAAACATAAAATTACTTTTGATAGTGATCCCATGCTCATCCCAAGTTGAAACTTTCAGAATATGTAGAGGAAAACAATATCTTTCACATATATTTTTTTGAGAATTTTAAAAATACAGTTTTTCAAAATTCAGTAAATGCAATAATGATGTGTTTATAAAAAATATATATATTTTCAACTAATTATGTTTTATATCATATGAAAGCCCTTTAAAAGAGCTTTCAAATGAACTCGATGTCATTGTTCTAGCTTAATTAGAACACAAGTTGTGAACAAATCAATATTGTTGCGCAAGTCAAAAATTTTATTTATTTTTTTCATTTTTGAGCACCCATTACTCAGTAACCTTTCGTCAGAAAAATGTGAAAAAATTGATTTGTGTTACTATTTATGAATACTACATGCATACTTAATTTCAAATAAATCTAAGAGGGTCAGGTTGTAGCACTTGTTGATTTGACACGGAATATCTCTTAAATGTAACTTGAAGTTTTCATTTTGTTGTAAACATACCAGTCTAGTTTTTCTATTTATAGTTTATGCTTTTTTTTTTTTAATAATTTCAACTAATTGAACCCCTAATCAATCCTACACTCCCTCGCAGAAAAACCTATATTTAGTTCATTTATATTGTCATCTGAGTTTAGTTATGTTTGATGTAATAAATAAAATGTTTATTTCATCAAAGGTGTTTTCACTTTTTGTAATTATGTTCTTGTAAATAAATATTCTATGTACTTTATGAATGTAATCTTATAGTTACTGATAAAGTAACAAAGCCCAAATGTCTGTGTGGTATTTTTGTTGTAATAATATTTGTCTGATATGTATTATTTTTGCAATGTTTTTATGTATCTTCTATGAAGAAATAATTTGTTCATTATCCTTAATAATTATTAATTATTGATACCTTAGAATTGAAACTGTTTTGTATAAATTTTGTAATAAAAATCAATGTAAGTCTTTTTTTATCAATAACCTATTGAAAATAACACATTCCTTGTGCAATGCAAGTAGGCCTACCAAATACCTACCAAAAATGTATATCCCCAATTTTTGATAGAATATTTGATTTTTGTTGCCATCAGAATTTTACTTTGATTTTACTTTCATGTTCCATAAGGAAATGGAAGTATGGTGATGGCAATAAAAATCGTGTTAGAGATTTTTGCAGATTCTGATTATACTACCCTCAAAACATGAAAAAAAGTAATTTATCGAAAAGTGTCTGTGTGTCTGTCTAGATTTTTTATGGCAAACGATAAGAGCCGCAAATTCAAACAGAATCAAATAATTTTTTGCATACAGCCCTGAATTGTAGAGTATTCAAGACCTATTGTTTTTTGTGAAGATCGGTTAAGATAAAGGGGTAGTTTACCTGCAATATTTTATGTTGTAACAAGAGAAATTTTTTCATGACGAACGATAACTGCCGTAAATTCAAACAGAATCAGATATTTTTTTACATATGTGCCCGAGTTATAGAGGACTCAAGGCCTATTGATTTTGGTGAAGATCGGTTACGGGGAAAGGGTAGTTTACCTGAAACATTTTTTTGATGTAACGTAATAGTTTACCTGATAATTTTTTGTATATATGTACTACGTTATTGACAACAAAGAAGCAGTTTGTTTTTAAAATTCCTTCCCGGCCTGTTTGGCCGTAGACCAATGTTTTCTGCAAAACCAGACGTTTCGCCAGTGCCATCGACTTCCATCATCAGTGAAAATCAAGTGCGATAACGTGAGGTGGTATACGTTAGTGCCCACAGTAAGTGGCTGAAGCAGTAAGTAGAAAGAAGTAGTTTCAATGGAAATATTTCATTTCGAAAATGATTTTAAATATAAATCTTAGAACATGGAAGTCGTGTATGATTCTCCATACCAATATTTTGTTCTTAAGTGTGCTATTAAGTATTAGGAATCTTCTCCATGTCAAGGTATAGGATTACAGCCTGTTTTGCCTTCACTGAAGGCATCTCTTTTCCTTGCCCTACCTATATCTCGTCTTCCCTGAGGTCTGTATCTTATTACTTGTTTAGGTAGTCCCATGTTTTCCATTCTCTTGATATCCTGCCTCTATTTTATTTGTCCTTCCCTTATTCTGCCGGCTATAGAATATACATTTTACTTGGTACTTATATTTTCATTTCATATTTGATATCTAAGGGTTTGCATTATGAATACTCGACACAATATTTTTCTTGTTAGATTCGAAGTTTTAAGTAATTTTCTCTTAAAAAGTGTGTATGAACATTTTAGCACGACGAGATTGTCTGTTTTATTATTATTCTTAACGTTTTGGTTTTTATTATTAATTTTTGGTTTATTGATTTATTCTACCCAATTCAATCTATTATTGAATCCGATATGAATAAATCGGTTTACTTACTCTTTGACATCGTTTATTAATTTTGTTTAAATAGTTTAGAATGTTTTTTGTTCCATTTCATGAGTTCGATTCTGAAGAAGTTGCGTTGACTCTTCTATTATTAGCTGCGGTGAGTTGCTCTGTACTTTCCTGTATAGACACTAACATAAACACAACATGTACATGATACTTAATATTATTATAACATTAATAGTTAATAACATTTTATTATGGCCTATGCATACTGCATTGGTCATTGTCACTTCTGATAGTGTCCTTTTTCTTCATCTTGTGGTTTTATTACCTTAACTATAGTTTGTTAAGTGAGTTTACTATACTTTAGGAAGTTACCTTTTTATATGGGTTGTAATCCTATCAAATTATTCTCGTTATTGCTTGAATATCTCTTATCATTGTTTTGATAGCACTGTTATTATTGTGCAGTAGTTCATTCTGCATTTATGCTGAAAATTGCTTTGGTTTAAAGTAACCAAGATTACTTGCATCTAGCTGTCAACATGGTTTATTTATTATTATGGTTATTATTAGTATTTGGGTGGCTATAATCCTTGAATTTACTTATTCGAATAGTATTCTGCCTCATTCAATGTTGTTGGTTTAGTTCCTACTCTTTTATGATAAGTTTACAAGTAATTTTGTTCGTCATGCATCCATTCTATGGCAAGCATATAGTTATAATATACAACAATGGATTATTGTCGGTTTTGTGTTTCTGTATTACATTTGATTTATTTGACTTTATGTAGTACTGGTATATCTATTGGTTCTTATTAGATTACATTTTGTTTATCTTTTACAGTCTTTACTATTGGTAATTAGTGGTTATTTCTAATATCAATTCCTAATTTTAAAATTAAAGGTGTACCTTCAATTTCACCAGAAGGAAAGTGGTATGTTGGTACAATGTAAGTAAAACATTTTGTTCTGTTTTCTTTTTTTCATATTTGGTTCAAACGTACAAGTGAAAAACTTTCTGGGGCGATGTAGCTCACAAACCCTACAAAGACTCGGCGTTTTCCACAACTTGTATTTAGGAAAGAACAAAAAGAAAAATCAGATTTCTGTGTTATGATCTGCACTATTCTGTTAGTTATTATGGTTAGTACCCTAAGAATATTCGTATGTTAGCCTCCGAATACTTGTTTGCAAATAATGTCGATTTTCTGGTGAACTGGGCTGGTAAAAGATTGTTTTACTGGCTTCATGCAGCGACATTCAAGGTTGTCTTTTAGAGAGGCTGAAGCAACAAGTTTTGCAATAGCATTTAGTTTTAATAAACATAACATAAAACTTTCTTCAATATTGGAATTCTGTGATAAGTCGCCTTCATTTTTACTGTCACAATATTTGGAATGTGAAGGAAACCAGGCAGCATAACGACAGTGCACTGTCCTAACAAAGTTGTCAGTTTGAAGGGAAATAAACAAGTCAGCAGGGTTACCCCTTTGGAAAAGGGTGAAACCAGTGGTATTTTCATAGATGGCAGCTGGAAACCACCACTTATCGTTATATCCACAGAGTGTTATGTAGATATCACTTTGATTATTTATGGACCAGCAGGTTGTATTGGAGTAGCACATCCATCAAGATAAATTACAGCCTCTCTTTTTTTACTATTTATGAAACAGTTTATACCTCATACCCGTTACAATCTGACTTCAGCTATTAGACAAGTGTTTATATGGCCTGTTTCGGTGCAGCCGCTGAGAGCTGGATGACAATAAGCCCAGGTAAAACCATGACATACCTGGGCTAGCAAAAGATGCTCTTTCAAAGGCAGCTACACCATCTAACTGACAGCAGGTTTTAGTTCAACTGGAATTTGGCCATTAAATGAAAATATATTCAGTATCGAAGAGTTTCTGTGTTCACCTGTAATTGACAGAGAGATAGGAGACAAAAGTAATTATGAAGGAAGATTAACACCAACAAAAGATTGTCAAGAGACCACAGTAGCCGGACCTCCCACGTCGGAAATAAACGAGACATCTGCTAATACCTTATCACAATTGACACCAGAATAAATTCGCCCTTATCCGAAAGCGACTGCAAAAATAAAATAGAAATGCGCCAAGAAGAAAAAGTCAAGTATTCTCACTGACTCCTATTAAAAAAGCAATTCGTATTGAAGAGGAGGCATGACAAAAGAAAGAGCGATCAAAACGGAAACTAATCATGAACGGTAAAACGAAGGCGATTTGTGGACTGTATAGAAACGGTCAATCAAACTCTCCAAGACTTAAGAAATTGTAACAAATTAGTGGGTAGCGTAACATTTGTTATTTCAGAGGATTCTCGCTAGAGATTACCGGTAACTGCAAGAGGAACCCGCGCTGATATTGTCTCAGTGTGTTTAAAGTCCTCGGCGATGTGGAATGCTATTCAGACTAAATTTGCAAAGCAATATGAGAGCCCATTTAGGAGGAGGAGGAGATGGTGATTTTTCTACAAACTTACTGCACCTCGGTGACGGTAGTGTTCCTAATGACGATAGCTTCACAGAAATTGACGAAAAAGTGGGACATAGTAAATAGTACAACACTGTATTAATTGCTAAATTCTGTGCAAAACGTCAAGTGTTTACTTGATAAAAATTACAAGTGGTTATTCCCAAAGAATCGAATCTGTGAAGGAAAATAATGATACAAGTTTGGAAAAATTTTCTGGGGATAATAAAAAGTCCGAAGAATCTATTAACACCGTATTTAATATTGAAAATATAGTGTACTATCTCCAAGAATTTTTGAATTCTTTAAATCAATCTTGCATTCCGCCACAACGGTTCATTCTAAAGGTTGGCACTCCAACAATGTTGTTGAAAAATTTACATCCTCCGAACGTTTGCATAATACAAAATGCAGGTGACACGGGAATTTCTGTGTCAAGTAGGTAATAGCGTTATTATCGACTCAAAAGCCCTCTTCACACACACATTCGAATCAGTAGGCTACTGGTTGTTAGCATTACCTGGTGTAATTACCAACTTATAAATTGTAACATTCTTTACTTTAGTACACACTTGAAGGAAATTAACAGTTTCGAAATTACATCCGTTCCATTTACATAATTTTCATTAAACCTACTTAATATGTAGTAGTGAACGATAAGCTTTTCCAGGTTTTACTAGTACTTGACCTACAACGGTCTGATCTCCTACACTCAGTGCCTCTGTCTTTAATGATCACTGCTTTTTTTACATAATAATTTTCCCATTCCTGCATAGAATTTACCCGCTCGTACAGAAGGCAACAGACTTTAGTGAATCCAAGCTGCAATCGAAGTATAACTACGTTACTTTCACATCTCCGTAGGTATGCCACGAATATCCGTCATACTGAATTCTGCTCAATAAAAGTTTCATACTATCACATGACTCCGACATGTAAGCAGTAAGTTATAAACTGAAGGGATTGGTGAGAAAGCTCCTAAATCAAACTGCAGAAAATTGGAAATTCAAGAATGGTTGAGAAATCATAAAATTGAATTTTCTATGCAAGATACGAGGGCTCAATTGCTAAACAAAAACGAAATAAAAAATGCGCTGAAAATATATGAAATTGATCAAATAGCCTACGAAATGGGTCATGAGGTTGTACGCCTTCCACCTTATCATGCACATTACAACCCAATTGAGTTGGTGTGGGCACAGGTGAAAGGATATGTGGCCGATCGAAATAATACTTTTAAAATGGTCGACCTTGAAAGACTGATGGACGAAGCGATAGCTAAAGTAACGGTTGAAGACTGGAGAAAATGCGTCCAACATTCCGAAGAGCTTCAAAAGGACGATTACCAGAAAGAATGCCCTAGAGATTTGGCTATAGAACGTATGGTGATTGCAGTGACAGAAGAAAGTTCAGAAGATAGCGAATCCAGTTCTGATTGAAAGAATTTTAAGATAATTATAATGCTTAAATTTTTGTGTATATTTTTTATTATAATGTGTATAATTTTTCTTTACTAAATTTTTAAAAATGAAGTTTTTCATTAAATAACATATAATGTAACGACTGTTTTAAAAACAACTAAAATGTAAAGAGAATTGTCATATTACTAAAGAATAAAGAAAATAATTACTTACAAAATTGAAAACAACACAAAAATTATATAAAGAAAGAAAAAAACAGTGGAAAGAAGAGGACTTGTGGTGTGTGTGTGTGTTATCTTTATTGTACGATAATGCGCTGACGTATTCTCTTTGATCGTAGTAGCTCACCGATGTAGAAGCGTGAGGTGTGTGTGTGTGTGTGTGTTTGTTATCTCTATTGTATGAGAATGCACTGACGTTGTTTGTTTGGCTTCGTAGTGTAACGCGCCCGTGAGTGCGAGTGAACGACATGGCAATACCGCAGTTACTATTGCATCACCTCGAAGCTTACAATGCTGTGTCCCGTACTATATAAAACAACATTTTTGTATTATTTTAATACAGACAGGAGTGAATACAGCCTTCGAATGAATTGGTAGTACGAACGCGTCAGCCTGCCAACACACATTAGATCTGTATATTTGTGTCGTGACAATCGTAATAATTTTTGTAAACAAAGACTGTTGTGTCATTACGACATTAACAATGTTGTTGGCGTGAATTTAATGCGACAGATTTTTTTTACCTCCGCCCTCTTTCAGTCCTCTCACTCACTCACTCACTCTCTCTCTCGCGCGCGCGCACACGCACGCGCGCCAACTCGTACAGTTTCTTCTTTTTGTCAACAATTTCAGTGTTACACACAATCCTTCACTGTTTGTTTGTATCTGTTTGTACAGACTACACATTCAAACTTGAGTAATCTGCTTGTAGCAGTGTAACATTTCAACAAACACTTAAAGAGGCGCGCTTTGGGTGCAGTCGCAGAAGGACCTGCCGTGCTAACTTAATGAAAATAAAAGGAAATTAATAGTGAGGTAGTCATGTTTAATTAAAGGTAGTAGTGAGGTTTGCCCCTATTAGTGAGGTAGATGGGGAAAATTGACAGAGAAAGAGTGAGGGGGAGAAGAGAGACGGGGGAGAGAGAATTACGAATTTTTAATTATTCTCATTCATACCGAATATCATTTGTAAGAATATAGTTATGCAGTTATTGGTATACAGTAGTACCGAAGCAACATGTTTCAAGTTGACTCCCATCCGTTGGAAATTTATTCACCATTCTGATTAATAAAAATTTCTACAAGTACCAATAATATAAATAACAACCTGCAGAAGCAGAAGAGTTTATATCTTACAGAGTTGTAATGTTACATTAATTATATTTTTGCTTTTCGTATATCACAGTGAGCAGTAATCTAATTTTTTTGAAATAATACGTGAAGGCTTATATATTAAGAATTAATTTTTTTTTATAGTTTCCGTAACTTGCTTGTAAAATAATTAGGTATCCAAAAGGTAAGTTACATATTTTAATAGCAACTTATAAGTTCCTCATCCTCGGTTTTTTCCTTTCTTCAAAATGTACCACTTTTTAATTGCGAATAAATTATTTAACGTAATAATCGTTTCACCAAAGGCTGTTTGGATCCTGTTAATAAAACTCTTGAGTCTGCTGCACATAATCCTCGCTTTTGGTTCATGTTTCGTTAACTTTCTACATTACAATAAGTTTAATTATTTTCAAGTTCCTTATAAGTAGCCAACTGTAGTAAACATCATGTACTTTGACCTCTCTCTCACTCTCTCTCTCTTTCTTTCTGTTACTCTTGTTCTTCTCAATAACTGTATCTCAGGAAGTCTGAACGTAACAGGTTCTTAAGTAAACTTCATATGACTTAACGTGCAAAATCTTAAACATCATTTGGGCTTCAGTTATGTTATAATTTTGTAAGAAAGCTTTACAAAATACTTTTTACACTGCTTCTGTATACGAAACTAGGTGCAGGTATGTAATCAAATTTTTTAGTAGGCCTATTTATTCTAACACTGTTACAGTTTCTTGAAAACGCCGTATGTAAACAAACATTAAAACTTAGTAATAAGGTTTATCAAACTACTATTTTTCTTGGACGCATTAACGCAAATCAGTAATCTAGAGACCAATTTTATATTGAAAAATCGATGTCTAATAAACGGAATTTGATATGCAAAAATCCATCGGTTAAGAAAATAAAGTAAACTTGGTTAGTAACAAATAATTTTGGCAAAAATTTTTAATTTGATATAGGCTATAATTGATTCCAATTTTATTACAATCTGAGAAATGAAGCCAAATAGATTTTCATAAACGTTGGTCTAGTAACAAAAAAAGTTTCATTCTTAAGCGCACAATATTATAATTTCCCTTTCATCCCGGAAAAAAGACTGTATTAAGCTACTATCATACTTGTCTAGTCTACACTATTTAATGGGTATATTATAGGTTTCACAAAAATTGATTATCTTACACATGGTTTTAATATATCACTAAACTTTGTGAAAAGTCTGAGTGAAAAGAATTATATACACAACGGTTGATGTTAATACAGGTCTTAATTCGTTTCAAAATTTATAGATAAATAAAAAATTAAAATTATCACATATATTGTGTGGTGTATAAAATAAATTGTAATAATCCTTTCTAATATGATTACTTAAGCCATAATATCCGAAGTTGGACCGTTCCTTTATTCTTCTGTAGCCTCCTACATTCTTGCGTATCTGCTGTCATATTCGCGTCTCACAGTCATAGTAGACAGTAGGCTATAATATTATACCTTTTTTTGCGTTGTCTGAGACTTGTCTCAGAGGATAAGACTCAGGCTGATCTGGGGCAAGCACCCTTCCGCCGATTGGAGATTTAGAGGAGTCGCACGCCAGCGCAGCGCGGACCGGTGGCGAAGTAGGTGGAGGCATTCAGGATAGAGTGTAGTGTATGGATGTGTATTTGTGTGTTTACGTAGTGTGCAGAGCCAAATGGGTGATGGTAGAGCCATAATAAAAGTATAAGTCAAACGACAGCCAAGACGAAGTCGAGTAACGCAGGACGCCAAAGCTGGAGGGAGGTGTCAGAGAGGCGTCAAGGTAAGGCGGGGAGGCACAAAGGGGAGGGATAAAGACCGGATAGGTAGATAGGAAAATTTAAGATGTTAAGTTATCAATAAGGAAGCCAAGTGTAGTAAGTATGACGAAGAGACTTAATTATTTCTATTTCTCCGTTGGCGGGGGTTTCTGGGAGGAGGTCCATCGGGAATGGTGAGGAGACGGTTTATGACAAAGGAAGGTCTGCGGTAGTTACAGGTAGTATTAATATTATACAATACCTCCTTCACATTTAAGTTGAGGAATTCCAATCAGCCTTCCGTTGCGTTACTTCTCTCTTGAGCCCTTGATATAATTCGTTGCCTGCTCTTTATTGCAGCTGTAATATCTCCTTCGTTTTATAATTCGTAACGTTAAATATTCTTCCTCACCCTGGAATTTTCCATTCTCTTTTACTAATTTCTTTTCACTTCATAAGACTTTTCTATACAAAAGCAAGTATATAAAAAAGTTATAAGGTCGGGGATTAGCAACCAAACGGCATTGTTTAAAAACATTTATCTACAAGTTTCTTTTCTATAGTTCATCGTACACATCCTTGCGAGATAAAAATAACTACACGGTAGTTTCTTTCGCAATTTTTCGCATTATTTTGAGACAATCGACTGGTGATTTAGAGATAAATACTTAATATTAATGGGGTCTCATACATTTTATATTATATCTGTTTTCTATCCTACTGATAGAATTAGAAAAACGGTAGCTATCTCTCTTTTCCTTTTAAAAGCACAATACATATTAATTTACCAAGTAGCAGTTTCCTTCTTCATTTAAAATTTCTATCAAATCTACTGTATATTGGACAAAACAGAAGGGGAAACATACGTGCTTACAAGGTAGTGTAAACATCCTGTAATGCTGTCAAATCAAAATACAAAGGAAGGGGAAGTGAATACTGTAATGAGTAGCCCCTACATTCATATTTATGCAGGTGTAGGTGATGATTAAGGCCCGGATTTTTATGTAATTACATATTTGAATGCTGAGTGCACATTTACACGGAAAAGCCAGATATCGGCGAATCATACCAATAGGTGTCTTATCCGCGAGTTTAATTTTACATATTTTTACATATTTTGTTCATATTACATATTTCACTCCATCTTACATATTTCTACATATTTTACTATACTTTACTTCAATTTGAAAATTGAAATGGCAAAAAATAGTTAGGCCTATAACAACATTACTCAGATGCGCAAATGTGCAATTAATCAGAATCAGGTCCAATTAAATTTATTACAAGAAAAGGCAAAATATTGCATCTGTTGCAATTGCACACATAGATTCTACTTTCAAGAAGTAAAATTTTTTATGAGCTCAAGCGACAAGTAAGGCATTTTGCACGGGATGTTAGATGAGAATGGTATGCGCGGCCCCACTCATTTACGTTTTGTTCGCACGTTCAGCGGGGTCGGTGGGGAAAGAACGTGCTGTCCGCGGTAAATAAATACTCTTCGCAGATCTTGCAATTCTCGCAACGGATTCCATCTACCTAAACAAACAAATATCTATATAACTCTATGCTATTGTAGGGCACAATGTGATTTTTGACGCCAGTATTATCGACGCTCTCGGAGTGTAAGCCTACACGTAAATAACAATCTGGCGTGCAGTGTGGTGTGTTGAAGTTATTGTCAAGTCAGTGTTTTGTCTTTCGCCTATACTTCTGCGCTTGCTTGTTTCTTGCCTTGGCGGATTCTCGTTGTTGGACAAAAGACGTCTTAAATAATATATTGTGCGGTATTGTTCAACGCAAGTTCTTAAGAGTTTTAAATACAAATATCCTTGTTTTATCATGGCACCGACCGCATCATCTTTGTCATCTAAGTTAAAATCATGGGTACAGATTGACAGTGCTTTTACAACTGACGATAAAGCTGTATTTTGCCAAGTTTGTTATGGCCAAATGGTGTTAAAGAAGAGAAGGTACTGCTGTTGTATACAGATGCAGCAGCATACATGTTAAAAGCAGGTAATTCTCTAAATGTGTTTTACCCCAACCTACTACATGTTACATGCCTGGCTCATGGATTGCATCGAGTAGCTGAAACTGTCAGAGACCTTTTCCCCGAAGTAAATACATTAATATCAGCAACAAAAAAGGTGTTCTTGAAAGCTCCTTACCGTATCCAGTGCTACAAACAAAGGCTACCTGACACACCTCTGCCTCCAGAACCCGTAATTACAAGATGGGGAACCTGGATCGAAGCCGTAAATTTCTACAGTGACAACTTTGAAGCTGTGAAGTATGTGATGGAAACATTATCTCCCGATTCTGCAGTGTCAGCGAGCGAATCCTTGCCTGCATTCAACAACTCTAAGGTGATATGTTCAGTTTCGTACATCAAAACGCATTTCAGTTGTATCAAGAAACTGGAGACTGCAGGTCTGACTCTCCAAGAGGCCATAGGAATAGTTGAAGAAGCAGTTAACAAGTTAAATGCTGTGCAGGGTGAAGTCGGTGACAAAGTTTCTACTAAATTAAATGCTGTGCTGAATAGAAACCCTGGTTACTCAACTTTACATACCATTTATCGCATATGTAACGGCGAAACTGTAGAATCGATTGAGAATATTCTTCCAAGTACGATTCCTCTATATAAACATGCGCCGGTGACGACATGTGATGTCGAGAGATCCTTTTCTATATATAAAAACATACTCTCAGACCGAAGACAGTCCATGTCAACAGACAATATAGAAAAGTATTTCATAATTAATTGTGCAACTAAACAGTGGAAAAAAAACTTACATGGACACTTTATTCTTATGCAGAGTTATAGTAGAGTTTTATATATATATATATACAATATAGATTTTCAAGTCAAAAATCTACCTTTAATTTTATAGTAATTTCAACTCTCCTAGTAAAATACTTTGTTAAATAGTTAATAATTCTCAATGTTTTACTTTATACTCATGTCCTATACTACAGAAATCCATAGGTAAAATACTTTGTTGTTGTTAATTTTATAATATCAAGGTTTCTTTTTTAATACTGTTTTCTAAAATATGTTTTCATAAATTTTCTAAAGTACAATAAACAATTGAAAAGTAATTCATTTCTTATGCATGCTGTCTTATTGTAAACTCTTCAACAAAGAGTTGAACTTTCAGATACTGTGTATTCTGAGGGTTAACTTATTTTCTGTAACAGAAGTGGTAACCTAACTGGTGATTAGTGTCAGCCCCGAACTTGATTAGTATTTTATGGATTACATTGACTTTGCTCAAAATATATTTGCATGTTTTGAAAGTGATTTTAAAAAGTTTAAAATGAAGCACCTATTATTTTCAAAACCTTTCAAAGAGGGCACTGTTATGTTCTCGTAAAATGTAAATTATATTGTTGATGTGAAAGTATTTTAATACTACATATTTCTTAAATATTACATATTTAGCTACATATTTTCCTTATTTTTCCTACATATTTATGTACATAAAGGGAGACTGTGCGCTGCGCCGTACGCTAGACAGAGAGGGTATAATAGCAACTATCTCGCTCTACTTTCGTCAGTGAAACACGCGGCTGATGAGTAAATTTTAGTCGATTCATTTTTGCAGTTCAACCTGCGATAACTTCAAAACCAATAAATATACAGCAATTCTGAAAACTGCATTGTGTTCAGTAATTAAATCTCTATAAGTAGCCAAAATCTCAATTAATATAATTAACAATTACAGAATTGCAAAAATTAGTTTGGAGATACGTCCGGATATCACAGGTCCGGATGTGACAGGTTGTACTGTATTTACCTTATAACAATTCCCCCTAAATAAAAGGGAAATCCCCAAATTCATATTTCGAAGCCACCTGTTGTAGATAAAACGGTATTTATCTTGGATACATACGTTTAATCTCATACAAACGTTTTTATGTGTGTTCCCATCAGCACCGACACACCTGTACAGGCTTCTCCATATTTTTCTACACCTGTCCAAATATGACTATACTGATTACAATAGTAATTTCTTCTACGGTTTGTTTATGACCATAAGATATGTCTTTATAGTTCCTTTTAAATACCATTATTTTCTGCTCATTCGTACAAAACTTTTAATTGTTGAATGTGCCAATTCTGATAATCTTTGCCAAACCCAAATTTTAATGTTATACGGCGTCACCTTATTATGTAGCAAACAAAATTAGAACAAATCACTGTTATTTTAGCAGTAGCTTTTTTAAGGAGCCCAGAGTAGGGCTATACCTACCCGACACGCACACATTTGAAGGATCAGTATTTTGTCTTGGAGTTCACTTTCCCAGCTGAGATACCCATGTTTTTAGGGACCAGGAACTCGCATTTGAACTTCTATCATCAGCTACATAATGTAAATCCTAGATAAATGTACAAGCCTATGCTCTAAAAGCCTAAGCTATGATACCCACAATCATCTACGTTTTACTAAAATAATGGTTGCAAGTTAAATTTTTTGATTCATGTTGATGCTTTTGTCTCGAAGAAACCAGGTAAATTAATCTGCTTTTCGTATCCGGCCGACGATGGTGTGCTCCCACTTACGAACAGTGGCACTTGCAACTCGTTTCACTTGCGAACACTCAAGTAGATAAGACACGTAATTAATTCTTGATACGTGAGAGTACCTCCCACTTGCGAACACACAAACAACGATGTATGTACATCCACCCTGTATTGTGTTTATGTTTTTATAATTCGTTAAATGTATTTTTTGTTACCAACTACGTTTACCAAGTTACAATTTTTATAAAACTCACACACACACACACACACTTGCATAGCCGCTCCCTCACTCTCTCTCTCTCTCTCTCTCTCTCTCTCTCTCTCTCAATTAAAAAGGAAGGTTATTTTTTATTTATTTTTATTAGTCAACTTGTAGAACGGACGACGTGATCTTGAGAAACATCCCAACTTCAGAATCTTTTTCATATCTTTTAGTTTATCCAATTCAGTATACTTTTTCGTCCTTTTCATAGCTTAAAAATTTCACTCCATCGTTACATCGTGTTCTGAATACATTTCTCTGCCTCAGATTATAAACATTTGATAATGTTTTTTATTCTTGGATGTGGTCTTCCAACGTGGCTGTTTAGTTTCTGATGCGTGCTTGTACGGTATTATTCATTGTATGACGTCGGAAGTAGCAGTTCCGTAACTCCTGTGGCACTAATCATTGTCTAGCTATTGTTCTACGAAACAATTAAAGAATTAATCGAGTTCCTCTTCCTCTGGAACTTGACCATGGATATACTACCAGCCACATTCTACATCTTTTCGAAGGAAAGCAAGTGTAGCACACATTAGGATTTTTGTGCTCCCTAAGTCATTTGAATGTGTATACTCGTGCAAAGTCACTACTGCAGCTTTTCAATTTTCCATTCATGAAAAATTACTTTTAATCTTTCAAACTCTCTTTTCTATTGATTTAACCAAAAATCGGGAGCTTAGCTTGCACAACGTCTTCGCCCGGACGGAAACTACTCTCGTCAATTTTCAAACCGGGACAATTGACAAACTGGCAGGGACCCCGGGATCAGGTCGTCAAACCGGGACAATCCCGGTCAAACCGGGACGTATGGTAAGCCTATTTATACATGTATTTATCGGTTTTCAATATTGATGTGAGCATTGTACTGTAGAATTAGGAAGCGATTGTATTGAACGAATCACGATTATCAAATGATATACGGTATTCCTTTTAGTTCAACAATTCCGTCATCTCGTCTCCGGTACTTTGGAAAACCATTGTTATTTTCAATAGTTTAACGTAAAATGTTGCTCGGTTATTATGTGTACATATTCCATCAATCATGCAAGGAACATTAGGATTACGAGCTCTACAAGATCCATGTATCATTCGAGATAACAATTTTATGAATCCTTGGAAAAGTGATACGGCACAAAACTTAGGATAAGCAAGAGGTAGTGTATTAACTTTTTAAATTGTATATTATTATTATTTTTATTATGTTTTTACTATAAAATATTCATATTATTTTAATATGATTTTCTGGAACACGTTTGGTGGAAACGTAAAACCGGCCAGCTGATAAATAAGAGGTTGCGAGTTCAGACGTAGATGTGTATATATGTGTCAGCCAAAACAGTGTTTTGTAAACGCACACGTCTGTCATTACAACATTAAGAATGTTATTTGACCTTGAGTAGGTACTCATGTTGACGGGAATGAGAAATCTTGTGGTGTTAGCGCTGAATAGCCACAACACAGGGGGGGCCATTCCGGCTTCCCGCGCTAACCTAGCGATCAGCTGTTATTGCCGCGTGACGTCCGACTGGTGGAAGAAATACGCGCGAGTCTTGATTTACCATGCAATCTTACCTGAGACAATGTCCTACTTAGCATCTCTCTGCTGTTTACACGAAATATTAACAATAATTGTAATGAGCTATTCATATAGAAAAAGGATTAAACAACAAGATTAAATGGTTTGCGGCAAAAAATAATGGTAAAATCTATTTCTACATTTAATAGAAAAGTAAGCAAGTCTGTCCACATATAACATTGACAAAATGGCACAAGATGTAAAATTAAGTCGGAATTTTTTATTATTCGTTAATTTTATATTAATAGAATTATTTCGATTGTTATTAATTTACTTAGAAACCTCAGATGATACTGATATTTTTCAGTGAAACGTGCGTCAGGTGTTAAAAAGAATATACGAAATTATACTACTTGCAGAAGAAACAAATTGAAAACATCACAAATTTTATATATATATAATATGCCTGCGTGGGTGGGTGCGCGTACGTGCACACGCGTGCGCGCATGAGTGCGTGTATAAACATTTCTATGTAGTATAATATATTTGAAACAAGCTTCCAATTATTATAATTATAATCAATATCATAATCATTTTCTTTATCTACATTTTCTACATTCTACATTATCTACATTGAAATTTATTGACATTTAAAAGATACATTAAATATACTGTATTGAAAAGGACACTGTGCGCTGCGCCGTACGCTAGACAGAAAGGGTATAATAGCAACTATCTCGCTCTACTTTCGTCAGTGAAACACGCGGCAGATGAGTAAATTTTAGTCGATCCATTTTTGCAGTTCAACCTGCGATAACTTCAAAACCAATAAATATACAGCAATTCTGAAAACTGCATTGTGTTCAGTAATTAAATCTCTATAAGTAGCCAAAATCTCAATTAATATAATTAACAATTACAGAAGATACACAGAAGAAGAACGTGTTTTTTTAGACGTTTCTATTGGTTTACTACTAATGTACAATGAAGATATACTTATTATATCTTTATTTAGTATATAGTTATTTACGTGTCAAAGAAAAGAACGTGTGAATAAAGTGATCACAACATTTTATACCTTATATGTTTTCTGTCATTGAATGATTAACCCACTTTTTAATAACAGCGTTGAAAAATAGTTGATTACGTCTTTCAAAGATTATTTTTACTACGGTACTGAAATTAAAAATAACTAAGATCGTATACAGGAATTAAACGTAGGCGACTGGAATACACAGCCGAGACACAGCAGCTGCAGGAATTGCTTACGTTCAGTAGACTTGGCAACGTTGTGACCTTCGTGACTTTATATACATTTTGTGGCAACACTGTGCATATTTTTCATCAGTAAAAGCTAAACCGATATCCGTGATAAAATAGTAATGCATTTTTTTAAACGTGTGAGTGGTTTGTAACGAAAAAGTTAACAGGGTAATTATTATTCAACTTTTTTCAACAAACTATCTTGAAACGGATATATATTTTTACGGTTTTTTATGCTGATTACGAATATGTAAGAATAAAATGTCTAAGCTTACTCGTAACTTTTATATATGGGGTCTCAAAAAGATGAACTTCTCTGGTCAGAACTTGCATGTTTAGCTAATGATGGATAAACGTGATTATATATATATATATATATATTATAACAATATTAAATGTGTTGTGGTGTGGTGTAAATGTGTGAGCACCTACCTGCTGTCCGATCTTGCGGTTTTCTTCCGACTAGGGCGTGTGGATTTTGGATTTAATTTCGCAAGTATGTAAACTCAAGTGTATAACAACAGCACACTAAATTTGTTATTTTAAAAGTGAAGAGTTTTGCGAGGTTGGTAGGCTTTGTAGTACAGCAATAAAAAATACAATGTGGGGTAATAAAAACGGGGTTTATTACTCCAATCACACACAAGAATGAAATGCTTATAAATTCAAATCTTCTTACAAACTAAACAGTAAATAAATCTTGTATAATGTTTTCTGAATGATTAATAATTTTCAGAAGTTGAGCTCGTTATTTTCAAAGAAATTATTTTAACTGAGAATTTAATTAATCAATTTGATTTAATTGAATTTAATTTCAATGATTTTAAAAATGATTCTAATGCAATAAAAAACTCTAAAGTTGATTGAAAATATTCAAAAATAAACTGGCCGTGACAATCTAGTTCACGCCCCTTTATTTACTAGTGATCTGACTCACGTATACTGCAGTATGAGCAAATTATTTAATTCTTTGTTAAGATTTGTATAGCGCTTTTCTCTTTATCTACTACTAATTCTTAACTAAAGCATATTAATTACTTATACTAGCTATACAGATTATCACACGTGAATAATTCTTATTTAAATAGAGCCTCTGATTTATGGCATCTGAATGATTTATATTACATTAATTTTAATTAAAAAGAAAGAAAAATTGAAGTGTTGAAAAATAAATAACGTGATTTTGATTTTCCTGGTTCTGAAGAGGTTTGTAGAGATGCTCCGGGAGTCCTTCGCTGTCCTCGTCCTATCGGCTAGAGATGATGATCTACTGAGCGTCCTGGGTTTTGGCGGTGAGCTCGGAAATCAGCAACACTCTGCTCTCCTTCTATTGATGAAGTTTTTACGTCTGTAGTTTCTGCGAGAACTGCTTCAGGTCCCTCGTCGATTCACGTTCCACGTCTGCGTGTGTGTTTCGTTACGAGTTGTCGCTCTGCTCGTCAGCTGATTCGCAAGTGGTTTAGACAGCCTCTCAATCGTATTCCTGAAGTAAGGTCTTGTAGCCTTGTAGATCTCTTGCGTGCGTACGCCCACAGTTAATGTAGTGCACGGTACGCTTGTTTGTTGATGTGGAAGAGTATCTTGACTGGACGCTGTAATTACGAGTTGTTACAGTTGATCTGTTTTAAGATGATCGTAATTAGGCGTGTTGACCACGTAGAGTCTTCAAATGAGTCTTCACAAAACTATGATTTTGAGACGATTGAAGATGTTCTTCTTGAATACTGGCAGTCGAGTGTTTGATCAGCCCCAAAACTCCGCGTTGGTTCCAATTTCTTCGAATGATTTGATTGGCTGCCACGCTCTCCCTACTACCCAAAATTTGAATCACCTCACCCCGTGAGAACGAAACTACTTTCCCACAGACTGAGAATTTATATTATTATTAATATTCTTAACACAACGGAACTGAATTGTCGTTCCGGATTTCCGGTGGCAATTTATATTGCAATTATCTTGGCTGCAAGCCAAGTTGTGTTAATTCTAAAATATACATTTGGTAGGTAATTCTTATAGCTATAACATATTAAAAGCTCTTTTACGTAGCTCAATTATTACGGAAGTTATTAACATAAACTTAATTAACTCTGTTATTATTTAATTAGGTTGCATAAAATTCGCACACCCTATTATTAATATTTCGGCAAACGTTTTGGCTATAATGGATTTCGCCTGAATTTACCGGTTTCCGAAATATTAATAATTGAAAGTTTGGGCGTAGTCCTATTCGTTACACAGTGAGTTGATTATGTAACGGTCGCAGGCATAGGCAGGCGTGTTCGCCTGAATACTACGTTAACATGATCGTTACAACATATGAGTGGAGTTTCCACTATTAAAATTTATTTAAACATCAATATAATATACCCTTAACATATAACTCCAAATTTATGATATTTGGTCCTGTTATATACACCCCCACCTGTTTAAAAAAAAAAGAGTGTAGTATATACAATTTTTTTTTTTTCAATTATTTTAAATGTACATTGATTATGCTTGCTACTATACATTGTATTAATTATCTATGGACACATACATTGGTGTCTATGTTCTTTATATATATAACTTAATTCTAATTGAACAAAATTAATAATATTATTGTGCATGTAAATTATTGTGCAGCTTATTATTATGTTTGTAGCTTGGTTAGTAGTTAATTGCAGCGTTTAACTAAGAATGTGAGATAAGCGCCAGACAGTAGCGGCACGCGCACGCATAGGAATGTGCTTTGTTTACAGTGAGACCAAAAGCATGCGGCACGCTAATTAACTTGACCTACATTCTAACAGCAGAGCGCTTCGCATTGTGTGCTACGCCGCGTTATATAACAATTTCCGGCTGCTGCGTTGCTTCGCTCGTCTGCGTGTACGCTTGTTAGTTTATTATCGTGCTACAAATGGATTGTCATTCATACACAACTTATTTACAATTATTATTAATATTATATAATACATTTAATTTATTTTAATACTAATTATTATTATTTAAATTATTATTAACCCTAAACATGATTTATTTTCAAAGGTCGTATTATTTCGTACCGGCGCGCCTTGGAATTTCATCTTACTCATAATATTTTCTTAATGAGCTCGCATGATATTTTCCTACCGTTTTTCTTCGGTCGAGCGTCGTAACGCTGAAGGTGTGAGGTGCTAGTTGCACAGCTAAGAGGTACGGCCCGTTGTATAACCGGAAAAACTTTGCGGCGACATTTAAGTCTCTCCGTCCAACAGGGTTTGCCTTGAGAAGCACTTTCTCCCCTAGCACAAAGTTCGTTAATTTATGAGTCGTATTAAACCTCTCCGCTCTCTTACGCCCTTTCGCAACTATCCTCTCTTTTACAAGTTGTTTTTTACACTGAACTGGTAGAGGTAGGTTACAGGTTTTCGGCGTGCGCAAATAATCATGCCAAAATCTCTCTGGTTTTACTCCAGAGTCTAACTCTGCTGGTGTGTATTCAGTGGTGTCATGATAATTTTCATTTATCGCCGTTTCAAAGAATGGTAGGAATTTGGGCCATTTGCTTTGCTCTTTATAGCAATATATCCGGAACATTTTTCCTATTTCCCGATTCACTCTTTCGTCGAGGTTACCCTGTGGTCGTCGTATCGAAGTGAGGATCGCCTTAATGCCATTTCGTTCCAGGGTTGCTGCCCAGTGCTTTTTCTGGAATTGTTTTCCCTGGTCGCTAAGCACGCTCTTTATCGGTCCATGTTGCGGAATATATTTGTTGAGTACAATATTTAATACGGATTTCGTGGTGGGTCTAGGGATCGCGTATAGGCTAACTTTCTTTGTAAATACGTCTACACAAACTACAATATGTTTTAAATTTCTGGTAGCCTTAGGTAGGGGTCCCAGGAAGTCGGTGGCGATCATCTGTCCCTTCCCTTCCGTTATCACATTTGCCATGGGAACGTAAGTGTGCAAATTTGGTGCTTTCGCGGTTTGGCATGGATGACACGTTTTTAATAACTTCCTCACTCTTCGATACATGTTTGTGATAGTAAAATCTTCCTGTAATATCTTTACACATTTTACTGGTGACGCGTGTGCCATTTTTACATGTAATGGGTGTGTTACACACGCAAGCATAGCTGGAGATAATACCACCTTCCATTCGCCCTGTAACAATTTATACATTATATTATCTTGTATCAGATAATGCAGACTTGGGTGAGCTGCTATCATTTGCTTTTTAGCAAGGAGTCTGGGGTCATTGTCCTGCTCACGTCCAATGTTTCGTAGCATGTCGGTTGTTTCAGGCGCGACAGTGTACTGCATATTTAATACCCTCAACTCGTCGTCAGCTGCTTCGTATACCTCTTCCTTTTCTACGGGCGGATATCTGCTTAAGATGTCGGCTGTGGTATTCTCTGCTCCTTTGCAGTATTTAATGGTAAAAGAATACTCTTGAATAGCTAACACCCATCGTGTTAGTTTGGAATTGGCTAGTCGGCATTTCAATATGAAGGATAACGCCTGATTATCTGTGTGGATCTCGAAATGGGTACCATATAGGTAATGTCTGAATTTTCTGAAAGCGTTTATGAAGGCGAGTATTTCTTTCTCAGATGTACAATAATGCAACTCAGCGCCTTTGAGCGTTCTATTAGCGTATGCAACAACATGAAGACTTCCTTGCTCGTCTTCCTGGTGCAACACGGCGCCAACAGCACACTCGCTAGCGTCAGTATAGATTACATACTTCCTGCCCTGTTGTGGATGGAACAACTGTAGGTTGGTTTGGAATAAACCCTTAACCCTCTCAAACGCATCGTTTTGTTCAGAACCCCATTTCCACTTTATATTTTTGCGTACCAGCTGTAGCAAGGGGACTGTGTATTCGGCGTATTTGCTGGTGAATTTCCTGTAGTATCCCGTGAGTCCAAGGAATGCTCGTAGTGCTTTGAGGTTCTTGGGCACCGGGAACTCCACGATACTCCTGAGCTTCTCTGGGTCCGTGCTGATGCCTGTAGCTGAGATTATGTGTCCCAGGAACTTCATTTGAGACTTAATGAACTCACACTGGTGTAGTTTGAGTTTAATGTTGGCTAGCCTCAGTTTCTGGAAGACGCTTCTCAGATGCTCAAAGTGTTCCTCCAGTGTGCGGGATATCACGAGGATGTCATCTACGAATATCACAGTGTAAGGATCTACCTCGGGTCCTAGAGCTCTCTCGAGGCATCTTACAATTGCGGCGAGGCTCGTGCTAAGGCCAAAAGGTACCACCTTGTGCTGGTAGCATTTATTGTTATAGATAAATGCTGTATACTTACGGTCTTGTTCGCACAGCGGAACCTGCCAGAAGCTCGCTGTCAGATCTAGCTTCGTGAGGTATCTGGCTCCTTCACATTTTATGAAGAGGTCTTTCGCTGTTGGCGCGCAGTCGAATTCCTTTTCTACCAGGTTGTTTAAATTCCGCATGTCCAGGCAGAGTCGGATTTCTCCCGTCTTCTTGCGGACAACAAGCAGTGGGTTGAGGAAGCTGCTATTAGATCTTTCTATAATGTCTTCTTCCAACATCCCCTGTATCTCCTGCTGGACCTCGGCTTGGTACTTTATAGGTACCTGGTAGATTCTTCTTATGAACGTCTCCGGTTCTACGAGGTTGATCTTATGTTCATAAACCGACGTGATTGAATGTTCCTCACTGAAGATATCGCTGAACTCTTCTTGCAGCGATAAAAATCTCCGTTCAGTTTTGGAATCTAAGGTCGTTGCCCTCTGTTCACCGTTTTCGTAATTAATTACATGTTTAGGTGGCCGCGTAATTTTAATTGGGTCACCGTGCTCTTGTATTTGTGTGTGTGTGTTCAATTTGAAGGTGTAACTAATGTTGTTAATATTACATTATAACAGGTGTTCGCTAGTGTTGATCTCCGCGCGTATTTGCTGTAATACGTCCACCCCCAATAATACATCGCATATCAAATTTTTTATACCTACTACGCACACCTCAAATTGCACGTTTTGTACCATAATTGTTAGGTAATACTGCGTGTCAACTTTTTCTTTACTATCTGTGGCTGTACGTATATAGAATTGATTTATTGGAAGCGACGGGTCTGTAGGAAAATGCTTTTTGTTCGCACGTAGGAATCTTTCACTTAAGCCGGAAACAACGCTGCCTGTGTCCAACAAAACTTGCGTGCGAACACCGTTTACAAAGGCGTGCAATACCGGACACGCCGCGCTCACTGGCCTTTGTTGTGCGGCGCCGGATTCCAGCAACGGGTCCCTGACGTCCGATGGGAACACATTATTAACAGGCATATAAATTACATAATCAAAAGTACACTTTTCACACAATATATGGTCCTTATTTCTAACATGCTTACATCTACGTATTTTTGCCGGGCTTATTGCGCGTCCTTCCTGGAGGCGCATTTCGGCAAGTTTTTTGCAGATTGATGGGATTTCGGTTTTTCGATAGGCTCCCTAATGCTTTGTGTATCGCTGTCTTGCGCAGTTGTATCGCTTTTCGATATTTCGACTGTTTGAATTGCTCTGATCGGGGGACCCATCGTTGCCTTTATTTTGCCCCTTCTGTCTACCGACATTTGACCTACCTTTATAGTCAAAGGGTTTATTTGGCGGTTTTGGAGGTGTCTGAGGTGGAGTCGCGCTCGTGCTAGGTCTTTGCTCAGGTTGGGTATGGTATTGTACCCGTGTATTTTGACCGTCGTTATTTCGGCGAAAGTCCGGGTTATATCGCCACCCGCCTAAATCAAAAACCGTTTCGCTTTGTGACACTAAGATAAGCAACTCGTCAACCGTGCGTATCCCTTGTGTAAACACGGCTACACGTATGTTATGGTTGAAATGATAAGCTAATTTAGTGACAATGTCGATCTCCGCAAACGCTGGTGCCAATGCTTCGCGCGCTCTACTTGCTGAATGATATAATTTTCGGACGTTATACCTAGCTTTCTGTTATAACGTCCGTATTCTAACTCGTTCCGTAACAGTCTTTGTGTGTGAGAATTCCAATACCGGCTTTCGAACTTCTGTTTGAATTCCGCGTATGTGGTAATTTTATCACGTACAATATTATACCATTTTCGCGCAGAATCGCGCATCGCGTTTACAATCCACTGAATGCGATCTTGATCGTCTAAACGCGAGCCTACTCTCGCCATTTCTCTTTCACATGTCAATAAGAATTCGATCGGGTTTTCATTATTTTCCCCCGTGAAATATACTCGATTCTTTTTATCGGTTTGTCCCTGTACTAGGATATTAGGAGCGGATCTCCTACGTACTTCCTGTCGTACTTTTAATAGCTCGTCATTAAGTGTTTGCAATACACTCTCTTTATTCGAATCTATATTAGAACGGGTCTCTACGATCGAAGCATCAAGCCTGTCAACACGCCGTTGTGTTTCCGTCGCGTCCGCTTGAATTCTTCCTTCGAGTGTATCTACTTTTTTCGCCACAATAGCGGTCTGTTTTTCACACCTACTGATGTGTTCTTTGAATCGCCCTTCCATACGCGTAACTTGTTCGATAAACGATTTCTGCATGGTAGTCTCAAAAACCTTGAACCGTTCGATTATTTTCGTTTCTACGGTATGCACTTTTTCTCCGATTTCTGTGACTTTAGCATCTAATTTCTGTACACTTTCATCGATTTTCGCGGTCGTTTCTTTATTACTTTGTTTTATTTCGGCATTTATATCCGCGTTACTATGTTCTAGTGCTTCGGTTAAACTTACTTTTGCGCTTCAATTTTAGCCGTTAATTCTGCGTTATTCATTTCAGCATTGGCTGTTATTTGTTCAAACTTCGCGTTCATGTCAGCAGTTAATTCCGTGGTTGTCTGTTCCATTTCTTGCAACAATTGTTTAAGCATTTTTTCAGTTTCCATTTTTACACAACAATCTTAAATACACAATAATTTCAAACACTTCACTGCTGTACCACTACCAATCACAAAACTTTCCTTTGGGGATTGTTCGAGTTGGACGCCAGCTGTTTTAAAAGTTAAAACAGCAAACTTTGTTTTAACGTAAATTAAATTTAATTTTAATTTAATTTCGTCGGGCCCCACGTTCCGGGCAAGCCATTTATAACAATATTATAAACGTGTTGTTCGGAACGTAAATTTAATGTAATGTAAATTTATCGTGCCCCACGAACTTGGAGCGCCATTTATAACAATATTAAACGTGTGGCGTTTCAAGATCGTTATGATTTAAATTGAAATTTATCAAATTTCGAGCCCCACGTTCAGGGCGACATTTATAACAATATTTTAAACGTGTTGTTGTGTGGTGTAAAAGTGTGAGCACCTACCTGCTGTCCGATCTTGCGGTTTTCTTCCGACTAGGGCGTGTGGATTTTGGATTTGATTTCGCAAGTATGTAAACTCAAGTGTATAACAACAGCACACTAAATTTGTTATTTTAAAAGTGAAGAGTTTTGCGAGGTTGGTAGGCTTTGTAGTACAGCAATAAAAAATACAATGTGGGGTAATAAAAACGGGGTTTATTACTCCAATCACACACAAGAATGAAATGCTTATAAATTCAAATCTTCTTACAAACTAAACAGTAAATAAATTTTGTATAATGTTTTCTGAATGATTAATAATTTTCAGAAGTTGAGCTCGTTATTTTCAAAGAAATTATTTTAACTGAGAATTTAATTAATCAATTTGATTTAATTGAATTTAATTTCAATGATTTTAAAAATGATTCTAATGCAATAAAAAACTCTAAAGTTGATTGAAAATATTCAAAAATAAACTGGCCGTGACAATCTAGTTCACGCCCCTTTATTTACTAGTGATCTGACTCACGTATACTGCAGTATGAGCAAATTATTTAATTCTTTGTTAAGATTTGTATAGCGCTTTTCTCTTTATCTACTACTAATTCTTAACTAAAGCTTATTAATTACTTATACTAGCTATACAGATTATCACACGTGAATAATTCTTATTTAATTAGAGTCTCTGATTTATGGCATCTGAATGATTTATATTACATTAATTTTAATTAAAAAGAAAGAAAAATTAAAGTGTTGAAAAATAAATAACGTGATTTTGATTTTCCTGGTTCTGAAGAGGTTTGTAGAGATGCTCCGGGGGTCCTTCGCTGTCCTCGTCCTATCGGCTAGAGATGGTGATCTACTGAGCGTCCTGGGTTTTGGCGGTGAGCTCGGAAATCAGCAACACTCTGCTCTCCTTCTATTGATGAAGTTTTTACGTCTGTAGTTTCTGCGAGAACTGCTTCAGGTCCCTCGTCGTTTCACGTTCCATGTCTGCGTGTGTGTTTCGTTACGAGTTGTCGCTCTGCTCGTCAGCTGTTTCGCAAGTGGTTTAGACAGCCTCTCTGTCGTATTCCTGAAGTAAGGTCTTGTAGCCTTGTAGATCTCTTGCGTGCGTACGCCCACAGTTAATGTAGTGCACGGTACGCTTGTTTGTTGATGTGGGAGAGTATCTTGACTGGACGCTGTAATTACGAGTTGTTACAGTTGATCTGTTTTACGATGATCGTAATTAGGCGTGTTGACCACGTAGAGTCTTCAAATGAGTCTTCACAAAACTATGATTTTGAGACGATTGAAGATGTTCTTCTTGAATACTGGCAGTTGAGTGTTTGATCAGCCCCAAAACTCCGCGTTGGTTCCAATTTCTTCGAATGATTTGATTGGCTGCCACGCTCTCCCTACTACCCAAAATTTGAATCACCTCACCCCGTGAGAACGAAACTACTTTCCCACAGACTGAGAATTTATATTATTATTAATATTCTTAACACAACGGAACTGAATTGTCGTTCCGGATTTCCGGTGGCAATTTATATTGCAATTATCTTGGCTGCAAGCCAAGTTGTGTTAATTCTAAAATATACATTTGGTAGGTAATTCTTATAGCTATAACATATTAAAAGCTCTTTTACGTAGCTCAATTATTACGGAAGTTATTAACATAAAATTAATTAACTCTGTTATTATTTAATTAGGTTGCATAAAATTCGCACACCCTATTATTAATATTTCAGCAAACGTTTTGGCTATAATGGATTTCGCCTGAATTTACCGATTTCCGAAATATTAATAATTGAAAGTTTGGGCGTAGTCCTATTCGTTACACAGTGAGTTGATTATGTAACGGTCGCAGGCATAGGCAGGCGTGTTCGCCTGAATACTACGTTAACATGATCGTTACAACATATGAGTAGAGTTTCCACTATTAAAATTTATTTAAACATCAATATAATATACCCTTAACATATAACTCCAAATTTATGATATTTGGTCATGTTATAATATATATATATATATATATATATATATATATATATATATTGCAACGATACAGCCATATGCTGTATTAGGTATTGATTTGAATAAATATAAAATTTGTAGAATTATCATAGTTTAAGGGTAAATGGACATGTCTGAGATTGTAAAAATATTTCGTTGTTTGATTGGGGGAGAAATTAACCTGTCCCGACAGGCAAGGAACACCTGCTCGATTGTATATGTGTTACGCGTGTATCTTGTGTGTTTTAGTGATGCATATACAGACAGGATCTCAGCTACCCGCCCCAAGTAATTAATAAAATAATTATTTAATTTCACTGTGTAAAATCTAATTAGTTTATAAACAAACAAAAGGAACCAAAGTGTGTGTAAATTTTATATTTATCCCCAGTGAGAAAATGACGTTAATAGGACACGCTACGCGAAGTCAGTTCGAAATAAACGTGCAAAAAATACGCAAATTACCAGAAGACGCTCAAATTAATACAGTGAGTGCTTAATCAATTTAGCTATGATTTGTGCTATCTCGATTCCGTGCAAAATGTTGCTATTTGCTAAAAATTGCAAATATATGAAAAGGTTTGGGAGTGGGGGCTATCATGTTATCTGCAGGTACGGACAAGACGATTTCGGAGCCAACAGGCGCGGAATCTCGAGAGGGTATAAAGTAAGGGTTCTACTGAAAACCCTTCTCTTCATTTCAAGGCACAGTTGCAGTCGGACATGCTGTCCGTCGCCAGAACAGTTTTATTTTTTTCAAAGTCTCATTAACGAACTAATAAGACGTTCAACAATTAGGTTGACAATATTTCGGAAAGCGTAAGGTACCGGGACCGTGTAAGTATACCAAGAGTATCTACGGAGGAGCTACCAGAGCGACGAGGGATGCTGGACGTTAGACGATGTTTTTTGACGCCTAACCGGCGTTTCAGATCCACCTTGCAGCAGACAGCAATTCTCTGAGATGGACCACACACTGCTGGAGAACGACGCTGGACTCTGGACATATCCAGGAGGACGCCAAGCCAGGAGAAATAGAAAACCTACTCTGGACAACGCTGGAACCCGTCAATAAGACTACCGCGATCAGCAGACCTCCCTATGCGGAAATCTTCCACTCACGCGGAAACTAATGATGACAAAATTTACTACTAAGTAATTATTAAATTTACTGGTACTGCAGAATACCTCACACAGTAACACAGTTCAAGTTCACTTATTTACACACGCAATGTTTTAATAATAATACCGTGTGTAGAGATGTAATATTCAAACAGTTCTGAGTCTTCGCACGCGTTACTACCGCCAAAGAAACTTACAAATTCTTGCAAGCGCAAAAATCTTGAACAAGAATTGCACGTCCCGATCGTGATAGCTGCCAGAGAAGAACTAACTGTCGTATTTATGAATGCTATGTTTTAATAACTACACTGGGTGTAGAGATGTAATACCCGAACAGTTCTGAGTCTTCACACACGTTACTACCGCCGAAAAGACTTAACAAATTCTTGCAAGCGGAAAATCTTGAACAAGAATTGCACGTCCCGATCGTGATAGCTACATGAGAAGAACTGACTGTGTAACAACAGGTTTAAGAAAATTTCCAACTCCCATCCAGCATTTAATTGGTGGAAAGAAGTCACATGGTTACAACGAACATGATTTCCAACTTTTCATGCCGTAAAGTGCATCAACTTTGTAAGAGCATGCATAGCTGGTAATCACAGAATACCCTTATCTCATGCATAACTGCGTTTTACAATAACTTCATACTTTAATAAGATCATATTTGAACGTCATTTAACAGATAGAAATATATAGGAACTGTAGCTAATACAGTAGTCTATGTTCAGTTCAAGTGTCATAACACAACGATAATTAATTCACGCACAGCCGGGGAAACGTTTATCACTCACGGACGCGCACACATTTCCACAGACATAGTACATGAATAAATAATAAATAAAATAATACACAGTTTTACTAAACCTAATTCCTTATCCTTTCTAAAATACAAAACTTATATCGCAAAAACCAAAACTAACAAACTACCAAATTAAACATCAATGTTCATAGTCAGTGTATTACACAAGCCTGCACTGCTTATCAGGATCCTGTGTTTCATTGCAGGATTAACCCCTTCCAACATAAAATTTTTTTTTTTTTTTTCTAGTTGACTAACAAAATTAAAAAAAATTTTTTTCTTTGATACAACCAAAACAATTTCATAATCCTAAGAATAATAATACTAATACCCTCAATCATAAAATCAAATACACACCTTCTTTGCAATACTAACATTTCATAACTGTCAACGTGACAGAAACAACAAACCAAAGACACGCGGTAACCTTTAAACCAAAACAAATACACATGCTCTTGACAAGCATATAGCAATTACGCAGGGTCTCAAGGTACAACAGACTGCATTACTTATCTTTACTAGATTATCTCCCATTCACAGAATTACCCTACATACCACATTTATACCTGAACTGACATATTTTAAATAACTACACATTCTTACACCCTATATCCTGACATTTATTTATGAGTTTTTTTTGTATAAAATTCTCTCAGTTTTGAAACGCACACGTTTACTTGGAAATATAGGTTTGAATTTATCTAATATACGCTGTACTTTATTTTGCTCGCTGCCCGTTATCTGCCTTCTGTGGGTCAGCAAGTTACGCGTTATCTTATCAGCTTGTTGAATAGCCGGTCGGGCTAATGTATACGGCTCATATACGAACCTCTCCTTACCCCTCCTGCGTCCTAATCTGATATTGTGTCGATTATTATTAACCGTACACTGCCATGTTTCGTTCAGACATTCAATTGTAGCGTGCAGTTTATTCAATTTGTCGACTTCCAAAATAATATCATGTCCGAGTTTTCTAACTACAAGTACAGCGATCTCTATTCCCATTCCCTGTACGTATTTTGTTATAAGTGTCTGTTTTTCAACTATCTGCGACTCACCCGTCGCTGATTTTATAATTGGGTGACCTACCGGCAGAATCGGAATTTTTATGAAGTGGTTCTTATGCCTCTTTAGTGACCGCTCGTCCATCAGCGATATTTCTGCGCCGCTGTCGAACAATACCTCGTCAATGTAACAACTGATTTTCGCTTCGACAATAAGGTCGGTGTCATTTTCAAGACTAATATTTTCCTCACATTCATTACTATTATCATTACTACACATTAAACTATCCCTAATTTCTGCAGGATATAGGCCAGACACAACAATTTTATTCTTACAACTAACATTACTCACATTCAATCGATTGAACTGCTTTTTAACTGAATCACTTTCAGTAACTGTTGCTAATAAGTTGGTATTAAATTGCTGAGTTGTATTTTTATGTTGTTGTGATTGTGGCTGTTTTTGTGGTGGTTGAACTTGAAACTGATTACGCGGTGGTTCATTACTATTTACTATAATTGTTTCCACCTTATTGTCATCAGTATCATTCACCTCTCTATCCTTCATAAATACCTTAGTATCTAATTTAGTTTCATCTAGTACCCCACCATTATGACATGTGTCATAAACACCTGCACCATTTGTATCAATACTAGTTCCAGGCTCTACTACCGGTTCGGAATTTTTATGTGATATGCATAAACTTTCTGAATCAATAATAGCTTCAGATTCTACTATTCGTTCACGGTTCTCATACGCTATATCTGTTACCTTATAAACTATCACCTCATCACAGCAATTATCTGAAGTATGTTCTGGACTAATAGTGTTGCTACTACTAATTTCACTTTCGTTATCTTCACTACCATTTGTTGCAGACTCTAGATACTCGACCTTACCGAGAGATGAACTACTAGGCCCTATCCTAACGAGTAATGAGTAAAAACAACTACTAGGTTGTTTCTGTGTAATCACTTTCAATTTCATCTACTACGCTACTGTTCTCAGTTAATCCTTCAGATGTAACATCTTGGTTAACTTCCATATTACTTTCTTTGAGAGTATGTTCCACAAGAACATTTGGTACTTCAAAATTATCACAAGGTACAATATTCTCAACAGTTAAATCTACTTCAATATCAGCTGACATTTCCTGTAGTTAGCCATCCTATCCTTTCTATCGGCTTCCATTTCTTCCGAAAATTTCCGCATACTGGCGACAAGTTCTTCATCCTCGGCTTTCATCTTCTCATGCCAGGCTTTATTTTCCTCTGCGAGTTGCTGTATACCGGCTTTATTTTCTTCTGAAATTTTCTGTACACTCGCTTCCATCTTCGCTTCCATGGTTTTCATATTAGCTAATAAGTCAGCTAAAGCATTCTTTATTTCTGCTAAATCCGCCATAGGGATCAAATTTAATTATAAAATTTTACAAAACTTTAAATCTACTGATTTATACGCTAAGAAAATTATTATTACTACAAGATTATTAACGTAGTGTAATCAGTTTATACACGCACCGTAAGCAGTTCAATATACCAAAATGTAAACAAACCTTATCTAACACACAAAACAACTAATAATCTACCTCCAATATACTGATAAAATTGTTCATATATGACACACAAGAGAATATGCACAATTGATAAATTATATCCTCAGATTTTCATATGAACCATACACACACAAATATAACATTAATTACAATTATACGTCGGATTTTACCAACAAAATTTATATTCTTTGACATATATAGAATAGCGTAAAATTAACGCTATTTTACGAGCCCCACGTAGCTAAGCGCCAAATATCTCTATGCGACAACACAGATTACTTAACTATTGCCGCATAGGATATGGTAGTATGTGTATCTTAATGCAAAAGTTTATATTGGAGGGTTTAAGATTATTTATTGCACACAAGACATATGTAATTGTTTATATGATATATCTGACAAGCATAATAATGGTCTTTTAAAGTGTTAATTACTGTTCATACACGTGATGTGATACGTTACATATGTGATGATTCCCACGACGATGATGATGAAAAAAGGGGGGGCTTTGCTGTGTCGTTGAGTCGTCCGGCGTGGCGTATTGATGACAGACGGTTCACCCTGGAAACGCTTCCAGCTGGGCTGGTGTCCTGTAGTTCCAACGATGACACTGACGCTTCGCACACCACAACGGTTCTATGGATACTACTGGTTAAACTTCATATAGAATTTATAATTTACAAGTATCTCAGGTCACAGTGAGTTATACGTAGAAACGGTATACTAGGCTTATACCAATCCGGACTCTTTAAGTGTTCACGCGTACCACTGGGTCTACCGCGATCAGCAGACCTCCCTATGCGGAAATCTTCCACTCACGCGGAAACTAATGATGACAAAATTTACTACTAAGTAATTATTAAATTTACTGGTACTGCAGAATACCTCACACAGTAACACAGTTCAAGTTCACTTATTTACACACGCAATGTTTTAATAATAATACCGTGTGTAGAGATGTAATATTCAAACTGTTCTGAGTCTTCGCACGCGTTACTACCGCCAAAGAAACTTACAAATTCTTGCAAGCGCAAAAATCTTGAACAAGAATTGCACTTCCCGATCGTGATAGCTGCCAGAGAAGAACTAACTGTCGTATTTATGAATGCTATGTTTTAATAACTACACTGGGTGTAGAGATGTAATACCCGAACAGTTCTGAGTCTTCACACACGTTACTACCGCCGAAAAGACTTAACAAATTCTTGCAAGCGGAAAATCTTGAACAAGAATTGCACGTCCCGATCGTGATAGCTACATGAGAAGAACTGACTGTGTAACAACAGGTTTAAGAAAATTTCCAACTCCCATCCAGCATTTAATTGGTGGAAGGAAGTCACATGGTTACAACGAACATGATTTCCAACTTTTCATGCCGTAAAGTGCATCAACTTTGTAAGAGCATGCATAGCTGGTAATCACAGAATACCCTTATCTCATGCATAACTGCGTTTTACAATAACTTCATACTTTAATAAGATCATATTTGAAAGTCATTTAACAGATAGAAATATATAGGAACTGTAGCTAATACACTAGTCTATGTTCAGTTCAAGTGTCTTAACACAACGATAATTAATTCACGCACAGCCGGGGAAACGTTTATCACTCACGCACGCGCGCACATTTCCACAGACATAGTACATGAATAAATAATAAATAAAATAATACACAGTTTTACTAAACCTAATTCCTTATCCTTTCTAAAATACAAGACTTATATCGCAAAAACCAAATCTAACAAAACTACCAATATAAACATGAATGTTCATAGTCAGTGTATTACACAAGCCTGCACTGCTTATCAGGATCCTGTGTTTTATGGCAGGATTAACCCCTTCAAGCATAAATTTTTTTTTTCTAGTTGACTAACAAAATTAAAAAAAAATTTTTTCTTTGATACGACCAAAACAATTTCCTAATCCTAATAATAATAATAATAATACCCTCAAACATAAAATCAAATAAACACCTTCTTTGCAATACTAACATTTCATAACTGTCAACGTGACAGAAACAACAAACCAAAGACACGTGGTAACCTTTAAACCAAAACAAATACACATGTTCTTGACAAGCAGATAGCAATTACGCAGGGTCACAAGGTACAACAGACTGCATTCCTTATCTTTACTAGATTATCGCTCATTCACAGAATTACCCTGCATACCACATTTATACCTGAACTGACATATTTTAAATAACTACACATTCTTACACCCTATTTCCTGACATTTATTTATGAGTTTTTTTTGTATAAAATTCTCTCAGTTTTGAAACGCACACGTTTACTTGAAAATATAGGTTTGAATTTATCTAATATACGCTGTACTTTATTTTGCTCGCTGCCCGTTATCTGCCTTCTGTGGGTCAGCAAGTTACGCGTTATCTTATCAGCTTGTGGAATAGCCGGTCGGGCTAATGTATACGGCTCATATACGAACCTCTCCTTACCCCTCCTGCGTCCTAATCTGATATTGTGTCGATTATTATTAACCGTACACTGCCATGTTTCGTTCGGAAATTCAATTGTAGCGTGCAGTTTATTCAATTTGTCGACTTCCAAAATAATATCATGTCCGAGTTTTCTAACTACAAGTACAGCGACCTCTATTTCAATTCCCTGTACGTATTTTGTTATAAGTGTCTGTTTTTCAACTAGCTGCGACTCACCCGTCGCTGATTTTATAATTGGGTGACCTACCGGCAGAATCGGAATTTGTATAAAGTGGTTCTTATGCCTCTTTAGTAACCGCTCGTCCATCAGCGATATTTCTGCGCCGCTGTCGAACAATACCTCGTCAATGTAACAACTGATTTTCGCTTCGACAATAAGGTCGGTGTCATTTTCAAGACTAATATTTTCCTCACATTCATTACTATTATCATTACTACACATTAAACTATCCCTAATTTCTGCAGGATATAGGCCAGACACAACAATTTTATTATTACAACTAACATTACTCACATTCAATCGATTGAACTGCTTTTTTAACTGAATCACTTTCAGTAACTCTTGCTAATAAGTTGGTATTAAATTGCTGAGTTGTATTTTTATGTTGTTGTGATTGTGGCTGTTTTGTGGTGGTTTAACTTGAAACTGATTACGCGGTGGTTCATTACTATTTACTATAATTTTTTCCACCTTATTGTCATCAGTATCATTCACCTCTCTATCCTTCATAAATACCTTAGTATCTAATTTAGTTTCATCTAGTACCCCACCATTATGACATGTGTCATAAACACCTGCACCATTTGTATTAATACTAGTTCCAGGCTCTACTACCGGTTCGGAATTTTTATGTGATATGCATAAACTTTCCGAATCAATAATAGCTTCAGATTCTACTATTCGTTCACGGTTCTCATACGCTATATCTGTTACCTTATAGACTATCACCTCATCACAGCAATTATCTGAAGTATGTTCTGGACTAATAGTGTTGCTACTACTAATTTCACTTTCGTTATCTTCACTACCATTTGTTGCAGACTCTAGATACTCGACCTTACCGAGAGATGAACTACTAGGCCCTAAGGGTGGGTTGTTTCTGTATAATCACTTTCAATTTCATCTACTACGCTACTGTTCTCAGTTAATCCTTCAGATGTAACATCTTGGTTAACTTCCATATTACTTTCTTTGAGAGTATGTTCCACAGGAACATTTGGTACTTCAAAATTATCACAAGGTACAATATTCTCAACAGTTAAATCTACTTCAATATCAGCTGACATTTCCTGTAGTTTCGCCATTTTATCCTTTCTATCGGCTTCCATTTCTTCCGAAACTTTCCGCATACTGGCGACAAGTTCTTCATCCTCGGCTTTCATCTTCTCATGCCAGGCTTTATTTTCCTCTGCGAGTTGTTGTATACCGGCTTTATTTTCTTCTGAAATTTTCTGTACACTCGCTTCCATCTTCGCTTCCATGGTTTTTCATATTAGCTAATAAGTCAGCTAAAGCATTCTTTATTTCTGCTAAATCCGCCATAGGGATCAAATTTAATTATAAAATTTAACAAAATTTTAAATCTACTGATTTATACGCTAAGAAAATTATTATTACTACAAGATTATTAACGTAGTGTAATCAGTTTATACACACACAGTAAGCAGTTCAATATATCAAAATGTAAACATACCTTATCTAACACACAAAACAACTAATAATCTACCTCCAATATAATGATAAAATTGTTCATATATGACACACAAGTGAAACCCCCCTTTTACTTTTCTAAGTTTTTGTAATTTTTTTTTTGAATTTTTGTTTTATTTAATTTTATTTTTTTTTGTTTAAGTTTTTTTGTAAAAGGGGAGAGACATCATATTTAGAACTAGGTGAAAAACCTAGAGGAAGCAAAAGTGTCCAAGGCCCAAATACAATTACAGACATATCCCCCCAGGTGAATGACAGGACTTACAAATGAAAAAAGTCTTGCAACCAACAAGCGTGTGCTTTATTAAACCTGCAAGATGTTACATAAATGACAAGTTCTTGATTGTGTGAGCACACCATTAAAGGCAGAATTATATCTATATATATATATATATATGTATATCAATTAATTCATAATGTCACAAAGTAAGTGAATTTGATATTAGCATAATTGCAAAATCTCTGCCTGCTTATGTATGAGTCAAAGTTAGTAATAATCTCATTCATAAAAGCAATGCTAATCCATAAGTGTTGTATAGTATCAAATAGGCTAGCCTGTTGTCTCAGTAAGCACATTTATGTTTTTTTTTTTTTTTTTTTTTTTTTAAATCCGTTACATATTCCCCCAGCAAAATGTAGTAAAATTACACACACAAACACATATACGACATGAATAACAAAACATCCCTCATTTCAGCACTAACTTCCTCATAAACCCATTCCAACTACAGTAAATGAATGCACCCTAATATGTATAGATATGTACAAATATAAATGACAGCGTAAACTGAATATCTCAGCTCCTAAGCATAGATTTGCCTTGGTAGTTCACACCAGAGAATGTAAGTGACCGACCCGAAACTCAACCAACTAAACGACCCTGACTTTAATCATTAAGCGCTAAGTATGTGTGTGAAAGAAAATAGTTTCTCATCTAAAGCATCAGACAGCCCCCGTTACGTTATTAAAACTCAGCCATGACCAGATGACAAGATAGCACAAGATAATTAACGCCCTAATGGTCTTAATTAGATGAAAAGTTAGATCTTACAGCAAACTGCGGATGTGTGTGTATGTGTGTAATTTCTTACACATTATATAGTTATAAGATACTCCATTAGGTGTACTGCGGTAATGTTCACACATGCAATAACATAATTGAACATGAGAGTTTGTGCTAGAGTATAACGTTCAGAACTTCACGAGCGAGCTTCTGGCGGCTTCTGTGCATTCACCATGTTGTAGAGAGAGAGAAATAGATAATCAGAATTTTCCCACCTGGATTGTCCGGTGTACTTAGTCCGTATAGGCGCGGATCAGTGATGTCACAGTCGTGTCACAAGTCCCGGGTGCAGCTTAGCGTTGGAAGAGTCCTAAGTTGTCCTCGACTGACGGCATCGTGGCTATAAGATCGTCTCTGCTATTAGGGTGGACAGATGTACGTCCACCCGACACCCATCTCGCCCTTGTTCGAGCACCTGGACATACAATAGGTTGTAGAGGGTGTCATAAAGAAAATACGCCACATAGGCCGTCCACATTAACTTCCAACACTAACTTTACACCTCGACAGCACACACACATCGCCACTAATTCATATTAAACAGTATTAAGCTGCTCAGCTGTGACTTATTTCACTTATGTACCAACTACCTTTTAAGTATTTCGTTGAAATATGACAATTAATTAATTACGCATTTCATAACTGTTAATAACACCAAACACTGCTGAGTGCGAGATGCTTTAGTATTTTCTTTATTGAAGTGAATTTAGCCCACAACATTTACACTCATATCAATTTAATTTGGTAATCGCGTTAACGCACACATCGAAAACTGCTCTACACACACACACAAGTATAAATTTATAATAGAGGCTGAAACGTAAAAATATATTTGGGGGTAGAATATTTTCAGAACCCGCTGACTTGTACATACCTGGAGCTACACTTTATCTAGCCAACCATAGTGATAGCCGAGGAAGTCCAGAACAAACGGTAGCCGCCAGTCGAGAGCAGATGACCAGTTTGGAGGATAGAATCGAAATGAGGCCGATTCAATGTGTCGGCCTAGCCAAGTAAACTCTGGCTGCAGGAACGTACAGAATTACGTACGCTGCCAGCTGTATTGCGTAGCTGCACAGCATTTGTGTACCAACAACAAACTACCGTAGCCGAGTGGCCGTGCGTGACGTCAGCGGCGCTCGTTTTTAAAATTCTTATAATACGCTGCCGAACCCAGTACGGCACACCCTCACCCCAAAAGGGCAACATGGTTGACCCAAAACAAACCAGTCCTCAAGCACGACGGCTGCAGGAATCCTGGGAAATCTCAGAATCTAAATCGCTCTTGGTGGGTTCGGTAACACAGGAAAACGAAAAGCAGAAGGAAGAGGTGTGAGTCAGTGAATGTGTGTCTGAAAGAGAAGATGTAAGTGTGAGTCCTGCATACTCGCCGGGCCCTGGTCCGCATGCAGATATAAGAGACAGAAAAGAACAGGAGAAAGAGAAGAATCGCAGGTGCCTGCTCTGAGTACCGACCACCAAGGCCTCCCAAATCTAATAACTGAGATCCAGGAACCCAAATAGTAACCCCCGTTTTTGTTTTATGGGACAAACTGTCACCACCAACTCATCCCCTATGGCAAAACTTTAGCTTGGAAATATGAGTGGTTACTCTTTCAACATCCCCACCGGGATCACCCAATTTCACTGTAACGGGCGACACAAACCGAAGAATGCGGTATGGTCCCGACCAACGATAACATAATTTAGCGGCCCTCCTATCTATGGCTGAGCTGATCGGATGGCTCTGGCAGTAGACCAAGTCGCCAATCTTAAATGGGTTCGGAGTTCGCCCCTGATTGTAGCGACTACGGACGCGTTCGTGCGCACGAAGCAAATTCCTCCGGACCTCCCGCCATCTGTCCACAGTCGTGACCTTCGGATCGTTAGGTAGAAGATCCTCAATGTGCCACAAATTGTCCAACGGCACACTTGGCGAGAAACCAAACATGACTTCAAAGGGTACGGCCTTGTGACTCTCGTGTAGGGCCGTGTTAAATGCCAATTGCAACCACTTCAAATTGAGGTCCCAACAATCCTGTTGTTCAGCATGGTAGGCGATGAGAGCTGAACGGAGATTCCGGTTAAATCTCTCCGCGTGGGACGGTTGAGGGTAGTACGGGGAAGTGGTCACATGCTTGATGCCGTTAGCGAAACACATTCGCCGGAAATCTTTCGAAATGAACTGTGGTCCATTGTCAGAGACAATGGTGGACGGAAAACCGAAATGCTGAAAGACATGGGACTGTAGCATAAGGATGGTTGAGCGAGTGTTTGCCTGTCGTAAGGGCAGTAGCCAGACAAACTTGGAAAAAGCATCCACACAAACAAGTAGGTAAGCGTTACCCGACTTGCTACGAGGGAAAGGTCCCACGTAGTCTATGAATAACTTCTCCATTGGTTTGCTCGCCACATCAGATGACAATAGACCCAATTTAGTGTTTTGAGCAGGCTTACTCAAGCCACAGAGATGACATGCCTTCACACGAGCCGCGATGTCCCTGTCCATGCCCTTCCAGATGAAATGCCTCCTAATACTGGAAATGGTCTTCGAAATTCCCTTATGGCCACCTATTGGGGAATCATGATAGTAACTGAAGACCATTGGCACGAGTTTGCTAGGCAGCACAACCTTCGGGGCACGTCCTTTTCGTTCTCGGCAGCACAGGACGCCCTTGGACAGAAAATATGGAACCTGCACGTTACCCTCTTTTAGGTGTTGGATGATAGGACCCAACTCTTCATCATTTAACTGATGGGGTAACACATCAGTAAAAGCCTAAGGAAAATCCAGCAGAACGGAACAGGGTTGCTCAGAATTGGCTTCGCTGGGTTGTGAGAACATACGTGACAAGGCGTCTGCAACAACATTTTGTGTTCCCCGGATGTGTTGCACTTTGAATTTAAAGGATGAGATCTTGACCACCCAACGCCCTATTTTACCCAGCTGCCGGGGATGAGCGAGAAGCCAGGAGAGAGCCTGATTATCGGTCTCCAGGAGGAACTCAGCGTGTTCCAAGAAACGCCTGAACTTATCTAGAGCGTACACGACAGCAAGACACTCTAGTTCATACACTGAAGACTTCCTTTCTTGTTGGGTCAAGGTTCTGGATATAAATGCCACCGGCTGCCTAGCACCATCGACTTCCTGGGACAGAACCGCCCCGAGCGCAACAGAACTCGCGTCCGTTTGCAAAATAAATTTTTTTGAAAAGTCAGGCATCCTCAACACAGGGGGAGAGACGATCGCCTCCTTGAGGGTGTCAAAGGCCCGCTGTTGCATCTCTCCCCACACAAATTTGGTACCCTTCTTTCTGAGTTCATTTAAAGGTACGGCAATCTCCGCGGCATTAGGGATAAATCTACGATAAAAATTGACCATGCCAACGAATCTGGCAACACCTTTCGCATCCCTAGGGGGAGGAAAATCTCAGATGCCTTGTGTCCTCTCCGGGTCGACCGTCACACCCCCATATGAGACGAGATGCCCCAAAAACGAAATACTCTTTTGTGCAAATTTGACTTTGTCTGGATTGATAGTGAGGCCAGCACTCCTCAATCGGCACATCACCTCTCTCAGGTGACCCAGATGCTCCTCGAACGTTTTGCTGTAGACTAAGAGGTCATCAAGATAATTGAAAATGAATTTAAATTTCACATCATGGAATACAGTGTCGAGTAGTCGCGTGAGGGTTTGAGCCCCCACGGCCAGACCCATGGGTACTCTAGTATATTGATAAAGATTCCATGGCACACAGAATGCCGTATAAGGGCGGCTTTCCTTAGACAGAGGAATCTGATGATAGGCGGCATTGAGGTCAAAGATGGTGAAGTACCTGGCCCCACTAAACCAATCGAAAGCGGAATGTAAATCGGGAAGAGCAACTGAATCCACCTCAATATTAGCATTTAGTTTGCGATAGTCTATGACCATACGCTGTTTACCCCCTGGCTTGGGCACCAGAAATGCTGGACTTGCATAACTTGATTTGGAAGGTTCAATGACCCCTTGTTTAAGCAACTCTTGAACCTTCTCTCTAAGAACATCCATCTTTGGAGGAGCGAATTTGTATGGGTGTGAACGTACTACAGCGGAGTCCGTCAAACGGATCTTATACTCCAAAAGATGTGTGAGCCCCAAGTTGGGAGTTAATACAGTGGGGAACTGCTCACACAAATGATCCAAAGCATGCTTCTGGGACGGTGTGAGATGGTCTCTTTCTGAATCGGGACACACAACCTCTTGGATACCTCCCTTGGCTCCCCGGTACCCAAGGAAAGGAATGACAACCTCCCGATTGAATTTAAAATAACAGTGGTGCCCTTGTATGTCTAAAACGAGACCACTCTTGGAGATGAAATCGGCACCCACAATGCAGTCGACTCCCAGAGCCGGAGAAACCAAAAACCGCCACACCCATGAAAAACACTCGATTTTAATACTTAGGGAAACCACCCGGGAGATGGGCAGAATTTCCCGCGATGCAGTGCAGCATACCACGGAAGACCGATCCGACCATAATAGTAAGCCCTGTTGTTCAAGGTCCTCACATACTCTAGATGAAATAATGGATCGGGCTGATCCAGAGTCAACCAAGGCTCTGAGCTGACCCTTTTTCAACTCGATCAACAGGAAGGGGCATACTGAACAGTTGGGGACAGTTCGCAGGACCTTGGAGCCAGATGATCCGGGATTTACTACCCGCCTGGGGTTAAGTGAAACTGGAACAGAACGGCCTAACGGGGAAGACCACTCCCTACTCATCTTCCCCGAGAGCTTACGTTTTTTGAAAAGTTACCATTTCGGGAAGTCCCTTGACCCCGTCTAGCATCGTTACAATAGCGCGCAACGTGACCGGATCTATGACACCTAGAACAGAATAACTCTCGTACCTCACAGCTCTGAACCGGCGCAGGCCGAGGACCCCAAGACCCGGGCTGCCCGACTCGTCGCTCTAAATGAGGACGATCTGAACGCCTCCTAGCCTCGTGGGCTCTAATATCGTCATTACCCCGTATAGTGGTTGACTCGGCACACAGCCGGTCCAAATCAATAAAACTTTGGGGACGGACAGCGAATGTCAAACGTGACCGTTCCTCCGGCGTCACGCCTTCCAAAATAGTGTGAATAAATTCAGACTCAGAGAACCCCAGCCTCAGGATCCGGGCCGCGTCTTTAACACTGGAAATGAAATGAGCAAGGGACTCTCCGCTCGCTTGAACTCTATAAAAATGTTTATGTCTTAACCGGTCGTGTAACCTTCCCGGTACGAAAGCGTCCAGGACTTCCCGATGGAAATGGTCAATGCCACCGCCATCCCTAAGGGTACTTGTCACGCGCTCAGCCATAGATCCCCGACAGTACGGGTAAATGAGCTCAAGCAAAGTCCGCTCCGACAGCCCAGGGAAATCGGCCAACTGAAAAAATATGCGCAAGAATCTCAAAAGCGCCTCGGGATCCAGACCATCGACAACTGGGAGACGCTGAATGACATCCGACAGTGGGTTAGGGAGCTTGTGATAGCTCGCTGTAGCCATATCCGAAAAGGCAGGAACATGGGCAGGGGGTTCCACCCTGGCTGCCGTCTCAACAGAAGAAGAAGAAGAACCGGAATTCACCTCCACATGGCGACGCTGGCCGAGAGAAAACTCCCGCAATGCCATCGCCACTTGCTCCCTAAGAGTGACAACATTTTTCTCTAATTCCGAGGTGGTAGCCTGTGCTTCAGCATTCTGTAAACGGCATAGAACATGTTGTAAACGTTGGCGTACCCTCTGTCTAGCCGTAGAGGTGGGTGCCGCCGACTGCAGGTCTTCGGCCAAATCGCGCAGTTCTGAAAATTTTTCCGAGCACAGCTCCACCTCGGCTGTGACATCCGTAAGTAATACTCTCCCACTCGGTGCTTCACCGGAGGCAAGAGCCTCGCGGAGTTGCTTCCTTAATGAAACAACAGTCTCCTGCGGCTTCCGTCCCCGGAACCGGACCTCCCACTCGAGCTCATCTTTGACAAACAAGTCCACATTCACAGAAATGGACATGACCGCGCAATCCACACACACACACCACGTAAAAGCAATAATTAAAGAGAACGACAGGAAGAACTTGATCATACAAGCGGCTCCAGAATGCTCTAGCGATACGACGAGATGGGTGTCATAAAAGCAGAGAACCAGCCATATAAAATGCCCAGAAGAGAACACGACACAAAACAACCAAACTAACTCACTACATACCATCCACCAAGTACACATAAAATTCGATATAATCGAAAATATAAACTATCACATCCATGCCCTTGGTCGGACCATAACCGCATTCAAAATACATGGTACTGCAACGCAACGCCCTCAATAAACAATTACCATAAAACGGGGTGCTATAAAACACGTAGTCTACTCCAGGAGACAAATCACAATCAAAATCGACAAGTACTGACGGCCCTCATCACGTCCAGACTCTGTATGAGCTCCAGGGTATGTGCAAGTGAAATCAATCAGCACACATTCATAAAAAAATCAATCACATTCCTATAACCCCTTTTCAAAATTCATCTCACACTCAACATCACAAAATAATCACTTAAACACTAACACATATTAAATTATTTTAAACTTCATCAACCCTTTATTCATTTTATAAAATGAGCCATTTTTTTTTTTTTTGGTTATTCTTTCTATTAATTCGTTATACTACCATTAAGTTTTCTTACAACACTTGGATTCTAATTAAAAATAATTTGAAATAATTTGCAAGTCCTAACACCAGCTGACATGTCTGTAGCCACACCAAGTTTCATTTAAGGAAATAAATGTAAGTCCCCAGATTCTAAAATTTCTCAAATTCAAAAGGAAAAAAAAATAAGGCAGAAATAATACCTACTACCTACCTAGAATCATAACCACGCTCTGAACTACCATTTGAAACCCCCCTTTTACTTTTCTAAGTTTTTGTAATTTTTTTTGAATTTTTGTTTTATTTAATTTTATTTTTTTTTGTTTAAGTTTTTTTGTAAAAGGGGAGAGACATCATATTTAGAACTAGGTGAAAAACCTAGAGGAAGCAAAAGTGTCCAAGGCCCAAATACAATTACAGACATGTCCCCCCAGGTGAATGACAGGACTTACAAATGAAAAAAGTCTTGCAACCAACAAGCGTGTGCTTTATTAAACCTGCAAGATGTTACATAAATGACAAGTTCTTGATTGTGTGAGCACACCATTAAAGGCAGAATTATATCTATATATATATATATATATATATATATATATATGTATATCAATTAATTCATAATGTCACAAAGTAAGTGAATTTGATATTAGCATAATTGCAAAATTTCTGCCTGCTTATGTATGAGTCAAAGTTAGTAATAATCTCATTCATAAAAGCAATGCTAATCCATAAGTGTTGTATAGTATCAAATAGGCTAGCCTGTTGTCTCAGTAAGCACATTTATGTTTTTTTTTTTTTTTTAAATCCGTTACATATTCCCCCAGCAAAATGTAGTAAAATTACACACACAAACACATATACGACATGAATAACAAAACATCCCTCATTTCAGCACTAACTTCCTCATAAACCCATTCCAACTACAGTAAATGAATGCACCCTAATATGTATAGATATGTACAAATATAAATGACAGCGTAAACTGAATATCTCAGCTCCTAAGCATAGATTTGCCTTGGTAGTTCACACCAGAGAATGTAAGTGACCGCCCCGAAACTCAACCAACTAAACGACCCTGACTTTAATCATTAAGCGCTAAGTATGTGTGTGAAAGAAAATAGTTTCTCATCTAAAGCATCAGACAGCCCCCGTTACGTTATTAAAACTCAGCCATGACCAGATGACAAGATAGCACAAGATAATTAACGCCCTAATGGTCTTAATTAGATGAAAAGTTAGATCTTACAGCAAACTGCGGATGTGTGTGTATGTGTGTAATTTCTTACACATTATATAGTTATAAGATACTCCATTAGGTGTACTGCGGTAATGTTCACACATGCAATAACATAATTGAACATGAGAGTTTGTGCTAGAGTATAACGTTCAGAACTTCACGAGCGAGCTTCTGGCGGCTTCTGTGCATTCACCATGTTGTAGAGAGAGAGAAATAGATAATCAGAATTTTCCCAACTGGATTGTCCGGTGTACTTAGTCCGTATAGGCGCGGATCAGTGATGTCACAGTCGTGTCACAAGTCCCGGGTGCAGCTTAGCGTTGGAAGAGTCCTAAGTTGTCCTCGACTGACGGCATCGTGGCTATAAGATCGTCTCTGCCATTAGGGTGGACAGATGTACGTCCACCCGACACCCATCTCGCCCTTGTTCGAGCACCTGGACATACAATAGGTTGTAGAGGGTGTCATAAAGAAAATACGCCACATAGGCCGTCCACATTAACTTCCAACACTAACTTTACACCTCGACAGCACACACACATCGCCACTAATTCATATTAAACAGTATTAAGCTGCTCAGCTGTGACTTATTTCACTTATGTACCAACTACCTTTTAAGTATTTCGTTGAAATATGACAATTAATTAATTACGCATTTCATAACTGTTAATAACACCAAACACTGCTGAGTGCGAGATGCTTTAGTATTTTCTTTATTGAAGTGAATTTAGCCCACAACATTTACACTCATATCAATTTAATTTGGTAATCGCGTTAACGCACACATCGAAAACTGCTCTACACACACACACAAGTATAAATTTATATTAGAGGCTGAAACGTAAAAATATATTTGGGGGTAGAATATTTTCAGAACCCGCTGACTTGTACATACCTGGAGCTACACTTTATCTAGCCAACCATAGTGATAGCCGAGGAAGTCCAGAACAAACGGTAGCCGCCAGTCGAGAGCAGATGACCAGTTTGGAGGATAGAATCGAAATGAGGCCGATTCAATGTGTCGGCCTAGCCAAGTAAACTCTGGCTGCAGGAACGTACAGAATTACGTACGCTGCCAGCTGTATTGCGTAGCTGCACAACATTTGTGTACCAACAACAAACTACCGTAGCCGTGTGGCCGTGCGTGACGTCAGCGGCGCTCGTTTTTAAAATTCTTATAATACGCTGCCGAACCCAGTACGGCAGACAAGAGAATATGCACAATTGATAAATTATATCCTCAGATTTTCATATGAACCATACACACACAAATATAACATTAATTACAATTATACGTCGGATTTTACCCACAAAATTTATATTCTTTGACATATATAGAATAGCGTAAAATTAACGCTATTTTACGAGCCCCACGTTGCTAAGCGCCAAATATCTCTATGCGACAACACAGATTACTTAACTATTGGCGTATAGGATATGGTAGTATGTGTATATTAATGCAAAATTTATATTGGAGGGTTTAAGATTATTTATTGCACACAAGACATATGTAATTTTTTATATGATATATTTGACAAGCATAATAATGGTAGTGTTTGATATATAGCCTTTTAAAGTGTTAATTACTGTTCATACACGTGATGTGATACGTTACATATGTGATGATTCCCACGACGATGATGATGAAAAAGGGGGGGGCTTTGCTGTGTCGTTGAGTCGTCCGGCGTGGCGTATTGATGACAGACGGTTCACCCTGGAAACGCTTCCAGCTGGGCTGGTGTCCTGTAGTTCCAACGATGACACTGACGCTTCGCACACCACAACGGTTCTATGGATACTACTGGTTAAACATCATATAGAATTTATAATTTACAAGTATCTCAGGTCACAGTGAGTAATACGTAGAAACGGTATACTAGGCTTATACCAATCCGGTCTCTTCAAGTGTTCACGCGTACCACTGGGTCTACCGCGATCAGCAGACCTCCCTATGCGGAAATCTTCCGCTCACGCGGAAACTAATGATGACAGAATTTACTACTAAGTAATTATTAAATTTACTGGTACTGCAGAATACCTCACACAGTAACACAGTTCAAGTTCACTTATTTACACACGCAATGTTTTAATAATAATACCGTGTGTAGAGATGTAATATTCAAACAGTTCTGAGTCTTCGCACGCGTTACTACCGCCAAAGAAACTTACAAATTCTTGCAAGCGCAAAAATCTTGAACAAGAATTGCACGTCCCGATCGTGATAGCTGCCAGAGAAGAACTAACTGTCGTATTTATGAATGCTATGTTTTAATAACTACACTGGGTGTAGAGATGTAATACCCGAACAGTTCTGAGTCTTCACACACGTTACTACCGCCGAAAAGACTTAACAAATTCTTGCAAGCGGAAAATCTTGAACAAGAATTGCACGTCCCAATCGTGATAGCTACATGAGAAGAACTGACTGTGTAACAACAGGCTTAAGAAAATTTCCAACTCCCATCCAGCATTTAATTGGTGGAAGGAAGTCACATGGTTACAACGAACATGATTTCCAAATTTTCATGCCGTAAAGTGCATCAACTTTGTAAGAGCATGCATAGCTGGTAATCACAGAAAACACTTATCTCATGCATAACTGCGTTTTACAATAACTTCATACTTTAATAAGATCATATTTGAAAGTCATTTAACAGATAGAAATATATAGGAACTGTAGCTAATACAGTAGTCTGTGTTCAGTTCAAGTGTCTTAACACAACGATAATTAATTCACGCACAGCCGGGGAAACGTTTATCATTCACGCACGCGCGCACATTTCCACAGACATAGTACATGAATAAATAATAAATAAAGTAATACACAGTTTTATTAAACCTAATTCCTTATCCTTTCTAAAATACAAAACTTATATCGCAAAAACCAAACCTAACAAAACTACCAATTTAAACATGAATGTTCGTAGTCTGTGAATTACACAAGCCTGCATTGCTTACCAGGATCCTGTGTTTCATTGCAGGATTATCCCCTTCCAGCATATATTTTTTTTTTCCTAGTTGACTAACAAAATTAAAATTTTTTTTTTTTTGATACAACCAAATCAATTTCCTAATCCTAAGAATAATAATAATAATAATACCCTCAAACATAAAATCAAATAAACACCTTCTTTGCAATACTAACATTTCATAACTGTCAACGTGACAGAAACAACAAACCAAAGACACGTGGTAACCTTTAAACCAAAACAAATACACATGTTCTTGACAAGCAGATAGCAATTACGCAGGGTCACAAGGTACAACAGACTGCATTCCTTATCTTTACTAGATTATCGCTCATTCACAGAATTACCCTGCATACCACATTTATACCTGAACTGACATATTTTAAATAACTACACATTCTTACACCCTATTTCCTGACATTTATTTATGAGTTTTTTTTGTATAAAATTCTCTCAGTTTTGAAACGCACACGTTTACTTGGAAATATAGGTTTGAATTTATCTAATATACGCTGTACTTTATTTTGCTCGCTGCCCGTTATCTGCCTTCTGTGGGTCAGCAAGTTACGCGTTATCTTATCAGCTTGTTGAATAGCCGGTCGGGCTAATGTATACGGCTCATATACGAACCTCTCCTTACCCCTCCTGCGTCCTAATCTGATATTGTGTCGATTATTATTAACCGTACACTGCCATGTTTCGTTCGGAAATTCAATTGTAGCGTGCAGTTTATTCAATTTGTCGACTTCCAAAATAATATCATGTCCGAGTTTTCTAACTACAAGTACAGCGACCTCTATTTCAATTCCCTGTACGTATTTTGTTATAAGTGTCTGTTTTTCAACTAGCTGCGACTCACCCGTCGCTGATTTTATAATTGGGTGACCTACCGGCAGAATCGGAATTTGTATAAAGTGGTTCTTATGCCTCTTTAGTAACCGCTCGTCCATCAGCGATATTTCTGCGCCGCTGTCGAACAATACCTCGTCAATGTAACAACTGATTTTCGCTTCGACAATAAGATCGGAGTCATTTTCAAGACTAATATTTTCCTCACATTCATTACTATTATCATTACTACACATTAAACTATCCCTAATTTCTGCAGGATATAGGCCAGACACAACAATTTTATTCTTACAACTAACATTACTCACATTCAATCGATTGAACTGCTTTTTAACTGAATCACTTTCAGTAATTGTTGCTAATAAGTTGGTATTAAATTGCTGAGTTGTATTTTTATGTTGTTGTGATTGTGGGTGTTTTTGTGGTGGTTGAACTTGAAACTGATTACGCGGTGGTTCATTACTATTTACTATAATTGTTTCCACCTTATTGTCATCAGTATCATTCACCTCTCTATCCTTCATAAATACCTTAGTATCTAATTTAGTTTCATCTAGTACCCCACCATTATGGCATGTGTCATAAACACCTGCACCATTTGTATCAATACTAGTTCCAGGCTCTATTACCGGTTCGGAATTTTTATGTGATATGCATAAACTTTCAGAATCAATAATAGCTTCAGATTCTACAATTCGTTCACGGTTCTCATACGCTATATCTGTTACCTTATAAACTATCACCTCATCACAGCAATTATCTAAAGTATGTTCTGGACTAATAGTGTTGCTACTACTAATTTCACTTTCGTTATCTTCACTACCATTTGTTGCAGACTCTAGATACTCGACCTTACCGAGAGATGAACTACTAGGCCCTAAGGGTGGGTTGTTTCTGTATAATCACTTTCAATTTCATCTACTACGCTACTGTTCTCAGTTAATCCTTCAGATGTTACATCTTGGTTAACTTCCATATTACTTTCTTTGAGAGTATGTTCCACAGGAACATTTGGTACTTCAAAATTATCACAAGGTACAATATTCTCAACAGTTAAATCTACTTCAATATCAGCTGACATTTCCTGTAGTTTCGCCATTTTATCCTTTCTATCGGCTTCCATTTCTTCCGAAACTTTCCGCATACTGGCGACAAGTTCTTCATCCTCGGCTTTCATCTTCTCATGCCAGGCTTTATTTTCCTCTGCGAGTTGCTGTATACCGGCTTTATTTTCTTCTGAAATTTTCTGTACACTCGCTTCCATCTTCGCTTCCATGGTTTTCATATTAGCTAATAAGTCAGCTAAAGCATTCTTTATTTCTGCTAAATCCGCCATAGGGATCAAATTTAATTATAAAATTTAACAAAAATTTAAATCTACTGATTTATACGCTAAGAAAATTATTATTACTACAAGATTATTAACGTAGTGTAATCAGTTTATACACACACAGTAAGCAGTTCAATATATCAAAATGTAAACATACCTTATCTAACACACAAAACAACTAATAATCTACCTCCAATATACTGATAAAATTGTTCATATATGACACACAAGAGAATATGCACAATTGATAAATTATATCCTCAGATTTTCATATGAACCATACACACACAAATATAACATTAATTACAATTATACGTCGGATTTACCCACAAAATTTATATTCTTTGACATATATAGAATAGCGTAAAATTAACGCTATTTTACGAGCCCCACGTAGCTAAGCGCCAAATATCTCTATGCGACAACACAGGTTACTTAACTATTGCCGCATAGGATATGGTAGTATGTGTATCTTAATGCAAAAGTTTATATTGGAGGGTTTAAGTTTATTTATTGCACACAAGACATATGTAATTGTTTATATGATATATCTGACAAGCATAATAATGGTCTTTTAAAGTGTTAATTACTGTTCATACACGTGATGTGATACGTTACATATGTGATGATTCCCACGACGATGATGATGAAAAAGGGGGGGGCTTTGCTGTGTCGTTGAGTCGTCCGGCGTGGCGTATTGATGACAGACGGTTCACCCTGGAAACGCTTCCAGCTGGGCTGGTGTCCTGTAGTTCCAACGATGACACTGACGCTTCGCACACCACAACGGTTCTATGGATACTACTGGTTAAACATCATATAGAATTTATAATTTACAAGTATCTCAGGTCACAGTGAGTTATACGTAGAAACGGTATACTAGGCTTATACCAATCCGGTCTCTTCAAGTGTTCACGCGTACCACTGGGTCTACCGCGATCAGCAGTCCTCCCTATGCGGAAATCTTCCACTCACGCGGAAACTAATGATGACAAAATTTACTACTAAGTAATTATTAAATTTACTGGTACTGCAGAATACCTCACACAGTAACACAGTTCAAGTTCACTTATTTACACACGCAATGTTTTAATAATAATACCGTGTGTAGAGATGTAATATTCAAACAGTTCTGAGTCTTCGCACGCGTTACTACCGCCAAAGAAACTTACAAATTCTTGCAAGCGCAAAAATCTTGATCAAGAATTGCACGTCCCGATCGTGATAGCTGCCAGAGAAGAACTAACTGTCGTATTTATGAATGCTATGTTTTAATAACTACACTGGGTGTAGAGATGTAATACCCGAACAGTTCTGAGTCTTCACACACGTTACTACCGCCGAAAAGACTTAACAAATTCTTGCAAGCGGAAAATCTTGAACAAGAATTGCACGTCCCAATCATGATAGCTACATGAGAAGAACTGACTGTGTAACAACAGGCTTAAGAAAATTTCCAACTCCCATCCAGCATTTAATTGGTGGAAGGAAGTCACATGGTTACAACGAACATGATTTCCAAATTTTCATGCCGTAAAGTGCATCAACTTTGTAAGAGCATGCATAGCTGGTAATCACAGAAAACACTTATCTCATGCATAACTGCGTTTTACAATAACTTCATACTTTAATAAGATCATATTTGAAAGTCATTTAACAGATATAAATATATAGGAACTGTAGCTAATACAGTAGTCTGTGTTCAGTTCAAGTGTCTTAACACAACGATAATTAATTCACGCACAGCCGGGGAAACGTTTATCATTCACGCACGCGCGCACATTTCCACAGACATAGTACATGAATAAATAATAAATAAAGTAATACACAGTTTTATTAAACCTAATTTTTTATCCTTTCTAAAATACAAAACTTATATCGCAAAAACCAAACCTAACAAAACTACCAATTTAAACATGAATGTTCGTAGTCTGTGAATTACACAAGCCTGAATTGCTTACCAGGATCCTGTGTTTCATTGCAGGATTATCCCCTTCCAGCATATATTTTTTTTTTCCTAGTTGACTAACAAAATTAAAAAATTTTTTTTTTTGATACAACCAAAACAATTTCCTAATCCTAAGAATAATAATAATAATAATACCCTCAAACATAAAATCAAATAAACACCTTCTTTGCAATACTAACATTTCATAACTGTCAACGTGACAGAAACAACAAACCAAAGACACGTGGTAACCTTTAAACCAAAACAAATACACATGTTCTTGACAAGCAGATAGCAATTACGCAGGGTCACAAGGTACAACAGACTGCATTCCTTATCTTTACTAGATTATCGCTCATTCACAGAATTACCCTGCATACCACATTTATACCTGAACTGACATATTTTAAATAACTACACATTCTTACACCCTATTTCCTGACATTTATTTATGAGTTTTTTTTGTATAAAATTCTCTCAGTTTTGAAACGCACACGTTTACTTGGAAATATAGGTTTGAATTTATCTAATATACGCTGTACTTTATTTTGCTCGCTGCCCGTTATCTGCCTTCTGTGGGTCGGCAAGTTACGCGTTATCTTATCAGCTTGTTGTATAGCCGGTCGGGCTAATGTATACGGCTCATATACGAACCTCTCCTTACCCCTCCTGCGTCCTAATCTGATATTGTGTCGATTATTATAAACCGTACACTGCCATGTTTCGTTCGGAAATTCAATTGTAGCGTGCAGTTTATTCAATTTGTCGACTTCCAAAATAATATCATGTCCGAGTTTTCTAACTACAAGTACAGCGACCTCTATTTCAATTCCCTGTACGTATTTTGTTATAAGTGTCTGTTTTTCAACTAGCTGCGACTCACCAGTCGCTGATTTTATAATTGGGTGACCTACCGGCAGAATCGGAATTTGTATAAAGTGGTTCTTATGCCTCTTTAGTAACCGCTCGTCCATCAGCGATATTTCTGCGCCGCTGTCGAACAATACCTCGTCAATGTAACAACTGATTTTCGCTTCGACAATAAGGTCGGAGTCATTTTCAAGACTAATATTTTCCTCACATTCATTACTATTATCATTACTACACATTAAACTATCCCTAATTTCTGCAGGATATAGGCCAGACACAACAATTTTATTCTTACAACTAACATTACTCACATTCAATCGATTGAACTGCTTTTTAACTGAATCACTTTCAGTAACTGTTGCTAATAAGTTGGTATTAAATTGCTGAGTTGTATTTTTATGTTGTTGTGATTGTGGGTGTTTTTGTGGTGGTTGAACTTGAAACTGATTACGCGGTGGTTCATTACTATTTACTATAATTGTTTCCACCTTATTGTCATCAGTATCATTCACCTCTCTATCCTTCATAAATACCTTAGTATCTAATTTAGTTTCATCTAGTACCCCACCATTATGACATGTGTCATAAACACCTGCACCATTTGTATCAATACTAGTTCCAGGCTCTACTACCGGTTCGGAATTTTTATGTGATATGCATAAACTTTCCGAATCAATAATAGCTTCAGATTCTACTATTCGTTCACGGTTCTCATACGCTATTTCTGTTACATTATAAACTATCACCTCATCACAGCAATTATCTAAAGTATGTTCTGGACTAATAGTGTTGCTACTACTAATTTCACTTTCGTTATCTTCACTACCATTTGTTGCAGACTCTAGATACTCGACCTTACCGAGAGATGAACTACTAGGCCCTAAGGGTGGGTTGTTTCTGTATAATCACTTTCAATTTCATCTACTACGCTACTGTTCTCAGTTAATCCTTCAGATGTTACATCTTGGTTAACTTCCATATTACTTTCTTTGAGAGTATGTTCCACAGGAACATTTGGTACTTCAAAATTATCAGAAGGTACAATATTCTCAACAGTTAAATCTACTTCAATATCAGCTGACATTTCCTGTAGTTTCGCCATTTTATCCTTTCTATCGGCTTCCATTTCTTCCGAAACTTTCCGCATACTGGCGACAAGTTCTTCATCCTCGGCTTTCATCTTCTCATGCCAGGCTTTATTTTCCTCTGCGAGTTGCTGTATACCGGCTTTATTTTCTTCTGAAATTTTCTGTACACTCGCTTCCATCTTCGCTTCCATGGTTTTCAAATTAGCTAATAAGTCAGCTAAAGCATTCTTTATTTCTGCTAAATCCGCCATAGGGATCAAATTTAATTTTAAAATTTTACAAAACTTTAAATCTACTGATTTATACGCTAAGAAAATTATTATTACTACAAGATTATTAACGTAGTGTAATCAGTTTATACACACACAGTAAGCAGTTCAATATATCAAAATGTAAACATACCTTATCTAACACAAAAAACAACTAATAATCTACCTCCAATATACTGATAAAATTGTTCATATATGACACACAAGAAAATATTCACAATTGATAAATTATATTCTCAGATTTTCATATGAACCATACACACACAAATATAACATTAATTACAATTATACCTCGGATTTTACCCACAAAATTTATATTCTTTGACATATATAGAATAGCGTAAAATTAACGCTATTTTACGAGCCCCACGTTGCTAAGCGCCAAATATCTCTATGCGACAACACAGATTACTTAACTATTGGCGTATAGGATATGGTAGTATGTGTATCTTAATGCAAAATTTATATTGGAGGGTTTAAGATTATTTATTGCACACAAGACATATGTAATTTTTTATATGATATATTTGACAAGCATAATAATGGTAGTGTTTGATATATAGTCTTTTAAAGTGTTAATTACTGTTCATACACGTGATGTGATACGTTACATATGTGATGATTCCCACGACGATGATGATGAAAAAGGGGGGCCTTTGCTGTGTCGTTGAGTCGTCCGGCGTGGCGTATTGATGACAGACGGTTCACCCTGGAAACGCTTCCAGCTGGGCTGGTGTCCTGTAGTTCCAACGATGACACTGACGCTTCGCACACCACAACGGTTCTATGGATACTACTGGTTAAACATCATATAGAATTTATAATTTACAAGTATCTCAGGTCACAGTGAGTTATACGTAGAAACGGTATACTAGGCTTATACCAATCCGGTCTCTTCAAGTGTTCACGCGTACCACTGGGTCTACCGCGATCAGCAGACCTCCCTATGCGGAAATCTTCCACTCACGCGGAAACTAATGATGACAAAATTTACTACTAAGTAATTATTAAATTTACTGGTACTGCAGAATACCTCACACAGTAACACAGTTCAAGTTTACTTATTTACACACGCAATGTTTTAATAATAATACCGTGTGTAGAGATGTAATATTCAAACAGTTCTGAGTCTTCGCACGCGTTACTACCGCCAAAGAAACTTACAAATTCTTGCAAGCGCAAAAATCTTGAACAAGAATTGCACGTCCCGATCGTGATAGCTGCCAGAGAAGAACTAACTGTCGTATTTATGAATGCTATGTTTTAATAACTACACTGGGTGTAGAGATGTAATACCCGAACAGTTCTGAGTCTTCACACACGTTACTACCGCCGAAAAGACTTAACAAATTCTTGCAAGCGGAAAATCTTGAACAAGAATTGCACGTCCCAATCGTGATAGCTACATGAGAAGAACTGACTGTGTAACAACAGGCTTAAGAAAATTTCCAACTCCCATCCAGCATTTAATTGGTGGAAGGAAGTCACATGGTTACAACGAACATGATTTCCAAATTTTCATGCCGTAAAGTGCATCAACTTTGTAAGAGCATGCATAGCTGGTAATCACAGAAAACACTTATCTCATGCATAACTGCGTTTTACAATAACTTCATACTTTAATAAGATCATATTTGAAAGTCATTTAACAGATAGAAATATATAGGAACTGTAGCTAATACAGTAGTCTGTGTTCAGTTCAAGTGTCTTAACACAACGATAATTAATTCACGCACAGCCGGGGAAACGTTTATCACTCACGCACGCGCGCACATTTCCACAGACATAGTACATGAATAAATAATAAATAAAGTAATACACAGTTTTATTAAACCTAATTCCTTATCCTTTCTAAAATACAAAACTTATATCGCAAAAACCAAACCTAACAAAACTACCAATTTAAACATGAATGTTCGTAGTCTGTGAATTACACAAGCCTGCATTGCTTACCAGGATCCTGTGTTTCATTGCAGGATTATCCCCTTCCAGCATATATTTTTTTTTTCCTAGTTGACTAACAAAATTAAAATTTTTTTTTTTTTGATACAACCAAAACAATTTCCTAATCCTAAGAATAATAATAATAATAATACCCTCAAACATAAAATCAAATAAACACCTTCTTTGGAATACTAACATTTCATAACTGTCAACGTGACAGAAACAACAAACCAAAGACACGTGGTAACCTTTAAACCAAAACAAATACACATGTTCTTGACAAGCAGATAGCAATTACGCAGGGTCACAAGGTACAACAGACTGCATTCCTTATCTTTACTAGATTATCGCTCATTCACAGAATTACCCTGCATACCACATTTATACCTGAACTGACATATTTTAAATAACTACACATTCTTACACCCTATTTCCTGACATTTATTTATGAGTTTTTTTTGTATAAAATTCTCTCAGTTTTGAAACGCACACGTTTACTTGGAAATATAGGTTTGAATTTATCTAATATACGCTGTACTTTATTTTGCTCGCTGCCCGTTATCTGCCTTCTGTGGGTCAGCAAGTTACGCGTTATCTTATCAGCTTGTTGAATAGCCGGTCGGGCTAATGTATACGGCTCATATACGAACCTCTCCTTACCCCTCCTGCGTCCTAATCTGATAATGTGTCGATTATTATTAACCGTACACTGCCATGTTTCGTTCGGAAATTCAATTGTAGCGTGCAGTTTATTCAATTTGTCGACTTCCAAAATAATATCATGTCCGAGTTTTCTAACTACAAGTACAGCGACCTCTATTTCAATTCCCTGTACGTATTTTGTTATAAGTGTCTGTTTTTCAACTAGCTGCGACTCACCCGTCGCTGATTTTATAATTGGGTGACCTACCGGCAGAATCGGAATTTGTATAAAGTGGTTCTTATGCCTCTTTAGTAACCGCTCGTCCATCAGCGATATTTCTGCGCCGCTGTCGAACAATACCTCGTCAATGTAACAACTGATTTTCGCTTCGACAATAAGGTCGGTGTCATTTTCAAGACTAATATTTTCCTCACATTCATTACTATTATCATTACTACACATTAAACTATCCCTAATTTCTGCAGGATATAGGCCAGACACAACAATTTTATTATTACAACTAACATTACTCACATTCAATCGATTGAACTGCTTTTTAACTGAATCACTTTCAGTAACTGTTGCTAATAAGTTGGTATTAAATTGCTGAGTTGTATTTTTATGTTGTTGTGATTGTGGGTGTTTTTGTGGTGGTTGAACTTGAAACTGATTACGCGGTGGTTCATTACTATTTACTATAATTGTTTCCACCTTATTGTCATCAGTATCATTCACCTCTCTATCCTTCATAAATACCTTAGTATCTAATTTAGTTTCATCTAGTACCCCACCATTATGACATGTGTCATAAACACCTGCACCATTTGTATCAATACTAGTTCCAGGCTCTACTACCGGTTCGGAATTTTTATGTGATATGCATAAACTTTCCGAATCAATAATAGCTTCAGATTCTACTATTCGTTCACGGTTCTCATACGCTATTTCTGTTACATTATAAACTATCACCTCATCACAGCAATTATCTAAAGTATGTTCTGGACTAATAGTGTTGCTACTACTAATTTCACTTTCGTTATCTTCACTACCATTTGTTGCAGACTCTAGATACTCGACCTTACCGAGAGATGAACTACTAGGCCCTAAGGGTGGGTTGTTTCTGTATAATCACTTTCAATTTCATCTACTACGCTACTGTTCTCAGTTAATCCTTCAGATGTTACATCTTGGTTAACTTCCATATTACTTTCTTTGAGAGTATGTTCCACAGGAACATTTGGTACTTCAAAATTATCAGAAGGTACAATATTCTCAACAGTTAAATCTACTTCAATATCAGCTGACATTTCCTGTAGTTTCGCCATTTTATCCTTTCTATCGGCTTCCATTTCTTCCGAAACTTTCCGCATACTGGCGACAAGTTCTTCATCCTCGGCTTTCATCTTCTCATGCCAGGCTTTATTTTCCTCTGCGAGTTGCTGTATACCGGCTTTATTTTCTTCTGAAATTTTCTGTACACTCGCTTCCATCTTCGCTTCCATGGTTTTCAAATTAGCTAATAAGTCAGCTAAAGCATTCTTTATTTCTGCTAAATCCGCCATAGGGATCAAATTTAATTTTAAAATTTTACAAAACTTTAAATCTACTGATTTATACGCTAAGAAAATTATTATTACTACAAGATTATTAACGTAGTGTAATCAGTTTATACACACACAGTAAGCAGTTCAATATATCAAAATGTAAACATACCTTATCTAACACAAAAAACAACTAATAATCTACCTCCAATATACTGATAAAATTGTTCATATATGACACACAAGAAAATATTCACAATTGATAAATTATATTCTCAGATTTTCATATGAACCATACACACACAAATATAACATTAATTACAATTATACCTCGGATTTTACCCACAAAATTTATATTCTTTGACATATATAGAATAGCGTAAAATTAACGCTATTTTACGAGCCCCACGTTGCTAAGCGCCAAATATCTCTATGCGACAACACAGATTACTTAACTATTGGCGTATAGGATATGGTAGTATGTGTATCTTAATGCAAAATTTATATTGGAGGGTTTAAGATTATTTATTGCACACAAGACATATGTAATTTTTTATATGATATATTTGACAAGCATAATAATGGTAGTGTTTGATATATAGTCTTTTAAAGTGTTAATTACTGTTCATACACGTGATGTGATACGTTACATATGTGATGATTCCCACGACGATGATGATGAAAAAGGGGGGCCTTTGCTGTGTCGTTGAGTCGTCCGGCGTGGCGTATTGATGACAGACGGTTCACCCTGGAAACGCTTCCAGCTGGGCTGGTGTCCTGTAGTTCCAACGATGACACTGACGCTTCGCACACCACAACGGTTCTATGGATACTACTGGTTAAACATCATATAGAATTTATAATTTACAAGTATCTCAGGTCACAGTGAGTTATACGTAGAAACGGTATACTAGGCTTATACCAATCCGGTCTCTTCAAGTGTTCACGCGTAACACTGGGTCTACCGCGATCAGCAGACCTCCCTATGCGGAAATCTTCCACTCACGCGGAAACTAATGATGACAAAATTTACTACTAAGTAATTATTAAATTTACTGGTACTGCAGAATACCTCACACAGTAACACAGTTCAAGTTTACTTATTTACACACGCAATGTTTTAATAATAATACCGTGTGTAGAGATGTAATATTCAAACAGTTCTGAGTCTTCGCACGCGTTACTACCGCCAAAGAAACTTACAAATTCTTGCAAGCGCAAAAATCTTGAACAAGAATTGCACGTCCCGATCGTGATAGCTGCCAGAGAAGAACTAACTGTCGTATTTATGAATGCTATGTTTTAATAACTACACTGGGTGTAGAGATGTAATACCCGAACAGTTCTGAGTCTTCACACACGTTACTACCGCCGAAAAGACTTAACAAATTCTTGCAAGCGGAAAATCTTGAACAAGAATTGCACGTCCCAATCGTGATAGCTACATGAGAAGAACTGACTGTGTAACAACAGGCTTAAGAAAATTTCCAACTCCCATCCAGCATTTAATTGGTGGAAGGAAGTCACATGGTTACAACGAACATGATTTCCAAATTTTCATGCCGTAAAGTGCATCAACTTTGTAAGAGCATGCATAGCTGGTAATCACAGAAAACACTTATCTCATGGATAACTGCGTTTTACAATAACTTCATACTTTAATAAGATCATATTTGAAAGTCATTTAACAGATAGAAATATATAGGAACTGTAGCTAATACAGTAGTCTGTGTTCAGTTCAAGTGTCTTAACACAACGATAATTAATTCACGCACAGCCGGGGAAACGTTTATCACTCACGCACGCGCGCACATTTCCACAGACATAGTACATGAATAAATAATAAATAAAGTAATACACAGTTTTATTAAACCTAATTCCTTATCCTTTCTAAAATACAAAACTTATATCGCAAAAACCAAACCTAACAAAACTACCAATTTAAACATGAATGTTCGTAGTCTGTGAATTACACAAGCCTGCATTGCTTACCAGGATCCTGTGTTTCATTGCAGGATTATCCCCTTCCAGCATATATTTTTTTTTTCCTAGTTGACTAACAAAATTAAAATTTTTTTTTTTTTGATACAACCAAAACAATTTCCTAATCCTAAGAATAATAATAATAATAATACCCTCAAACATAAAATCAAATAAACACCTTCTTTGGAATACTAACATTTCATAACTGTCAACGTGACAGAAACAACAAACCAAAGACACGTGGTAACCTTTAAACCAAAACAAATACACATGTTCTTGACAAGCAGATAGCAATTACGCAGGGTCACAAGGTACAACAGACTGCATTCCTTATCTTTACTAGATTATCGCTCATTCACAGAATTACCCTGCATACCACATTTATACCTGAACTGACATATTTTAAATAACTACACATTCTTACACCCTATTTCCTGACATTTATTTATGAGTTTTTTTTGTATAAAATTCTCTCAGTTTTGAAACGCACACGTTTACTTGGAAATATAGGTTTGAATTTATCTAATATACGCTGTACTTTATTTTGCTCGCTGCCCGTTATCTGCCTTCTGTGGGTCAGCAAGTTACGCGTTATCTTATCAGCTTGTTGAATAGCCGGTCGGGCTAATGTATACGGCTCATATACGAACCTCTCCTTACCCCTCCTGCGTCCTAATCTGATAATGTGTCGATTATTATTAACCGTACACTGCCATGTTTCGTTCGGAAATTCAATTGTAGCGTGCAGTTTATTCAATTTGTCGACTTCCAAAATAATATCATGTCCGAGTTTTCTAACTACAAGTACAGCGACCTCTATTTCAATTCCCTGTACGTATTTTGTTATAAGTGTCTGTTTTTCAACTAGCTGCGACTCACCCGTCGCTGATTTTATAATTGGGTGACCTACCGGCAGAATCGGAATTTGTATAAAGTGGTTCTTATGCCTCTTTAGTAACCGCTCGTCCATCAGCGATATTTCTGCGCCGCTGTCGAACAATACCTCGTCAATGTAACAACTGATTTTCGCTTCGACAATAAGGTCGGAGTCATTTTCAAGACTAATATTTTCCTCACATTCATTACTATTATCATTACTACACATTAAACTATCCCTAATTTCTGCAGGATATAGGCCAGACACAACAATTTTATTCTTACAACTAACATTACTCACATTCAATCGATTGAACTGCTTTTTAACTGAATCACTTTCAGTAACTGTTGCTAATAAGTTGGTATTAAATTGCTGAGTTGTATTTTTATGTTGTTGTGATTGTGGGTGTTTTGGTGGTGGTTGAACTTGAAACTGATTACGCGGTGGTTCATTACTATTTACTATAATTGTTTCCACCTTATTGTCATCAGTATCATTCACCTCTCTATCCTTCATAAATACCTTAGTATCTAATTTAGTTTCATCTAGTACCCCACCATTATGACATGTGTCATAAACACCTGCACCATTTGTATCAATACTAGTTCCAGGCTCTACTACCGGTTCGGAATTTTTATGTGATATGCATAAACTTTCCGAATCAATAATAGCTTCAGATTCTACTATTCGTTCACGGTTCTCATACGCTATTTCTGTTACATTATAAACTATCACCTCATCACAGCAATTATCTAAAGTATGTTCTGGACTAATAGTGTTGCTACTACTAATTTCACTTTCGTTATCTTCACTACCATTTGTTGCAGACTCTAGATACTCGACCTTACCGAGAGATGAACTACTAGGCCCTAAGGGTGGGTTGTTTCTGTATAATCACTTTCAATTTCATCTACTACGCTACTGTTCTCAGTTAATCCTTCAGATGTTACATCTTGGTTAACTTCCATATTACTTTCTTTGAGAGTATGTTCCACAGGAACATTTGGTACTTCAAAATTATCAGAAGGTACAATATTCTCAACAGTTAAATCTACTTCAATATCAGCTGACATTTCCTGTAGTTTCGCCATTTTATCCTTTCTATCGGCTTCCATTTCTTCCGAAACTTTCCGCATACTGGCGACAAGTTCTTCATCCTCGGCTTTCATCTTCTCATGCCAGGCTTTATTTTCCTCTGCGAGTTGCTGTATACCGGCTTTATTTTCTTCTGAAATTTTCTGTACACTCGCTTCCATCTTCGCTTCCATGGTTTTCAAATTAGCTAATAAGTCAGCTAAAGCATTCTTTATTTCTGCTAAATCCGCCATAGGGATCAAATTTAATTTTAAAATTTTACAAAACTTTAAATCTACTGATTTATACGCTAAGAAAATTATTATTACTACAAGATTATTAACGTAGTGTAATCAGTTTATACACACACAGTAAGCAGTTCAATATATCAAAATGTAAACATACCTTATCTAACACAAAAAACAACTAATAATCTACCTCCAATATACTGATAAAATTGTTCATATATGACACACAAGAAAATATTCACAATTGATAAATTATATTCTCAGATTTTCATATGAACCATACACACACAAATATAACATTAATTACAATTATACCTCGGATTTTACCCACAAAATTTATATTCTTTGACATATATAGAATAGCGTAAAATTAACGCTATTTTACGAGCCCCACGTTGCTAAGCGCCAAATATCTCTATGCGACAACACAGATTACTTAACTATTGGCGTATAGGATATGGTAGTATGTGTATCTTAATGCAAAATTTATATTGGAGGGTTTAAGATTATTTATTGCACACAAGACATATGTAATTTTTTATATGATATATTTGACAAGCATAATAATGGTAGTGTTTGATATATAGTCTTTTAAAGTGTTAATTACTGTTCATAAACGTGATGTGATACGTTACATATGTGATGATTCCCACGACGATGATGATGAAAAAGGGGGGGGCTTTGCTGTGTCGTTGAGTCGTCCGGCGTGGCGTATTGATGACAGACGGTTCACCCTGGAAACGCTTCCAGCTGGGCTGGTGTCCTGTAGTTCCAACGATGACACTGACGCTTCGCACACCACAACGGTTCTATGGATACTACTGGTTAAACACCATATAGAATTTATAATTTACAAGTATCTCAGGTCACAGTGAGTTATACGTAGAAACGGTATACTAGGCTTATACCAATCCGGTCTCTTCAAGTGTTCACGCGTACCACTGGGTCTACCGCGATCAGCAGACCTCCCTATGCGGAAATCTTCCACTCACGCGGAAACTAATGATGACAAAATTTACTACTAAGTAATTATTAAATTTACTGGTACCGCAGAATACCTCACACAGTAACACAGTTCAAGTTTACTTATTTACACACGCAATGTTTTAATAATAATACCGTGTGTAGAGATGTAATATTCAAACAGTTCTGAGTCTTCGCACGCGTTACTACCGCCAAAGAAACTTACAAATTCTTGCAAGCGCAAAAATCTTGAACAAGAATTGCACGTCCCGATCGTGATAGCTGCCAGAGAAGAACTAACTGTCGTATTTATGAATGCTATGTTTTAATAACTACACTGGGTGTAGAGATGTAATACCCGAACAGTTCTGAGTCTTCACACACGTTACTACCGCCGAAAAGACTTAACAAATTCTTGCAAGCGGAAAATCTTGAACAAGAATTGCACGTCCCAATCGTGATAGCTACATGAGAAGAACTGACTGTGTAACAACAGGCTTAAGAAAATTTCCAACTCCCATCCAGCATTTAATTGGTGGAAGGAAGTCACATGGTTACAACGAACATGATTTCCAAATTTTCATGCCGTAAAGTGCATCAACTTTGTAAGAGCATGCATAGCTGGTAATCACAGAAAACACTTATCTCATGCATAACTGCGTTTTACAATAACTTCATACTTTAATAAGATCATATTTGAAAGTCATTTAACAGATAGAAATATATAGGAACTGTAGCTAATACAGTAGTCTGTGTTCAGTTCAAGTGTCTTAACACAACGATAATTAATTCACGCACAGCCGGGGAAACGTTTATCACTCACGCACGCGCGCACATTTCCACAGACATAGTACATGAATAAATAATAAATAAAGTAATACACAGTTTTATTAAACCTAATTCCTTATCCTTTCTAAAATACAAAACTTATATCGCAAAAACCAAACCTAACAAAACTACCAATTTAAACATGAATGTTCGTAGTCTGTGAATTACACAAGCCTGCATTGCTTACCAGGATCCTGTGTTTCATTGCAGGATTATCCCCTTCCAGCATATATTTTTTTTTTCCTAGTTGACTAACAAAATTAAAATTTTTTTTTTTTGATACAACCAAAACAATTTCCTAATCCTAAGAATAATAATAATAATAATACCCTCAAACATAAAATCAAATAAACACCTTCTTTGGAATACTAACATTTCATAACTGTCAACGTGACAGAAACAACAAACCAAAGACACGTGGTAACCTTTAAACCAAAACAAATACACATGTTCTTGACAAGCAGATAGCAATTACGCAGGGTCACAAGGTACAACAGACTGCATTCCTTATCTTTACTAGATTATCGCTCATTCACAGAATTACCCTGCATACCACATTTATACCTGAACTGACATATTTTAAATAACTACACATTCTTACACCCTATTTCCTGACATTTATTTATGAGTTTTTTTTGTATAAAATTCTCTCAGTTTTGAAACGCACACGTTTACTTGGAAATATAGGTTTGAATTTATCTAATATACGCTGTACTTTATTTTGCTCGCTGCCCGTTATCTGCCTTCTGTGGGTCAGCAAGTTACGCGTTATCTTATCAGCTTGTTGAATAGCCGGTCGGGCTAATGTATACGGCTCATATACGAACCTCTCCTTACCCCTCCAGCGTCCTAATCTGATAATGTGTCGTTTATTATTAACCGTACACTGCCATGTTTCGTTCGGAAATTCAATTGTAGCGTGCAGTTTATTCAATTTGTCGACTTCCAAAATAATATCATGTCCGAGTTTTCTAACTACAAGTACAGCGACCTCTATTTCAATTCCCTGTACGTATTTTGTTATAAGTGTCTGTTTTTCAACTAGCTGCGACTCACCCGTCGCTGATTTTATAATTGGGTGACCTACCGGCAGAATCGGAATTTGTATAAAGTGGTTCTTATGCCTCTTTAGTAACCGCTCGTCCATCAGCGATATTTCTGCGCCGCTGTCGAACAATACCTCGTCAATGTAACAACTGATTTTCGCTTCGACAATAAGGTCGGTGTCATTTTCAAGACTAATATTTTCCTCACATTCATTACTATTATCATTACTACACATTAAACTATCCCTAATTTCTGCAGGATATAGGCCAGACACAACAATTTTATTCTTACAACTAACATTACTCACATTCAATCGATTGAACTGCTTTTTAACTGAATCACTTTCAGTAACTGTTGCTAATAAGTTGGTATTAAATTGCTGAGTTGTATTTTTATGTTGTTGTGATTGTGGGTGTTTTTGTGGTGGTTGAACTTGAAACTGATTACGCGGTGGTTCATTACTATTTACTATAATTGTTTCCACCTTATTGTCATCAGTATCATTCACCTCTCTATCCTTCATAAATACCTTAGTATCTAATTTAGTTTCATCTAGTACCCCACCATTATGACATGTGTCATAAACACCTGCACCATTTGTATCAATACTAGTTCCAGGCTCTACTACCGGTTCGGAATTTTTATGTGATATGCATAAACTTTCCGAATCAATAGTAGCTTCAGATTCTACTATTCGTTCACGGTTCTCATACGCTATATCTGTTACCTTATAAACTATCACCTCATCACAGCAATTATCTAAAGTATGTTCTGGACTAATAGTGTTGCTACTACTAATTTCACTTTCGTTATCTTCACTACCATTTGTTGCAGACTCTAGATACTCGACCTTACCGAGAGATGAACTACTAGGCCCTAAGGGTGGGTTGTTTCTGTATAATCACTTTCAATTTCATCTACTACGCTACTGTTCTCAGTTAATCCTTCAGATGTTACATCTTGGTTAACTTCCATATTACTTTCTTTGAGAGTATGTTCCACAGGAACATTTGGTACTTCAAAATTATCAGAAGGTACAATATTCTCAACAGTTAAATCTACTTCAATATCAGCTGACATTTCCTGTAGTTTCGCCATTTTATCCTTTCTATCGGCTTCCATTTCTTCCGAAACTTTCCGCATACTGGCGACAAGTTCTTCATCCTCGGCTTTCATCTTCTCATGCCAGGCTTTATTTTCCTCTGCGATATGCTGTATACCGGCTTTATTTTCTTCTAAAATTTTCTGTACACTCGCTTCCATCTTCGCTTCCATGGTTTTCATATTTGCTAATAAGTCAGCTAAAGCCTTCTTTATTTCTGCTAAATCCGCCATAGGGATCAAATTTAATTATAAAATTTAACAAAAATTTAAATCTACTGATTTATAAGCTAAGAAAATTATTATTACTACAAGATTATTAACGTAGTGTAATCAGTTTATACACACACAGTAAGCAGTTCAATATATCAAAATGTAAGCATACCTTATCTAACACACAAAACAACTAATAATCTACCTCCAATATACTGATAAAATTGTTCATATATGACACACAAGAAAATATGTACAATTGATAAATTATATCCTCAGATTTTCACATGAACCATACACACACAAATATAACATTAATTACAATTATACGTCGGATTTTACCCACAAAATTTATATTCTTTGACATATATAGAATAGCGTAAAATTAACGCTATTTTACGAGCCCCACGTTGCTAAGCGCCAAATATCTCTATGCGACAACACAGATTACTTAACTATTGGCGTATAGGATATGGTAGTATGTGTATCTTAATGCAAAATTTATATTGGAGAGTTTAAGATTATTTATTGCACACAAGACATATGTAATTGTTTATATGATATATTTGACAAGCATAATAATGGTAGTGTTTGATATATAGTCTTTTAAAGTGTTAATTACTGTTCATACACGTGATGTGATACGTTACATATGTGATGATTCCCACGACGATGATGATGAAAAAGGGGGGGGCTTTGCTGTGTCGTTGAGTCGTCCGGCGTGGCGTATTGATGACAGACGGTTCACCCTGGAAACGCTTCCAGCTGGGCTGGTGTCCTGTAGTTCCAACGATGACACTGACGCTTCGCACACCACAACGGTTCTATGGATACTACTGGTTAAACATCATATAGAGTTTATAATTTACAAGTATCTCAGGTCACAGTGAGTTATACGTAGAAACGGTATACTAGGCTTATACCAATCCGGTCTCTTCAAGTGTTCACGCGTACCACTGGGTCTACCGCGATCAGCAGACCTCCCTATGCGGAAATCTTCCGCTCACGCGGAAACTAATGATGACAGAATTTACTACTAAGTAATTATTAAATTTACTTTTACTGCAGAATACCTCATACAGTAACACAGTTCAAGTTCACTTATTTACACACGCAATGTTTTAATAATAATACCGTGTGTAGAGATGTAATATTCAAACAGTTCTGAGTCTTCGCACGCGTTACTACCGCCAACGAAACTTACAAATTCTTGCAAGCGCAAAAATCTTGAACAAGAATTGCACGTCCCGATCGTGATAGCTGCCAGAGAAGAACTAACTGTCGTATTTATGAATTCTATGTTTAAATAACTACACTGGGTGTAGAGATGTAATACCTGAACAGTTCTGAGTCTTCACACACGTTGCTACCGCCGAAAAGACTTAACAAATTCTTGCAAGCGGAAAATCTTGAACAAGAATTGCACGTCCCAATCGTGATAGCTACATGAGAAGAACTGACTGTGTAACAACAGGCTTAAGAAAATTTCCAACTCCCATCCAGCATTTAATTGGTGGAAGGAAGTCACATGGTTACAACGAACATGATTTCCAAATTTTCATGCCGTAAAGTGTATCAACTTTGTAAGAGCATGCATAGCTGGTAATCACAGAAAACACTTATCTCATGCATAACTGCGTTTTACAATAACTTCATACTTTAATAAGATCATATTTGAAAGTCATTTAACAGATAGAAATATATAGGAACTGTAGCTAATACAGTAGTCTATGTTCAGTTCAAGTGTCTTAACACAACGATAATTAATTCACGCACAGCCGGGGAAACGTTTATCACTCACGCACGCGCGCACATTTCTACAGACATAGTACATGAATAAATAATAAATAAAGTAATACACTGTTTTATTAAACCTAATTCCTTATCCTTTCTAAAATACAAAACTTATATCGCAAAAACCAAACCTAACAAAACTACCAATTTAAACATGAATGTTCGTAGTCTGTGAATTACACAAGCCTGCATTGCTTACAAGGATCCTGTGTTTCATTGCAGGATTATCCCCTTCCAGCATATATTTTTTTTTCCTAGTTGACTAACAAAATTAAAAATTTTTTTTTTTGATACAACCAAAACAATTTCCTAATCCTAAGAATAATAATAATAATAATACCCTCAAACATAAAATCAAATAAACACCTTCTTTGCAATACTAACATTTCATAACTGTCAACGTGACAGAAACAACAAACCAAAGACACGTTGTAACCTTTAAACCAAAACAAATACACATGTTCTTGACAAGCAGATAGCAATTACGCAGGGTCACAAGGTACAACAGACTGCATTCCTTATCTTTACTAGATTATCGCTCATTCACAGAATTACCCTGCATACCACATTTATACCTGAACTGACATATTTTAAATAACTACACATTCTTACACCCTATTTCCTGACATTTATTTATGAGTTTTTTTTTGTATAAAATTCTCTCAGTTTTGAAACGCACACGTTTACTTGGAAATATAGGTTTGAATTTATCTAATATACGCTGTACTTTATTTTGCTCGCTGCCCGTTATCTGCCTTCTGTGGGTCAGCAAGTTACGCGTTATCTTATCAGCTTGTTGAATAGCCGGTCGGGCTAATGTATACGGCTCATATACGAACCTCTCCTTACCCCTCCTGCGTCCTAATCTGATATTGTGTCGATTATTATTAACCGTACACTGCCATGTTTCGTTCGGAAATTCAATTGTAGCGTGCAGTTTATTCAATTTGTCGACTTCCAAAATAATATCATGTCCGAGTTTTCTAACTACAAGTACAGCGACCTCTATTTCAATTCCCTGTACGTATTTTGTTATAAGTGTCTGTTTTTCAACTAGCTGCGACTCACCCGTCGCTGATTTTATAATTGGGTGACCTACCGGCAGAATCGGAATTTGTATAAAGTGGTTCTTATGCCTCTTTAGTAACCGCTCGTCCATCAGCGATATTTCTGCGCCGCTGTCGAACAATACCTCGTCAATGTAACAACTGATTTTCGCTTCGACAATAAGGTCGGTGTCATTTTCAAGACTAATATTTTCCTCACATTCATTATTATTATCATTACTACACATTAAACTATCCCTAATTTCTGCAGGATATAGGCCAGACACAACAATTTTGTTCTTACAACTAACATTACTCACATTCAATCGATTGAACTGCTTTTTAACTGAATCACTTTCAGTAACTGTTGCTAATAAGTTGGTATTAAATTGCTGAGTTGTATTTTTATGTTGTTGTGATTGTGGGTGTTTTTGTGGTGGTTGAACTTGAAACTGATTACGCGGTGGTTCATTACTATTTACTATATTTGTTTCCACCTTATTGTCATCAGTATCATTCACCTCTCTATCCTTCATAAATACCTTAGTATCTAATTTAGTTTCATCTAGTACCCCACCATTATGACATGTGTCATAAACACCTGCACCATTTGTATCAATACTAGTTCCAGGCTCTACTACCGGTTCGGAATTTTTATGTGATATGCATAAACGTTCCGAATCAATAGTAGCTTCAGATTCTACTATTCGTTCACGGTTCTCATACGCTATATCTGTTACCTTATAAACTATCACCTCATCACAGCAATTATCTAAAGTATGTTCTGGACTAATAGTGTTGCTACTACTAATTTCACTTTCGTTATCTTCACTACCATTTGTTGCAGACTCTAGATACTCGACCTTACCGAGAGATGAACTACTAGGCCCTAAGGGTGGGTTGTTTCTGTATAATCACTTTCAATTTCATCTACTACGCTACTGTTCTCAGTTAATCCTTCAGATGTTACATCTTGGTTAACTTCCATATTACTTTCTTTGAGAGTATGTTCCACAGGAACATTTGGTACTTCAAAATTATCACAAGGTACAATATTCTCAACAGTTAAATCTACTTCAATATCAGCTGACATTTCCTGTAGTTTCACCATTTTATCCTTTCTATCGGCTTCCATTTCTTCCGAAAACTTCCGCATACTGGCGACAAGTTCTTCATCCTCGGCTTTCATCTTCTCATGCCAGGCTTTATTTTCCTCTGCGAGTTGCTGTATACCGGCTTTATTTTCTTCTGAAATTTTCTGTACACTCGCTTCCATCTTCGCTTCCATGGTTTTCATATTAGCTAATAAGTCAGCTAAAGCCTTCTTTATTTCTGCTAAATCCGCCATAGGGATCAAATTTAATTATAAAATTTAACAAAAATTTAAATCTGCTGATTTATACGCTAAGAAAATTATTATTACTACAAGATTATTAACGTAGTGTAATCAGTTTATACACACACAGTAAGCAGTTCAATATATCAAAATGTAAACATACCTTATCTAACACACAAAACAACTAATAATCTACCTCCAATATACTGATAAAATTGTTCATATATGACACACAAGAGAATATGTACAATTGATAAATTATATCCTCAGATTTTCACATGAACCATACACACACAAATATAACATTAATTACAATTATACGTCGGATTTTACCCTCAAAATTTATATTCTTTGACATATATAGAATAGCGTAAAATTAACGCTATTTTACGAGCCCCACGTTGCTAAGCGCCAAATATCTCTATGCGACAACACAGATTACTTAACTATTGGCGTATAGGATATGGTAGTATGTGTATCTTAATGCAAAATTTATATTGGTGGGTTTAAGATTATTTATTGCACACAAGACATATGTAATTGTTTATATGATATATTTGACAAGCATAATAATGGTAGTGTTTGATATATAGTCTTTTAAAGTGTTAACTACTGTTCATACACGTGATGTGATACGTTACATATGTGATGATTCCCACGACGATGATGATGAAAAAGGGGGGGGCTTTGCTGTGTCGTTGAGTCGTCCGGCGTGGCGTATTGATGACAGACGGTTCACCCTGGAAACGCTTCCAGCTGGGCTGGTGTCCTGTAGTTCCAACGATGACACTGACGCTTCGCACACCACAACGGTTCTATGGATACTACTGGTTAAACATCATATAGAGTTTATAATTTACAAGTATCTCAGGTCACAGTGAGTTATACGTAGAAACGGTATACTAGGCTTATACCAATCCGGTCTCTTCAAGTGTTCACGCGTACCACTGGGTCTACCGCGATCAGCAGACCTCCCTATGCGGAAATCTTCCACTCACGCGGAAACTAATGATGACAAAATTTACTACTAAGTAATTATTAAATTTACTGGTACTGCAGAATACCTCACACAGTAACACAGTTCAAGTTTACTTATTTACACACGCAATGTTTTAATAATAATACCGTGTGTAGAGATGTAATATTCAAACAGTTCTGAGTCTTCGCACGCGTTACTACCGCCAAAGAAACTTACAAATTCCTGCAAGCGCAAAAATCTTGAACAAAAATTGCACGTCCCAATCGTGATAGCTACATGAGAAGAACTGACTGTGTAACAACAGGCTTAAGAAAATTTCCAACTCCCATCCAGCATTTAATTGGTGGAAGGAAAACACATGGTTACAACGAACATGATTTCCAAATTTTCATGCCGTAAAGTGTATCAACTTTGTAAGAGCATGCATAGCTGGTAATCACAGAAAACCCTTATCTCATGCATAACTGCGTTTTACAATAACTTCATACTTTAATAAGATCATATTTGAAAGTCATTTAACAGATAGAAATATATAGGAACTGTAGCTAATACAGTAGTCTATGTTCAGTTCAAGTGTCTTAACACAACGATAATTAATTCACGCACAGCCGGGGAAATGTTTATCACTCACGCACGCGCGCACATTTCCACAGACATAGTACATGAATAAATAATAAATAAAGTAATACACAGTTTTATTAAACCTAATTCCTTATCCTTTCTAAAATACAAAACTTATATCGCGAAAACCAAACCTAACAAAACTACCAATTTAAACATGAATGTTCGTAGTCTGTGAATTACACAAGCCTGCACTGCTTATCAGGATCCTGTGTTTCATTGCAGGATTATCCCCTTCCAGCATATATTTTTTTTTCCTAGTTGACTAACAAAATTAAATTTTTTTTTTTTTTTATACAACCAAAACAATTTTCTAATCCTAAGAATAATAATAATAATAATACCCTCAAACATAAAATCAAATAAACACCTTCTTTGCAATACTAACATTTCATAACTGTCAACGTGACAGAAACAACAAACCAAAGACACGTGGTAACCTTTAAACCAAAACAAATACACATGTTCTTGACAAGCAGATAGCAATTACGCAGGGTCACAAGGTACAACAGACTGCATTCCTCATCTTTACTAGATTATCGCTCATTCACAGAATTACCCTGCATACCACATTTATACCTGAACTGACATATTTTAAATAACTACACATTCTTACACCCTATTTCCTGACATTTATTTATGAGTTTTTTTTTGTATAAAATTCTCTCAGTTTTGAAACGCACACGTTTACTTGAAAATATAGGTTTGAATTTATCTAATATACGCTGTACTTTATTTTGCTCGCTGCCCGTTATCTGCCTTCTGTGGGTCAGCAAGTTACGCGTTATCTTATCAGCTTGTTGAATAGCCGGTCGGGCTAATGTATACGGCTCATATACGAACCTCTCCTTACCCCTCCTGCGTCCTAATCTGATATTGTGTCGATTATTATTAACCGTACACTGCCATGTTTCGTTCGGAAATTCAATTGTAGCGTGCAGTTTATTCAATTTGTCGACTTCCAAAATAATATCATGTCCGAGTTTTCTAACTACAAGTACAGCGACCTCTATTTCAATTCCCTGTACGTATTTTGTTATAAGTGTCTGTTTTTCAACTAGCTGCGACTCACCCGTCGCTGATTTTATAATTGGGTGACCTACCGGCAGAATCGGAATTTGTATAAAGTGGTTCTTATGCCTCTTTAGTAACCGCTCGTCCATCAGCGATATTTCTGCGCCGCTGTCGAACAATACCTCGTCAATGTAACAACTGATTTTCGCTTCGAAAATAAGGTCGGTGTCATTTTCAAGACTAATATTTTCCTCACATTCATTACTATTAACATTACTACACATTAAACTATCCCTAATTTCTGCAGGATATAGGCCAGACACAACAATTTTATTCTTACAACTAACATTTCTCACATTCAATCGATTGAACTGCTTTTTAACTGAATCACTTTCAGTAACTGTTGCTAATAAGTTGGTATTAAATTGCTGAGTTGTATTTTTATGTTGTTGTGATTGTGGCTGTTTTGTGGTTGTTGAACTTGAAACTGATTACGCGGTGGTTCATTACTATTTACTATAATTGTTTCCACCTTATTGTCATCAGTATCATTCACCTCTCTATCCTTCATAAATACCTTAGTATCTAATTTAGTTTCATCTAGTACCCCACCATTATGACATGTGTCATAAACACCTGCGCCATTTGTATCAATACTAGATCCAGGCTCTACTTCCGGTTCGGAATTTTTATGTGATATGCATAAATTTTCCGAATCAATAATAGCTTCAGATTCTACTATTCGTTCACGGTTCTCATACGCTATATCTGTTACCTTATAAACTATCACCTCATCACAGCAATTATCTAAAGTATGTTCTGGACTAATAGTGTTGCTACTACTAATTTCACTTTCGTTATCTTCACTACCATTTGTTGCAGACTCTAGATACTCGACCTTACCGAGAGATGAACTACTAGGCCCTAAGGGTGGGTTGTTTCTGTATAATCACTTTCAATTTCATCTACTACGCTACTGTTCTCAGTTAATCCTTCAGATGTTACATCTTGGTTAACTTCCATATTACTTTCTTTGAGAGTATGTTCCACAGGAACATTTGGTACTTCAAAATTATCACAAGGTACAATATTCTCAACAGTTAAATCTACTTCAATATCAGCTGACATTTCCTGTAGTTTCACCATTTTATCCTTTCTATCGGCTTCCATTTCTTCCGAAAATTTCCGCATACTGGCGACAAGTTCTTCATCCTCGGCTTTCATCTTCTTATGCCAGGCTTTATTTTCCTCTGCGAGTTGCTGTATACCGGCTTTATTTTCTTCTGAAATTTTCTGTACACTCGCTTCCATCTTCGCTTCCATGGTTTTCATATTAGCTAATAAGTCAGCTAAAGCCTTCTTTATTTCTGCTAAATCCGCCATAGGGATCAAATTTAATTATAAAATTTAACAAAAATTTAAATCTACTGATTTATACGCTAAGAAAATTATTATTACTACAAGATTATTAACGTAGTGTAATCAGTTTATACACACACAGTAAGCAGTTCAATATATCAAAATGTAAACATACCTTATCTAACACACAAAACAACTAATAATCTACCTCCAATATACTGATAAAATTGTTCATATATGACACACAAGAGAATATGCACAATTGATAAATTATATCCTCAGATATTCATATGAACCATACACACACAACTATAACATTAATTACAATTATACATCGGATTTTACCCACAAAATTTATATTCTTTGACATATATAGAATAGCGTAAAATTAACGCTATTTTACGGGCCCCACGTTGCTAAGCGCCAAATATCTCTATGCGACAACACAGATTACTTAACTATTGGCGTATAGGATATGGTAGTATGTGTATCTTAATGCAAAATTTATATTGGAGGGTTTAAGATTATTTATTGCACACAAGACATATGTAATTGTTTATATGATATATTTGACAAGCATAATAATGGTAGTGTTTGATATATAGTCTTTTAAAGTGTTAATTATACACGTGATGTGATACGTTACATATGTGATGATTCCCACGACGATGATGATGAAAAAGGGGGGGGCTTTGCTGTGTCGTTGAGTCGTCCGGCGTGGCGTATTGATGACAGACGGTTCACCCTGGAAACGCTTCCAGCTGGGCTGGTGTCCTGTAGTTCCAACGATGACACTGACGCTTCGCACACCACAACGGTTCTATGGATACTACTGGTTAAACATCATATAGAGTTTATAATTTACAAGTATCTCAGGTCACAGTGAGTTATACGTAGAAACGGTATACTAGGCTTATACCAATCCGGTCTCTTCAAGTGTTCACGCGTACCACTGGGTCTACCGCGATCAGCAGACCTCCCTATGCGGAAATCTTCCACTCACGCGGAAACTAATGATGACAAAATTTACTACTAAGTAATTATTAAATTTACTGGTACTGCAGAATACCTCACACAGTAACACAGTTCAAGTTTACTTATTTACACACGCAATGTTTTAATAATAATACCGTGTGTAGAGATGTAACATTCAAACAGTTCTGAGTCTTCGCACGCGTTACTACCGCCAAAGAAACTTACAAATTCCTGCAAGCGCAAAAATCTTGAACAAGAATTGCACGTCCCAATCGTGATAGCTACATGAGAAGAACTGACTGTGTAACAACAGGCTTAAGAAAATTTCCAACTCCCATCCAGCATTTAATTGGTGGAAGGAAAACACATGGTTACAACGAAAATGATTTCCAAATTTTCATGCCGTAAAGTGTATCAACTTTGTAAGAGCATGCATAGCTGGTAATCACAGAAAACCCTTATCTCATGCATAACTGCGTTTTACAATAACTTCATACTTTAATAAGATCATATTTGAAAGTCATTTAACAGATAGAAATATATAGGAACTGTAGCTAATACAGTAGTCTATGTTCAGTTCAAGTGTCTTAACACAACGATAATTAATTCACGCACAGCCGGGGAAACGTTTATCACTCACGCACGCGCGCACATTTCCACAGACATAGTACATGAATAAATAATAAATAAAGTAATACACAGTTTTATTAAACCTAATTTCTTATCCTTTCTAAAATACAAAACTTATATCGCGAAAACCAAACCTAACAAAACTACCAATTTAAACATGAATGTTCGTAGTCTGTGAATTACACAAGCCTGCACTGCTTATCAGGATCCTGTGTTTCATTGCAGGATTATCCCCTTCCAGCATATATTTTTTTTTCCTAGTTGACTAACAAAATTAAATTTTTTTTTTTTTTGATACAACCAAAACAATTTTCTAATCCTAAGAATAATAATAATAATAATACCCTCAAACATAAAATCAAATAAACACCTTCTTTGCAATACTAACATTTCATAACTGTCAACGTGACAGAAACAACAAACCAAAGACACGTGGTAACCTTTAAACCAAAACAAATACACATGTTCTTGACAAGCAGATAGCAATTACGCAGGGTCACAAGGTACAACAGACTGCATTCCTCATCTTTACTAGATTATCGCTCATTCACAGAATTACCCTGCATACCACATTTATACCTGAACTGACATATTTTAAATAACTACACATTCTTACACCCTATTTCCTGACATTTATTTATGAGTTTTTTTTGTATAAAATTCTCTCAGTTTTGAAACGCACACGTTTACTTGGAAATATAGGTTTGAATTTATCTAATATACGCTGTACTTTATTTTGCTCGCTGCCCGTTATCTGCCTTCTGTGGGTCAGCAAGTTACGCGTTATCTTATCAGCTTGTTGAATAGCCGGTCGGGCTAATGTATACGGCTCATATACGAACCTCTCCTTACCCCTCCTGCGTCCTAATCTGATATTGTGTCGATTATTATTAACCGTACACTGCCATGTTTCGTTCGGAAATTCAATTGTAGCGTGCAGTTTATTCAATTTGTCGACTTCCAAAATAATATCATGTCCGAGTTTTCTAACTACAAGTACAGCGACCTCTATTTCAATTCCCTGTACGTATTTTGTTATAAGTGTCTGTTTTTCAACTAGCTGCGACTCACCCGTCGCTGATATTATAATTGGGTGACCTACCGGCAGAATCGGAATTTGTATAAAGTGGTTCTTATGCCTCTTTAGTAACCGCTCGTCCATCAGCGATATTTCTGCGCCGCTGTCGAACAATACCTCGTCAATGTAACAACTGATTTTCGCTTCGAAAATAAGGTCGGTGTCATTTTCAAGACTAATATTTTCCTCACATTCATTACTATTAACATTACTACACATTAAACTATCCCTAATTTCTGCAGGATATAGGCCAGACACAACAATTTTATTCTTACAACTAACATTTCTCACATTCAATCGATTGAACTGCTTTTTAACTGAATCACTTTCAGTAACTGTTGCTAATAAGTTGGTATTAAATTGCTGAGTTGTATTTTTATGTTGTTGTGATTGTGGCTGTTTTGTGGTTGTTGAACTTGAAACTGATTACGCGGTGGTTCATTACTATTTACTATAATTGTTTCCACCTTATTGTCATCAGTATCATTCACCTCTCTATCCTTCATAAATACCTTAGTATCTAATTTAGTTTCATCTAGTACCCCACCATTATGACATGTGTCATAAACACCTGCGCCATTTGTATCAATACTAGATCCAGGCTCTACTTCCGGTTCGGAATTTTTATGTGATATGCATAAATTTTCCGAATCAATAATAGCTTCAGATTCTACTATTCGTTCACGGTTCTCATACGCTATATCTGTTACCTTATAAACTATCACCTCATCACAGCAATTATCTAAAGTATGTTCTGGACTAATAGTGTTGCTACTACTAATTTCACTTTCGTTATCTTCACTACCATTTGTTGCAGACTCTAGATACTCGACCTTACCGAGAGATGAACTACTAGGCCCTAAGGGTGGGTTGTTTCTGTATAATCACTTTCAATTTCATCTACTACGCTACTGTTCTCAGTTAATCCTTCAGATGTTACATCTTGGTTAACTTCCATATTACTTTCTTTGAGAGTATGTTCCACAGGAACATTTGGTACTTCAAAATTATCACAAGGTACAATATTCTCAACAGTTAAATCTACTTCAATATCAGCTGACATTTCCTGTAGTTTCACCATTTTATCCTTTCTATCGGCTTCCATTTCTTCCGAAAATTTCCGCATACTGGCGACAAGTTCTTCATCCTCGGCTTTCATCTTCTTATGCCAGGCTTTATTTTCCTCTGCGAGTTGCTGTATACCGGCTTTATTTTCTTCTGAAATTTTCTGTACACTCGCTTCCATCTTCGCTTCCATGGTTTTCATATTAGCTAATAAGTCAGCTAAAGCCTTCTTTATTTCTGCTAAATCCGCCATAGGGATCAAATTTAATTATAAAATTTAACAAAAATTTAAATCTACTGATTTATACGCTAAGAAAATTATTATTACTACAAGATTATTAACGTAGTGTAATCAGTTTATACACACACAGTAAGCAGTTCAATATATCAAAATGTAAACATACCTTATCTAACACACAAAACAACTAATAATCTACCTCCAATATACTGATAAAATTGTTCATATATGACACACAAGAGAATATGCACAATTGATAAATTATATCCTCAGATATTCATATGAACCATACACACACAACTATAACATTAATTACAATTATACATCGGATTTTACCCACAAAATTTATATTCTTTGACATATATAGAATAGCGTAAAATTAACGCTATTTTACGGGCCCCACGTTGCTAAGCGCCAAATATCTCTATGCGACAACACAGATTACTTAACTATTGGCGTATAGGATATGGTAGTATGTGTATCTTAATGCAAAATTTATATTGGAGGGTTTAAGATTATTTATTGCACACAAGACATATGTAATTGTTTATATGATATATTTGACAAGCATAATAATGGTAGTGTTTGATATATAGTCTTTTAAAGTGTTAATTATACACGTGATGTGATACGTTACATATGTGATGATTCCCACGACGATGATGATGAAAAAGGGGGGGGCTTTGCTGTGTCGTTGAGTCGTCCGGCGTGGCGTATTGATGACAGACGGTTCACCCTGGAAACGCTTCCAGCTGGGCTGGTGTCCTGTAGTTCCAACGATGACACTGACGCTTCGCACACCACAACGGTTCTATGGATACTACTGGTTAAACATCATATAGAGTTTATAATTTACAAGTATCTCAGGTCACAGTGAGTAATACGTAGAAACGGTATACTAGGCTTATACCAATCCGGTCTCTTCAAGTGTTCACGCGTACCACTGGGTCTACCGCGATCAGCAGACCTCCCTATGCGGAAATCTTCCGCTCACGCGGAAACTAATGATGACAGAATTTACTACTAAGTAATTATTAAATTTACTGGTACTGCAGAATACCTCACACAGTAACACAGTTCAAGTTCACTTATTTACACACGCAATGTTTTAATAATAATACCGTGTGTAGAGATGTAATATTCAAACAGTTCTGAGTCTTCGCACGCGTTACTACCGCCAAAGAAACTTACAAATTCTTGCAAGCGCAAAAATCTTGAACAAGAATTGCACGTCCCGATCGTGATAGCTGCCAGAGAAGAACTAACTGTCGTATTTATGAATGCTATGTTTTAATAACTACACTGGGTGTAGAGATGTAATACCCGAACAGTTCTGAGTCTTCACACACGTTACTACCGCCGAAAAGACTTAACAAATTCTTGCAAGCGGAAAATCTTGAACAAGAATTGCACGTCCCAATCGTGATAGCTACATGAGAAGAACTGACTGTGTAACAACAGGCTTAAGAAAATTTCCAACTCCCATCCAGCATTTAATTGGTGGAAGGAAGTCACATGGTTACAACGAACATGATTTCCAAATTTTCATGCCGTAAAGTGCATCAACTTTGTAAGAGCATGCATAGCTGGTAATCACAGAAAACACTTATCTCATGCATAACTGCGTTTTACAATAACTTCATACTTTAATAAGATCATATTTGAAAGTCATTTAACAGATAGAAATATATAGGAACTGTAGCTAATACACTAGTCTATGTTCAGTTCAAGTGTCTTAACACAACGATAATTAATTCACGCACAGCCGGGGAAACGTTTATCACTCACGCACGCGCGCACATTTCCACAGACATAGTACATGAATAAATAATAAATAAAGTAATACACAGTTTTATTAAACCTAATTTCTTATCCTTTCTAAAATACAAAACTTATATCGCGAAAACCAAACCTAACAAAACTACCAATTTAAACATGAATGTTCGTAGTCTGTGAATTACACAAGCCTGCACTGCTTATCAGGATCCTGTGTTTCATTGCAGGATTATCCCCTTCCAGCATATATTTTTTTTTCCTAGTTGACTAACAAAATTAAATTTTTTTTTTTTTTTGATACAACCAAAACAATTTTCTAATCCTAAGAATAATAATAATAATAATACCCTCAAACATAAAATCAAATAAACACCTTCTTTGCAATACTAACATTTCATAACTGTCAACGTGACAGAAACAACAAACCAAAGACACGTGGTAACCTTTAAACCAAAACAAATACACATGTTCTTGACAAGCAGATAGCAATTACGCAGGGTCACAAGGTACAACAGACTGCATTCCTCATCTTTACTAGATTATCGCTCATTCACAGAATTACCCTGCATACCACATTTATACCTGAACTGACATATTTTAAATAACTACACATTCTTACACCCTATTTCCTGACATTTATTTATGAGTTTTTTTTGTATAAAATTCTCTCAGTTTTGAAACGCACACGTTTACTTGGAAATATAGGTTTGAATTTATCTAATATACGCTGTACTTTATTTTGCTCGCTGCCCGTTATCTGCCTTCTGTGGGTCAGCAAGTTACGCGTTATCTTATCAGCTTGTTGAATAGCCGGTCGGGCTAATGTATACGGCTCATATACGAACCTCTCCTTACCCCTCCTGCGTCCTAATCTGATATTGTGTCGATTATTATTAACCGTACACTGCCATGTTTCGTTCGGAAATTCAATTGTAGCGTGCAGTTTATTCAATTTGTCGACTTCCAAAATAATATCATGTCCGAGTTTTCTAACTACAAGTACAGCGACCTCTATTTCAATTCCCTGTACGTATTTTGTTATAAGTGTCTGTTTTTCAACTAGCTGCGACTCACCCGTCGCTGATATTATAATTGGGTGACCTACCGGCAGAATCGGAATTTGTATAAAGTGGTTCTTATGCCTCTTTAGTAACCGCTCGTCCATCAGCGATATTTCTGCGCCGCTGTCGAACAATACCTCGTCAATGTAACAACTGATTTTCGCTTCGAAAATAAGGTCGGTGTCATTTTCAAGACTAATATTTTCCTCACATTCATTACTATTAACATTACTACACATTAAACTATCCCTAATTTCTGCAGGATATAGGCCAGACACAACAATTTTATTCTTACAACTAACATTTCTCACATTCAATCGATTGAACTGCTTTTTAACTGAATCACTTTCAGTAACTGTTGCTAATAAGTTGGTATTAAATTGCTGAGTTGTATTTTTATGTTGTTGTGATTGTGGCTGTTTTGTGGTTGTTGAACTTGAAACTGATTACGCGGTGGTTCATTACTATTTACTATAATTGTTTCCACCTTATTGTCATCAGTATCATTCACCTCTCTATCCTTCATAAATACCTTAGTATCTAATTTAGTTTCATCTAGTACCCCACCATTATGACATGTGTCATAAACACCTGCGCCATTTGTATCAATACTAGATCCAGGCTCTACTTCCGGTTCGGAATTTTTATGTGATATGCATAAATTTTCCGAATCAATAATAGCTTCAGATTCTACTATTCGTTCACGGTTCTCATACGCTATATCTGTTACCTTATAAACTATCACCTCATCACAGCAATTATCTAAAGTATGTTCTGGACTAATAGTGTTGCTACTACTAATTTCACTTTCGTTATCTTCACTACCATTTGTTGCAGACTCTAGATACTCGACCTTACCGAGAGATGAACTACTAGGCCCTAAGGGTGGGTTGTTTCTGTATAATCACTTTCAATTTCATCTACTACGCTACTGTTCTCAGTTAATCCTTCAGATGTTACATCTTGGTTAACTTCCATATTACTTTCTTTGAGAGTATGTTCCACAGGAACATTTGGTACTTCAAAATTATCACAAGGTACAATATTCTCAACAGTTAAATCTACTTCAATATCAGCTGACATTTCCTGTAGTTTCACCATTTTATCCTTTCTATCGGCTTCCATTTCTTCCGAAAATTTCCGCATACTGGCGACAAGTTCTTCATCCTCGGCTTTCATCTTCTTATGCCAGGCTTTATTTTCCTCTGCGAGTTGCTGTATACCGGCTTTATTTTCTTCTGAAATTTTCTGTACACTCGCTTCCATCTTCGCTTCCATGGTTTTCATATTAGCTAATAAGTCAGCTAAAGCCTTCTTTATTTCTGCTAAATCCGCCATAGGGATCAAATTTAATTATAAAATTTAACAAAAATTTAAATCTACTGATTTATACGCTAAGAAAATTATTATTACTACAAGATTATTAACGTAGTGTAATCAGTTTATACACACACAGTAAGCAGTTCAATATATCAAAATGTAAACATACCTTATCTAACACACAAAACAACTAATAATCTACCTCCAATATACTGATAAAATTGTTCATATATGACACACAAGAGAATATGCACAATTGATAAATTATATCCTCAGATATTCATATGAACCATACACACACAACTATAACATTAATTACAATTATACATCGGATTTTACCCACAAAATTTATATTCTTTGACATATATAGAATAGCGTAAAATTAACGCTATTTTACGGGCCCCACGTTGCTAAGCGCCAAATATCTCTATGCGACAACACAGATTACTTAACTATTGGCGTATAGGATATGGTAGTATGTGTATCTTAATGCAAAATTTATATTGGAGGGTTTAAGATTATTTATTGCACACAAGACATATGTAATTGTTTATATGATATATTTGACAAGCATAATAATGGTAGTGTTTGATATATAGTCTTTTAAAGTGTTAATTATACACGTGATGTGATACGTTACATATGTGATGATTCCCACGACGATGATGATGAAAAAGGGGGGGGCTTTGCTGTGTCGTTGAGTCGTCCGGCGTGGCGTATTGATGACAGACGGTTCACCCTGGAAACGCTTCCAGCTGGGCTGGTGTCCTGTAGTTCCAACGATGACACTGACGCTTCGCACACCACAACGGTTCTATGGATACTACTGGTTAAACATCATATAGAGTTTATAATTTACAAGTATCTCAGGTCACAGTGAGTAATACGTAGAAACGGTATACTAGGCTTATACCAATCCGGTCTCTTCAAGTGTTCACGCGTACCACTGGGTCTACCGCGATCAGCAGACCTCCCTATGCGGAAATCTTCCGCTCACGCGGAAACTAATGATGACAGAATTTACTACTAAGTAATTATTAAATTTACTGGTACTGCAGAATACCTCACACAGTAACACAGTTCAAGTTCACTTATTTACACACGCAATGTTTTAATAATAATACCGTGTGTAGAGATGTAATATTCAAACAGTTCTGAGTCTTCGCACGCGTTACTACCGCCAAAGAAACTTACAAATTCTTGCAAGCGCAAAAATCTTGAACAAGAATTGCACGTCCCGATCGTGATAGCTGCCAGAGAAGAACTAACTGTCGTATTTATGAATGCTATGTTTTAATAACTACACTGGGTGTAGAGATGTAATACCCGAACAGTTCTGAGTCTTCACACACGTTACTACCGCCGAAAAGACTTAACAAATTCTTGCAAGCGGAAAATCTTGAACAAGAATTGCACGTCCCAATCGTGATAGCTACATGAGAAGAACTGACTGTGTAACAACAGGCTTAAGAAAATTTCCAACTCCCATCCAGCATTTAATTGGTGGAAGGAAGTCACATGGTTACAACGAACATGATTTCCAAATTTTCATGCCGTAAAGTGCATCAACTTTGTAAGAGCATGCATAGCTGGTAATCACAGAAAACACTTATCTCATGCATAACTGCGTTTTACAATAACTTCATACTTTAATAAGATCATATTTGAAAGTCATTTAACAGATAGAAATATATAGGAACTGTAGCTAATACACTAGTCTATGTTCAGTTCAAGTGTCTTAACACAACGATAATTAATTCACGCACAGCCGGGGAAACGTTTATCACTCACGCACGCGCGCACATTTCCACAGACATAGTACATGAATAAATAATAAATAAAGTAATACACAGTTTTATTAAACCTAATTTCTTATCCTTTCTAAAATACAAAACTTATATCGCGAAAACCAAACCTAACAAAACTACCAATTTAAACATGAATGTTCGTAGTCTGTGAATTACACAAGCCTGCAATGCTTATCAGGATCCTGTGTTTCATTGCAGGATTATCCCCTTCCAGCATATATTTTTTTTTCCTAGTTGACTAACAAAATTAAATTTTTTTTTTTTTTTGATACAACCAAAACAATTTTCTAATCCTAAGAATAATAATAATAATAATACCCTCAAACATAAAATCAAATAAACACCTTCTTTGCAATACTAACATTTCATAACTGTCAACGTGACAGAAACAACAAACCAAAGACACGTGGTAACCTTTAAACCAAAACAAATACACATGTTCTTGACAAGCAGATAGCAATTACGCAGGGTCACAAGGTACAACAGACTGCATTCCTCATCTTTACTAGATTATCGCTCATTCACAGAATTACCCTGCATACCACATTTATACCTGAACTGACATATTTTAAATAACTACACATTCTTACACCCTATTTCCTGACATTTATTTATGAGTTTTTTTTGTATAAAATTCTCTCAGTTTTGAAACGCACACGTTTACTTGGAAATATAGGTTTGAATTTATCTAATATACGCTGTACTTTATTTTGCTCGCTGCCCGTTATCTGCCTTCTGTGGGTCAGCAAGTTACGCGTTATCTTATCAGCTTGTTGAATAGCCGGTCGGGCTAATGTATACGGCTCATATACGAACCTCTCCTTACCCCTCCTGCGTCCTAATCTGATATTGTGTCGATTATTATTAACCGTACACTGCCATGTTTCGTTCGGAAATTCAATTGTAGCGTGCAGTTTATTCAATTTGTCGACTTCCAAAATAATATCATGTCCGAGTTTTCTAACTACAAGTACAGCGACCTCTATTTCAATTCCCTGTACGTATTTTGTTATAAGTGTCTGTTTTTCAACTAGCTGCGACTCACCCGTCGCTGATTTTATAATTGGGTGACCTACCGGCAGAATCGGAACTTGTATAAAGTGGTTCTTATGCCTCTTTAGTAACCGCTCGTCCATCAGCGATATTTCTGCGCCGCTGTCGAACAATACCTCGTCAATGTAACAACTGATTTTCGCTTCGAAAATAAGGTCGGTGTCATTTTCAAGACTAATATTTTCCTCACATTCATTACTATTAACATTACTACACATTAAACTATCCCTAATTTCTGCAGGATATAGGCCAGACACAACAATTTTATTCTTACAACTAACATTTCTCACATTCAATCGATTGAACTGCTTTTTAACTGAATCACTTTCAGTAACTGTTGCTAATAAGTTGGTATTAAATTGCTGAGTTGTATTTTTATGTTGTTGTGATTGTGGCTGTTTTGTGGTTGTTGAACTTGAAACTGATTACGCGGTGGTTCATTACTATTTACTATAATTGTTTCCACCTTATTGTCATCAGTATCATTCACCTCTCTATCCTTCATAAATACCTTAGTATCTAATTTAGTTTCATCTAGTACCCCACCATTATGACATGTGTCATAAACACCTGCACCATTTGTATCAATACTAGATCCAGGCTCTACTTCCGGTTCGGAATTTTTATGTGATATGCATAAATTTTCCGAATCAATAATAGCTTCAGATTCTACTATTCGTTCACGGTTCTCATACGCTATATCTGTTACCTTATAAACTATCACCTCATCACAGCAATTATCTAAAGTATGTTCTGGACTAATAGTGTTGCTACTACTAATTTCACTTTCGTTATCTTCACTACCATTTGTTGCAGACTCTAGATACTCGACCTTACCGAGAGATGAACTACTAGGCCCTAAGGGTGGGTTGTTTCTGTATAATCACTTTCAATTTCATCTACTACGCTACTGTTCTCAGTTAATCCTTCAGATGTTACATCTTGGTTAACTTCCATATTACTTTCTTTGAGAGTATGTTCCACAGGAACATTTGGTACTTCAAAATTATCACAAGGTACAATATTCTCAACAGTTAAATCTACTTCAATATCAGCTGACATTTCCTGTAGTTTCACCATTTTATCCTTTCTATCGGCTTCCATTTCTTCCGAAAATTTCCGCATACTGGCGACAAGTTCTTCATCCTCGGCTTTCATCTTCTTATGCCAGGCTTTATTTTCCTCTGCGAGTTGCTGTATACCGGCTTTATTTTCTTCTGAAATTTTCTGTACACTCGCTTCCATCTTCGCTTCCATGGTTTTCATATTAGCTAATAAGTCAGCTAAAGCCTTCTTTATTTCTGCTAAATCCGCCATAGGGATCAAATTTAATTATAAAATTTAACAAAAATTTAAATCTACTGATTTATACGCTAAGAAAATTATTATTACTACAAGATTATTAACGTAGTGTAATCAGTTTATACACACACAGTAAGCAGTTCAATATATCAAAATGTAAACATACCTTATCTAACACACAAAACAACTAATAATCTACCTCCAATATACTGATAAAATTGTTCATATATGACACACAAGAGAATATGCACAATTGATAAATTATATCCTCAGATATTCATATGAACCATACACACACAACTATAACATTAATTACAATTATACATCGGATTTTACCCACAAAATTTATATTCTTTGACATATATAGAATAGCGTAAAATTAACGCTATTTTACGGGCCCCACGTTGCTAAGCGCCAAATATCTCTATGCGACAACACAGATTACTTAACTATTGGCGTATAGGATATGGTAGTATGTGTATCTTAATGCAAAATTTATATTGGAGGGTTTAAGATTATTTATTGCACACAAGACATATGTAATTGTTTATATGATATATTTGACAAGCATAATAATGGTAGTGTTTGATATATAGTCTTTTAAAGTGTTAATTATACACGTGATGTGATACGTTACATATGTGATGATTCCCACGACGATGATGATGAAAAAGGGGGGGGCTTTGCTGTGTCGTTGAGTCGTCCGGCGTGGCGTATTGATGACAGACGGTTCACCCTGGAAACGCTTCCAGCTGGGCTGGTGTCCTGTAGTTCCAACGATGACACTGACGCTTCGCACACCACAACGGTTCTATGGATACTACTGGTTAAACATCATATAGAGTTTATAATTTACAAGTATCTCAGGTCACAGTGAGTAATACGTAGAAACGGTATACTAGGCTTATACCAATCCGGTCTCTTCAAGTGTTCACGCGTACCACTGGGTCTACCGCGATCAGCAGACCTCCCTATGCGGAAATCTTCCGCTCACGCGGAAACTAATGATGACAGAATTTACTACTAAGTAATTATTAAATTTACTGGTACTGCAGAATACCTCACACAGTAACACAGTTCAAGTTCACTTATTTACACGCGCAATGTTTTAATAATAATACCGTGTGTAGAGATGTAATATTCAAACAGTTCTGAGTCTTCGCACGCGTTACTACCGCCAAAGAAACTTACAAATTCTTGCAAGCGCAAAAATCTTGAACAAGAATTGCACGTCCCGATCGTGATAGCTGCCAGAGAAGAACTAACTGTCGTATTTATGAATGCTATGTTTTAATAACTACACTGGGTGTAGAGATGTAATACCCGAACAGTTCTGAGTCTTCACACACGTTACTACCGCCGAAAAGACTTAACAAATTCTTGCAAGCGGAAAATCTTGAACAAGAATTGCACGTCCCAATCGTGATAGCTACATGAGAAGAACTGACTGTGTAACAACAGGCTTAAGAAAATTTCCAACTCCCATCCAGCATTTAATTGGTGGAAGGAAGTCACATGGTTACAACGAACATGATTTCCAAATTTTCATGCCGTAAAGTGCATCAACTTTGTAAGAGCATGCATAGCTGGTAATCACAGAAAACACTTATCTCATGCATAACTGCGTTTTACAATAACTTCATACTTTAATAAGATCATATTTGAAAGTCATTTAACAGATAGAAATATATAGGAACTGTAGCTAATACACTAGTCTATGTTCAGTTCAAGTGTCTTAACACAACGATAATTAATTCACGCACAGCCGGGGAAACGTTTATCACTCACGCACGCGCGCACATTTCCACAGACATAGTACATGAATAAATAATAAATAAAGTAATACACAGTTTTATTAAACCTAATTTCTTATCCTTTCTAAAATACAAAACTTATATCGCGAAAACCAAACCTAACAAAACTACCAATTTAAACATGAATGTTCGTAGTCTGTGAATTACACAAGCCTGCACTGCTTATCAGGATCCTGTGTTTCATTGCAGGATTATCCCCTTCCAGCATATATTTTTTTTTCCTAGTTGACTAACAAAATTAAATTTTTTTTTTTTTTTGATACAACCAAAACAATTTTCTAATCCTAAGAATAATAATAATAATAATACCCTCAAACATAAAATCAAATAAACACCTTCTTTGCAATACTAACATTTCATAACTGTCAACGTGACAGAAACAACAAACCAAAGACACGTGGTAACCTTTAAACCAAAACAAATACACATGTTCTTGACAAGCAGATAGCAATTACGCAGGGTCACAAGGTACAACAGACTGCATTCCTCATCTTTACTAGATTATCGCTCATTCACAGAATTACCCTGCATACCACATTTATACCTGAACTGACATATTTTAAATAACTACACATTCTTACACCCTATTTCCTGACATTTATTTATGAGTTTTTTTTGTATAAAATTCTCTCAGTTTTGAAACGCACACGTTTACTTGGAAATATAGGTTTGAATTTATCTAATATACGCTGTACTTTATTTTGCTCGCTGCCCGTTATCTGCCTTCTGTGGGTCAGCAAGTTACGCGTTATCTTATCAGCTTGTTGAATAGCCGGTCGGGCTAATGTATACGGCTCATATACGAACCTCTCCTTACCCCTCCTGCGTCCTAATCTGATATTGTGTCGATTATTATTAACCGTACACTGCCATGTTTCGTTCGGAAATTCAATTGTAGCGTGCAGTTTATTCAATTTGTCGACTTCCAAAATAATATCATGTCCGAGTTTTCTAACTACAAGTACAGCGACCTCTATTTCAATTCCCTGTACGTATTTTGTTATAAGTGTCTGTTTTTCAACTAGCTGCGACTCACCCGTCGCTGATTTTATAATTGGGTGACCTACCGGCAGAATCGGAATTTGTATAAAGTGGTTCTTATGCCTCTTTAGTAACCGCTCGTCCATCAGCGATATTTCTGCGCCGCTGTCGAACAATACCTCGTCAATGTAACAACTGATTTTCGCTTCGAAAATAAGGTCGGTGTCATTTTCAAGACTAATATTTTCCTCACATTCATTACTATTAACATTACTACACATTAAACTATCCCTAATTTCTGCAGGATATAGGCCAGACACAACAATTTTATTCTTACAACTAACATTTCTCACATTCAATCGATTGAACTGCTTTTTAACTGAATCACTTTCAGTAACTGTTGCTAATAAGTTGGTATTAAATTGCTGAGTTGTATTTTTATGTTGTTGTGATTGTGGCTGTTTTGTGGTTGTTGAACTTGAAACTGATTACGCGGTGGTTCATTACTATTTACTATAATTGTTTCCACCTTATTGTCATCAGTTTCATTCACCTCTCTATCCTTCATAAATACCTTAGTATCTAATTTAGTTTCATCTAGTACCCCACCATTATGACATGTGTCATAAACACCTGCACCATTTGTATCAATACTAGATCCAGGCTCTACTTCCGGTTCGGAATTTTTATGTGATATGCATAAATTTTCCGAATCAATAATAGCTTCAGATTCTACTATTCGTTCACGGTTCTCATACGCTATATCTGTTACCTTATAAACTATCACCTCATCACAGCAATTATCTAAAGTATGTTCTGGACTAATAGTGTTGCTACTACTAATTTCACTTTCGTTATCTTCACTACCATTTGTTGCAGACTCTAGATACTCGACCTTACCGAGAGATGAACTACTAGGCCCTAAGGGTGGGTTGTTTCTGTATAATCACTTTCAATTTCATCTACTACGCTACTGTTCTCAGTTAATCCTTCAGATGTTACATCTTGGTTAACTTCCATATTACTTTCTTTGAGAGTATGTTCCACAGGAACATTTGGTACTTCAAAATTATCACAAGGTACAATATTCTCAACAGTTAAATCTACTTCAATATCAGCTGACATTTCCTGTAGTTTCACCATTTTATCCTTTCTATCGGCTTCCATTTCTTCCGAAAATTTCCGCATACTGGCGACAAGTTCTTCATCCTCGGCTTTCATCTTCTTATGCCAGGCTTTATTTTCCTCTGCGAGTTGCTGTATACCGGCTTTATTTTCTTCTGAAATTTTCTGTACACTCGCTTCCATCTTCGCTTCCATGGTTTTCATATTAGCTAATAAGTCAGCTAAAGCCTTCTTTATTTCTGCTAAATCCGCCATAGGGATCAAATTTAATTATAAAATTTAACAAAAATTTAAATCTACTGATTTATACGCTAAGAAAATTATTATTACTACAAGATTATTAACGTAGTGTAATCAGTTTATACACACACAGTAAGCAGTTCAATATATCAAAATGTAAACATACCTTATCTAACACACAAAACAACTAATAATCTACCTCCAATATACTGATAAAATTGTTCATATATGACACACAAGAGAATATGCACAATTGATAAATTATATCCTCAGATATTCATATGAACCATACACACACAACTATAACATTAATTACAATTATACATCGGATTTTACCCACAAAATTTATATTCTTTGACATATATAGAATAGCGTAAAATTAACGCTATTTTACGGGCCCCACGTTGCTAAGCGCCAAATATCTCTATGCGACAACACAGATTACTTAACTATTGGCGTATAGGATATGGTAGTATGTGTATCTTAATGCAAAATTTATATTGGAGGGTTTAAGATTATTTATTGCACACAAGACATATGTAATTGTTTATATGATATATTTGACAAGCATAATAATGGTAGTGTTTGATATATAGTCTTTTAAAGTGTTAATTATACACGTGATGTGATACGTTACATATGTGATGATTCCCACGACGATGATGATGAAAAAGGGGGGGGCTTTGCTGTGTCGTTGAGTCGTCCGGCGTGGCGTATTGATGACAGACGGTTCACCCTGGAAACGCTTCCAGCTGGGCTGGTGTCCTGTAGTTCCAACGATGACACTGACGCTTCGCACACCACAACGGTTCTATGGATACTACTGGTTAAACATCATATAGAGTTTATAATTTACAAGTATCTCAGGTCACAGTGAGTAATACGTAGAAACGGTATACTAGGCTTATACCAATCCGGTCTCTTCAAGTGTTCACGCGTACCACTGGGTCTACCGCGATCAGCAGACCTCCCTATGCGGAAATCTTCCGCTCACGCGGAAACTAATGATGACAGAATTTACTACTAAGTAATTATTAAATTTACTGGTACTGCAGAATACCTCACACAGTAACACAGTTCAAGTTCACTTATTTACACACGCAATGTTTTAATAATAATACCGTGTGTAGAGATGTAATATTCAAACAGTTCTGAGTCTTCGCACGCGTTACTACCGCCAAAGAAACTTACAAATTCTTGCAAGCGCAAAAATCTTGAACAAGAATTGCACGTCCCGATCGTGATAGCTGCCAGAGAAGAACTAACTGTCGTATTTATGAATGCTATGTTTTAATAACTACACTGGGTGTAGAGATGTAATACCCGAACAGTTCTGAGTCTTCACACACGTTACTACCGCCGAAAAGACTTAACAAATTCTTGCAAGCGGAAAATCTTGAACAAGAATTGCACGTCCCAATCGTGATAGCTACATGAGAAGAACTGACTGTGTAACAACAGGCTTAAGAAAATTTCCAACTCCCATCCAGCATTTAATTGGTGGAAGGAAGTCACATGGTTACAACGAACATGATTTCCAAATTTTCATGCCGTAAAGTGCATCAACTTTGTAAGAGCATGCATAGCTGGTAATCACAGAAAACACTTATCTCATGCATAACTGCGTTTTACAATAACTTCATACTTTAATAAGATCATATTTGAAAGTCATTTAACAGATAGAAATATATAGGAACTGTAGCTAATACAGTAGTCTATGTTCAGTTCAAGTGTCTTAACACAACGATAATTAATTCACGCACAGCCGGGGAAACGTTTATCACTCACGCACGCGCGCACATTTCCACAGACATAGTACATGAATAAATAATAAATAAAGTAATACACAGTTTTATTAAACCTAATTTCTTATCCTTTCTAAAATACAAAACTTATATCGCGAAAACCAAACCTAACAAAACTACCAATTTAAACATGAATGTTCGTAGTCTGTGAATTACACAAGCCTGCACTGCTTATCAGGATCCTGTGTTTCATTGCAGGATTATCCCCTTCCAGCATATATTTTTTTTTCCTAGTTGACTAACAAAATTAAATTTTTTTTTTTTTTGATACAACCAAAACAATTTTCTAATCCTAAGAATAATAATAATAATAATACCCTCAAACATAAAATCAAATAAACACCTTCTTTGCAATACTAACATTTCATAACTGTCAACGTGACAGAAACAACAAACCAAAGACACGTGGTAACCTTTAAACCAAAACAAATACACATGTTCTTGACAAGCAGATAGCAATTACGCAGGGTCACAAGGTACAACAGACTGCATTCCTCATCTTTACTAGATTATCGCTCATTCACAGAATTACCCTGCATACCACATTTATACCTGAACTGACATATTTTAAATAACTACACATTCTTACACCCTATTTCCTGACATTTATTTATGAGTTTTTTTTGTATAAAATTCTCTCAGTTTTGAAACGCACACGTTTACTTGGAAATATAGGTTTGAATTTATCTAATATACGCTGTACTTTATTTTGCTCGCTGCCCGTTATCTGCCTTCTGTGGGTCAGCAAGTTACGCGTTATCTTATCAGCTTGTTGAATAGCCGGTCGGGCTAATGTATACGGCTCATATACGAACCTCTCCTTACCCCTCCTGCGTCCTAATCTGATATTGTGTCGATTATTATTAACCGTACACTGCCATGTTTCGTTCGGAAATTCAATTGTAGCGTGCAGTTTATTCAATTTGTCGACTTCCAAAATAATATCATGTCCGAGTTTTCTAACTACAAGTACAGCGACCTCTATTTCAATTCCCTGTACGTATTTTGTTATAAGTGTCTGTTTTTCAACTAGCTGCGACTCACCCGTCGCTGATTTTATAATTGGGTGACCTACCGGCAGAATCGGAATTTGTATAAAGTGGTTCTTATGCCTCTTTAGTAACCGCTCGTCCATCAGCGATATTTCTGCGCCGCTGTCGAACAATACCTCGTCAATGTAACAACTGATTTTCGCTTCGAAAATAAGGTCGGTGTCATTTTCAAGACTAATATTTTCCTCACATTCATTACTATTAACATTACTACACATTAAACTATCCCTAATTTCTGCAGGATATAGGCCAGACACAACAATTTTATTCTTACAACTAACATTTCTCACATTCAATCGATTGAACTGCTTTTTAACTGAATCACTTTCAGTAACTGTTGCTAATAAGTTGGTATTAAATTGCTGAGTTGTATTTTTATGTTGTTGTGATTGTGGCTGTTTTGTGGTTGTTGAACTTGAAACTGATTACGCGGTGGTTCATTACTATTTACTATAATTGTTTCCACCTTATTGTCATCAGTATCATTCACCTCTCTATCCTTCATAAATACCTTAGTATCTAATTTAGTTTCATCTAGTACCCCACCATTATGACATGTGTCATAAACACCTGCACCATTTGTATCAATACTAGATCCAGGCTCTACTTCCGGTTCGGAATTTTTATGTGATATGCATAAATTTTCCGAATCAATAATAGCTTCAGATTCTACTATTCGTTCACGGTTCTCATACGCTATATCTGTTACCTTATAAACTATCACCTCATCACAGCAATTATCTAAAGTATGTTCTGGACTAATAGTGTTGCTACTACTAATTTCACTTTCGTTATCTTCACTACCATTTGTTGCAGACTCTAGATACTCGACCTTACCGAGAGATGAACTACTAGGCCCTAAGGGTGGGTTGTTTCTGTATAATCACTTTCAATTTCATCTACTACGCTACTGTTCTCAGTTAATCCTTCAGATGTTACATCTTGGTTAACTTCCATATTACTTTCTTTGAGAGTATGTTCCACAGGAACATTTGGTACTTCAAAATTATCACAAGGTACAATATTCTCAACAGTTAAATCTACTTCAATATCAGCTGACATTTCCTGTAGTTTCACCATTTTATCCTTTCTATCGGCTTCCATTTCTTCCGAAAATTTCCGCATACTGGCGACAAGTTCTTCATCCTCGGCTTTCATCTTCTTATGCCAGGCTTTATTTTCCTCTGCGAGTTGCTGTATACCGGCTTTATTTTCTTCTGAAATTTTCTGTCCACTCGCTTCCATCTTCGCTTCCATGGTTTCCATATTAGCTAATAAGTCAGCTAAAGCCTTCTTTATTTCTGCTAAATCCGCCATAGGGATCAAATTTAATTATAAAATTTAACAAAAATTTAAATCTACTGATTTATACGCTAAGAAAATTATTATTACTACAAGATTATTAACGTAGTGTAATCAGTTTATACACACACAGTAAGCAGTTCAATATATCAAAATGTAAACATACCTTATCTAACACACAAAACAACTAATAATCTACCTCCAATATACTGATAAAATTGTTCATATATGACACACAAGAGAATATGCACAATTGATAAATTATATCCTCAGATATTCATATGAACCATACACACACAACTATAACATTAATTACAATTATACATCGGATTTTACCCACAAAATTTATATTCTTTGACATATATAGAATAGCGTAAAATTAACGCTATTTTACGGGCCCCACGTTGCTAAGCGCCAAATATCTCTATGCGACAACACAGATTACTTAACTATTGGCGTATAGGATATGGTAGTATGTGTATCTTAATGCAAAATTTATATTGGAGGGTTTAAGATTATTTATTGCACACAAGACATATGTAATTGTTTATATGATATATTTGACAAGCATAATAATGGTAGTGTTTGATATATAGTCTTTTAAAGTGTTAATTATACACGTGATGTGATACGTTACATATGTGATGATTCCCACGACGATGATGATGAAAAAGGGGGGGCTTTGCTGTGTCGTTGAGTCGTCCGGCGTGGCGTATTGATGACAGACGGTTCACCCTGGAAACGCTTCTAGCTGGGCTGGTGTCCTGTAGTTCCAACGATGACACTGACGCTTCGCACACCACAACGGTTCTATGGATACTACTGGTTAAACATCATATAGAGTTTATAATTTACAAGTATCTCAGGTCACAGTGAGTTATACGTAGAAACGGTATACTAGGCTTATACCAATCCGGTCTCTTCAAGTGTTCACGCGTACCACTGGGTCTACCGCGATCAGCAGACCTCCCTATGCGGAAATCTTCCACTCACGCGGAAACTAATGATGACAAAATTTACTACTAAATAATTATTAAATTTACTGGTACTGCAGAATACCTCACACAGTAACACAGTTCAAGTTCACTTATTTACACACGCAATGTTTTAATAATAATACCGTGTGTAGAGATGTAATATTCAAACAGTTCTGAGTCTTCGCACGCGTTACTACCGCCAAAGAAACTTACAAATTCTTGCAAGCGCAAAAATCTTGAACAAGAATTGCACGTCCCGATCGTGATAGCTGCCAGAGAAGAACTAACTGTCGTATTTATGAATGCTATGTTTTAATAACTACACTGGGTGTAGAGATGTAATACCCGAACAGTTCTGAGTCTTCACACACGTTACTACCGCCGAAAAGACTTAACAAATTCTTGCAAGCGGAAAATCTTGAACAAGAATTGCACGTCCCAATCGTGATAGCTACATGAGAAGAACTGACTGTGTAACAACAGGCTTAAGAAAATTTCCAACTCCCATCCAGCATTTAATTGGTGGAAGGAAGTCACATGGTTACAACGAACATGATTTCCAAATTTTCATGCCGTAAAGTGCATCAACTTTGTAAGAGCATGCATAGCTGGTAATCACAGAAAACACTTATCTCATGCATAACTGCGTTTTACAATAACTTCATACTTTAATAAGATCATATTTGAAAGTCATTTAACAGATAGAAATATATAGGAACTGTAGCTAATACACTAGTCTATGTTCAGTTCAAGTGTCTTAACACAACGATAATTAATTCACGCACAGCCGGGGAAACGTTTATCACTCACGCACGCGCGCACATTTCCACAGACATAGTACATGAATAAATAATAAATAAAGTAATACACAGTTTTATTAAACCTAATTTCTTATCCTTTCTAAAATACAAAACTTATATCGCGAAAACCAAACCTAACAAAACTACCAATTTAAACATGAATGTTCGTAGTCTGTGAATTACACAAGCCTGCACTGCTTATCAGGATCCTGTGTTTCATTGCAGGATTATCCCCTTCCAGCATATATTTTTTTTTCCTAGTTGACTAACAAAATTAAATTTTTTTTTTTTTTGATACAACCAAAACAATTTTCTAATCCTAAGAATAATAATAATAATAATACCCTCAAACATAAAATCAAATAAACACCTTCTTTGCAATACTAACATTTCATAACTGTCAACGTGACAGAAACAACAAACCAAAGACACGTGGTAACCTTTAAACCAAAACAAATACACATGTTCTTGACAAGCAGATAGCAATTACGCAGGGTCACAAGGTACAACAGACTGCATTCCTCATCTTTACTAGATTATCGCTCATTCACAGAATTACCCTGCATACCACATTTATACCTGAACTGACATATTTTAAATAACTACACATTCTTACACCCTATTTCCTGACATTTATTTATGAGTTTTTTTTGTATAAAATTCTCTCAGTTTTGAAACGCACACGTTTACTTGGAAATATAGGTTTGAATTTATCTAATATACGCTGTACTTTATTTTGCTCGCTGCCCGTTATCTGCCTTCTGTGGGTCAGCAAGTTACGCGTTATCTTATCAGCTTGTTGAATAGCCGGTCGGGCTAATGTATACGGCTCATATACGAACCTCTCCTTACCCCTCCTGCGTCCTAATCTGATATTGTGTCGATTATTATTAACCGTACACTGCCATGTTTCGTTCGGAAATTCAATTGTAGCGTGCAGTTTATTCAATTTGTCGACTTCCAAAATAATATCATGTCCGAGTTTTCTAACTACAAGTACAGCGACCTCTATTTCAATTCCCTGTACGTATTTTGTTATAAGTGTCTGTTTTTCAACTAGCTGCGACTCACCCGTCGCTGATTTTATAATTGGGTGACCTACCGGCAGAATCGGAATTTGTATAAAGTGGTTCTTATGCCTCTTTAGTAACCGCTCGTCCATCAGCGATATTTCTGCGCCGCTGTCGAACAATACCTCGTCAATGTAACAACTGATTTTCGCTTCGAAAATAAGGTCGGTGTCATTTTCAAGACTAATATTTTCCTCACATTCATTACTATTAACATTACTACACATTAAACTATCCCTAATTTCTGCAGGATATAGGCCAGACACAACAATTTTATTCTTACAACTAACATTTCTCACATTCAATCGATTGAACTGCTTTTTAACTGAATCACTTTCAGTAACTGTTGCTAATAAGTTGGTATTAAATTGCTGAGTTGTATTTTTATGTTGTTGTGATTGTGGCTGTTTTGTGGTTGTTGAACTTGAAACTGATTACGCGGTGGTTCATTACTATTTACTATAATTGTTTCCACCTTATTGTCATCAGTATCATTCACCTCTCTATCCTTCATAAATACCTTAGTATCTAATTTAGTTTCATCTAGTACCCCACCATTATGACATGTGTCATAAACACCTGCACCATTTGTATCAATACTAGATCCAGGCTCTACTTCCGGTTCGGAATTTTTATGTGATATGCATAAATTTTCCGAATCAATAATAGCTTCAGATTCTACTATTCGTTCACGGTTCTCATACGCTATATCTGTTACCTTATAAACTATCACCTCATCACAGCAATTATCTAAAGTATGTTCTGGACTAATAGTGTTGCTACTACTAATTTCACTTTCGTTATCTTCACTACCATTTGTTGCAGACTCTAGATACTCGACCTTACCGAGAGATGAACTACTAGGCCCTAAGGGTGGGTTGTTTCTGTATAATCACTTTCAATTTCATCTACTACGCTACTGTTCTCAGTTAATCCTTCAGATGTTACATCTTGGTTAACTTCCATATTACTTTCTTTGAGAGTATGTTCCACAGGAACATTTGGTACTTCAAAATTATCACAAGGTACAATATTCTCAACAGTTAAATCTACTTCAATATCAGCTGACATTTCCTGTAGTTTCACCATTTTATCCTTTCTATCGGCTTCCATTTCTTCCGAAAATTTCCGCATACTGGCGACAAGTTCTTCATCCTCGGCTTTCATCTTCTTATGCCAGGCTTTATTTTCCTCTGCGAGTTGCTGTATACCGGCTTTATTTTCTTCTGAAATTTTCTGTCCACTCGCTTCCATCTTCGCTTCCATGGTTTTCATATTAGCTAATAAGTCAGCTAAAGCCTTCTTTATTTCTGCTAAATCCGCCATAGGGATCAAATTTAATTATAAAATTTAACAAAAATTTAAATCTACTGATTTATACGCTAAGAAAATTATTATTACTACAAGATTATTAACGTAGTGTAATCAGTTTATACACACACAGTAAGCAGTTCAATATATCAAAATGTAAACATACCTTATCTAACACACAAAACAACTAATAATCTACCTCCAATATACTGATAAAATTGTTCATATATGACACACAAGAGAATATGCACAATTGATAAATTATATCCTCAGATATTCATATGAACCATACACACACAACTATAACATTAATTACAATTATACATCGGATTTTACCCACAAAATTTATATTCTTTGACATATATAGAATAGCGTAAAATTAACGCTATTTTACGGGCCCCACGTTGCTAAGCGCCAAATATCTCTATGCGACAACACAGATTACTTAACTATTGGCGTATAGGATATGGTAGTATGTGTATCTTAATGCAAAATTTATATTGGAGGGTTTAAGATTATTTATTGCACACAAGACATATGTAATTGTTTATATGATATATTTGACAAGCATAATAATGGTAGTGTTTGATATATAGTCTTTTAAAGTGTTAATTATACACGTGATGTGATACGTTACATATGTGATGATTCCCACGACGATGATGATGAAAAAGGGGGGGCTTTGCTGTGTCGTTGAGTCGTCCGGCGTGGCGTATTGATGACAGACGGTTCACCCTGGAAACGCTTCTAGCTGGGCTGGTGTCCTGTAGTTCCAACGATGACACTGACGCTTCGCACACCACAACGGTTCTATGGATACTACTGGTTAAACATCATATAGAGTTTATAATTTACAAGTATCTCAGGTCACAGTGAGTTATACGTAGAAACGGTATACTAGGCTTATACCAATCCGGTCTCTTCAAGTGTTCACGCGTACCACTGGGTCTACCGCGATCAGCAGACCTCCCTATGCGGAAATCTTCCACTCACGCGGAAACTAATGATGACAAAATTTACTACTAAATAATTATTAAATTTACTGGTACTGCAGAATACCTCACACAGTAACACAGTTCAAGTTCACTTATTTACACACGCAATGTTTTAATAATAATACCGTGTGTAGAGATGTAATATTCAAACAGTTCTGAGTCTTCGCACGCGTTACTACCGCCAAAGAAACTTACAAATTCTTGCAAGCGCAAAAATCTTGAACAAGAATTGCACGTCCCGATCGTGATAGCTGCCAGAGAAGAACTAACTGTCGTATTTATGAATGCTATGTTTTAATAACTACACTGGGTGTAGAGATGTAATACCCGAACAGTTCTGAGTCTTCACACACGTTACTACCGCCGAAAAGACTTAACAAATTCTTGCAAGCGGAAAATCTTGAACAAGAATTGCACGTCCCAATCGTGATAGCTACATGAGAAGAACTGACTGTGTAACAACAGGCTTAAGAAAATTTCCAACTCCCATCCAGCATTTAATTGGTGGAAGGAAGTCACATGGTTACAACGAACATGATTTCCAAATTTTCATGCCGTAAAGTGCATCAACTTTGTAAGAGCATGCATAGCTGGTAATCACAGAAAACACTTATCTCATGCATAACTGCGTTTTACAATAACTTCATACTTTAATAAGATCATATTTGAAAGTCATTTAACAGATAGAAATATATAGGAACTGTAGCTAATACACTAGTCTATGTTCAGTTCAAGTGTCTTAACACAACGATAATTAATTCACGCACAGCCGGGGAAACGTTTATCACTCACGCACGCGCGCACATTTCCACAGACATAGTACATGAATAAATAATAAATAAAGTAATACACAGTTTTATTAAACCTAATTTCTTATCCTTTCTAAAATACAAAACTTATATCGCGAAAACCAAACCTAACAAAACTACCAATTTAAACATGAATGTTCGTAGTCTGTGAATTACACAAGCCTGCACTGCTTATCAGGATCCTGTGTTTCATTGCAGGATTATCCCCTTCCAGCATATATTTTTTTTTCCTAGTTGACTAACAAAATTAAATTTTTTTTTTTTTTGATACAACCAAAACAATTTTCTAATCCTAAGAATAATAATAATAATAATACCCTCAAACATAAAATCAAATAAACACCTTCTTTGCAATACTAACATTTCATAACTGTCAACGTGACAGAAACAACAAACCAAAGACACGTGGTAACCTTTAAACCAAAACAAATACACATGTTCTTGACAAGCAGATAGCAATTACGCAGGGTCACAAGGTACAACAGACTGCATTCCTCATCTTTACTAGATTATCGCTCATTCACAGAATTACCCTGCATACCACATTTATACCTGAACTGACATATTTTAAATAACTACACATTCTTACACCCTATTTCCTGACATTTATTTATGAGTTTTTTTTGTATAAAATTCTCTCAGTTTTGAAACGCACACGTTTACTTGGAAATATAGGTTTGAATTTATCTAATATACGCTGTACTTTATTTTGCTCGCTGCCCGTTATCTGCCTTCTGTGGGTCAGCAAGTTACGCGTTATCTTATCAGCTTGTTGAATAGCCGGTCGGGCTAATGTATACGGCTCATATACGAACCTCTCCTTACCCCTCCTGCGTCCTAATCTGATATTGTGTCGATTATTATTAACCGTACACTGCCATGTTTCGTTCGGAAATTCAATTGTAGCGTGCAGTTTATTCAATTTGTCGACTTCCAAAATAATATCATGTCCGAGTTTTCTAACTACAAGTACAGCGACCTCTATTTCAATTCCCTGTACGTATTTTGTTATAAGTGTCTGTTTTTCAACTAGCTGCGACTCACCCGTCGCTGATTTTATAATTGGGTGACCTACCGGCAGAATCGGAATTTGTATAAAGTGGTTCTTATGCCTCTTTAGTAACCGCTCGTCCATCAGCGATATTTCTGCGCCGCTGTCGAACAATACCTCGTCAATGTAACAACTGATTTTCGCTTCGAAAATAAGGTCGGTGTCATTTTCAAGACTAATATTTTCCTCACATTCATTACTATTAACATTACTACACATTAAACTATCCCTAATTTCTGCAGGATATAGGCCAGACACAACAATTTTATTCTTACAACTAACATTTCTCACATTCAATCGATTGAACTGCTTTTTAACTGAATCACTTTCAGTAACTGTTGCTAATAAGTTGGTATTAAATTGCTGAGTTGTATTTTTATGTTGTTGTGATTGTGGCTGTTTTGTGGTTGTTGAACTTGAAACTGATTACGCGGTGGTTCATTACTATTTACTATAATTGTTTCCACCTTATTGTCATCAGTATCATTCACCTCTCTATCCTTCATAAATACCTTAGTATCTAATTTAGTTTCATCTAGTACCCCACCATTATGACATGTGTCATAAACACCTGCACCATTTGTATCAATACTAGATCCAGGCTCTACTTCCGGTTCGGAATTTTTATGTGATATGCATAAATTTTCCGAATCAATAATAGCTTCAGATTCTACTATTCGTTCACGGTTCTCATACGCTATATCTGTTACCTTATAAACTATCACCTCATCACAGCAATTATCTAAAGTATGTTCTGGACTAATAGTGTTGCTACTACTAATTTCACTTTCGTTATCTTCACTACCATTTGTTGCAGACTCTAGATACTCGACCTTACCGAGAGATGAACTACTAGGCCCTAAGGGTGGGTTGTTTCTGTATAATCACTTTCAATTTCATCTACTACGCTACTGTTCTCAGTTAATCCTTCAGATGTTACATCTTGGTTAACTTCCATATTACTTTCTTTGAGAGTATGTTCCACAGGAACATTTGGTACTTCAAAATTATCACAAGGTACAATATTCTCAACAGTTAAATCTACTTCAATATCAGCTGACATTTCCTGTAGTTTCACCATTTTATCCTTTCTATCGGCTTCCATTTCTTCCGAAAATTTCCGCATACTGGCGACAAGTTCTTCATCCTCGGCTTTCATCTTCTTATGCCAGGCTTTATTTTCCTCTGCGAGTTGCTGTATACCGGCTTTATTTTCTTCTGAAATTTTCTGTACACTCGCTTCCATCTTCGCTTCCATGGTTTTCATATTAGCTAATAAGTCAGCTAAAGCCTTCTTTATTTCTGCTAAATCCGCCATAGGGATCAAATTTAATTATAAAATTTAACAAAAATTTAAATCTACTGATTTATACGCTAAGAAAATTATTATTACTACAAGATTATTAACGTAGTGTAATCAGTTTATACACACACAGTAAGCAGTTCAATATATCAAAATGTAAACATACCTTATCTAACACACAAAACAACTAATAATCTACCTCCAATATACTGATAAAATTGTTCATATATGACACACAAGAGAATATGCACAATTGATAAATTATATCCTCAGATATTCATATGAACCATACACACACAACTATAACATTAATTACAATTATACATCGGATTTTACCCACAAAATTTATATTCTTTGACATATATAGAATAGCGTAAAATTAACGCTATTTTACGGGCCCCACGTTGCTAAGCGCCAAATATCTCTATGCGACAACACAGATTACTTAACTATTGGCGTATAGGATATGGTAGTATGTGTATCTTAATGCAAAATTTATATTGGAGGGTTTAAGATTATTTATTGCACACAAGACATATGTAATTGTTTATATGATATATTTGACAAGCATAATAATGGTAGTGTTTGATATATAGTCTTTTAAAGTGTTAATTATACACGTGATGTGATACGTTACATATGTGATGATTCCCACGACGATGATGATGAAAAAGGGGGGGGCTTTGCTGTGTCGTTGAGTCGTCCGGCGTGGCGTATTGATGACAGACGGTTCACCCTGGAAACGCTTCCAGCTGGGCTGGTGTCCTGTAGTTCCAACGATGACACTGACGCTTCGCACACCACAACGGTTCTATGGATACTACTGGTTAAACATCATATAGAGTTTATAATTTACAAGTATCTCAGGTCACAGTGAGTAATACGTAGAAACGGTATACTAGGCTTATACCAATCCGGTCTCTTCAAGTGTTCACGCGTACCACTGGGTCTACCGCGATCAGCAGACCTCCCTATGCGGAAATCTTCCGCTCACGCGGAAACTAATGATGACAGAATTTACTACTAAGTAATTATTAAATTTACTGGTACTGCAGAATACCTCACACAGTAACACAGTTCAAGTTCACTTATTTACACACGCAATGTTTTAATAATAATACCGTGTGTAGAGATGTAATATTCAAACAGTTCTGAGTCTTCGCACGCGTTACTACCGCCAAAGAAACTTACAAATTCTTGCAAGCGCAAAAATCTTGAACAAGAATTGCACGTCCCGATCGTGATAGCTGCCAGAGAAGAACTAACTGTCGTATTTATGAATGCTATGTTTTAATAACTACACTGGGTGTAGAGATGTAATACCCGAACAGTTCTGAGTCTTCACACACGTTACTACCGCCGAAAAGACTTAACAAATTCTTGCAAGCGGAAAATCTTGAACAAGAATTGCACGTCCCAATCGTGATAGCTACATGAGAAGAACTGACTGTGTAACAACAGGCTTAAGAAAATTTCCAACTCCCATCCAGCATTTAATTGGTGGAAGGAAAACACATGGTTACAACGAACATGATTTCCAAATTTTCATGCCGTAAAGTGTATCAACTTTGTAAGAGCATGCATAGCTGGTAATCACAGAAAACCCTTATCTCATGCATAACTGCGTTTTACAATAACTTCATACTTTAATAAGATCATATTTGAAAGTCATTTAACAGATAGAAATATATAGGAACTGTAGCTAATACAGTAGTCTATGTTCAGTTCAAGTGTCTTAACACAACGATAATTAATTCACGCACAGCCGGGGAAATGTTTATCACTCACGCACGCGCGCACATTTCCACAGACATAGTACATGAATAAATAATAAATAAAGTAATACACAGTTTTATTAAACCTAATTCCTTATCCTTTCTAAAATACAAAACTTATATCGCGAAAACCAAACCTAACAAAACTACCAATTTAAACATGAATGTTCGTAGTCTGTGAATTACACAAGCCTGCACTGCTTATCAGGATCCTGTGTTTCATTGCAGGATTATCCCCTTCCAGCATATATTTTTTTTTCCTAGTTGACTAACAAAATTAAATTTTTTTTTTTTTTTGATACAACCAAAACAATTTCCTAATCCTAAGAATAATAATAATAATAATAATACCCTCAAACATAAAATCAAATAAACACCTTCTTTGCAATACTAACATTTCATAACTGTCAACGTGACAGAAACAACAAACCAAAGACACGTGGTAACCTTTAAACCAAAACAAATACACATGTTCTTGACAAGCAGATAGCAATTACGCAGGGTCACAAGGTACAACAGACTGCATTCCTTATCTTTACTAGATTATCGCTCATTCACAGAATTACCCTGCATACCACATTTATACCTGAACTGACATATTTTAAATAACTACACATTCTTACACCCTATTTCCTGACATTTATTTATGAGTTTTTTTTGTATAAAATTCTCTCAGTTTTGAAACGCACACGTTTACTTGGAAATATAGGTTTGAATTTATCTAATATACGCTGTACTTTATTTTGCTCGCTGCCCGTTATCTGCCTTCTGTGGGTCAGCAAGTTACGCGTTATCTTATCAGCTTGTTGAATAGCCGGTCGGGCTAATGTATACGGCTCATATACGAACCTCTCCTTACCCCTCCTGCGTCCTAATCTGATATTGTGTCGATTATTATTAACCGTACACTGCCATGTTTCGTTCGGAAATTCAATTGTAGCGTGCAGTTTATTCAATTTGTCGACTTCCAAAATAATATCATGTCCGAGTTTTCTAACTACAAGTACAGCGACCTCTATTTCAATTCCCTGTACGTATTTTGTTATAAGTGTCTGTTTTTCAACTAGCTGCGACTCACCCGTCGCTGATTTTATAATTGGGTGACCTACCGGCAGAATCGGAATTTGTATAAAGTGGTTCTTATGCCTCTTTAGTAACCGCTCGTCCATCAGCGATATTTCTGCGCCGCTGTCGAACAATACCTCGTCAATGTAACAACTGATTTTCGCTTCGAAAATAAGGTCGGTGTCATTTTCAAGACTAATATTTTCCTCACATTCATTACTATTAACATTACTACACATTAAACTATCCCTAATTTCTGCAGGATATAGGCCAGACACAACAATTTTATTCTTACAACTAACATTTCTCACATTCAATCGATTGAACTGCTTTTTAACTGGATCACTTTCAGTAACTGTTGCTAATAAGTTGGTATTAAATTGCTGAGTTGTATTTTTATGTTGTTGTGATTGTGGCTGTTTTGTGGTTGTTGAACTTGAAACTGATTACGCGGTGGTTCATTACTATTTACTATAATTGTTTCCACCTTATTGTCATCAGTATCATTCACCTCTCTATCCTTCATAAATACCTTAGTATCTAATTTAGTTTCATCTAGTACCCCACCATTATGACATGTGTCATAAACACCTGCACCATTTGTATCAATACTAGATCCAGGCTCTACTTCCGGTTCGGAATTTTTATGTGATATGCATAAATTTTCCGAATCAATAATAGCTTCAGATTCTACTATTCGTTCACGGTTCTCATACGCTATATCTGTTACCTTATAAACTATCACCTCATCACAACAATTATCTAAAGTATGTTCTGGACTAATAGTGTTGCTACTACTAATTTCACTTTCGTTATCTTCACTACCATTTGTTGCAGACTCTAGATACTCGACCTTACCGAGAGATGAACTACTAGGCCCTAAGGGTGGGTTGTTTCTGTATAATCACTTTCAATTTCATCTACTACGCTACTGTTCTCAGTTAATCCTTCAGATGTTACATCTTGGTTAACTTCCATATTACTTTCTTTGAGAGTATGTTCCACAGGAACATTTGGTACTTCAAAATTATCACAAGGTACAATATTCTCAACAGTTAAATCTACTTCAATATCAGCTGACATTTCCTGTAGTTTCACCATTTTATCCTTTCTATCGGCTTCCATTTCTTCCGAAAATTTCCGCATACTGGCGACAAGTTCTTCATCCTCGGCTTTCATCTTCTTATGCCAGGCTTTATTTTCCTCTGCGAGTTGCTGTATACCGGCTTTATTTTCTTCTGAAATTTTCTGTACACTCGCTTCCATCTTCGCTTCCATGGTTTTCATATTAGCTAATAAGTCAGCTAAAGCCTTCTTTATTTCTGCTAAATCCGCCATAGGGATCAAATTTAATTATAAAATTTAACAAAAATTTAAATCTACTGATTTATACGCTAAGAAAATTATTATTACTACAAGATTATTAACGTAGTGTAATCAGTTTATACACACACAGTAAGCAGTTCAATATATCAAAATGTAAACATACCTTATCTAACACACAAAACAACTAATAATCTACCTCCAATATACTGATAAAATTGTTCATATATGACACACAAGAGAATATGCACAATTGATAAATTATATCCTCAGATATTCATATGAACCATACACACACAACTATAACATTAATTACAATTATACATCGGATTTTACCCACAAAATTTATATTCTTTGACATATATAGAATAGCGTAAAATTAACGCTATTTTACGGGCCCCACGTTGCTAAGCGCCAAATATCTCTATGCGACAACACAGATTACTTAACTATTGGCGTATAGGATATGGTAGTATGTGTATCTTAATGCAAAATTTATATTGGAGGGTTTAAGATTATTTATTGCACACAAGACATATGTAATTGTTTATATGATATATTTGACAAGCATAATAATGGTAGTGTTTGATATATAGTCTTTTAAAGTGTTAATTATACACGTGATGTGATACGTTACATATGTGATGATTCCCACGACGATGATGATGAAAAAGGGGGGGGCTTTGCTGTGTCGTTGAGTCGTCCGGCGTGGCGTATTGATGACAGACGGTTCACCCTGGAAACGCTTCCAGCTGGGCTGGTGTCCTGTAGTTCCAACGATGACACTGACGCTTCGCACACCACAACGGTTCTATGGATACTACTGGTTAAACATCATATAGAATTTATAATTTACAAGTATCTCAGGTCACAGTGAGTAATACGTAGAAACGGTATACTAGGCTTATACCAATCCGGTCTCTTCAAGTGTTCACGCGTACCACTGGGTCTACCGCGATCAGCAGACCTCCCTATGCGGAAATCTTCCGCTCACGCGGAAACTAATGATGACAGAATTTACTACTAAGTAATTATTAAATTTACTGGTACTGCAGAATACCTCACACAGTAACACAGTTCAAGTTCACTTATTTACACACGCAATGTTTTAATAATAATACCGTGTGTAGAGATGTAATATTCAAACAGTTCTGAGTCTTCGCACGCGTTACTACCGCCAAAGAAACTTACAAATTCTTGCAAGCGCAAAAATCTTGAACAAGAATTGCACGTCCCGATCGTGATAGCTGCCAGAGAAGAACTAACTGTCGTATTTATGAATGCTATGTTTTAATAACTACACTGGGTGTAGAGATGTAATACCCGAACAGTTCTGAGTCTTCACACACATTACTACCGCCGAAAAGACTTAACAAATTCTTGCAAGCGGAAAATCTTGAACAAGAATTGCACGTCCCAATCGTGATAGCTACATGAGAAGAACTGACTGTGTAACAACAGGCTTAAGAAAATTTCCAACTCCCATCCAGCATTTAATTGGTGGAAGGAAGTCACATGGTTACAACGAACATGATTTCCAAATTTTCATGCCGTAAAGTGCATCAACTTTGTAAGAGCATGCATAGCTGGTAATCACAGAAAACACTTATCTCATGCATAACTGCGTTTTACAATAACTTCATACTTTAATAAGATCATATTTGAAAGTCATTTAACAGATAGAAATATATAGGAACTGTAGCTAATACACTAGTCTATGTTCAGTTCAAGTGTCTTAACACAACGATAATTAATTCACGCACAGCCGGGGAAACGTTTATCACTCACGCACGCGCGCACATTTCCACAGACATAGTACATGAATAAATAATAAATAAAGTAATACACAGTTTTATTAAACCTAATTTCTTATCCTTTCTAAAATACAAAACTTATATCGCGAAAACCAAACCTAACAAAACTACCAATTTAAACATGAATGTTCGTAGTCTGTGAATTACACAAGCCTGCACTGCTTATCAGGATCCTGTGTTTCATTGCAGGATTATCCCCTTCCAGCATATATTTTTTTTTCCTAGTTGACTAACAAAATTAAATTTTTTTTTTTTTGATACAACCAAAACAATTTTCTAATCCTAAGAATAATAATAATAATAATACCCTCAAACATAAAATCAAATAAACACCTTCTTTGCAATACTAACATTTCATAACTGTCAACGTGACAGAAACAACAAACCAAAGACACGTGGTAACCTTTAAACCAAAACAAATACACATGTTCTTGACAAGCAGATAGCAATTACGCAGGGTCACAAGGTACAACAGACTGCATTCCTCATCTTTACTAGATTATCGCTCATTCACAGAATTACCCTGCATACCACATTTATACCTGAACTGACATATTTTAAATAACTACACATTCTTACACCCTATTTCCTGACATTTATTTATGAGTTTTTTTTGTATAAAATTCTCTCAGTTTTGAAACGCACACGTTTACTTGGAAATATAGGTTTGAATTTATCTAATATACGCTGTACTTTATTTTGCTCGCTGCCCGTTATCTGCCTTCTGTGGGTCAGCAAGTTACGCGTTATCTTATCAGCTTGTTGAATAGCCGGTCGGGCTAATGTATACGGCTCATATACGAACCTCTCCTTACCCCTCCTGCGTCCTAATCTGATATTGTGTCGATTATTATTAACCGTACACTGCCATGTTTCGTTCGGAAATTCAATTGTAGCGTGCAGTTTATTCAATTTGTCGACTTCCAAAATAATATCATGTCCGAGTTTTCTAACTACAAGTACAGCGACCTCTATTTCAATTCCCTGTACGTATTTTGTTATAAGTGTCTGTTTTTCAACTAGCTGCGACTCACCCGTCGCTGATTTTATAATTGGGTGACCTACCGGCAGAATCGGAATTTGTATAAAGTGGTTCTTATGCCTCTTTAGTAACCGCTCGTCCATCAGCGATATTTCTGCGCCGCTGTCGAACAATACCTCGTCAATGTAACAACTGATTTTCGCTTCGAAAATAAGGTCGGTGTCATTTTCAAGACTAATATTTTCCTCACATTCATTACTATTAACATTACTACACATTAAACTATCCCTAATTTCTGCAGGATATAGGCCAGACACAACAATTTTATTCTTACAACTAACATTTTTCACATTCAATCGATTGAACTGCTTTTTAACTGAATCACTTTCAGTAACTGTTGCTAATAAGTTGGTATTAAATTGCTGAGTTGTATTTTTATGTTGTTGTGATTGTGGCTGTTTTGTGGTTGTTGAACTTGAAACTGATTACGCGGTGGTTCATTACTATTTACTATAATTGTTTCCACCTTATTGTCATCAGTATCATTCACCTCTCTATCCTTCATAAATACCTTAGTATCTAATTTAGTTTCATCTAGTACCCCACCATTATGACATGTGTCATAAACACCTGCACCATTTGTATCAATACTAGATCCAGGCTCTACTTCCGGTTCGGAATTTTTATGTGATATGCATAAATTTTCCGAATCAATAACAGCTTCAGATTCTACTATTCGTTCACGGTTCTCATACGCTATATCTGTTACCTTATAAACTATCACCTCATCACAGCAATTATCTAAAGTATGTTCTGGACTAATAGTGTTGCTACTACTAATTTCACTTTCGTTATCTTCACTACCATTTGTTGCAGACTCTAGATACTCGACCTTACCGAGAGATGAACTACTAGGCCCTAAGGGTGGGTTGTTTCTGTATAATCACTTTCAATTTCATCTACTACGCTACTGTTCTCAGTTAATCCTTCAGATGTTACATCTTGGTTAACTTCCATATTACTTTCTTTGAGAGTATGTTCCACAGGAACATTTGGTACTTCAAAATTATCACAAGGTACAATATTCTCAACAGTTAAATCTACTTCAATATCAGCTGACATTTCCTGTATTTTCACCATTTTATCCTTTCTATCGGCTTCCATTTCTTCCGAAAATTTCCGCATACTGGCGACAAGTTCTTCATCCTCGGCTTTCATCTTCTTATGCCAGGCTTTATTTTCCTCTGCGAGTTGCTGTATACCGGCTTTATTTTCTTCTGAAATTTTCTGTACACTCGCTTCCATCTTCGCTTCCATGGTTTTCATATTAGCTAATAAGTCAGCTAAAGCCTTCTTTATTTCTGCTAAATCCGCCATAGGGATCAAATTTAATTATAAAATTTAACAAAAATTTAAATCTACTGATTTATACGCTAAGAAAATTATTATTACTACAAGATTATTAACGTAGTGTAATCAGTTTATACACACACAGTAAGCAGTTCAATATATCAAAATGTAAACATACCTTATCTAACACACAAAACAACTAATAATCTACCTCCAATATACTGATAAAATTGTTCATATATGACACACAAGAGAATATGCACAATTGATAAATTATATCCTCAGATATTCATATGAACCATACACACACAACTATAACATTAATTACAATTATACATCGGATTTTACCCACAAAATTTATATTCTTTGACATATATAGAATAGCGTAAAATTAACGCTATTTTACGGGCCCCACGTTGCTAAGCGCCAAATATCTCTATGCGACAACACAGATTACTTAACTATTGGCGTATAGGATATGGTAGTATGTGTATCTTAATGCAAAATTTATATTGGAGGGTTTAAGATTATTTATTGCACACAAGACATATGTAATTGTTTATATGATATATTTGACAAGCATAATAATGGTAGTGTTTGATATATAGTCTTTTAAAGTGTTAATTATACACGTGATGTGATACGTTACATATGTGATGATTCCCACGACGATGATGATGAAAAAGGGGGGGGCTTTGCTGTGTCGTTGAGTCGTCCGGCGTGGCGTATTGATGACAGACGGTTCACCCTGGAAACGCTTCCAGCTGGGCTGGTGTCCTGTAGTTCCAACGATGACACTGACGCTTCGCACACCACAACGGTTCTATGGATACTACTGGTTAAACATCATATAGAGTTTATAATTTACAAGTATCTCAGGTCACAGTGAGTAATACGTAGAAACGGTATACTAGGCTTATACCAATCCGGTCTCTTCAAGTGTTCACGCGTACCACTGGGTCTACCGCGATCAGCAGACCTCCCTATGCGGAAATCTTCCGCTCACGCGGAAACTAATGATGACAGAATTTACTACTAAGTAATTATTAAATTTACTGGCACTGCAGAATACCTCACACAGTAACACAGTTCAAGTTCACTTATTTACACACGCAATGTTTTAATAATAATACCGTGTGTAGAGATGTAATATTCAAACAGTTCTGAGTCTTCGCACGCGTTACTACCGCCAAAGAAACTTACAAATTCTTGCAAGCGCAAAAATCTTGAACAAGAATTGCACGTCCCGATCGTGATAGCTGCCAGAGAAGAACTAACTGTCGTATTTATGAATGCTATGTTTTAATAACTACACTGGGTGTAGAGATGTAATACCCGAACAGTTCTGAGTCTTCACACACGTTACTACCGCCGAAAAGACTTAACAAATTCTTGCAAGCGGAAAATCTTGAACAAGAATTGCACGTCCCAATCGTGATAGCTACATGAGAAGAACTGACTGTGTAACAACAGGCTTAAGAAAATTTCCAACTCCCATCCAGCATTTAATTGGTGGAAGGAAGTCACATGGTTACAACGAACATGATTTCCAAATTTTCATGCCGTAAAGTGCATCAACTTTGTAAGAGCATGCATAGCTGGTAATCACAGAAAACACTTATCTCATGCATAACTGCGTTTTACAATAACTTCATACTTTAATAAGATCATATTTGAAAGTCATTTAACAGATAGAAATATATAGGAACTGTAGCTAATACACTAGTCTATGTTCAGTTCAAGTGTCTTAACACAACGATAATTAATTCACGCACAGCCGGGGAAACGTTTATCACTCACGCACGCGCGCACATTTCCACAGACATAGTACATGAATAAATAATAAATAAAGTAATACACAGTTTTATTAAACCTAATTTCTTATCCTTTCTAAAATACAAAACTTATATCGCGAAAACCAAACCTAACAAAACTACCAATTTAAACATGAATGTTCGTAGTCTGTGAATTACACAAGCCTGCACTGCTTATCAGGATCCTGTGTTTCATTGCAGGATTATCCCCTTCCAGCATATATTTTTTTTTCATAGTTGACTAACAAAATTAAATTTTTTTTTTTTTGATACAACCAAAACAATTTTCTAATCCTAAGAATAATAATAATAATAATACCCTCAAACATAAAATCAAATAAACACCTTCTTTGCAATACTAACATTTCATAACTGTCAACGTGACAGAAACAACAAACCAAAGACACGTGGTAACCTTTAAACCAAAACAAATACACATGTTCTTGACAAGCAGATAGCAATTACGCAGGGTCACAAGGTACAACAGACTGCATTCCTCATCTTTACTAGATTATCGCTCATTCACAGAATTACCCTGCATACCACATTTATACCTGAACTGACATATTTTAAATAACTACACATTCTTACACCCAATTTCCTGACATTTATTTATGAGTTTTTTTTGTATAAAATTCTCTCAGTTTTGAAACGCACACGTTTACTTGGAAATATAAGTTTGAATTTATCTAATATACGCTGTACTTTATTTTGCTCGCTGCCCGTTATCTGCCTTCTGTGGGTCAGCAAGTTACGCGTTATCTTATCAGCTTGTTGAATAGCCGGTCGGGCTAATGTATACGGCTCATATACGAACCTCTCCTTACCCCTCCTGCGTCCTAATCTGATATTGTGTCGATTATTATTAACCGTACACTGCCATGTTTCGTTCGGAAATTCAATTGTAGCGTGCAGTTTATTCAATTTGTCGACTTCCAAAATAATATCATGTCCGAGTTTTCTAACTACAAGTACAGCGACCTCTATTTCAATTCCCTGTGCGTATTTTGTTATAAGTGTCTGTTTTTCAACTAGCTGCGACTCACCCGTCGCTGATTTTATAATTGGGTGACCTACCGGCAGAATCGGAATTTGTATAAAGTGGTTCTTATGCCTCTTTAGTAACCGCTCGTCCATCAGCGATATTTCTGCGCCGCTGTCGAACAATACCTCGTCAATGTAACAACTGATTTTCGCTTCGAAAATAAGGTCGGTGTCATTTTCAAGACTAATATTTTCCTCACATTCATTACTATTAACATTACTACACATTAAACTATCCCTAATTTCTGCAGGATATAGGCCAGACACAACAATTTTATTCTTACAACTAACATTTCTCACATTCAATCGATTGAACTGCTTTTTAACTGAATCACTTTCAGTAACTGTTGCTAATAAGTTGGTATTAAATTGCTGAGTTGTATTTTTATGTTGTTGTGATTGTGGCTGTTTTGTGGTTGTTGAACTTGAAACTGATTACGCGGTGGTTCATTACTATTTACTATAATTGTTTCCACCTTATTGTCATCAGTATCATTCACCTCTCTATCCTTCATAAATACCTTAGTATCTAATTTAGTTTCATCTAGTACCCCACCATTATGACATGTGTCATAAACACCTGCACCATTTGTATCAATACTAGATCCAGGCTCTACTTCCGGTTCGGAATTTTTATGTGATATGCATAAATTTTCCGAATCAATAACAGCTTCAGATTCTACTATTCGTTCACGGTTCTCATACGCTATATCTGTTACCTTATAAACTATCACCTCATCACAGCAATTATCTAAAGTATGTTCTGGACTAATAGTGTTGCTACTACTAATTTCACTTTCGTTATCTTCACTACCATTTGTTGCAGACTCTAGATACTCGACCTTACCGAGAGATGAACTACTAGGCCCTAAGGGTGGGTTGTTTCTGTATAATCACTTTCAATTTCATCTACTACGCTACTGTTCTCAGTTAATCCTTCAGATGTTACATCTTGGTTAACTTCCATATTACTTTCTTTGAGAGTATGTTCCACAGGAACATTTGGTACTTCAAAATTATCACAAGGTACAATATTCTCAACAGTTAAATCTACTTCAATATCAGCTGACATTTCCTGTATTTTCACCATTTTATCCTTTCTATCGGCTTCCATTTCTTCCGAAAATTTCCGCATACTGGCGACAAGTTCTTCATCCTCGGCTTTCATCTTCTTATGCCAGGCTTTATTTTCCTCTGCGAGTTGCTGTATACCGGCTTTATTTTCTTCTGAAATTTTCTGTACACTCGCTTCCATCTTCGCTTCCATGGTTTTCATATTAGCTAATAAGTCAGCTAAAGCCTTCTTTATTTCTGCTAAATCCGCCATAGGGATCAAATTTAATTATAAAATTTAACAAAAATTTAAATCTACTGATTTATACGCTAAGAAAATTATTATTACTACAAGATTATTAACGTAGTGTAATCAGTTTATACACACACAGTAAGCAGTTCAATATATCAAAATGTAAACATACCTTATCTAACACACAAAACAACTAATAATCTACCTCCAATATACTGATAAAATTGTTCATATATGACACACAAGAGAATATGCACAATTGATAAATTATATCCTCAGATATTCATATGAACCATACACACACAACTATAACATTAATTACAATTATACATCGGATTTTACCCACAAAATTTATATTCTTTGACATATATAGAATAGCGTAAAATTAACGCTATTTTACGGGCCCCACGTTGCTAAGCGCCAAATATCTCTATGCGACAACACAGATTACTTAACTATTGGCGTATAGGATATGGTAGTATGTGTATCTTAATGCAAAATTTATATTGGAGGGTTTAAGATTATTTATTGCACACAAGACATATGTAATTGTTTATATGATATATTTGACAAGCATAATAATGGTAGTGTTTGATATATAGTCTTTTAAAGTGTTAATTATACACGTGATGTGATACGTTACATATGTGATGATTCCCACGACGATGATGATGAAAAAGGGGGGGGCTTTGCTGTGTCGTTGAGTCGTCCGGCGTGGCGTATTGATGACAGACGGTTCACCCTGGAAACGCTTCCAGCTGGGCTGGTGTCCTGTAGTTCCAACGATGACACTGACGCTTCGCACACCACAACGGTTCTATGGATACTACTGGTTAAACATCATATAGAGTTTATAATTTACAAGTATCTCAGGTCACAGTGAGTAATACGTAGAAACGGTATACTAGGCTTATACCAATCCGGTCTCTTCAAGTGTTCACGCGTACCACTGGGTCTACCGCGATCAGCAGACCTCCCTATGCGGAAATCTTCCGCTCACGCGGAAACTAATGATGACAGAATTTACTACTAAGTAATTATTAAATTTACTGGCACTGCAGAATACCTCACACAGTAACACAGTTCAAGTTCACTTATTTACACACGCAATGTTTTAATAATAATACCGTGTGTAGAGATGTAATATTCAAACAGTTCTGAGTCTTCGCACGCGTTACTACCGCCAAAGAAACTTACAAATTCTTGCAAGCGCAAAAATCTTGAACAAGAATTGCACGTCCCGATCGTGATAGCTGCCAGAGAAGAACTAACTGTCGTATTTATGAATGCTATGTTTTAATAACTACACTGGGTGTAGAGATGTAATACCCGAACAGTTCTGAGTCTTCACACACGTTACTACCGCCGAAAAGACTTAACAAATTCTTGCAAGCGGAAAATCTTGAACAAGAATTGCACGTCCCAATCGTGATAGCTACATGAGAAGAACTGACTGTGTAACAACAGGCTTAAGAAAATTTCCAACTCCCATCCAGCATTTAATTGGTGGAAGGAAGTCACATGGTTACAACGAACATGATTTCCAAATTTTCATGCCGTAAAGTGCATCAACTTTGTAAGAGCATGCATAGCTGGTAATCACAGAAAACACTTATCTCATGCATAACTGCGTTTTACAATAACTTCATACTTTAATAAGATCATATTTGAAAGTCATTTAACAGATAGAAATATATAGGAACTGTAGCTAATACACTAGTCTATGTTCAGTTCAAGTGTCTTAACACAACGATAATTAATTCACGCACAGCCGGGGAAACGTTTATCACTCACGCACGCGCGCACATTTCCACAGACATAGTACATGAATAAATAATAAATAAAGTAATACACAGTTTTATTAAACCTAATTTCTTATCCTTTCTAAAATACAAAACTTATATCGCGAAAACCAAACCTAACAAAACTACCAATTTAAACATGAATGTTCGTAGTCTGTGAATTACACAAGCCTGCACTGCTTATCAGGATCCTGTGTTTCATTGCAGGATTATCCCCTTCCAGCATATATTTTTTTTTCCTAGTTGACTAACAAAATTAAATTTTTTTTTTTTTTGATACAACCAAAACAATTTTCTAATCCTAAGAATAATAATAATAATAATACCCTCAAACATAAAATCAAATAAACACCTTCTTTGCAATACTAACATTTCATAACTGTCAACGTGACAGAAACAACAAACCAAAGACACGTGGTAACCTTTAAACCAAAACAAATACACATGTTCTTGACAAGCAGATAGCAATTACGCAGGGTCACAAGGTACAACAGACTGCATTCCTCATCTTTACTAGATTATCGCTCATTCACAGAATTACCCTGCATACCACATTTATACCTGAACTGACATATTTTAAATAACTACACATTCTTACACCCTATTTCCTGACATTTATTTATGAGTTTTTTTTGTATAAAATTCTCTCAGTTTTGAAACGCACACGTTTACTTGGAAATATAGGTTTGAATTTATCTAATATACGCTGTACTTTATTTTGCTCGCTGCCCGTTATCTGCCTTCTGTGGGTCAGCAAGTTACGCGTTATCTTATCAGCTTGTTGAATAGCCGGTCGGGCTAATGTATACGGCTCATATACGAACCTCTCCTTACCCCTCCTGCGTCCTAATCTGATATTGTGTCGATTATTATTAACCGTACACTGCCATGTTTCGTTCGGAAATTCAATTGTAGCGTGCAGTTTATTCAATTTGTCGACTTCCAAAATAATATCATGTCCGAGTTTTCTAACTACAAGTACAGCGACCTCTATTTCAATTCCCTGTGCGTATTTTGTTATAAGTGTCTGTTTTTCAACTAGCTGCGACTCACCCGTCGCTGATTTTATAATTGGGTGACCTACCGGCAGAATCGGAATTTGTATAAAGTGGTTCTTATGCCTCTTTAGTAACCGCTCGTCCATCAGCGATATTTCTGCGCCGCTGTCGAACAATACCTCGTCAATGTAACAACTGATTTTCGCTTCGAAAATAAGGTCGGTGTCATTTTCAAGACTAATATTTTCCTCACATTCATTACTATTAACATTACTACACATTAAACTATCCCTAATTTCTGCAGGATATAGGCCAGACACAACAATTTTATTCTTACAACTAACATTTCTCACATTCAATCGATTGAACTGCTTTTTAACTGAATCACTTTCAGTAACTGTTGCTAATAAGTTGGTATTAAATTGCTGAGTTGTATTTTTATGTTGTTGTGATTGTGGCTGTTTTGTGGTTGTTGAACTTGAAACTGATTACGCGGTGGTTCATTACTATTTACTATAATTGTTTCCACCTTATTGTCATCAGTATCATTCACCTCTCTATCCTTCATAAATACCTTAGTATCTAATTTAGTTTCATCTAGTACCCCACCATTATGACATGTGTCATAAACACCTGCACCATTTGTATCAATACTAGATCCAGGCTCTACTTCCGGTTCGGAATTTTTATGTGATATGCATAAATTTTCCGAATCAATAATAGCTTCAGATTCTACTATTCGTTCACGGTTCTCATACGCTATATCTGTTACCTTATAAACTATCACCTCATCACAGCAATTATCTAAAGTATGTTCTGGACTAATAGTGTTGCTACTACTAATTTCACTTTCGTTATCTTCACTACCATTTGTTGCAGACTCTAGATACTCGACCTTACCGAGAGATGAACTACTAGGCCCTAAGGGTGGGTTGTTTCTGTATAATCACTTTCAATTTCATCTACTACGCTACTGTTCTCAGTTAATCCTTCAGATGTTACATCTTGGTTAACTTCCATATTACTTTCTTTGAGAGTATGTTCCACAGGAACATTTGGTACTTCAAAATTATCACAAGGTACAATATTCTCAACAGTTAAATCTACTTCAATATCAGCTGACATTTCCTGTAGTTTCACCATTTTATCCTTTCTATCGGCTTCCATTTCTTCCGAAAATTTCCGCATACTGGCGACAAGTTCTTCATCCTCGGCTTTCATCTTCTTATGCCAGGCTTTATTTTCCTCTGCGAGTTGCTGTATACCGGCTTTATTTTCTTCTGAAATTTTCTGTACACTCGCTTCCATCTTCGCTTCCATGGTTTTCATATTAGCTAATAAGTCAGCTAAAGCCTTCTTTATTTCTGCTAAATCCGCCATAGGGATCAAATTTAATTATAAAATTTAACAAAAATTGAAATCTACTGATTTATACGCTAAGAAAATTATTATTACTACAAGATTATTAACGTAGTGTAATCAGTTTATACACACACAGTAAGCAGTTCAATATATCAAAATGTAAACATACCTTATCTAACACACAAAACAACTAATAATCTACCTCCAATATACTGATAAAATTGTTCATATATGACACACAAGAGAATATGCACAATTGATAAATTATATCCTCAGATATTCATATGAACCATACACACACAACTATAACATTAATTACAATTATACATCGGATTTTACCCACAAAATTTATATTCTTTGACATATATAGAATAGCGTAAAATTAACGCTATTTTACGGGCCCCACGTTGCTAAGCGCCAAATATCTCTATGCGACAACACAGATTACTTAACTATTGGCGTATAGGATATGGTAGTATGTGTATCTTAATGCAAAATTTATATTGGAGGGTTTAAGATTATTTATTGCACACAAGACATATGTAATTGTTTATATGATATATTTGACAAGCATAATAATGGTAGTGTTTGATATATAGTCTTTTAAAGTGTTAATTATACACGTGATGTGATACGTTACATATGTGATGATTCCCACGACGATGATGATGAAAAAGGGGGGGGCTTTGCTGTGTCGTTGAGTCGTCCGGCGTGGCGTATTGATGACAGACGGTTCACCCTGGAAACGCTTCCAGCTGGGCTGGTGTCCTGTAGTTCCAACGATGACACTGACGCTTCGCACACCACAACGGTTCTATGGATACTACTGGTTAAACATCATATAGAGTTTATAATTTACAAGTATCTCAGGTCACAGTGAGTAATACGTAGAAACGGTATACTAGGCTTATACCAATCCGGTCTCTTCAAGTGTTCACGCGTACCACTGGGTCTACCGCGATCAGCAGACCTCCCTATGCGGAAATCTTCCGCTCACGCGGAAACTAATGATGACAGAATTTACTACTAAGTAATTATTAAATTTACTGGTACTGCAGAATACCTCACACAGTAACACAGTTCAAGTTCACTTATTTACACACGCAATGTTTTAATAATAATACCGTGTGTAGAGATGTAATATTCAAACAGTTCTGAGTCTTCGCACGCGTTACTACCGCCAAAGAAACTTACAAATTCTTGCAAGCGCAAAAATCTTGAACAAGAATTGCACGTCCCGATCGTGATAGCTGCCAGAGAAGAACTAACTGTCGTATTTATGAATGCTATGTTTTAATAACTACACTGGGTGTAGAGATGTAATACCCGAACAGTTCTGAGTCTTCACACACGTTACTACCGCCGAAAAGACTTAACAAATTCTTGCAAGCGGAAAATCTTGAACAAGAATTGCACGTCCCAATCGTGATAGCTACATGAGAAGAACTGACTGTGTAACAACAGGCTTAAGAAAATTTCCAACTCCCATCCAGCATTTAATTGGTGGAAGGAAGTCACATGGTTACAACGAACATGATTTCCAAATTTTCATGCCGTAAAGTGCATCAACTTTGTAAGAGCATGCATAGCTGGTAATCACAGAAAACACTTATCTCATGCATAACTGCGTTTTACAATAACTTCATACTTTAATAAGATCATATTTGAAAGTCATTTAACAGATAGAAATATATAGGAACTGTAGCTAATACACTAGTCTATGTTCAGTTCAAGTGTCTTAACACAACGATAATTAATTCACGCACAGCCGGGGAAACGTTTATCACTCACGCACGCGCGCACATTTCCACAGACATAGTACATGAATAAATAATAAATAAAGTAATACACAGTTTTATTAAACCTAATTTCTTATCCTTTCTAAAATACAAAACTTATATCGCGAAAACCAAACCTAACAAAACTACCAATTTAAACATGAATGTTCGTAGTCTGTGAATTACACAAGCCTGCACTGCTTATCAGGATCCTGTGTTTCATTGCAGGATTATCCCCTTCCAGCATATATTTTTTTTTCCTAGTTGACTAACAAAATTAAATTTTTTTTTTTTTGATACAACCAAAACAATTTTCTAATCCTAAGAATAATAATAATAATAATACCCTCAAACATAAAATCAAATAAACACCTTCTTTGCAATACTAACATTTCATAACTGTCAACGTGACAGAAACAACAAACCAAAGACACGTGGTAACCTTTAAACCAAAACAAATACACATGTTCTTGACAAGCAGATAGCAATTACGCAGGGTCACAAGGTACAACAGACTGCATTCCTCATCTTTACTAGATTATCGCTCATTCACAGAATTACCCTGCATACCACATTTATACCTGAACTGACATATTTTAAATAACTACACATTCTTACACCCTATTTCCTGACATTTATTTATGAGTTTTTTTTGTATAAAATTCTCTCAGTTTTGAAACGCACACGTTTACTTGGAAATATAGGTTTGAATTTATCTAATATACGCTGTACTTTATTTTGCTCGCTGCCCGTTATCTGCCTTCTGTGGGTCAGCAAGTTACGCGTTATCTTATCAGCTTGTTGAATAGCCGGTCGGGCTAATGTATACGGCTCATATACGAACCTCTCCTTACCCCTCCTGCGTCCTAATCTGATATTGTGTCGATTATTATTAACCGTACACTGCCATGTTTCGTTCGGAAATTCAATTGTAGCGTGCAGTTTATTCAATTTGTCGACTTCCAAAATAATATCATGTCCGAGTTTTCTAACTACAAGTACAGCGACCTCTATTTCAATTCCCTGTGCGTATTTTGTTATAAGTGTCTGTTTTTCAACTAGCTGCGACTCACCCGTCGCTGATTTTATAATTGGGTGACCTACCGGCAGAATCGGAATTTGTATAAAGTGGTTCTTATGCCTCTTTAGTAACCGCTCGTCCATCAGCGATATTTCTGCGCCGCTGTCGAACAATACCTCGTCAATGTAACAACTGATTTTCGCTTCGAAAATAAGGTCGGTGTCATTTTCAAGACTAATATTTTCCTCACATTCATTACTATTAACATTACTACACATTAAACTATCCCTAATTTCTGCAGGATATAGGCCAGACACAACAATTTTATTCTTACAACTAACATTTCTCACATTCAATCGATTGAACTGCTTTTTAACTGAATCACTTTCAGTAACTGTTGCTAATAAGTTGGTATTAAATTGCTGAGTTGTATTTTTATGTTGTTGTGATTGTGGCTGTTTTGTGGTTGTTGAACTTGAAACTGATTACGCGGTGGTTCATTACTATTTACTATAATTGTTTCCACCTTATTGTCATCAGTATCATTCACCTCTCTATCCTTCATAAATACCTTAGTATCTAATTTAGTTTCATCTAGTACCCCACCATTATGACATGTGTCATAAACACCTGCACCATTTGTATCAATACTAGATCCAGGCTCTACTTCCGGTTCGGAATTTTTATGTGATATGCATAAATTTTCCGAATCAATAATAGCTTCAGATTCTACTATTCGTTCACGGTTCTCATACGCTATATCTGTTACCTTATAAACTATCACCTCATCACAGCAATTATCTAAAGTATGTTCTGGACTAATAGTGTTGCTACTACTAATTTCACTTTCGTTATCTTCACTACCATTTGTTGCAGACTCTAGATACTCGACCTTACCGAGAGATGAACTACTAGGCCCTAAGGGTGGGTTGTTTCTGTATAATCACTTTCAATTTCATCTACTACGCTACTGTTCTCAGTTAATCCTTCAGATGTTACATCTTGGTTAACTTCCATATTACTTTCTTTGAGAGTATGTTCCACAGGAACATTTGGTACTTCAAAATTATCACAAGGTACAATATTCTCAACAGTTAAATCTACTTCAATATCAGCTGACATTTCCTGTAGTTTCACCATTTTATCCTTTCTATCGGCTTCCATTTCTTCCGAAAATTTCCGCATACTGGCGACAAGTTCTTCATCCTCGGCTTTCATCTTCTTATGCCAGGCTTTATTTTCCTCTGCGAGTTGCTGTATACCGGCTTTATTTTCTTCTGAAATTTTCTGTACACTCGCTTCCATCTTCGCTTCCATGGTTTTCATATTAGCTAATAAGTCAGCTAAAGCCTTCTTTATTTCTGCTAAATCCGCCATAGGGATCAAATTTAATTATAAAATTTAACAAAAATTTAAATCTACTGATTTATACGCTAAGAAAATTATTATTACTACAAGATTATTAACGTAGTGTAATCAGTTTATACACACACAGTAAGCAGTTCAATATATCAAAATGTAAACATACCTTATCTAACACACAAAACAACTAATAATCTACCTCCAATATACTGATAAAATTGTTCATATATGACACACAAGAGAATATGCACAATTGATAAATTATATCCTCAGATATTCATATGAACCATACACACACAACTATAACATTAATTACAATTATACATCGGATTTTACCCACAAAATTTATATTCTTTGACATATATAGAATAGCGTAAAATTAACGCTATTTTACGGGCCCCACGTTGCTAAGCGCCAAATATCTCTATGCGACAACACAGATTACTTAACTATTGGCGTATAGGATATGGTAGTATGTGTATCTTAATGCAAAATTTATATTGGAGGGTTTAAGATTATTTATTGCACACAAGACATATGTAATTGTTTATATGATATATTTGACAAGCATAATAATGGTAGTGTTTGATATATAGTCTTTTAAAGTGTTAATTATACACGTGATGTGATACGTTACATATGTGATGATTCCCACGACGATGATGATGAAAAAGGGGGGGGCTTTGCTGTGTCGTTGAGTCGTCCGGCGTGGCGTATTGATGACAGACGGTTCACCCTGGAAACGCTTCCAGCTGGGCTGGTGTCCTGTAGTTCCAACGATGACACTGACGCTTCGCACACCACAACGGTTCTATGGATACTACTGGTTAAACATCATATAGAGTTTATAATTTACAAGTATCTCAGGTCACAGTGAGTAATACGTAGAAACGGTATACTAGGCTTATACCAATCCGGTCTCTTCAAGTGTTCACGCGTACCACTGGGTCTACCGCGATCAGCACACCTCCCTATGCGGAAATCTTCCGCTCACGCGGAAACTAATAATGACAGAATTTACTATTAAGTAATTATTAAATTTACTGGTACTGCAGAATACCTCACACAGTAACACAGTTCAAGTTCACTTATTTACACACGCAATGTTTTAATAATAATACCGTGTGTAGAGATGTAATATTCAAACAGTTCTGAGTCTTCGCACGCGTTACTACCGCCAAAGAAACTTACAAATTCTTGCAAGCGCAAAAATCTTGAACAAGAATTGCACGTCCCGATCGTGATAGCTGCCAGAGAAGAACTAACTGTCGTATTTATGAATGCTATGTTTTAATAACTACACTGGGTGTAGAGATGTAATACCCGAACAGTTCTGAGTCTTCACACACGTTACTACCGCCGAAAAGACTTAACAAATTCTTGCAAGCGGAAAATCTTGAACAAGAATTGCACGTCCCAATCGTGATAGCTACATGAGAAGAACTGACTGTGTAACAACAGGCTTAAGAAAATTTCCAACTCCCATCCAGCATTTAATTGGTGGAAGGAAGTCACATGGTTACAACGAACATGATTTCCAAATTTTCATGCCGTAAAGTGCATCAACTTTGTAAGAGCATGCATAGCTGGTAATCACAGAAAACACTTATCTCATGCATAACTGCGTTTTACAATAACTTCATACTTTAATAAGATCATATTTGAAAGTCATTTAACAGATAGAAATATATAGGAACTGTAGCTAATACACTAGTCTATGTTCAGTTCAAGTGTCTTAACACAACGATAATTAATTCACGCACAGCCGGGGAAACGTTTATCACTCACGCACGCGCGCACATTTCCACAGACATAGTACATGAATAAATAATAAATAAAGTAATACACAGTTTTATTAAACCTAATTTCTTATCCTTTCTAAAATACAAAACTTATATCGCGAAAACCAAACCTAACAAAACTACCAATTTAAACATGAATGTTCGTAGTCTGTGAATTACACAAGCCTGCACTGCTTATCAGGATCCTGTGTTTCATTGCAGGATTATCCCCTTCCAGCATATATTTTTTTTTCCTAGTTGACTAACAAAATTAAATTTTTTTTTTTTTTGATACAACCAAAACAATTTTCTAATCCTAAGAATAATAATAATAATAATACCCTCAAACATAAAATCAAATAAACACCTTCTTTGCAATACTAACATTTCATAACTGTCAACGTGACAGAAACAACAAACCAAAGACACGTGGTAACCTTTAAACCAAAACAAATACACATGTTCTTGACAAGCAGATAGCAATTACGCAGGGTCACAAGGTACAACAGACTGCATTCCTCATCTTTACTAGATTATCGCTCATTCACAGAATTACCCTGCATACCACATTTATACCTGAACTGTCATATTTTAAATAACTACACATTCTTACACCCTATTTCCTGACATTTATTTATGAGTTTTTTTTGTATAAAATTCTCTCAGTTTTGAAACGCACACGTTTACTTGGAAATATAGGTTTGAATTTATCTAATATACGCTGTACTTTATTTTGCTCGCTGCCCGTTATCTGCCTTCTGTGGGTCAGCAAGTTACGCGTTATCTTATCAGCTTGTTGAATAGCCGGTCGGGCTAATGTATACGGCTCATATACGAACCTCTCCTTACCCCTCCTGCGTCCTAATCTGATATTGTGTCGATTATTATTAACCGTACACTGCCATGTTTCGTTCGGAAATTCAATTGTAGCGTGCAGTTTATTCAATTTGTCGACTTCCAAAATAATATCATGTCCGAGTTTTCTAACTACAAGTACAGCGACCTCTATTTCAATTCCCTGTACGTATTTTGTTATAAGTGTCTGTTTTTCAACTAGCTGCGACTCACCCGTCGCTGATTTTATAATTGGGTGACCTACCGGCAGAATCGGAATTTGTATAAAGTGGTTCTTATGCCTCTTTAGTAACCGCTCGTCCATCAGCGATATTTCTGCGCCGCTGTCGAACAATACCTCGTCAATGTAACAACTGATTTTCGCTTCGACAATAAGGTCGGTGTCATTTTCAAGACTAATATTTTCCTCACATTCATTACTATTATCATTACTACACATTAAACTATCCCTAATTTCTGCAGGATATAGGCCAGACACAACAATTTTATTCTTACAACTAACATTACTCACATTCAATCGATTGAACTGCTTTTTTAACTGAATCACTTTCAGTAACTCTTGCTAATAAGTTGGTATTAAATTGCTGAGTTGTATTTTTATGTTGTTGTGATTGTGGCTGTTTTGTGGTGGTTGAACTTGAAACTGATTACGCGGTGGTTCATTAGTATTTACTATAATTGTTTCCACCTTATTGTCATCAGTATCATTCACCTCTCTATCTTTCATAAATACCTTAGTATCTAATTTAGTTTCATCTAGTACCCCACCATTATGACATGTGTCATAAACACCTGCACCATTTGTATCAATACTAGTTCCAGGCTCTACTACCGGTTCGGAATTTTTATGTGATATGCATAAACTTTCCGAATCAATAATAGCTTCAGATTCTACTATTCGTTCACGGTTCTCATACGCTATATCTGTTACCTTATAAACTATCACCTCATCACAGCAATTATCTAAAGTATGTTCTGGACTAATAGTGTTGCTACTACTAATTTCACTTTCGTTATCTTCACTACCATTTGTTGCAGACTCTAGATACTCGACCTTACCGAGAGATGAACTACTAGGCCCTAAGGGTGGGTTGTTTCTGTATAATCACTTTCAATTTCATCTACTACGCTACTGTTCTCAGTTAATCCTTCAGATGTTACATCTTGGTTAACTTCCATATTACTTTCTTTGAGAGTATGTTCCACAGGAACATTTGGTACTTCAAAATTATCACAAGGTACAATATTCTCAACAGTTAAATCTACTTCAATATCAGCTGACATTTCCTGTAGTTTCACCATTTTATCCTTTCTATCGGCTTCCATTTCTTCCGAAAATTTCCGCATACTGGCGACAAGTTCTTCATCCTCGGCTTTCATCTTCTTATGCCAGGCTTTATTTTCCTCTGCGAGTTGCTGTATACCGGCTTTATTTTCTTCTGAAATTTTCTGTACACTCGCTTCCATCTTCGCTTCCATGGTTTTCATATTAGCTAATAAGTCAGCTAAAGCCTTCTTTATTTCTGCTAAATCCGCCATAGGGATCAAATTTAATTATAAAATTTAACAAAAATTGAAATCTACTGATTTATACGCTAAGAAAATTATTATTACTACAAGATTATTAACGTAGTGTAATCAGTTTATACACACACAGTAAGCAGTTCAATATATCAAAATGTAAACATACCTTATCTAACACACAAAACAACTAATAATCTACCTCCAATATACTGATAAAATTGTTCATATATGACACACAAGAGAATATGCACAATTGATAAATTATATCCTCAGATATTCATATGAACCATACACACACAACTATAACATTAATTACAATTATACATCGGATTTTACCCACAAAATTTATATTCTTTGACATATATAGAATAGCGTAAAATTAACGCTATTTTACGGGCCCCACGTTGCTAAGCGCCAAATATCTCTATGCGACAACACAGATTACTTAACTATTGGCGTATAGGATATGGTAGTATGTGTATCTTAATGCAAAATTTATATTGGAGGGTTTAAGATTATTTATTGCACACAAGACATATGTAATTGTTTATATGATATATTTGACAAGCATAATAATGGTAGTGTTTGATATATAGTCTTTTAAAGTGTTAATTATACACGTGATGTGATACGTTACATATGTGATGATTCCCACGACGATGATGATGAAAAAGGGGGGGGCTTTGCTGTGTCGTTGAGTCGTCCGGCGTGGCGTATTGATGACAGACGGTTCACCCTGGAAACGCTTCCAGCTGGGCTGGTGTCCTGTAGTTCCAACGATGACACTGACGCTTCGCACACCACAACGGTTCTATGGATACTACTGGTTAAACATCATATAGAGTTTATAATTTACAAGTATCTCAGGTCACAGTGAGTAATACGTAGAAACGGTATACTAGGCTTATACCAATCCGGTCTCTTCAAGTGTTCACGCGTACCACTGGGTCTACCGCGATCAGCAGACCTCCCTATGCGGAAATCTTCCGCTCACGCGGAAACTAATGATGACAGAATTTACTACTAAGTAATTATTAAATTTACTGGTACTGCAGAATACCTCACACAGTAACACAGTTCAAGTTCACTTATTTACACACGCAATGTTTTAATAATAATACCGTGTGTAGAGATGTAATATTCAAACAGTTCTGAGTCTTCGCACGCGTTACTACCGCCAAAGAAACTTACAAATTCTTGCAAGCGCAAAAATCTTGAACAAGAATTGCACGTCCCGATCGTGATAGCTGCCAGAGAAGAACTAACTGTCGTATTTATGAATGCTATGTTTTAATAACTACACTGGGTGTAGAGATGTAATACCCGAACAGTTCTGAGTCTTCACACACGTTACTACCGCCGAAAAGACTTAACAAATTCTTGCAAGCGGAAAATCTTGAACAAGAATTGCACGTCCCAATCGTGATAGCTACATGAGAAGAACTGACTGTGTAACAACAGGCTTAAGAAAATTTCCAACTCCCATCCAGCATTTAATTGGTGGAAGGAAGTCACATGGTTACAACGAACATGATTTCCAAATTTTCATGCCGTAAAGTGCATCAACTTTGTAAGAGCATGCATAGCTGGTAATCACAGAAAACACTTATCTCATGCATAACTGCGTTTTACAATAACTTCATACTTTAATAAGATCATATTTGAAAGTCATTTAACAGATAGAAATATATAGGAACTGTAGCTAATACACTAGTCTATGTTCAGTTCAAGTGTCTTAACACAACGATAATTAATTCACGCACAGCCGGGGAAACGTTTATCACTCACGCACGCGCGCACATTTCCACAGACATAGTACATGAATAAATAATAAATAAAGTAATACACAGTTTTATTAAACCTAATTTCTTATCCTTTCTAAAATACAAAACTTATATCGCGAAAACCAAACCTAACAAAACTACCAATTTAAACATGAATGTTCGTAGTCTGTGAATTACACAAGCCTGCACTGCTTATCAGGATCCTGTGTTTCATTGCAGGATTATCCCCTTCCAGCATATATTTTTTTTTCCTAGTTGACTAACAAAATTAAATTTTTTTTTTTTTGATACAACCAAAACAATTTTCTAATCCTAAGAATAATAATAATAATAATACCCTCAAACATAAAATCAAATAAACACCTTCTTTGCAATACTAACATTTCATAACTGTCAACGTGACAGAAACAACAAACCAAAGACACGTGGTAACCTTTAAACCAAAACAAATACACATGTTCTTGACAAGCAGATAGCAATTACGCAGGGTCACAAGGTACAACAGACTGCATTCCTCATCTTTACTAGATTATCGCTCATTCACAGAATTACCCTGCATACCACATTTATACCTGAACTGTCATATTTTAAATAACTACACATTCTTACACCCTATTTCCTGACATTTATTTATGAGTTTTTTTTGTATAAAATTCTCTCAGTTTTGAAACGCACACGTTTACTTGGAAATATAGGTTTGAATTTATCTAATATACGCTGTACTTTATTTTGCTCGCTGCCCGTTATCTGCCTTCTGTGGGTCAGCAAGTTACGCGTTATCTTATCAGCTTGTTGAATAGCCGGTCGGGCTAATGTATACGGCTCATATACGAACCTCTCCTTACCCCTCCTGCGTCCTAATCTGATATTGTGTCGATTATTATTAACCGTACACTGCCATGTTTCGTTCGGAAATTCAATTGTAGCGTGCAGTTTATTCAATTTGTCGACTTCCAAAATAATATCATGTCCGAGTTTTCTAACTACAAGTACAGCGACCTCTATTTCAATTCCCTGTACGTATTTTGTTATAAGTGTCTGTTTTTCAACTAGCTGCGACTCACCCGTCGCTGATTTTATAATTGGGTGACCTACCGGCAGAATCGGAATTTGTATAAAGTGGTTCTTATGCCTCTTTAGTAACCGCTCGTCCATCAGCGATATTTCTGCGCCGCTGTCGAACAATACCTCGTCAATGTAACAACTGATTTTCGCTTCGACAATAAGGTCGGTGTCATTTTCAAGACTAATATTTTCCTCACATTCATTACTATTATCATTACTACACATTAAACTATCCCTAATTTCTGCAGGATATAGGCCAGACACAACAATTTTATTCTTACAACTAACATTACTCACATTCAATCGATTGAACTGCTTTTTTAACTGAATCACTTTCAGTAACTCTTGCTAATAAGTTGGTATTAAATTGCTGAGTTGTATTTTTATGTTGTTGTGATTGTGGCTGTTTTGTGGTGGTTGAACTTGAAACTGATTACGCGGTGGTTCATTAGTATTTACTATAATTGTTTCCACCTTATTGTCATCAGTATCATTCACCTCTCTATCTTTCATAAATACCTTAGTATCTAATTTAGTTTCATCTAGTACCCCACCATTATGACATGTGTCATAAACACCTGCACCATTTGTATCAATACTAGTTCCAGGCTCTACTACCGGTTCGGAATTTTTATGTGATATGCATAAACTTTCCGAATCAATAATAGCTTCAGATTCTACTATTCGTTCACGGTTCTCATACGCTATATCTGTTACCTTATAAACTATCACCTCATCACAGCAATTATCTAAAGTATGTTCTGGACTAATAGTGTTGCTACTACTAATTTCACTTTCGTTATCTTCACTACCATTTGTTGCAGACTCTAGATACTCGACCTTACCGAGAGATGAACTACTAGGCCCTAAGGGTGGGTTGTTTCTGTATAATCACTTTCAATTTCATCTACTACGCTACTGTTCTCAGTTAATCCTTCAGATGTTACATCTTGGTTAACTTCCATATTACTTTCTTTGAGAGTATGTTCCACAGGAACATTTGGTACTTCAAAATTATCACAAGGTACAATATTCTCAACAGTTAAATCTACTTCAATATCAGCTGACATTTCCTGTAGTTTCACCATTTTATCCTTTCTATCGGCTTCCATTTCTTCCGAAAATTTCCGCATACTGGCGACAAGTTCTTCATCCTCGGCTTTCATCTTCTTATGCCAGGCTTTATTTTCCTCTGCGAGTTGCTGTATACCGGCTTTATTTTCTTCTGAAATTTTCTGTACACTCGCTTCCATCTTCGCTTCCATGGTTTTCATATTAGCTAATAAGTCAGCTAAAGCCTTCTTTATTTCTGCTAAATCCGCCATAGGGATCAAATTTAATTATAAAATTTAACAAAAATTTAAATCTACTGATTTATACGCTAAGAAAATTATTATTACTACAAGATTATTAACGTAGTGTAATCAGTTTATACACACACAGTAAGCAGTTCAATATATCAAAATGTAAACATACCTTATCTAACACACAAAACAACTAATAATCTACCTCCAATATACTGATAAAATTGTTCATATATGACACACAAGAGAATATGCACAATTGATAAATTATATCCTCAGATATTCATATGAACCATACACACACAACTATAACATTAATTACAATTATACATCGGATTTTACCCACAAAATTTATATTCTTTGACATATATAGAATAGCGTAAAATTAACGCTATTTTACGGGCCCCACGTTGCTAAGCGCCAAATATCTCTATGCGACAACACAGATTACTTAACTATTGGCGTATAGGATATGGTAGTATGTGTATCTTAATGCAAAATTTATATTGGAGGGTTTAAGATTATTTATTGCACACAAGACATATGTAATTGTTTATATGATATATTTGACAAGCATAATAATGGTAGTGTTTGATATATAGTCTTTTAAAGTGTTAATTATACACGTGATGTGATACGTTACATATGTGATGATTCCCACGACGATGATGATGAAAAAGGGGGGGGCTTTGCTGTGTCGTTGAGTCGTCCGGCGTGGCGTATTGATGACAGACGGTTCACCCTGGAAACGCTTCCAGCTGGGCTGGTGTCCTGTAGTTCCAACGATGACACTGACGCTTCGCACACCACAACGGTTCTATGGATACTACTGGTTAAACATCATATAGAGTTTATAATTTACAAGTATCTCAGGTCACAGTGAGTAATACGTAGAAACGGTATACTAGGCTTATACCAATCCGGTCTCTTCAAGTGTTCACGCGTACCACTGGGTCTACCGCGATCAGCAGACCTCCCTATGCGGAAATCTTCCGCTCACGCGGAAACTAATGATGACAGAATTTACTACTAAGTAATTATTAAATTTACTGGTACTGCAGAATACCTCACACAGTAACACAGTTCAAGTTCACTTATTTACACACGCAATGTTTTAATAATAATACCGTGTGTAGAGATGTAATATTCAAACAGTTCTGAGTCTTCGCACGCGTTACTACCGCCAAAGAAACTTACAAATTCTTGCAAGCGCAAAAATCTTGAACAAGAATTGCACGTCCCGATCGTGATAGCTGCCAGAGAAGAACTAACTGTCGTATTTATGAATGCTATGTTTTAATAACTACACTGGGTGTAGAGATGTAATACCCGAACAGTTCTGAGTCTTCACACACGTTACTACCGCCGAAAAGACTTAACAAATTCTTGCAAGCGGAAAATCTTGAACAAGAATTGCACGTCCCAATCGTGATAGCTACATGAGAAGAACTGACTGTGTAACAACAGGCTTAAGAAAATTTCCAACTCCCATCCAGCATTTAATTGGTGGAAGGAAGTCACATGGTTACAACGAACATGATTTCCAAATTTTCATGCCGTAAAGTGCATCAACTTTGTAAGAGCATGCATAGCTGGTAATCACAGAAAACACTTATCTCATGCATAACTGCGTTTTACAATAACTTCATACTTTAATAAGATCATATTTGAAAGTCATTTAACAGATAGAAATATATAGGAACTGTAGCTAATACACTAGTCTATGTTCAGTTCAAGTGTCTTAACACAACGATAATTAATTCACGCACAGCCGGGGAAACGTTTATCACTCACGCACGCGCGCACATTTCCACAGACATAGTACATGAATAAATAATAAATAAAGTAATACACAGTTTTATTAAACCTAATTTCTTATCCTTTCTAAAATACAAAACTTATATCGCGAAAACCAAACCTAACAAAACTACCAATTTAAACATGAATGTTCGTAGTCTGTGAATTACACAAGCCTGCACTGCTTATCAGGATCCTGTGTTTCATTGCAGGATTATCCCCTTCCAGCATATATTTTTTTTTCCTAGTTGACTAACAAAATTAAATTTTTTTTTTTTGATACAACCAAAACAATTTTCTAATCCTAAGAATAATAATAATAATAATACCCTCAAACATAAAATCAAATAAACACCTTCTTTGCAATACTAACATTTCATAACTGTCAACGTGACAGAAACAACAAACCAAAGACACGTGGTAACCTTTAAACCAAAACAAATACACATGTTCTTGACAAGCAGATAGCAATTACGCAGGGTCACAAGGTACAACAGACTGCATTCCTCATCTTTACTAGATTATCGCTCATTCACAGAATTACCCTGCATACCACATTTATACCTGAACTGTCATATTTTAAATAACTACACATTCTTACACCCTATTTCCTGACATTTATTTATGAGTTTTTTTTGTATAAAATTCTCTCAGTTTTGAAACGCACACGTTTACTTGGAAATATAGGTTTGAATTTATCTAATATACGCTGTACTTTATTTTGCTCGCTGCCCGTTATCTGCCTTCTGTGGGTCAGCAAGTTACGCGTTATCTTATCAGCTTGTTGAATAGCCGGTCGGGCTAATGTATACGGCTCATATACGAACCTCTCCTTACCCCTCCTGCGTCCTAATCTGATATTGTGTCGATTATTATTAACCGTACACTGCCATGTTTCGTTCGGAAATTCAATTGTAGCGTGCAGTTTATTCAATTTGTCGACTTCCAAAATAATATCATGTCCGAGTTTTCTAACTACAAGTACAGCGACCTCTATTTCAATTCCCTGTACGTATTTTGTTATAAGTGTCTGTTTTTCAACTAGCTGCGACTCACCCGTCGCTGATTTTATAATTGGGTGACCTACCGGAAGAATCGGAATTTGTATAAAGTGGTTCTTATGCCTCTTTAGTAACCGCTCGTCCATCAGCGATATTTCTGCGCCGCTGTCGAACAATACCTCGTCAATGTAACAACTGATTTTCGCTTCGACAATAAGGTCGGTGTCATTTTCAAGACTAATATTTTCCTCACATTCATTACTATTATCATTACTACACATTAAACTATCCCTAATTTCTGCAGGATATAGGCCAGACACAACAATTTTATTCTTACAACTAACATTACTCACATTCAATCGATTGAACTGCTTTTTTAACTGAATCACTTTCAGTAACTCTTGCTAATAAGTTGGTATTAAATTGCTGAGTTGTATTTTTATGTTGTTGTGATTGTGGCTGTTTTGTGGTGGTTGAACTTGAAACTGATTACGCGGTGGTTCATTAGTATTTACTATAATTGTTTCCACCTTATTGTCATCAGTATCATTCACCTCTCTATCTTTCATAAATACCTTAGTATCTAATTTAGTTTCATCTAGTACCCCACCATTATGACATGTGTCATAAACACCTGCACCATTTGTATCAATACTAGTTCCAGGCTCTACTACCGGTTCGGAATTTTTATGTGATATGCATAAACTTTCCGAATCAATAATAGCTTCAGATTCTACTATTCGTTCACGGTTCTCATACGCTATATCTGTTACCTTATAAACTATCACCTCATCACAGCAATTATCTAAAGTATGTTCTGGACTAATAGTGTTGCTACTACTAATTTCACTTTCGTTATCTTCACTACCATTTGTTGCAGACTCTAGATACTCGACCTTACCGAGAGATGAACTACTAGGCCCTAAGGGTGGGTTGTTTCTGTATAATCACTTTCAATTTCATCTACTACGCTACTGTTCTCAGTTAATCCTTCAGATGTTACATCTTGGTTAACTTCCATATTACTTTCTTTGAGAGTATGTTCCACAGGAACATTTGGTACTTCAAAATTATCACAAGGTACAATATTCTCAACAGTTAAATCTACTTCAATATCAGCTGACATTTCCTGTAGTTTCACCATTTTATCCTTTCTATCGGCTTCCATTTCTTCCGAAAATTTCCGCATACTGGCGACAAGTTCTTCATCCTCGGCTTTCATCTTCTTATGCCAGGCTTTATTTTCCTCTGCGAGTTGCTGTATACCGGCTTTATTTTCTTCTGAAATTTTCTGTACACTCGCTTCCATCTTCGCTTCCATGGTTTTCATATTAGCTAATAAGTCAGCTAAAGCCTTCTTTATTTCTGCTAAATCCGCCATAGGGATCAAATTTAATTATAAAATTTAACAAAAATTTAAATCTACTGATTTATACGCTAAGAAAATTATTATTACTACAAGATTATTAACGTAGTGTAATCAGTTTATACACACACAGTAAGCAGTTCAATATATCAAAATGTAAACATACCTTATCTAACACACAAAACAACTAATAATCTACCTCCAATATACTGATAAAATTGTTCATATATGACACACAAGAGAATATGCACAATTGATAAATTATATCCTCAGATATTCATATGAACCATACACACACAACTATAACATTAATTACAATTATACATCGGATTTTACCCACAAAATTTATATTCTTTGACATATATAGAATAGCGTAAAATTAACGCTATTTTACGGGCCCCACGTTGCTAAGCGCCAAATATCTCTATGCGACAACACAGATTACTTAACTATTGGCGTATAGGATATGGTAGTATGTGTATCTTAATGCAAAATTTATATTGGAGGGTTTAAGATTATTTATTGCACACAAGACATATGTAATTGTTTATATGATATATTTGACAAGCATAATAATGGTAGTGTTTGATATATAGTCTTTTAAAGTGTTAATTACTGTTCATACACGTGATGTGATACGTTACATATGTGATGATTCCCACGACGATGATGATGAAAAAGGGGGGGGCTTTGCTGTGTCGTTGAGTCGTCCGGCGTGGCGTATTGATGACAGACGGTTCACCCTGGAAACGCTTCCAGCTGGGCTGGTGTCCTGTAGTTCCAACGATGACACTGACGCTTCGCACACCACAACGGTTCTATGGATACTACTGGTTAAACATCATATAGAATTTATAATTTACAAGTATCTCAGGTCACAGTGAGTTATACGTAGAAACGGTATACTAGGCTTATACCAATCCGGTCTCTTCAAGTGTTCACGCGTACCACTGGGTCTACCGCGATCAGCAGACCTCCCTATGCGGAAATCTTCCACTCACGCGGAAACTAATGATGACAAAATTTACTACTAAGTAATTATTAAATTTACTGGTACTGCAGAATACCTCACACAGTAACACAGTTCAAGTTCACTTATTTACACACGCAATGATTTAATAATAATACCGTGTGTAGAGATGTAATATTCAAACAGTTCTGAGTCTTCGCACGCGTTAACTACCGCCAAAGAAACTTACAAATTCCTGCAAGCGCAAAAATCCTGAACATGAATTGCACGTCCCGATCGTGATAGCTGCCAGAGAAGAACTAACTGTCGTATTTATGAAAGCTATGTTTTAATAACAACACTGGGTGTAGAGATGTAATACCCGATCAGTTCTGAGTCTTCACACGCGTTACTACCGCCGAAAAGACTTAACAAATTCTTGCAAGCGGAAAATCTTGAACAAGAATTGCACGTCCCAATCGTGATAGCTACATGAGAAGAACTGACTGTGTAACAACAGGCTTAAGAAAATTTCCAACATTCATCCAGCATTTAATTGGTGGAAGGAAGTCACATGGTTACAACGAACATGATTTCCAAATTTTCATGCCGTAAAGTGCATCAACTTTGTAAGAGCATGCATAGCTGGTAATCACAGAAAACACTTATCTCATGCATAACTGCGTTTTACAATAACTTCATACTTTAATAAGATCATATTTGAAAGTCATTTAACAGATAGAAATATATAGGAACTGTAGCTAATACAGTAGTCTATGTTCAGTTCAAGTGTCTTAACACAACGATAATTAATTCACGCACAGCCGGGGAAACGTTTATCACTCACGCACGCGCGCACATTTCCACAGACATAGTACATGAATAAATAATAAATAAAATAATACACAGTTTTACTAAACCTAATTCCTTATCCTTTCTAAAATACAAAACTTATATCGCAAAAACCAAATCTAACAAAACTACCAATTTAAACATGAATGTTCTTAGTCAAGTTATTACACAAGCCTGCACTGCTTATCAGAATCCTGTGTTCCATTGCAGGATTAACCCCTTCCGGCATAAATTTTTTTTTTCTAGTTGACTAACAAAATTAAAAAAATTTTTTTTCTTTGATACAACCAAAACAATATCCTAATCCTAATAATAATAATAATAATACCCTCAAACATAAAATCAAATAAACACCTTCTTTGCAATACTAACATTTTATAACTGTCAACGTGACAGAAACAACAAACCAAAGACACGTGGTAACCTTTTAACCAAAACAAATACACATGTTCTTGACAAGCAGATAGCAATTATGCAGGGTCACAAGGTACAACAGACTGCATTCCTTATCTTTACTAGATTATCGCTCATTCACAGAATTACCCTACATACCACATTTATACCTGAACTGACATATTTTAAATAACTACACATTCTTACACCCTATATCCTGACATTTATTTATGAGTTTTTTTTGTATAAAATTCTCTCAGTTTTGAAACGCACACGTTTACTTGGAAATATAGGTTTGAATTTATCTAATATACGCTGTACTTTATTTTGCTCGCTGCCCGTTATCTGCCTACTGTGGGTCAGCAAGTTACGCGTTATCTTATCAGCTTGTTGAATAGCCGGTCGCGCTAATGTATACATCTCATATACGAACCTCTCCTTACCCCTCCTGCGTCCTAATCTGATATTGTGTCGATTATTATTAACTGTACACTGCCATGTTTCGTTCGGAAATTCAATTGTAGCGTGCAGTTTATTCAATTTGTCGACTTCCAAAATAATATCATGTCCGAGTTTTCTAACTACAAGTACAGCGATCTCTATTCCCATTCCCTGCACGTATTTTGTTATAAGTGTCTGTTTTTCAACTATCTGCGGCTCACCCGTCGCTGATTTTATAATTGGGTGACCTACCGGCAGAATCGGAATTTGTATAAAGTGGTTCTTATGCCTCTTTAGTAACCGCTCGTCCATCAGCGATATTTCTGCGCCGCTGTCGAACAATACCTCGTCAATGTAACAACTGATTTTCGCTTCGACAATAAGGTCGGTGTCATTTTCAAGACTAATATTTTCCTCACATTCATTACTATTATCATTACTACACATTAAACTATTCCTAATTTCTGCAGGATATAGGCCAGACACAACAATTTTATTCTTACAACTAACATTACTCACATTCAATCGATTGAACTGCTTTTTAACTGAATCACTTTCAGTAACTGTTGCTAATAAGTTGGTATTAAATTGCTGAGTTGTATTTTTATGTTGTTGTGATTGTGGCTGTTTTTGTGGTGGTTGAACTTGAAACTGATTACGCGGTGGTTCATTACTATTTACTATAATTGTTTCCACCTTATTGTCATCAGTATCATTCACCTCTCTATCCTTCATAAATACCTTAGTATCTAATTTAGCTTCATCTAGTACCCCACCAGGTTTATGTACCCCACTTCATCTAGTACCCCACCGCGCACATGTCCACAGACATAGTACATGAATAAATAACAAATAAAACAATACACAGTTTTACTAAACCTAATTCCTTATCCTTTCTAAAATACAAAACTTATATCGCAAAAAACAAAGCTAACAAAACTACCAATTTAAACACGAATGTTCATAGTCTGTGTATTACACAAGCCTGCACTGCTTATCAGGATTCTATGCTTCATTGCAATATATATATATATATATATATATATTTTTTTTTTTTTTTTTTTTTTTTTTTTTTTCGCTCTGGGCTTTGCGGTTGTGCGTCGCAGAGACGAACCGCACGGGAACTGAGTTCCGAGCTACCATCTGGAGCTCCTGCCTCGTGGCCCTGCCCAAGTAGGGCGCGTGCTCTATAGCAGGCCTTTCTCGGCTGTTGTGCTAGCCTACGCTAGCGCAGTATACACCGAGGGCGTTTCCACGAATCACCTGGGCGTATACGGTACCTTCCCAGCCCAGTCACTAGAGGATTGCCTGGGAACCTCGCCGCACGTGCATAAAATTTGCGTGCAAGCCGCCTGAAAGTGTCGTCTAAGGAGCGGACGCCAAGTCCTCTCCTTAGAAGGCGAGATGAGAAGCGACGGGGGACTTTGGCCGCTAGCCGAAGCCCCCTGTCGAGGACGCTCTGCAATTTCTTTTTATGCATTGCGGCGAGGTAACCCCAGACCGGGCAGGCGTAGGTAATGACCGGCAGCAGATACGCGCCGACGATCATCCTACCCAATTTCCTGGTCATGGCTGAGCTGATCAGGAGTGGAAACAGTGCGCACAGGCGAGTGGATGCTCGCTTAAGAACTGTCTGTGCGTGGGTACGCCAGGTGAGCCGACGGTCAAGGTGTAAGCCGAGGTACTTGACCTCGTTGGACCAGCGCAAGTACGTTCTGCCGATACGTAGTTGCCTAACGGGGTTCTTCCGTCGCTTGGAGAATTCGACGGCTACACTCTTGGTGGCGTTGAGTTGCACTCTCCAATTCTCGGTCCAGTCCACGAGCGTGTCGAGCTGGCGCTGCAGTCGTAGGACGGCCCTTTCCTCATGACGATCGGCCGTAAATACGGCCGTGTCGTCAGCGAAGAGGGCCATCTGGACTCCAGGCTGTCTCGGCACGTCGTTGACGTAGATCGAGAACAGAAGGGGGCCTAGAACACTACCTTGAGGGACGCCGGCTGTGATTCGTCTCTCGGAAGAGACAGAATCGCCAACTCTCACGCAGAAGGTCCTCACCGTCAGAAAGCTAGCAACCAGATGGAGGTAGCAGTCCGGGAGCTGGACTTCCCTAAGTTTGAATAAAAGGCCATCATGCCATACGCTGTCGAAGGCTTTCTCAACATCTAAGAAACAGCCAACGGTCCGTTCTCTCCGACACCCGGCTTCCGTGATGCTTTCCACCAGTCTCATCAGTTGATGAGTGGTCGAATGCCCCACACGAAAGCCGAACTGTTCGGGGACCAGCACGTCAAAGTTGGTTAGATGCTCTCGTACACGACGCTGCACGAGGCGCTCAAAAACCTTGGACGTAGCGGAAAGTAGGCTGATAGGCCGGAGGTTTTCCGAGCGGGTGGTATCCTTTCCCTGCTTGGGGATCACGATAACCGTCGCCTTTCTCCATTTCTTGGGAAAGTAGGCCAGTCTAAGACACGCGTTGAACAAATCAGTCAAGAATTGAACTCCAGGCTCGGGAAGAAGTCGTAGAGCGGTGTTGGTAACACCGTCCGGGCCTGGAGCCTTTCTTGGCTGAAGTTCAGCGAGCCGATCTGAGACCTCTTCCAAAGAGATGGGTTCGGGCTCCGCCGTGATCGGAAGAGACAGAAAGTCTTCCACAGCCATCTCGACTTGTTCGTCGAAGTCCCAGTCCATGGGCGGGTTGGGAGCGAACTGACGCTCGAAACACAAGCCCAAGTACTCGGCCTTCTCCTCCGGGCGACCCAGGAGTCGACCGAACGGTCCAACAATGGCGGGAAGTGGAGGTCGGCGCCTCCGTCCCGTCAATGCGGTAGGTATTCTGTACGGGTGAGATTGCGGGTCCGCATCCCCCGTTCGGGCCACGTCGAGTTCCCAACAGCTACGTCGGAACGCCTTCAGACTGCCACGCAGTCGTCCGGTGAGCCGATTGTATGCTGCCTTATCGGCCGGATCACGGGTCCTCTGCCAACGTTTCCGGAAGTAATTCCTCTCGCGAGCGAGAAGAGAGACTTCCTCAGGGATGCGTTGGTAGTCAGGCGTGAAGCCAGCTCGCGTACGTGAAGACACGCCTATAGCCGAGATGATTGCCTCTTCGATTCCCGCAACTGCTTCGTCTAGGAGGCGAACGGAATCGAGTGGGGCCGCTGACGGCAATCTACGGCACAAGGCCGGGCCGTAGCGATCCCAATCGATGACCTTCTGCTTGTCAGAACGTGCATAGGCGTGCTGGGTAGCGACGTGGACCAAGATAGGGTTGTGGTCGGATGTCAGCTCCGTAAGTGAGAATACCTCGACCGGACAGACAATTCCTTGGGTCACCGCGATGTCCAGAACATCGGGAGCCGCGTTAGGCAGTGACGGAAAGAACGTGGGTTGCGCTGGACCAAACACCATCGCCCGGCGCGATTCAACAAAACTGAGCAAGCGCCTCCCGTTCGGAGTAGTCAGGCGACTATTCCAAACGCGATGCTTGCAATTCAGATCGCCGGCCAAAATTACCCTTCGATGGGAATCGAAGATGACGTCCAGGTCGCTGACAAGGAGTTCAGCTTGTGGGGGCTTGTAAGCTGAGACCACGAGGACGCCGCCAAGAGCTCCGTGGACCTCAATGGCGGTGGCCTCTAGGTTGGTAAGCTGCGGCAAAGCGACACGATGATGACCTATGGAGGTCCTCACCGCGATCGCCGTGCCGCCTCCTCGTCGGCCAACTCGGTCATCCCGATAGACCACGTAATTTGGTAATCGAAACCGGTTCGCCGGGGTCAGGTGGGTTTCCCCGAGGAGAAGTACGTCGGGTTTGAACCGAGCCAGGAATTCAAGAAGGTCGGAATGCTTGGTACCGATGTTGTTAGCATTCCAGGCTACGAGCGAGAGATCTCGTCTAAGGGCTCGGTTCATAGAAGACCTATGACTTCGCAGGCTTCCACCAAGAGCATGAATCTCTCAGTTGGGTCAGCAGTTTCCAGGCGGGCTCGGATGGACCTGAAGAGAGATGCGACTTTCGGGAGGTCGTAGCTAGACAGAAAGCCGCGGACGAACTGTGCGTCATTGGAACTGACGGACTGGGTGGTTTGCCTGGAAACTGAGGCCGCATAAGAGCGACCAGGTGTTACGGCAGATCGGGTCATGTTGGAAGCCATAGGACCAGGGCCAGACGGTTTTGGATCAGCGGCAGGAAAAGTACGCTGTTGCGCTTCGTCGGACTTATACCGGGAAGCAGGACTTTTGTTGGGCTGTGGGCAGGCAGGAGCTCGGGGCCGAGCATCCGGTGTGGGTATCCCTTTGTTCCTGGGTTTGATGCCTGCTCGCGGAAATCGCGGAGGTGGCAGGGGCGGCGAGGCTACCTCTGGTTCAGAGGCGGGAGTAGGAGGTTCCGCGGAGGTGGAGGGTTCATTCTCCGGCTCCAAAACCGAGATAACAGCTACTGGGCGTGTCTCTGCTGTGGAAGGAGACGCGGTACGTTTAGTTGCCTTTGTAGGGGCTGGAGGTGGAGCCGGAGAGGGCGCGCGCCGTGCCGGTTGTGCCTGAGGTTTAGGCCTAGCCTGCATTTTAGGCTGTCTAGGTTGGGGCTGCATAACTGGCTGCGTGGCTTCGGGAGGGGCCCCTGCGGCTTTTGCTTCCGCAGGAGCTCCGCCTTATAGACCGGGCAGTTTACGTTAGACGCTGCGTGGCCTTGACCACAATTTATGCAGCGAAATTTGGTTTTGTCTGCCACAGTGCAGGCCTGTGTTGAATGTCCCAGAGAACATCGGAGACAGGCCGGGGCATTGCGGCAGACGTCGGTGTGGTGGCCGAACCTCTGGCACCGGTGGCACTGCGCGAGCTTGCCCTGGGGACGACTGGTTTCCACCCTGACGCGGAAGCCAAACAGCCGCGTCAGGTAGAAAATTTTGTCTGCAGCCTCGCCCTTCTCGAGCTGGAGACGGACGAGCGGGAGAGGGACTCGGGTCTCTGAGTGAGTGAACAGGCGGAAAATTGCCTGCACCGGGTACCCGAGGTCGCGGAGTTCCATAAGGATCTCCTGTGGATCGGTGTGCGCGTCAAGCCCTCGCAAAATGACAGACAAGGGCTTGACTCGCTTAGGAGTGAAGGTGTGATATTGGAGGTTGTGTGCTTGGAGGAAGGCCTCGACCAAGCGATGGTCCTCGAGCTGGCGGACGACAATCCTGACCGTATCACCGCCAAGCAGCTTCAGGTCAAGCTTGTCGGCCGACAGGCCGTGGGCCGCGATCAGCCGTCTGTATAAGGCGGCGACATTGGATACGCTATGGACGTACAGGGGCGGCGCACGACCAACAGCGGCAGCAGCCGGAGCTGCTGTCGAAGCAGTCGGAACCGCGACCTGTGGGCCCTGAGAAGGTCCAATGTCCATGGCCGAGGTCTGTGAGGAAGTGGATCCAGGTGCGTGGGTCCTCTTGGGCTTCTTAGCCGGGCGATTTCGCCGACCAACAGTCGCGAACTCGCCCGACTCGTCTGCCGGCAGAGGGGGAAGCGGGTGAGGGAGAGGATCGTCCGTCTCCATCGCCCGAGGCGATTCTGGCGAGTCGCCCAGATGGGGCAGCAAGGCAGGGCCGAGCGACTCGGCACTTGAGCCGTTGCCTGTGGAAGGCATGCTGGCCAGGTGCGACGGCTGCCGGGCAGAGACTGCTAGGCAGTCACTGCCAGACGCCAGGGATCTCGGGTCCGGCCGAAGCCGGATTACCCGCGCGTCTTCCTTGTTCACGACGATGCGGGAGGAGCTGGGCTAACGACCAGCTTCGTTGAATACCAGTCCTTACCAAGACTGGTGTCCACTGGCCCCTTTACCCCGGCGATATCCTAGCTCGCTTACCACTGGTGGGGGCTTGCAAGGATCGTCCGGGGCAGAGCTACCTAACAGTCGTGAACAAGTTAGGAATTACACACTGGAAATGCGGCACTCACCAGGTGAGCCCAGAGCACTCCTCTTCTTTCCTGACAGCCAAGATGTTTCCGGCGCAGGTGGTCCTTAGCAGGGCAACTTCGGCGAGCTGCTTCTTCTACCGGCTACCTAAGTTCACCGGCAGCAGCTGGCTTGGTTCCCTCGAAGGAAGATATTCCTCGTCGGAAGGCGAGGTGGCCGAAGGCAGCAAAGCCGTAGAGATGGTCCAGCGAGAGAGCTGAGAGAGCAGTCTAAGAAGAGCAGTCCTGTTCAGTCCAAAGCTGGAGCAGAAGTCTCTGTCTGATATATATTTATTTTTTTATTTTTTTTTTTTCGCTCTGGGCTTTGCGGTTGTGCGTCGCAGAGACGAACCGCACGGGAACTGAGTTCCGAGCTACCATCTGGAGCTCCTGCCTCGTGGCCCTGCCCAAGTAGGGCGCGTGCTCTATAGCAGGCCTTTCTCGGCTGTTGTGCTAGCCTACGCTAGCGCAGTATACACCGAGGGCGTTTCCACGAATCACCTGGGCGGATATATATTTCAGGGTCAGGGGCTGTGCGGGACGAAGGGCTTGCCCGTCGCCCGCTCGTGTACTACGTCCCGAGCTTCAAAAGAGCTCCTGCCGTAGGGACTACTGATGTTCTGGATTTAGGGTGTGGCCTGCTACCGGCCGTGGGTTGTCAATTAATTAATTAATTGAGGGTGAGTGTTCGCCGAGGCCGGGTCCAAGATTCTCCTGGCACAGATTGGTAGCGACCGAGGGCGCTAATGAGATGGTTGCCCTGGAATCGGGCGGAGCGACGGTAGAATTTGCGGGACAGTGTCCGTATAGTGGCGTCCAGGGAACGGACACGCAGGGATTCACGGATGGTTTTGTTAGAGGTCAGATAATGGGCTTTGCATGCCCAGCGCAATCCTCGGTCGAGGAGAGACTGAAGCTTTCGCTTATGGGTCTTGGCCAAGTAGCCCCAAACGGGCATCGCGTAGGTAACCATCGGCGCCACGTACGTGGAGACGATAAGCTTCCCTAGGCGGCGGGTCATGGCGTTGCTACATAGGATGGGACGGAGTCGATAAAGTCGATGGGCGGTCTTTCGGGCTACTTGTGCAGAGTGTGTCCGCCAGGTGAGACGTCGGTCGAGGTGAACCCCGAGGTACTTGACCTCTCGAGACCAGGGCAGAAGTGTGTCGCCTACGTAGAGTCTGTCGGGGAGCCTTAAGCGTCTGGAGAAGACTACTGCTGTGCTCTTGGCTGCGTTGATGGCAACTCTCCATTTCTCTGCCCACTCAACGTATTCGTCCAATTGCTCCTGGAGCCAGATAACGGCCGTCTCAGCACGACGATCGACAGCATACACTGCCGTGTCGTCGGCGAACATGGCCAACCTGGTGCCAGGCAACTTGGGCACGTCGTTGACGTACACAGAGAAAAGCAGGGGGCCCAAGACGCTTCCCTGAGGGACACCAGCAGTAATAGCCCTTTCCGAGGAAAGGGTGTTATCGACTCTCACGCGAAAGGTTCTGTTCCGAAGAAAGCTAGCAATCAGATGAAGGTAGCAATCCGGAAGCAGAATCTCCGTGAGTTTGTAAAGTAGGCCTGGATGCCAAACACGATCGAAAGCCTTCTCGACATCAAGGAAAACGGCGACGGTCTGCTCTCGCGAGCAACCGGCCTCGGCCACGGTCTCCACGAAACGCATCAATTGATGCGTCGAGGAGTGCCCAGCACGAAAGCCGAATTGCTCGGGGACCAGAATATCGAACCGTTGAAGGTGATCCGTTAGTCGCCGCTGGACTAGTCGTTCGAAGACTTTCGAAGTGGACGACAGCAGGCTGATAGGCCGGAGGTTCTCGGCGAACTTGTGGTCTTTTCCCGGCTTCGGGATCATCGTGACCGTAGCCGAACGCCATTTCTTAGGAAAATAGGCGAATCGGAAGCAGGCATTGAACAAGTCGACCAGGAAGCGAACTCCCCGGTCCGGAAGTCTCTGTAGGGCGGTGTTTGTAACACCGTCCGGTCCAGGGCTCTTCCGGGGCCGAAGCGCTAAAAGCCTGTCCGTTACCTCTTCCACCGAAGTGGGTTCAGGTTCGGATGTGATCGGGCTGCCGAGAGAAGCCTCAACTTCGGCTTCTATCTCCTCGTCGGAGTCTGGGTCCCCGGACGGGTTAGGAGCAAATTGAAGCTCCAGGTACCCGGCCAGGAACTCTGATTTCTCGTCCGGCTTGGCAAGGGGATGTCCACCAGGCCCGTTGATGGCCGGGAGTGGAGGACGGCGCCTCTTCCCGGTCATCGCGGTAGGTATCCTGTAAACGGAGGTGTCCCCCTCCGGTACATCATCTGCCATTTTGGCGACCGTAAATTCCCAGCAGCTTCGTCGGAAGGCCTGCAAGTCACGACGTAACTTGCCGGCCGCCCGATTGAAGCTGGCCTTGTCGTCCGGATCTCTCGTCCGCTGCCACCGTCTCCGAAGTCTGTTCTTCTCTAAAGCGAGAAGACGGACTTCTTCTGGGATCCGGTGATAATCGGGCGTGAGATTAGGCTTCATCCGTGAGCACACGCCGACGGAAGAGACCACGGCTTCATCGAACAAGGCGACCGCCTCGTCGATGTGCTGAGTGGTATCAAGCGGGACCTCCTCGGGAAGCCTGCGACAAAAGGCAGGCCCGAAGCGGTCCCACTCGACCACTCGTCGCGCTGCTCTCCCAATCGTGTGACGGGTAGGTACGTGCACCTCGATGGGACAATGGTCAGAGGACAGTTCCGTTAACACGGACACCTCGATCTGGTTGACAACTCCCTTGACAACTGCAATGTCTAGTATGTCAGGTCGGGCTCCAAGTCGGAGGGGATAGTGCGTCGGTTGTCCGGGTCCGTAGGCTCGTAGATGGTGGTCGTGTAGGTACCTGCTAAGCGCCCTCCCGGATGGCGTAGTCAAGCGACTACCCCAGTCGGGGTGTTTGCAGTTCAGGTCACCTGCAAGAATTACCTTCCTATGCGCACTGAAAATTGCGGACAGGTCGGCGTCTAGAACTGGTTTGGTCGGCGGTTTGTAAGCCGAAACCAGGAGGACACCTCCGAGAACTCCGGAGAGTTCAACGGCTGTGGCCTCGATATTTTGGCGAGGAGGCAAGACCACGCGGTGATGTGCAATGCAACGTTTCACCGCTATGGCCGTACCACCCCCCGCGTTCCGCCCAGGTCTATCGTCCCTGTAAAATGCATAGTTGGGCAATCTCACGTTGTCATGTGCCCTAAGCCAGGTCTCAGAGAGGAGAAGCACGTCGGGCTTGCGACGGGCTAGGAACTCTCTAAGTTCCTCGAGTTTGGGCAGAAGGCTGTTGGCGTTCCACGCTATAATGGAAAGGTCGCGCTTAATGGAGGTAATTCTGTTAGCGTGGAGCATTACAGAAGTCCTATGGCGGCTGCAGCTTCCGCGAGGAGGAGGAACTTTTCAGTCGGGGTCGCCGTGCGAAGGCGATCCCGAATGGAGCGATACAGACGGGCCACTTCTTCGAGGTCATATTCCTCGAAGAACGATTTTACCTCGGCTAAAGCTGAGGGGGATGTGGACGACGATGAAGCAGGTGGGGCAGGGTCGCTGCGGGCGGCGGCAGCATAGCTGCGGGCTGAAGTCACCCGAGATGTGTTCCTGGGTGGGCGCTCGGTCCTTTCAGCTGCAGGACGGGGCTCTACTCTGGACTGCCGAGCAACCCCAGCGCCGGAGCGCTGCGTTGGTCTAGTTTGTGGTTTCTGGGCAGGGGGAGCGGGAGCAGCGTTTTTCTGTTTCTTCTGCTTCTTCTTCTTCCTAGTCTTGGGTCTGTAGCGAGCCGCGGGTTGGGGAGATTCTGACCTCTCTGGGACTGGCTCGACTACTTCCGGGGCAGGTTCCTCGTCCATTGGAACGGGCTGATCTTGGGTCGATGCTGGCGTAGCATGCTCTTCCCGAGCAGGTTGGGACGATGCACGTGGCTGAGCACGTGGGCGAGGTCGGGCGGGAGGTTGTGGCACAGATGAGCTGACCTTCTCCGGGAGACGGGGAAAGGCAGCACGATCCGGGACGACCGGAAGCTGCTGGCGGGCAGGAGGGTTGTTCCTGTCCGCGGTCTGCCTCAGATGCTGCTGGAAAACCCAGCATCCTCTGTAATTTGCCGAGTGAGGTTCGCCGCAATTAATGCAAAAGCGGCGCCCCGCAGCCGGCAATTGACAGGCCTTGGTCGGATGCGGCTTACCGCATCTGACGCAGACCTCTGCGTTGTGGCAGCTGTCCGAGCCGTGCCCGAACCGTTGGCAACGATGGCACTGCGGGACGAGGCCAGCTTCGCGGCTCCTTTCGACTTTTATGCGAAGCCCGCAAAAACTGGTCAGGCCCAGCAGTCTGTCCGCCTGTTCCCCCTTAAGGAGTATCACCCGGAGGAGGGGTAACTTACGCCTGGGGCCATAAGAGGTAAAGAGCCTGATACACTCTTTAATCGGGAAGCCGAGTTGGCGGAGCTCGTCCGCCACCTCGTCGGGTTCTGTTTCTTCGTCTAGGCCGCGAATAATTAGCCTGACGTGAGCCGCCTTCTCGTAGGAGAAAGTGTGAAATTGTAATCCATTAGCCTGTAAGAACAGGTAGACGGCACGGTACTCTTCGTCCGTCGCGCAGCTAACGCGCAGACTGTCCCTTCCACGAAGAGACATCTGAACGTCCGCCGAGAGACGAACGCCGAGCCGGAGGCGTCTGGAAAAGTCAACGACGTTCTTGACGCCGTTGACGAACAGGGGCGGAGGGCGGCTTCTACGGGAGGGAGCATCTAAGTCTAGCTCCGGGTCTTCGGGGAGCGGAGTTTCCTCCGCTTTCCGCTTTTTCTTAGATACCACTACAGTAAAGGAGGACCCAGGCGTGGGCTGGGACGTAGTGCACGTCGGGGCAGGAGTACCCCCAGAGACAACAACGTTAGACGCGGCCGAGACCGATTGGCGGCCCTGAGAAGGACCACTGCACGATCCGACCGAGTCAGGGACAGGGCCGGGGCCTACAGATGAAGCATTGGATTGGCCCTTAGCAGGACCATTCCGCTGCCCGGCCGCAACGCGACGGTCGCCCATCGCGTTTTGGCAAAGGTAGTCGGGCCGAAGCCCTCCTACTGGGAGACTGAACCCGCTTAGCGCCGGTATTGGAGGCCGCACCACGATTAAGCGAAACGACCGACCGCTACCGGCAGGGACCTAACTTAGCCTACGCCAAGCTAAGCGGGCCGATGCCACCAAAAGCCGCGGGAAAAACAGTAAATTAAGCTAGGCTTACCTGAAGCGATCCCACGAAGTAATCCCAACAGGTCCGGGGTTCGCGAAAGCCACAAACACCACACAGCACTAACACTGGTCCACTGCACTGCACTTAGCCGCCTTTTGGCACCGGGAGGCACACTACTCACGGTAAAACACCAGCCGACACCAGACCGCGAACGGCTACTGCCGCCAAGAGATTCGCACACGCGCACACGAAAACTGCCACGAACACAAGCCGAAGCAACCGATCTAACCGGACTAGTCGAGTCGTCTGCTGCCACGCGGCCCTAACAAGGGACGCTGAAGGCGGTCGCACGACCCACTAATGCGTGGCCGCAGCTAGCTTGGCTTCGCTCTTGTCGTTACTGTACCGGCACTGCAGGTGATCCTGTAGTTTTCAACACCTTCAGTCGTCGACGACCTTACTGCCGGCGCAAGCTAGGGCGGGAGCACCAACCGCCAACAACGTTCCGAGGAAGGGTCCACTTGAAACTTCAATCTCAGCCTGGAAGAACTCCTGAGCTTCGATGTGTAGCGATCCACAGTCAGACGAAGGTCAAAACTCGGTCTCGTCTCGGTCTCGGTCTTGGTCTGGTCTGTCAAAAAGGATATATATTTATTGTGGTGGCAGCGGTATTTGAACATCTGCTCTCCGGTACCAGCGGTGTACACAGCGAGCCAATCCGGCATCAGCATTCGGAGCGAGTCAATCAGCGATCCCGGTTAGTTAATAAAATCCGGGCCGGCAGAAATTTTGAAATTTTGATGATGAGCACTCTTCATCGCCAAGCCATCGGACGCACTTCATCTCCCCTCCTCTCTCGGACGACATCGAGGCGGAGTCAGCCGGAAGCAACAGCCGAAGAATAGAACCGCCGCCGTTCTTGCGTCTTCGCACTCCCGTTCCACGCCAGCGATGGACGTCGCTGGGCCGGCAGCCGACTCTACAACCGATGCCGAAAGAAGAGGAGGACTGCAGTACGCCACGATCAGCGGCGCTGCCGCCGAACATCTCAGCGCGGCACGACCAACATCAGCCTTCTCGCCACAGGTCCTTTTTAGGGCCACCAAAAATACTAGAGTGTACGATTGGCGCCATTTGTCATTCGGCAAGCCTTTTTTTCGGTGACAATATATTAAATACTACTATTAATTTATCTACATAAACATATAAAATTCAAAGTCTGAGGATTTGTTTATTTGTATTGAATACAAATCCACACCGTTACACCGATTCCGACCAAATTCTGGTAAAAAAAAACGCTAACTTGGAATTTGATATTCCCCCGTTTGCACGATTTAGGCCCTTTTAATTATACGGTTTATTCACAGTCGACCTGTGACGTGTATAAAGATGTCAACAACACCATTGACATCAGAATTAATTACCATAGTAACAAGTAAATAAACAAATGCTATTTAGCAGCATCTTTGAACACTGCGTGTGACCACCCTTGTGCGTGTTAACAACGTAACTAAAACGCACGAGGTTGCGTTTCGATGCGGGAGACCTTAAAACCGCATCAGAGTTGACGACCGTGCGTTTTTTTCACATTTGTATGATCAATTTTATTGCTGCCTGTGTGTTAAATTTAATGTGTTTCCCAACAGTACCCTAAGTCCGCATCGATCAGTTTTTACTTCGACTTAGAAGACAAGTAAACAGTACACGAGAGTTATACCTTCACACAGTGTTTACCATTTCTGTTTCTCTATTGAGTTGTTCATTCATCATCGTATCAGTTACATTTATTCGCTTGAGTTATTCTGCATTGCGTTATTCGTTTCCCTTAAATACAATCCTTTTAAATTTCAACTTCAAATAACTTTACAGTCCCTCTATCCAAATTCTAAGCAAGCAGGTAAGACATCCGAGAAACGTGAGTCTCGGCTTGAACAACAACGAAGAAGACAGGCAGGGATTATGGCCGCGAAAACACCTGAGGAGCATGGGGAGCGCGTCGAACGGAAAGGCGTGAGGCAGGCTGAATTAAGGGATGTAGACTTACAAGAAAGACGTGAATATTGGCTTGAAAATTACCGCATACGGCATGCTCGAGTCAGACAAGTGAGCAGACGAGGTAATTTGTTTTTAAAGGCTTTTCAATGCGATCCAAATTATGACTATTCGTTACATCCAAAAGTTACAATTTGCAAAATAGATGTGATAAGCAAATTTTGTTAGGCCAAAAAAATTGAAACTGGAGCGCCTGGGATGTGCTGCTTTAGTGGAAAACTAATTTTACAACCACTGAATCAACCACCAGAACCACTTCGTTCGTACATATCAGGAACGACTTCAGAATTCAAGCATTTTCTCCAAAATATTCGGAGATACAATTCATGCTTTCAGATGACATCTTTCGGTACGATAGCAGCAATCGAAGAAACTGATGGTTTTATGCCAACTTTTAAAATTGAAAGAACAAATACAGTATATCACAAAGGAGGGCCGTTTCTGCCTGTCACAACAGAAAATCCGAAGTTTATACAAATCTTTTTCATGGGAGACAATCAAGCCCAGGCCGATCGACGCTGTGAAGATATACCCGATAAAAGAAAGGATATTGTTTTAAATTTTCAAAGGCTGTTGGATCAACATAATAATTTAGTAGAAGTGTTCAAAACAGCTTCAGAAAAAATGCCGACTGATGAGTACAGAATTTTTACTGTTGACAGGACACTGACAGCTGATAGGACGCCAGTTGGCGAACATGAGCGGCGTTCAATGCCCAACCATCAACGAAGTAGATATTGCTTTGCTTGGAGAGGAATTTGACTGAAGGGATATAATTATCCAGAGACGGAACGAAGCCCTAAAACGCACTGCAGAAACAAATAGTTCGTATGACGCTTTGCAATACCCAATAATATTTTGGAAATGGGAGGATGAATATCATTTAAACCTTCGACAAACCGACCCAAAAACTGGTAGGCGAACGAATAAAAAAAAAAAAAAAAAAAAAATATCGGCAATTTATGTTTACGCCTATCGAATAGTAATAAAGCAGGGATCGTCAAATAATCAAATAATCAATAAGCATATAGGCCTACAGTACGGTAATTATAAACATAGAAATTAAAATAACATTAAAATACCTATTAAAAACTAAGCATTCGGGTGCGAAGCCGCGGGTAACAGCTAGTTTTATGTAAATTGTAATAACTAGACCAGTTTCCTTGACCACAGTGTTGTGGTTTGCATGCTGCAAAGGGTTCTTATTACACAGGCCTGTACAGGGTAAGCCAAACACAAGCAGTTTGTAAACCAGTATTGTATATTAAAACAAAATGTAAGTAATACTCTAGTTTGCTTATGTGCTATACTTCTGTACCTTTGTGTTAAGTGGAATACACAAAATATTGGCATAACATATGCCTATCGTACTAGGTGGCAGAGCAACGTGTACACTGTAGACTAGCTAAGCTTAGAATAAGAACAAACAATTATAAAGAACGTCATAATTATAATTATGCAGGTTATTACATATGAAAATACGTAAATAAGGGTAGTGACATGGCGGTTTTTCAACTTGAAAATGGAAATAGACTTAATGATGAAATTATGCAATATCAAATGAAAAGGTACATCAGTAGCAACGAAGCGGTTGGGTGTATGCTAAATTTTCCAATTCACGAACGACATCCAACTGTTGTTCATCTGCCCCTCCATTTAGAAAACGGCCAAACAGTTTATTTTACAGAAGAAAACGCCCTGGAAAGAGCTGATAGACCACCCAAATTATATCTGCGATGTAACGAATGCATATTGTAACGTTACATAACCCAGTCCCAATAAATGATAACTCTTATACTACCATAAAGGTCAGAAATGGGTAAACTATAACTAGCTATAAATTAAGTTATATCACTAAACATTATAAACGATATTGAAGTGATATACATAGACAAGTGAGTTATAGTGTACCCAGTGCGGAAATAAGTGAATGTGAAGGGAACTTCTTACAGACTTGTACTGTAGATGTGGGAATTATGGATTATAATAGTAGACTGTGATGCTACTAACTAATTATGTATTCTGTTTAGTTATTGTAGGATTTATATTGTGTAGGCAACAAAATTTTGAACCTATGTTAATTTTATTATTAATAAAATAATTGTGTTATTATATAAGATAACCCAGGGTTTAAAAAATAAAAGAGTTAAATATAAGATGATAATAAAAAAATAGAATAATATTGTATGAGGAAAATGGCAGAAGAAAATAGTGCAGTGTAAGAATACTATAAGAGATTAATAAATAATATATAAATTCATTTAAAGTTAATAATAATATTAAAGACTTATATCTAAAGTTATAAGAAAATAAACGAAAAACTATTATATAAATCAAATTGGGAAAGAAACCAAAATTAAAAAGAATTATTTTCCTGTTAATCAAAAATAAATTTATAATAATTAAAAACAGCCTATATACTCAAAAATAAATAGCAGCATCAATAAAAAATGATATAAAAATTATGGGTTACTAACAGTAACAGAATAACAAGATATTGTTTAATCTAATTTGAGATTGAAAACTGTTCGGTTGGAAAACGTAATGAGACCAAAAATTGTATTAAAAAACCTTTGAAAACATTTGGAACAGTACAAAATTATCACAAAATTTAACTAACAGTATACACCTTATGTACCATTACTTTAAATATCAAATGTAACTTGCTTTACCCCATAACAAAAGTGAAAAACCATTTTCAAGATTAGGCGTAGCCAAGCCTCGCTTCGAGTTTTTAACGAGATGATATCTGATAGACGTTCATGAAATTACAAAACAACTAGGAACACCACATGAGAAACCGCTTCACGCAAGTAAGAACTTCGAGGAAAGAGGTAATATAAACATTTCTTTTAATATTTAACCAAGAAAACCTCAAATCAAATCGTCGTGCAGTACAGAAATTTCTAAAGTGATATCATGTGTTTAATAAAAACATAATCTGCTCTCTCGCGGACAAATCCGTAACTACGTACTAAAAGAATAAACAAAATTTCGAAATTGATTATTTTTATCTTGTAAAGCGTAGTATATAATTATCCATTTTTGACCATCTCATAACACAAAGAACTTACCCTTAACCCTGGGGAAATAAATAAAACGAATTATATGTTGATTGATGTTTAAATAAAAGATAAAATTGTAAAATCAGTAAAAACCAGATTTTATGATAATTCCATGTTTACCCAATGAAGTCGATATCATGAATTAGTTATTGAAAGGATCGATTGTAATATTTGTATGTTGGCGGAAGAGAAAATCAATATTATACAAATGAATACTATTAAGAATTTATATTGAATAATAAAATGTGTCTTCTTTATTGTAGAGGGTAGTTATGGTAGATTTCAGTAAACTAAGAAGAGTACTATCCATCAGGTAGTATTACGGAACAGTGTCGTTTGGTTAACCTATATTTGGAGACTAATGTCAAAATTAGCTGATCTCATACACGGCGAATATTTGAAAAATTAAGAACTCGTCTACTCCGAGGGTAAACAAACGGTACTCGCTCTCTTTTCCAAATAAGGCTAAACAACTTCCTTAATCTTGACCCAAATCACACACACTCGATTTCTGCTTTGTTTGGGTAACATTACCATCAAATTTATTTAAACCTTAGTACTTATAATTCATAAGTGGCGATTGCTAAGAGGTGCTCTGACCGATCCGAGACTGTAAAAAGACGGACGTTACGCACACATTATAAGTGACACGTTACAGATTGGCGCTTACAACAAGCGTTTGTAAAGAACTTACACAAACAGTAACAAACTGGAATAATATGCACACTGAAATGCGAAATTGTTTAAATGTCTCTCTTTTACCAGACTTTGTCGTACAGGGGAAGGAACGAGATTATGGGAAAGTTTCTAAGAAATATGGGAGATTTGTGTGTATATATTCAAACACTTTTGCTACAGTCTATTTCTTGATGCATATATAATGCATATATGTATTAGCTTTTTGTAAGCTAATATATGCACCACAATCACACACAATAATAACCAAAAACCAACAGGAAACCATAACAGTAACCAACCAAAACACAAGTACTCTACAAGATTCAAAATTAAGAAGGCTGAGGAGGAAACAATAAGTTTCCCGAAACATGTTCGACATAAGGGAAAAAACATCTTGTGGTAAAGTAATTATATATATTAAACATTTTGTATATATGTAACTCGTAAGTTTTTGCAGTAATTATATAATACTATGTGGCTATATTAATCAATATAGTTTTGTCAAAAAGTAATGCACCACGTTTTTGTCGTTTTGTTTGTGAAACGAAATAATTGTCCAACTGTGCTTTGAGTCCAAAACAAGACATGACAACCGTTTTGATTATACCTGTCATCAAATGTTTCTCCCGTTATTACCCGTTCTAGTTCACGGTTTTATTGGATGCGGTAAGCTCCACCATTCTTTCCAATTACGCAAGAAATTAACCGTTTTACTTTATTTCAAACACGTTATGTAGTTCCTAATCGCTTTAGCGAGATTACATATATTTCGCCGCCAAACGTTACCACTAATAAGCCTATAGTCAGTGTACATAAATGTAATGGTGACGGTGTTATTGTAAATGAATGTAATTAGTTAGCATATTGTTACCATAACTCAAGTTCAGAGCAATCACAAATTCATATTTCCTCAGTATTTGTGCGTGGTTTTATACCTATAGTGTCACCATTAAAATAAATCTAGCGTATAGGACACTTAAATCTAATTTACGCATAAACGGTGTTATAAATTAAATGCTTCTAGTGCATTGTGCTCAAGAATATGGAATCCAATTGATATGAAGACAGCAACAGTCAGAAACTAATGTAATACTACGAGGGTAAGTCAAAAAGTAAAGGCAAATTTTTAAAAAGGAACTTTTTATTGTGAAAACAAGATGGCAAGTAACATCATTTCTCTACATAATCTCCCTCAACTACTATGCACTTGGTCCATCTCTTGACAAGCTTCGTAATTCCGTCCTGGAAGAAGATTTGTGGCATCGTGCACAGCCACTCGCGCACCGCCTCCACAACCTCGTCATCCGACGAAAACTTGGATTCACGCAGGTGCTCCTTCATCGGACCAAAAAGGTGAAAATCACTTGGAGCTAGGTCAGGACTGTACGGCGGATGCTCCAGCAGCTCAAAACCAAGATCTTGAATGCACTAAATCGTTTTCCCTGCAGTATGAGGACGGGCATTGTCCTGAAGCAAAAGCACACCTTTTGAAAGTTTTCCTCGCCTCTTTGTTTTGAATTTGGGCTTTAGATCTCGCAGTAGCTCACAGTAGCTGTCACTATTCACTGTTTGACCTTTAGGAGTGTAATGAATTACAAGCGGACCTCTCCTATCCCAAAACACTGTCATCATCAACTTTCCTGCAGAAACTTGTCTTTTGAACTTTTTTGCTGTAGGCGAGGATGGATGTTTCTACACCATACTCTGCTGCTTACTCTGTGGTTCGAAGTGATGGACCCACGTCTCAACAACGGTTACTATGCGACTGAGAAACTCTTCTCCTTCCTCTTCTAAACGCCTTAATATGTAATATTCAAAACTGATTTATTATTTTAGCATAGATTTAATATTGAGCGTAAATAGAGTTTAAATGGGAACTTATGTTTTTACAATTTAAGAGTTAATTTTTCTCACCCATGACTAATGATTAATGCTAATATTTACAATAATATTTATGTAACATTAAATTGACAAAATAGTAATTTAAAGTATTGCTTGACTTTATTATAACATTTAAATGCAATGATGATACAGTTATTCATTTACAGACGTTAGTGTGACCAGCAAACGACTGAATCCGTTGGCAGAATTTCAGAGCAAAGTTGAACGAAACTGATCCCAAGCCCGACCATCATTTGCAAACCAAATGAATCGCATTTTCTCCGTTATAATTTGACCTTTATCATAAGTTCCTGCCGTAGCATATGTTTAAGAAATATAACACAACATTTAACTTAAAGATACAGACTTCTTTTTTTCAAATTTTTTATGGAATCTTCATAGCTTAAATAGTAAGACGTTTCAGAGAATGCTATGTCCGCAAGTATAAATATAACAATAAAAGTACGTAAAAACTAGAAACATTAATAATAAACGTAGGTATACAATCTAATACTGTTACCCTAGTTATTTAGTCAATCGAATCTATTCTTTATTAAAATACTGCATATATTTTGACACTTACACTGAATTAAAAATCACAAAAGTACTACAACTATTAAAAAATATTTACACATTTTGTTAAATAAAAATTTTTCAATAGACATTTTTTAAGTTTTTTAATCTTTCTATGTGGTTTAGAGGTTGCATAGGAAGTAGCTGCTCACAAGCCTGCCGTACGTGTAACTGTGATATGTTACAACTACAGGAGACTTTAAAATAACAGTTACCGTAGAGCAACATTTCTTCAAAATTTACTGAACTCACCTGTTTTGTTAAAAATTTACAGCAAATTAAAAACATTGGTTACTCAATCTGGCTACAGTATATTATACAAGTTATCCTATCGTGTTCAATGTGTACAAATATAATTACGTAAAATATTACTACTAAATGTATCTATTGTTAGTACTATAATTAATACTATTAGTAAAGCACTACCATTTTTGCTGAAGGTGAAAGTGCCACTCAGCTCTACCATATCAATCGATCTGTTGTTCTTAGCCTTCGTTCAAAACCTTTGTTCAGTAGGGTACTGTCAAACTACAGATTACAATGTCGTATTATTTGGTTATTTGGGGAACTCAAGACACTGTGTAAACGTAATGCACTGACACTGATACACTGCCCTGCTTTTGTGCAACATGTACCATACATCATAAGCCAAAATGAACTCTTAAGACCTTGTGGATGTATAGATTGGACTTGTAAACTCTTATCAACAGATTTCCTTCATTCGATGTAAATGTCTTAAGCATATCTTAACTCAGACACAATTATCAATACGTATATTTTCTTAATGTCTCTACATCCAAAGAAGCACACATTCCTTCTACTTAATGCCATGATTCTATACAGACATAAATAAAATTTTACAGGTAAGTGACATATGATTTTGGAGATTATAAAAATTTTAATTTTGTGCAAAAGTAAGTCGGTAGCGTGCAAGGCATATCATTCTATTAATTTCTCCTAAAAATTAACTCTATTTAAAATAACACATTTACATATAACAAATATAATTTATTATCTATAAATAAAATAGAATTAAATAAATCCATTTTATTTGTTTATTGTATAAAACTGGATGAACGCGTAATCAAGTTAACTGTTTATCTTTGACATATTCTAGAGTCTCTAAGGAAGTATTATAAAACGTTTATGAGATAAAATAGTAAAATAACTATAATTATAATAGCACACCTAATAGATTTACGATCCCTCAAGTTTACACCCTTATGTGCGACAAAACTTTGAACTTCGTTATGGGTGTGGGTCAACGTTACTGTCAACTTCGTTCAACTGTACTTATGGGTGGTGACTTTTTCTCTAACTATTCTTACAAATGCATATATGTTTTTAGAAAATAAAATTTCAATCATAACTTCAGCTCTACCATTTTACCCTACAGCCGTTACACTGAAATGTCAAAATCCGTTCAAAGTAAAATTTAAAACTATATTAAAATATTGAAGCACTTTCCTTCATTTTTGAGCAAATTATTCTTTTTCGTCTCTTGACATTCTAAGTGTGACAAGAATGCCTATCGTTTCTTCACAACAAATCTTGGAATCAGCGATGGCAAACTACAGCGTGTATACTTTGTAGGTTTACAGCAGTATTTTGTCCTTCACTTTATAAAATATTTAGCATCTATTAGACCAAGCTCTTTCAGTTATTTTTTTTTTTACTTAAAAACAAAAAACCTACTTGAACTATATATCCGCTTCCTCAGAAAGCTCTTGTAATTTGCCAATATAGTACTGTGATTTCACGAATTGCTAGTTTGCCGTTCCGTTATCTATATTATTTAAAAGGAAGGCCGAGTTACGATGTGATGGAGTAACTTTCTTATTTGCGCATTCTAATTTTGTATGTCTTCGATGATATACATACATACAATTTCGAATTGCTAAATGATAAGACAAACTGTAAAAAAAAAATCATGAATATTCTGCTTATAGCGTAAAATAATGTTTAATTAAGTATATTAATTTAATTTTATCAATTACTGTTAACCAGTTTTAATTACTACACAGCCAATGTAGCAATAGAGCAAAGTAGACCTGTGCGTTAAAACGAACACCTATTTGTGATAATTGATATCTAATATGATGTCACACTGAATACACCTACTGCTGTCATTAACTACGTGAATAAAACTAATTAAATGCTGTAATCTGAGGCAAACAATAATTGCTTCTACGATTACTGATTATCAGTAAGTGGGGAAATTATCGTCAGCTTCTGCATCAATAACTAACAAAACATAAGAAATGTACATGTACACTATTAGTTACGAATAATAATTTAGTTTTTGATTTTGAGTGTCTTACTAAGACAACTTCTTATATCATCATTCTTATACGTAGTTTTGTAGATGTCTTATACGTAATTTTTTGTTTTGTAGTCTTATAGTTTTGTAAATATGTATAGACCTAGATGTTGCAATCTGGATCACCATTAAACACACGTAATCATGTTTCAGAGATTTTCACAACCATAACACAAACATTGTTAACTGATTACGTTAAAAGTAAAACTCTTTTAATCTTGTTTCACATTTCCTTAATTGGCATGATCTTCATTACTGTTTTGTAGTTAACTACACTACAAAAAACGGGGTTTCCCTATGTATAACTATTTCATTTTCTAAAAGTTTTAAATATTCCAAGTAAGACACTTTTTTCAAACTAAACGCAACCAAGTTATTTAGTACTGGCACAGGAAATGCCTGTGATTAATGAACTTTACTCGTAGTCTGCGTTCTGTTGAATATTTAACAGTTTAACAGAGGATCCTTAGTTTAAGAGCTTGAAAGCTTTAGTAATGTTTTTGTAAGATGTTTAGGAAACCATAAAGCTTGCTTGAAGGGTTGTGTGTATTGGATTACGAATACGTTAAGTGACTAGAAATTGACCAGTTCTAATCCCAACAAATCAAATTATTTCAGAAAACGTCTTTGTGTCATCAGCTGGAAACTTACAAATTGCTTCTGTTTACACTACATTCAAGAATTTATCCTCACATATTAGTATTGTTATAACTAGTTCCTATTTCTGCTCAACTCACCAAATTTCAGTAGCTTCTGTAATGGTGTTTTGATGTTTTGTATTTTAAGGTGAAACTACTAAACAACTTTCTCGTTAAGTACCGTAAGCACAAACTAAAAAAAATATTATAGTTAAATTTAATTATGTGTTAAATTAATTTGATACCTGTGCAATACAATACAATAAACGTGTGTGTGTGTGTGTGTGTGTGTGTGTGTGTGTGTGTGTGTGTGTGTGTGTGTGTGTGTGTGTGTGTGTGTGTGTGTGTGTGTTTAATTTAACGGGAAGGTGTATAAGATATTGTACAGCAATCATTTATATCGTATATGTATTGAATCATTGTGACCGGGAAAAGAGTGTTCCTTTAAATGAAATATGTAAAAATTTATTAAGTGAGAGTAATGATTGTTTAAACAAAACGAGAAAAAGGGCATAGAAATTAAAAAAAAAAAATAAAAAAAAACAGAAGAAGGAAGGCTGAGGCAGATAAACATCAGTACTCCGTCATATGTGCGCACGTAAAATTCAAATGGAGTGAATAAAACTAAATAATGAATAAAACTAAATAATTTTCAACAACATACAATTGGAGAGAAATAAAAACAGATGCCATTTAAAATCGCAGCAGGCGTTTCAATGCCTGCTGCTGGATTCTATTCAGCCATTACAGTCAAAGTACATACCAGAAAACAAACACATGGTAATAGAGGAAATGAGATTTTGTGATAGTCTGACAATTTGAGAACTGGTCTAACAAAAGTTTACTTCCACGGTCGGTTTAAATTACACATAACTGTGTAGGGTACGCGCGAGTAGAGACATTACGATAAGACAAGTCATGTTGTTAGGACAAGTGCTTGTTGCTCTTTAAGTGATACTATACATTAGATTAGATGACATTCCTGTAGGTAGTTAAAGAGTAGTTTGACGTTTTGTTTGTCGTCTGTTACTTATCACAATTCATTCAAGCACATTAATTGTGGTACTCAAATCAGACGCAGTTCATCCAGTTTAAAAGAGACCAAAGAGTTCAAACGGATTGTCATAGCAAGCTGATGAAAAAAATAACCAATCTTCTAGGACCCATATGATTACGACACTTTTAGGTCGTCGTTTTAATTACTGGAATTCTTTATTATTGTACAATCCGATGCAATAAGGATGATCCAAAATATCTTGTGAGCACTAATTTCTAAGAATGTTCAAAAAATCATTTAAATATATCTGTTTCTTTCTAAACTGTATTAACTTACGTTTATTTAATCTGTATTCTCTTCTTATTCACAATTTTAATAAAAATCATTACTCTAACACTGAGATTGTTTTACCAAACGTCTTCTTATACACTGTATTTGCTTTTCTTTTTAAAATCGTTTTCTTAGTATAGTCGCTAGCTGCTTACCTCTTACAGTAGATGTAATTTGTTTTTACCAAAAGCTTCACAAAGCAATGTGCTTTCTTTATGCAGTAGCCAACAAAAACTTGGCAGCAGATCAAAGTAACCGACCCTGTAACACTCACAGACATTTTGACACAATTTTGTTGTAAAGGAGGAGAATGTATCTTTGCAGTTTCCACCTGTCTTAAAAATGTATTTCTTAGTAATATATTTTATAAGTTGTGGTTATTAAATTTTAAAAATATATAACATAGTTTTGCTTATTACCATTAGTTCTGGAAAGTCTGGCTTGACTATAAACATGTTAAAAGTTTGACCGTGTAAGTAGCACTACGTTGTCAATCAGTAACTAAGGTAATACCCTGGATACACATTTTCACAGCTTGAATCAACCTGTGGGTTTAAAAATCATTGTTAGTTTTACTGTCTTGTCAGAGAATTATAAGTGATCTAGTGGCTATCGAGGACGATTGATGGTCCCGGGTTCAATTCCCGGCGGAGGCTTCGTACAGAGTGCACTCAGCGTCGTGAGGCAGAACTGAGTAGTCGTTGAGATAACAGCGGCGTCTCCTGGCTGCGAATACTGCAACTTGCGGCTGGCGACGCGTTGTACTACCCTTGCAACTGTCACACTAAAAACAAAAGCCGAGCGGTATGACTTGGTCCTTTACGGACTGTTGAGCAGACGTTTTTTTTCCAGAGAATGTAACTCGAGATTCCAATACTAGCAGCCAATTTACATACTCAGTGGTCTACTAAATCCAACAAAATTAATAACTGTATTAAATTCTTGTTCAATGCATTAATATTAATTCAAGCGTAATTAGCATCAAGGATTATAATGGTATTACCTCACTCAAACATGCACTTATATACTCTTTAAAACGTAAGTGTCTGGCATATTTATAGCGCTACAGGGCCTCAGGAGTCTGTATTGCCTCTTTTTGATACAATCTTGACGTTACAAAGCTTTACAAGTCGACTTTATATTTCTAAGAATTAGGTTTTACAAAAATTTAAACATAACTGAATTATACAATTACCGAGGAGTATTAGGCTTACTTGTAGATTAAACAACCACTCCATACAGTGGTATAGTGACAGTTGACCGTTTGCTTAACCAAACAGGGAAAACATCCTCTACCGTGGGAATTGTACACGATAAGCAGTACGTAAGGACTCTCGCCCAACTGAAGCCAACCTCTGTCTCTGGATAAAAGAAATTTAACGGTAGGCTATTCCTATTTAACGGAAAGCAAGATTTATGGATGCATATCTTAAATCTATGAAGGAAAATATTTTTTAGAGAAAGAAAACTACTTAAAATTGTTTTAATGCATGTATTTTACATTAATGCTTGGAAATAATTTTTGACGCACTCTTTAATTGTGATCCCATAGTTCATTACAATCTAGCTACTACACCGGAGAATATTTACAGAATTGTGAGTACCGTGTACACAATACTGATGTTTTTATCCTAGGGTGTGTTCATTAAAACGCAGGTCAGTTTAATCCCAAATCGTTTAACCATTGAGTTCCTAATGAATATAAGGGGTTGAGTGCGTAGATGAACGAGAAACACCTAATTGGATTTGCATTGTCATGACAACCAGAGCAGCCCCAGTGCCCAGTGTTGATTAAAAGCTGTAATCTCGCGTCAACCGCGTCAACGCAGACAATTTTTTTTTTAATTGACCACTTGGTATTAGCGTATGTTTTTCATCCGCTTACTCGAGACTTGCATATTATTTATTATTATTTACCTTTATATTTTGCTAAAATTTTAATATTTTTTATTCTCTTATGAAGCTGGTAAGTATCCCTAAAGTTTCCTACTTAACCTATCGATGTACGTTATAGATTGAGCTTCGTTAAGAAGTGTAGTTGGGCTGCCATCATTAGGTTTTTTATCTGCCTGATGGAGTTGTCTCACTTTGTTAATTTGTTCAACTTGTAAGGGAGGAGTTTTCCCTCTTCCATCTTGCTTTGCCTAGAGATCTGATAGTAATGTGTAATTTGTTGTTTCTCTTATCAAACTACACGTTTATTACTTTATTGTAGCCATGGTATCGAAAACCCATGGTAGATTTGGAACCCAAAGACAAATAATTTCACTAGTATTTAACTTATTCTTTACGTTTTTGGAATTCATAGGAAATCTTTTAATGCACAGTAATTAACAGTATAAACTATTAATAAATACACAGTCTCAGTAATATTTCACTAAGATGTAATCGACTTTACCACATATGTACACGTTAACACTGACTGAAACTTCAGTGTAATAGATGACTAACATCACCGGTATTTAGTGCAGACAAACAGTATTAGCTACGGGGGATGTCTCCAAAATTACCTCATATGTAAATCCACACAGGAAACTATATTACAAATTAGCAAGTATTTACGTACTTACAAGTTATTGAAAAGATTTAAAAATGTTTAGATAAGCTAGTTCGAATGCATTTATTAAGCTATTTCTTATTGTTAGTACTATTTACTTTTACTTAACCATTATTATCTGACGTTAGTTTTTCCAGTTAAAATATTATAGTCATTATGGTAATAACCGTGTTGAGACAAAACTTTATAATAAAATTAATGACATCAACCAATGATCAGATGTAATCGGTGTTAGTACTGCATTGGACTTCTGATAGATATCTAAATCGAGGGCGTATTTACGGTGAGAGAGACGAACGAGATCGCCCCCCTCCTCCCGCATAGGGACGAAAAATTTAACAAATTTTGTAAATCTCTCAATTTATAAGTTACTTTATGATATTCTCAGCTGCAAAAGATTATATAATAGTAACTCATTCTAAATATACATACAGGTTTAACACAAAGCATTTATATAGGCCTATAGGTTCGAAATATGAAATAGGCCTATGGGAAAATCAGTTCAGTCAATAAGTGTATAGTAAACAATGTTTCAATTACATTTTTCTTGTGTTATTAGCGTTCACTTTAATGTAATTATTTTGGGATGTTATCACAAGTTTTCCAACTAATTTAAAGATAGTAATGTTGATTAGTCTTAAGTTGTTTCTTCTGTCAAAAATCATCAATCCTGTCGACCCCCACCCCGACCGATCACTCGACCGGACTCCACCCCCCCAGGCCAAATTATAGATACGCCACTGCACGTACATTATAAAATTGTACTCTGAAAAATTTATAAATTTTCTGAAGGATTTAATCATGGAACCAATTTTGGACTTTGGCATTGTATGTGTCCCACGCGTAACCTTTATGATGTGTGAATATTGTATATTGACCATAAATACAATCTTCCGTAATAGTTGCTATTATAGCTGGAATAATTCGTTTTCTGTACAGCTAGTTTTTAATATATTCAGCTCAGTGGTGATATTCAGCCATTTCGTGCGAACCAGTTGAAGGATGTTTGTTGATTCGCGTAGTTCGATGCAGAAATCACATTTAGATTTCCGCCGTAGTTCATAGTTAACACATAAATATAAAATAAAATATAACATATTTTACATAACATACAATATAACAATATTTAAATTAAATATCAATACAATATAACAAAAAATCTAAAATAAAATACGCGATTTCATTGCAAATAATAATATCACCCTGCTAACCTCTGACCCCACGGATTTATATGTAAAACGTCTTAATCTCTTTGATGAACGTACTAGACGTTCTTTAAAACCAATTAATTCTAAAGCGCCTGTTTTATCAGGTCTGCCAAAGCTTCACAAGGAGGGGATTCCTATTAGACCACTAGTAAATTTTACCACTGCACCCGGTTACAAAGCAGCTAGAAAATTAGTGAGTATATTAAAACATAATTTACATTTGATTAATAATCGAAGTTTGATTAATAGTTGTGATTTCGTTGGAAAAGTGAAAAACCTGATGATTGAACCCCACTATAAACTTATTTCTTTTGACACTGTGAATTTGTATACAAATGTACCGGTGAGTGAAACCTTACGCCTATTAAGAACTAACCTTGTTAACACCAATAAACTGGATGCTAATTGCATAAATGAAATATTAGAATTGTTGGAAGTGATTTTGGACCAGAATTATTTCACACATAACAAACAGTTTTTCAGACAGCTGGAGGGGTTGGCAATGGGTTCCCCACTCTCTAGTATTCTAGCGGAGGTGTACTTAAATTACTTTGAAAATTCTTTCTTGTTTGCAAACCCTACATATAATTACAATGTGGTGTTCTATGGTAGATATGTCGACGACACTTTTATGGTGTATAAAGGCACAAATCGTCAAATTGACAAGCTCCACAATTACTTGAATGGCATTAATAACAAAATACAGTTTACTTTGGAGAATGAAGTTAGAGGTGAATTATATTTTCTGGATTTGACAGTAACTAAGGATTTTGTTACTAAAAAACTATGTTTTAATATATTTAGGAAGCCCACGATGACTGACGCTGTCATACATGCCTCATCGTTCCACCCCGTTTCACAGAAATTAGCCGCATTCCATAGCATGATACATCGCCTATTGTCTTATAACTGTTTTTATTGGGAGTAATTGACAATTGTAATGCCCCACGTTCTTTGGGCGGCAAATATAACTAAATATTTTTAGTTACAATTACTGTTTATAGTTATTGTTTTATTTACTGTTGATCAGCTATGCCCCGCGTTGTTGGAGCGCCAAATATAACTATATTTTATTTATGCAAATTTACTTGCATAAATTAATTTATTATCTTAATTATGTTCCCTAGTGTGGGCGTCAAATACAATGCTAATATTAATTGTCAACGTTTACTATCTCAGGGTTTTTTAATTGTAATAATAATTTATTCATTAGTAGTTATGTAATCACAGGTTATATTACTCTATTATTTAATATTACTTGGAAGGAATTGACAGCTAATTCTAATGATTAATTTAATATGGTTTTCTTCAATAAATATATAAGACGGGTTTGTCTGTATACTACTACATTTATTACGTTAACGATTATTGTTATTGGTATCATAGTACAAATTTGATTAACAATTGGTTATCAAGAAGTATTTTAATACATTATTTCTACCAATAAAATAAAACAATTATAAAAGAAACTAAAATATCTCTTCACACTTCAGTATTCCTTTTATCCTACGATTACTTTTGAGTATCATAGTATCATTAAAGCATGAATTACTTCTTACAAACTAATTGCTCATTTCATTATAAGTATAATTTTAAATGGATTCATAATAGTGTGCTGTCTATAATTCTCTATAATTTTAAAACACTGTGATTTTATCATTTATAAGTAAGTTTTAAATGAGTATATCCTATATTATGAAATTCTCTATGTGGATTCTTTTAGAGAGACAGACAGGTGATTTAGAAATAAAATTAATACATAAAAAATTTACTTTGATGACGTATTCCATAAACTACGGCGCGTCGTCATTCTGGACTCTCTCTCTACTACTTAATTCAGCGTATGGAGATGTAGACGCTCCTTCAATTGCGTTGAAGACTGTCTCATTGCGTGCATAAGGAATGGAACTCCTACATGAAGTAATTCACACGTATACACTTTCACTATTATATATATTTATTTTCACTTCACAGATCGTTTTATTGATGACATCACTTGATTCTAAGTAAACTATCCGAACCGTTACTTCGAATTTCCGTAAACTTTAGCTTGACTCTCTAAGTGTTCTAGTCACTACTCCGAATCATTATAACGAACTTCACCGACTCTCCGTAACCTTAGTTCTCGACTTACGAAGTTTTTTAGTAAAACTTTTAAGTGTTTTAGTCACTACTCTGAATCATTATAACGGACTTCACCGACTCTCCGTAACTTTAGTTATCGACTCCCGACGTTTTTAGTAAAGACTCTCTCGAAAAATTTGGTAAAGACTCCCCCATCTCACCCTGTGTATACCCTCGTCCTGTGTATTTATCATCCCTCTACTCTTCCCACTATTTTCTTACTCTTCCCCACTTAAGTCCTTTCTCGTACTTCAGCTTCGTTTCCATTGGTTCTTTCTCTGTCTTCCTGGAGAAAGCCCCTCCTTGTACTCTCACACGTTACTCCGCCCATACCCGTTCATGGTTGGCTCCACCCCATCGTTTGAGTCGGATGACCAATTTCACGGCTGTCTATCACCCTCGTATTTTGGCGTACTTGTCCTTGATGGATACAGTGCTTTTTAATTGTTGTGTGGCCCTTTTCATCTGTTCCTTTTGTTCACCATCTGTCCTGCTTCTTACCCGTGACCAATTTCTCGTATTGTCAACTAGTTTCTCCTAGTCGTTCCCACGACGAGTGTGGTCAATTCTGAGTATTCCAGACAGCTGCTATATCTTGCTCTCCAAGCCTTTCTTCGTCGCGTACCCTTCTGGTAAAGCTGGACGTCCCGTCGTTCGTTCATAGTGGAAGCGTATTGTCTATTCAAGTCAGGCTTTTCCTTTCTATTGTTTCTTCTTAGTGATATATTTCTCCTTTGTCTATCTTGGGCCGTTGCGCGTCACCCGCAATTCGCTTCACCGTACAACTGCTGCGACTTTAGGCATTGTTCGCCTAAACCCTTGCCTTCCCTTGTCTTGAACAACATGTTACCGAGCCATCGTATATCTGTCAGCAACCCTCGTTACACCGTCCACTTACAAAAAAAAATTTTATCTAGACATTTCATAGTTATAACTGTCCCCAATTTGGGTCGATTGATCAATCTTCCGGATCAAATGGAGCCAAATTCACGCCCGATCTCTCTGGTATTCTTCAGTGCTCATCTTTCCATGAATATAGTGTATCAGAAGTGTCATCTTTTGGGTTGACCTACTGTCTGGTGGCACCTTACTGTTGGTGGGTTTTTGGTCCCTATATCGAATTTATTGCTGACATCACCCTTTTATGAATCCATTTTTTCATAAATCTTTATCTAATTGAACATTTATGAGCTTAATTAATTTACATTTAATTGCTATCTTATCTATGAATTTATTGCCGCTACATATTATTTAAATTTACCCAATATTTCACACAAATACGAAAAAAAAACTAAATTATATGCTCCTTACAAATATAACAATACTTAGAAATTAGAATCATGATTAACTTTATGTGTCTCTGGCAGTTTGTCCATAGATAATAACATAAGTGATATTATGACTCTTAACTCAGTGTTATTTACTATTCACATAATTTACTTACTTGTCCAATTTACAAAGCCTATATACATTCTTAAAGCTATACATGAATATCGGATTTGCTTCACAACAATTTCTTACTTAAATTAGTTCTGTTTCCATATTATATCTTTGAGTTAAATTTGCTTAATGTACATATACTTTGGTTAATATTGAGCAATAAAATAGACACAATTACAAAATTAATAATAATAATCATTCAAGTTTTTATACTCTTATATCACTATACAATAAGTTAGAAATGTATTGCTAATTACTTTTTAATAGCACACAGAATTTCCTTATTACTACCAACTACTATCTTACTAATTTATTATGACATAACATAGATTCCAATTGTACTGGTAGTTCATAATTTAGTAGATGACTATATACATTTACATAATTCTTCTTATAACATTTCTTTTTGTATACAAGGCAATTGATCATTCCCCTAAGCAATCTGAATGATAAAGTTTCAATTGTCTTGTATTAAATACTCCTCGGGCTACCTTCTTTCCGTCCTCTTGCAACGCGTATGTGGCACCTCCAATTTCTTTCACGATCCTGTATGGTCCTTCGTAGAGAGCACAGAATTTTCCAATTATATTCTGTGTTGCGTCGGAGGGTTTATATGTGCGTATCAGCACTTGATCTCCGACCTTGAACTTCGTTATACTTTTGGATTTATTAATCCTGTCAGCCTGCGTACTTCCTTTCATTTTAATACGTAGTTGGATCTTGCTGAGATCTACCTTTTCGTTCGGAAGCGCAGATGCATCCACATATTTCTCCCAATCTCTGGTCGGCTTCTTTCCGAACCGGGCTTCATATGGTGTCATCCTTATTGTTTCCTGGTATGTCTCATTCAGGCAGGCTTTTATGATTTTAATACAAGATGCCCACTTAGTGTGTTTCTCTCGCACAAACACTCTGAACAGGTTCCCCAGCTGCCGGTTCCACCGCTCCGCAATATTCGTACACGGGTTTCGAATCGCAGTGAATCTTGGCCTTATTCCCAATTCTTCTAAACCACGTGCCCATTTTTTTGAAGTGAACTGGGTTCCATTATCCGTCAGAATGTTGACTGGCTTGTCGTGATCCTTAATCAACATTAATGTTGGATCCTCTTTAAGGTGACAGTTGTCGTGGCTCGCCGTAGTGCGTACAATTCCACAAATTTAGTAAAGTTGTCAACTATGACTAACAGGTATTTAACACCACCACTGGATGTAGGGAGTGGCCCATAATAATCAAGGCTGACCAACTCTCCCCTGTGTTTTGGTACAATTGGTCGCGTCTCCCCTGCTATGGTCCTATTTCCGCTGTCTTTACATTTTTGACAGACGTCACAGGATTTTATTATCTGACTAACTGTTTTACATATCGCGTCCATAGTAAAACACTCCTTCAGTAGTTGCATCGTTTTCTTTGTGCCCGTGTGTCCATAAATTTGATGGATTTCTTTAATTAATTCTGTTCGGACTTCCTTGGGAATATACAGTTTCCAATTTTCCTTAACTTTACGGTACAGTTTCTTATTAATGAGTTTGTAGTACTTATTTGTGTGGTCATCGGTTCCTTCATGGAGCTTATTTATTAATGTCGCCACCTTTTCATTCATACTTTGGATTCGCCCTATGTTACGTAATTTTTCTGCAACATCTTTAGTTAATTTAACTTCAATACTGTTAATATAATATTCATACCTTTCCTCCAGTGCGTCATCCCCTTTATGGTCCTCTGGGTATCTACTGAGGGTATCAGCAACCACGTTCTCCTTGCCCTTACAATGTCGTATTTCGAAGTTATATTCTTGGATACTCAAGATCCATCTTGTGATTCGTGTATTGTTTAGGTGGCACTTCTGTAAGAATGTTAAAGCTTTGTTGTCTGTTATGATGGTTAACGGCTGCCCTAGAATGTAAATCCTGAATTTTTGTAAACACTGGACTATTGCGAGGAGTTCCCGTTCAGTGGCAAAATAATTCCTTTCTGCATTTTTGAATGTCTTACTTGTGAATGCTACTACAGCAACCTCTCCATTGTTGTCGATCTGGTATAACTGATCACCATACGCATAGTTGCTGGCGTCACACTGCAAGTAAAAACGTCTTCCTGTTATGGGAAACTTCAACATAACGGTATCTATAAATAAGGTTTTCACCCTTTTAAAGTGGTCTTCCATAATTGAGTCCCATTTGAATTTTTGACCCTTTTGAAGTAGTTTTAACAGCGGTTGGGTGTACACTGCATACTTGGAGGTAAATTTATTATAAAAGTTTGTGAGGCCTAAAAAACCTTTAAGTTGTTTCGTATTTTTGGGCGACGGAAAGTTTTGTATTGCTGCAACCTTCTCCGGCGTAGTTTTTATTCCACTAGTGGTGAGGCAATATCCCAGGTATTGAATTTGTTTCCTAAAGAACTGTGATTTCTCTAGGTTTATTGTCATGTTTGCCTGTTTCAAGTTCTCTAACAGATCTGTTAAGTGTTTAATGTGGTCATGTTCATTTTCGGAGAAGCATAAAATATCATCCACGTAAACAATAATATTTTTCTTCACATCTTCCTTTAGGACGTAATCTAACCCACGTGCTAAACTGGCGAGACTTGTGCTGAGTCCAAACGGTGTCACACAAAACCTATAACACTTGCCTTCATGCAGGAATCCGGTGTAGTCTCGACATGACTCTGCCAATGGTATCTGCCAAAAGCTGCTGGTCAGGTCGATGGTCGACATTACGCGGATGTTGCTACACCTGGCCAAGATCTCGTTGATCGGGGGTGGTCCCTCGTAGTCAGGCGTAGTCACGCTGTTTATCTTCCGCGCATCCAAACATAACCGAACCCTTCCATCTCGCTTAATGGCAGTCACTAGGGGGTTAACATAAGCGCTTTGTGTACGTTCAATAATCCCGTAATTTATCATTCTTTTAATCTCTGTTTGAACGGCTTGGTGATATTTTATTGGCACGGGCCAGCCTCTCTGCAGATACGGTGTTTTATCGGATACTGTGAAGTGGTGTTCATATCCACGGATGCGTCCTGGCCTCTCATCAAATACATCTTGGTACCCGTATAACAATTGTTCCAGCTGACGTCCCATTGTGGCGTCTGCGTCCTCCATTTCCTTGATTTTTTTATTAATTTTCCCGTCAATGTTGTCAACCTCTTCCTTGATTTCCATCAACGGTAATTCGTAAGATTCTTCAATAGCGAAAGTATTTACATCGGTCTTCATTTGTATGTTATTTCTTTCGATATCTATTTTACTATGCGTTTGTTTCAAGAATTGCATTCCGAGGATACACTCTCGTGCAAGTCCTGGGACGATTAAAAACACACAATCATAATGAACATTATTATTGACGTGAATTTCACAAAATATTTGTTTTCTAACGTGCTTAGTTCGTTTGCCCATGGCGCTAATTATCGTTGTGTTATTCACGCTAAGTACTTCGTGTTGGCCGATTTTATCTTTATTATTGTTGTACCATTCTTCCGATAAGGCATTAATGGCACTGCCCGTATCAATCAAGGCGATTAAATTTATTTTATTAATGCTAATACTTAACTCAGGAGTTTTTACAAACGATATGTTAATGTTCTGTTCCGGTTCTTCCAAGAGTTCGTGACGTAAGTCTGGAAACAAAATATTTACTTTGGTGTCGATTCCGTTAGACCGCTTGGTTTGTTGGTAAACAGTGGGGCACATTGACCCACTTAGTTGCCAATTATTGTCCTTTTTCGAGTTTCCTCCCCCATTAATTTTGCTGCTACCTGATCCCTGGTTGTCAACAACTAACGAATTTATGACTGGCTGCCTGCCCTCAGCCTTCGGCTTCGTTACATAATCTTTTTGCCACCCTCGCCTTTGTTCATCGCCCCATTGCTTGTGTTGCTTGGGAAAGTTGTGTTCGTTGGCCTTTCTGGGTCCACGTTCTTCTGTCTTTTGCGCGTCATTATGTGCGCGACTTGATACATTCATGTATTCTCGTAACAGAATTTCAAAATTATTAATCGAGGTTATCCCTCTTGTTACGACGGCTACCTGTATTTCTCTATTGTAGTGCCGCGCTAATTTCTTAATCAGATGTTGATCTGACATGATTGGTATTAATTGCCGACACTGTAACACAAACCTTTCCATGTATTGTATCGTGCTGAGAAGTAGTAGGGTAAGAATGAGAGTTCTAACGCGGAAGTGACGTCACAGCCCCCCCTTTTGGCGCGAAATTCAAAAATCCCTGTGGTGGGGGTAGACTTCCGGCGCAGCGTGTCGTCATGTGCAGAGGTTATGATGGACCGGGGGGGTAGTGGTGTGTCCCACGTGACCTCGATGGGCGTACCGAAGTCGTCGGCCATGTTGTCGGCGTTCGGCCATGTTGTCGTCGTCGTCCATTTTGCGTGGTTCCGTGTGCGTTGATTGGCGGAGGCGTGGCCGCCGTTGTCGACAAAATGGACGACGACCCGACCACGACGGGCGAGGATCAAGCCAGGCCGCCGCCCAGCGACGATGACGACGTCAACGACGACGGCGAAGGGCGAACGGCGAACATGGCCACGGCTGGTGGCCATGTTGGGAAAGCTGTGATGTTGTCGGATTGTGCGTGTGTGCTGGTTAAGGTTGGGCCACGTTGCCGGATCGTGGTGTGTTATAGTGTATGGTTTGGGTATATGTTTTGTTTTTCCGGCGGCCATGTTGGAAAAGCGTCGACGTTGTCAACTTGTGCCACGTTGTCGGCTCGTGCATGTGTTATAGTGTACGGGTTTTGTATATGTTTACACTGCCGTTGTCGGCTCGGTGTTATAGTGTACGGGTTTAGTATATGTTTACACTGCCACGTCGACGTTGTCAACTTGTGCCGGCCACGGCTCGGTGTTATAGTGTACAGGTTTTGTATATGTTTACACTGCCACCATTGTTGCCAACTCATGAACTGTAAATTTGAATGTGTGCTTTTGTGGTAAGTATATATTGTAAAAATACAAAAAATGTGCACAGCATCGATGTGAAACTCTTGTTGACTGGCTATTGTGGTGTAATTGTTTTGATTGACACTTCACTTATAAAACATGCATGATAGAAGGAAAAAGGATAGTTGAAAAGAAAAGAAATAACTAAGCAAATTCAAAAAATTTACATATTTATATACAATATATATACCGAAAAAAAATTACAAATACAATATATATATATACAGAAAAAAAACATTATAAATAGACATATAAATAATATAATTTAATGAAAAAATAAATAAAAAGTTCAGTTTATATTACATTTTATATACAATATATATACAGACAAAAAAAACGGTTATAATATATATACAAAAAATAAAACATTATATCAAAAAAACATCACTTTGTATATTACAATAGTAAAAAAAAAAAAAAAAAAAAAAATATGGATACAATATACAGAAAATAAAACATTATATGAAAAAAAACATCACGTTCTTCATATTTAATGTGCACGACCATCTGTAACAGAAACAAAAACAATATTAGTGATGTATAATTGATAGGCGTAGGATGGATTAGAATAATGTGTACTGTTACATACCTCAAAAATGCATGCGTGCATAAAATGGGTGTATTGGCCTGCTGAATGCATACACCCGACATTGCGGACATCCTGGCGGCGACCCCTCCAGTGCCACGGTTTGAAACCAGTTGATGATGCACAGATAGTGGTATGTGTGCCCACACATTAAGCCGAGGAGTCTCTGCCCCTCAGTATAATTTTCTTGGCACACACTACAAGATGTGTGCCCTAACATACCCTGAATGGGGCAGAGATCTCCACGGCTCCATCGCCACGTTGGAAATCTACTTCTGAGAAGTAGTCTCATCGTGGCGACTTCGCTATGCATCCTTGGTTCCACCGTGTCGATAATATCATAAAACACGCATGGCGCGTCTTCTGGAGGGGACTGTAATCGTGGATCGTGCCGCATATGCTGTTGCTGAGGTTGTGGTTGAGGCTGCTGAGGCTGCTGAGGTTGTGGCTGCTGTTGAGGCTGTGGGGATTGCGATTCTGGTTGTCGTGCTGTACTTATCCATTGCGGACGCGGTTGCGGCTGTTCCTGTGGTTGTGGCGGTGGTGATGGCGATTGTGGTGGTGGTGATTGTGGCGGTGTGATCGTTATTTGTCGTGCTTGTGGACGAATATCACTGGTGAAAAGAATAAATATAAAAATCATGTAAAAAAAAAACATGAAAGTATGTAGACATAAGAAGAAGACTTACATATTAAATGTGATGGTAGGTAATTGTTGTTGTTGTTGATGCTCATCAACATTATTTTCATCATCATCATTATTAGTTCTTTCAAGCAGTAACGTATCACTGTCACTATCATCGTCATCATAAACCATCATCTCATCATTGCTGAAAAAAAGTACACTTTTAATACCAGATGTAAACGCAATAGTACAAGCGAACGTTAATGAAAAAAAACGTACCGACTCGTGCCGGCTTCCTGAGATGCAGCAGCAGCAGCAGCAGCAGCAGCAGCAGCAGCAACAACAGCAGTAGCAGCAGCTGAACCGGTAGCATCACTGAAAAAAAAAATACATTTGAATACCGAACGTAAACGCAATAGTACAAGTGATTGTTAATAAAAATGGTCTTACCGACTCGAGTTTTGTTGTGATACTGATGAAGGTCCCAATAAGGCCTGACGTAACCTTTGGGAACTATAAAAAATAAACAGTAAGTCAGTCGAATGTTGTATTCTGTTTGTACTCGTTAAATAAAAAAAATGTTGTAATTTACCTTCGAACTCGTCGCTGCTCCTCACAGACTCTTTTATATAATCTATTATCGCTTCCACTCATTCTGTAAAACGTAACAAGAAAAATGTTGTATAGTAATTTGCTAACATAATAATGTGTGTGTGTGTGTGTGTGTGTAATGTCTAATATTAACGTAAAAATATAGTAAGTACTTACATGCAAATTGAAAAATTATAATGAATGTGATAATACTTATTATGACGAAATGCTTATATATACGTATATGCTTGGTAGGAGTCTGCTATAGACAAAGTCCCCTTACCCTCAAAGTGTTCACCACACACACACACACACACACACACACACACACACGGCTTGCATCCTGTACGTAACAAAGCCCCTCGCCATCACAAAGTTCACACGCTGCGATAACATATGGCTAGTCAGCGAATAAAATTAACTGCACATGTGCATAGTGTGGGAAAGTCTCAGTGGGAGTCGATTACATCCTGTTATAAATATTAACCATTAATGTCTAATCGTCTACCTCACCTCTCCTACCAATTGAAAATTAAATGAAAGTAAATAAATAAATTTTATATTTGCAATACAAGTTTATTATTACCATGAGTTACTGCTCTGTGTATCTTAGTCTCTTCATGTTAGGACTGGTATCGTCATTGGTTAACGCACGTTTACACACTCTGTAGTGTCCGTACGCGAGTGTAGTTACACCATCGTCCAGTACGTACCTCTTATCGTCATAAGGAGACAGGGAAAGTTTTGTTACACGTTGCGTGTACAGCTTATGACGATCGCTTCGTATACACTCGGCAGAGGTGAAAACTGTACGACTATCGAAAAGACACTCGCTGTATAACTGATGACGTAACCTTTTTTTTATTGCCGTTCTTGGAACACCTTTCGCCACCTTTTTGTCGGTACAGTCGGACAACAGGAGCGAGTAACATTTAGCTCTGAGTCCGACGAATTCCCTGATGGGTTTCCCATTAGTTTCATCCTTGAACTTCCCCACGACTTTTTTGTTGTCGTCGCAATGGCAAGGATGATCTGAGGGATAGTCCGACGTGTCGAAAAGGTGGAGATCCTCTTTCATATCCAAGTACACATCGTCAGTCTGTATGCTGTAAAGTAAACTGTCGGTATCAGTCATCAATAATGTTAATCGTTGTCCGTACTTGCTGACAGCGTACCGATAATGAAAATCGTACATTATCAATTTACTGACATCAAGTACTGTGAAACCAACATACACTGGACGGGAAAGGTATATAGTTCTGTTTCGTAAAGCCAATCCGACCAAGTCGTCGGTGTAGCGGATCATACGCTTTAGTCGTGGATTGGAAACAAGTTTCTGCAGCCGCCCTTTGGTAGAGACTAGTTGGAAGTCTATTCGTTTCCTTACGTTCTCCAGCGATTTACCATAGACAGCGTTGACCATCAGTTTGAAAAAATCTTTTTCAAAACTGTTGGTGGCTGCTGCTCTCTTTTGTGTGTTGAAATCGATAAACGGTTTCATCCACGCTTTCTGTTTAAAACTCAACACCCTATGGATCGCTTTCAATTTTAGACCAAGGTTCAGATACAACTTTAAATTTCGAAAATGAAGAACGTATTTTTGCTTATCGTCCAAAGTCGTTAGCAACTTGGGGACGGACGATGAGGGCGTTTCTGATCCCTTATACCCTTTTGTATAGTGTAGTCGTGTGTGAAGTCGTCGAGAGTACGGTGAAAGTATGTCAGGATTGACGCAGGAACGCACAGGTGCTAGTGGATAATCTGAGTGAAGATCATGAAGTTCGGATGGATAGTGTAGGTCGACCTCAAGTATGTAGCCCATGTCACTGTCATCACTCAGAGTACGTACGTCCAGTGAGTCGATCTCGTTACGATCGAGCCATCTAAAGTCACCGTAAGGGAGTGGCTGTGACATGGCTGCACCGTAAAGGTTGTTGCAGTCGGTGTACAATATGAAAGAGGTCGGCTTTGAAGCATCATACTGATCAGCGATTAGCGGGTTGTTGGCCTTGGCATAGCGGTTGGGTACCATGCTAACACCACCGCGAACGGCTGATTCAATAAAAAGATGCTGATCTATATCCGTCAACAGTTCCAGTCGCACACCGGTCATCTTTAACATCGCGTGCCAAGCAACGCCGGGAAGCGAGTAAAGATGAGCCGGATCAATCTGGTAGTACCGTATGGCCATCTCACGAAACGCCTCGAAGACGTCAGCCAGCAGCAGTACATCTGTTTTAAGATAAAGATCGTGATAATCACCCAGCGTGCGGATTCCGAAAGTCTGCCACACATTCTGTGCATGTGCGTAATCTTCGTCCAACACGGGTGATTCACTCAGCCTATTGAAAAAGTGTTCGCGTGCGGGCAGACATGTTTCGTCGAACTTCTCGCTACCTGTCATGTAATCGTAAGGGTACACCCCCTTACGTAAGAGTAGCTCGAAGTGTTCTTCGAAACATTGCTTTGTTAAAGCGAAATCCGCACCGCTCGCGCGCAAGTTTCCAACAAGTGTATCCAAGGACGTGTTCAAAAATTGTAACGTGTCTACGAAACGTAGGGCACCCAACGTGACTGATACGAAGCGTTCACTAGTGGTAGCGATACAAGTGAGAGTTTCATCATTGTATTTACCCAACCCTTGTATCAAGTGATGTGCGTCGTAACCTCGTAAGTTATGGAAAAAGACAGGAATATGTTGGGCGGACTTGGAGTTGAGGTTACATACGTTGTGAGCTGCGCCAAGGTATCGTCCAGTCAGATGACAATGATTGCGCACCTTGTCGTCATCAGTCAGCAGTTTTTCGCAGAGATGGCATACGACAGCATTCGTGAAAGATAATACGTCACGATCACTCATAGTCATAGGGATATTGGTACGCATGATCCTGTACAGTTCATGCTCTTCATCGATTAGTCTATCTAAAAAGGTTTCTATCACGTTCACACCGCGATAAACGACCTGTGGTTTGAAAATGTTGCCCTCGTGGTCGACTATGAGGTAGGAAAAACCTGAAGGAAGATGTAACGACTCTGTTGTGGTGGACGGTGTGTGTGGAGGAGCATCACAACGATGGCAAGGTACAATGAACGATTCAAAGTCTGCATATACAGCGAAAGGGACTTTATGACAGTACGTGTAATTTTTGAAGTACATAACCTTCTCCTTCTCTTTCGTTGGTAAACGAATTCTTTGTTCACCATACGGTGAACAACGAGGGACATGTTCACTAAGGAGTCGTTCTTCACAGAATCTATGCAGACAGTAGTTGCAATAGAAAGAACGTCCGTTGTGTTTGGTTAGTGAAGATAGTAAGCGGCTAATATTTTTTATTAAACAGTAATGTTTTCGGTCAGCGGTGGTGAGAAGTAATAGATTAAAATGGTGTTGTCTGTCACTGAAAGGAGTTATTCTTAGCGGGTAAATTTCATTTTCTTCGTAACCAAAAACATTTATAGAAATGTCAGAATTGTCTCGTTCGAACTTCACAATATCGCATAGGCGGGTGGGATAAGTTATACCAGAAGTGGTGATACTGTGAATATGTGATTTGTATTTGGATACACGCTCGCTGTCTCTGTGTTGTGGAAACAGTGCGGCCAACACTGACCATATAAAACACATTTGATCGCCTGTATTGTTTACATTGATGATGGATTTAGTACAAGACAATTCAGGAGGTGTACGGATGAAACTGGAGGCGGCCAGCGGTTGGTATCGTGAGAGAACGAGTTCTAACGAGATTATATGATCCAACGCCCAACCGCTACCCTCACGAGTGAATTTATAAATCGATTCGATGATTTTTTCGTACGAAGCTTCTAAACGTTCAGGCAATACGTTCTGATCAGCGATCAATGTCGTATGACATCGTCCATGAAAATAGCCTTCACTCGTCACTTCTTCGTCCTCGTTCGTGTCGGCATTTACAATGTACTTGACAAATCTCGCTTTTAGCGCTATATGCCACTTTATAGTAAGCAAACGTGTCAGTTCGTTTAGAATGTCCGTACGTAACATATCGTGAATTTCATCGAAAAAGGTAATGACATCGTTGACACATTCTTCTTCTTCCTCTACAAGAGGTGTGTAAACGTACGACACCAACGAGCCACGCAACGAATGTTTACGATCAACAGAAAACGTCTGCATTGTTAGAATAACGATAAAAGCAAAATCAATTACTTGCTCACTTGAAGAACATTAGAATACTGATACAAAGTTAGAAAATAAGTAACATTTTATAAGCAGTGCGTGAAAGTTAGCCTGCACGAGACTCGAAGGTGAACGCAGGCAGCGATCACCGCTCCACTTATACTATCTATGATGAGTGCGTGCGCAGCTATTTGTTCCCACTACTGTGCTTTATTTCATACCGACCAATTGACGACAGCAATCCCCACTACGATTGCGCGCGCAGCTACCACTGAGGAAGTGAAATGCAGCGCAACAAACCAACATTCTTGCTTCAGATATGGACGTGCACACATATTCTTTTGCAAGCCGATTAAAAAGCTTTTATAACATCCATCGTCGAGGTAACATTAAATTTTACGTGCGTAAATTTCCGAATACGAACGTGAGATTTTTTGACCTAGCCAAAGCCGGGTTTATTTATGAAGGCGATGATGATGTTGTAAGATGCTGCAATTGTAAAATACGAATTATGGATTGGATGGCGGGTGATGATCCTGTCCAAGTCCATAAGGCGTCAATGCCTACATGTAGTTTCGTTCGTGAACACTTGTAGAAGTCGACGCACGCAAAAACGGCTCTTTTCAGAGCCAACATAAACTCATGTACAAACATACCCGTTTGGGTAGTACTAGTAGTACTCTGTGTTAGTACTATACTAGTACTAATAGTACTATATATATTACTATTACTAGTACTACTACTAAATGTGTGTACACAATTCAATGTCTGACTGATGGCGCCAATGATAAAAAAATAAAACAAAAGATTTCATAAAAATTATACCTATTAAATATCATGACAATTTCGAAGCTGTATCACTTGCATCGCAGATCGATGACACAATGGATGTTTATCGATACGATGATGGGAAACATTTCACACTAACAAAACCGTTACGAAGCACGATACGTTCCAACTTGTGTTCTATGTATTTTGTGAAGAAAAAACGGTTTTGTGGTAACTACTGTACACGTTATAAGTTTGGTGTTGACAAATATCACGGACGTTGTTGGCGTCACATTAAGAAACGTAGCGGTTATCTCCCGCCGATCGTGCTGTTGATGATAATCTCTGATCGTATACACAACAAATCACGATGGCTTCATTTTATCGAAGAGTGTGATCGAAACAATGTACCGATTGAACTCGTGGTTTATGAAAAGAATATGTTCAAGTGTACAGTACGTCACGCGTGGAATTTTATTTCACGTTTCCGACCGATTCCTGAACTGTATCATGCCGTTCAACGTGTTCACGGCTTACATGATTCACACGGACAAATGAACTATGCGACTGTCTACACAGACATGCTCGCCTACGGAAGTTCAATCCCACACGCTTTGTGTTGCATTGTCATTACAGAGCGCACTATTCCGATACGTACAGCGATTGAAATATACAGAAGCGCGATTATGATAGCACCAAAGTGCGCAGTGGATCCTAGCTACAACGTAAGTTTTGACGTGCGCTGCCCGCCCTCTTCGTTACCGACACTTGCGAGAGGGAAACAGTTCACATTGGTGAACAACAAGGCGCAGGGATTGTTTTCAGTAGCCTTTCTGAAGGAATCATTGCCTACACTCCGCAAGTATTGTGAATACTTCGGTCTGCAGTATTCACATGAAAAAGGGTACACAGTGAAAGATCGACGTTTATACGAACAGTGGCAACGATGTACAGGTGCTATGGCAGACGAGTTTTGGTTGTTGAACTCGTATCTTATACACCTGCATATGGAGTCGAGAAGTCATCGTCCGATCATAGAACTCAAAGCTAAACACATGTGCGAGCATCTACCCGTAAACGATAACGTCATAGTCGCGGAAATGCACGAGTATCGTGCCAACGTTATACGCAGCGTCATGTTCAAAGACATGAATTCCGTCAAGACCGTAAGAGCGTTGGACATGAAACAACACACGCTCATGAGATATTACATCGGTATGAGTCTCGTGCGTAATGGACGTATGAAAATCAGTTTAGCGCATGTTTTAACGTACTTACGCAATCACAAGAAGAACGCGTTGTTTTTCCGTTCGGTCGAGATGATATAACTGGACGTGGAGTGGAAATCTTACTACAGTCACGCGATGGAAAGCAGACGTACCAGAACGGTACCGAGGAGAGTTACATTCAGCACTGAGTTAACGCTTTACCACGTTCCGACGTATTGTGAATCACGGTTCGTACGATATGAGAATGAAACGACAGGTGAAGAACATACAGCAGAGCGTTCGCAAGACTATCGCGAAGGAGTTGCACAGACCGGTAAGAAGGAATTTTCCGAGACGTGCGGTGGAGTTAAAGGGACTTCACGACTTGTACCAAGCGGACCTGGTAGAGATGATACCGCACGCGAAGGTGAACAAGGGATTCAAGTACCTTATGACAATCATTAACGCGTTTAGCAAGTACGCGTACGCTGTTCCGTTGAAAACAAAAACGGGCGTAGAGGTCGCACGAGCTCTGGAACCGATTCTTCGTGCTAATAAAATGAAATATCTGCAGACAGACAACGGGAAAGAGTACTATAACAGTAGCGTACAAAAATTGCTGAGCAGATACGGTATCACACTCTATTCCACGTATAGTGAAAAAAAGGCCTCCATTGTGGAACGTTTTAACCGTACGTTGAAAACGCACATGTATCGTGCGTTCAGTGAACAAGGTCATTATCGTTGGTTGGATATGTTGCCGGAACTAGTCAACACGTACAACAACAGCGTGCACAGAACGATTGGAATGAAACCGTGTCAGGTGAAAGAATCCAACGAACGTACAGTGCTACAAAGGATTCGTGTGAACACAGCGAGGAGCATCGTTTATAAACGACCGAAATTCAAAGTAGGCGATCGTGTGCGTATAAGCAAACACAAAATGACATTCGCCAAAGGATACACACCAAATTGGACAAACGAGATATTTCTCGTTCATTCGGTGCGTACCGGCAGCGTACCCATTACCTATTCGCTAAAGGATCATACAGGAGAAGTGTTGAAAGGTGGTTTTTATGAACATGAAATCAGTAAATCGAACGTTGGTGACGTGTACTTGGTAGAAAAGATTGTACAACGTAAAGGCGATCGTGTAAAAGTCAGATGGTTAGGATTCGATGGTAAACACGATTCGTGGATACACAAGAAGAACTTGCTATAACAACTATTCGACTCATGGAAATAGAACCAGTATGCATCGATACGTTATGATGACAACATGCACGCTGTGTACAGTGTAAAAGACATTGTGTCACATCCTGGTTACGATGAGTACATCGTGAACACGACTGCAAACGACGTTGAACGCATGCGTAGGATCTTGACAGTGCACGAGTACTGGCAACGGGTTATCAATCGTGTGAAGAAATTCCGTCTTAACGAAATAGTACCAAGTGGTACCGGATTCGATCACTACAAAGAATGTGTTTGGTCGGATCCGAACTGTGAAACGGGTCCGGACACTTGTGTATGCAGTTACATATCTACCGACTGCTGCAATATAGTGCGACTATTAAATAGACTGTGCACGGAACGTCAACATGAAAATATTGCAACAAGCGCACAGATTAAAAATAAAGGACGTGGACTATTCGAAATTGTGCGGCGATGGTGGTGGGGGTGGTTGTGGCAGAAAAAAACGTAAACACGGACGTCTTTTGCCCGATACCGTTCGTTCGATCATCTGCGGACCTTCTGCGTGCGGGAAGACAAACGTCATATTCAACCTGTTGTTCGATGTAAACGGATTAAGATTCGCGAACTTATACGTGTTTTCTAAATCACTATTTCAACCTAAATATCAGATGCTGGAGACCTTGATGACACAACTTTCCAACGAAGGAATGGGTTATCACGCCTACAACGATAACGAAGAGGTACCGCCTCCCGACGAGGTCGATCCTGATTCTATTATGGTGTTCGATGATGTGTCTTGTGAAAGACAACACAATATACGCAAGTATTTCTCTATGGGACGTCACAGCGGTGTGGACGCGTTTTACCTTTGTCAGACGTACAGTCAAGTGCCAAAACAGTTGGTTCGTGATAATGCCAATCTAATAGTATTGTTCAAACAGGACGATCGCAACTTGAAGCATGTGTATAACGATCATGTCACCACGGACATGAAATATGACACGTTTAAGAACATGTGCGCTGAAGCGTGGAAAGATCGTTATGGCTTTCTCGTTGTGGACAAGGATTCTTCTATCGACACCGGTAGGTACAGAGTCGGTTTCGATCGTTTCATAGTAGTCGCACCTAACGATTAAACAACAACAAAATTGTCAAAAGTTTAGCTAAATACACGTGTCCTGCTGTCAACGACTTTAGTTGTCGTACTACCGTTTATCGAGATGGATGACAAGAAAAAACGATTAGCACGTGATATCGACACGATCAGTGATGACATACGGAAGAAATACCATGCGTTAAAACATGGTATTCGTGAAGAAGAAGCAACGTTATCCAAAAGTTACAAACCGATTCTGGAACCGTTACAAAATATTTCACAAGCATTGCTTGAAAAGAAACGTAAAACAACAAATGAAAAGCCGATAAGAGTGAAAAAAATGAAACAAGAAGAAGAAGAGGAAGAAGAAGAAGAAGAGGATCCATTAGATGCAATTAGTAAGAGCGATGTAGGAACACCACTTCGTTCCCGAACGAAACCGTCTTTCCTGAAAACACCCGTGATAGCCGAAACATCAGGTGATGACGATGAGGACGATCCTAGTCAAAACATTGAAAAAATGTTAGACACACCGGAAGGAAGACGTGAAGCGCGTAGATATTTTCAGGACAAATACGACAGTGAATCGTTAGCGAACAAGTACATGCGTATGATCGTTTCGTCCGAACGCGATCGTCTGATGGACTATACGTACGGTGTAAGACATGAAAACTGAAAATGGATGATTGGTGATTCACAGTTCGAAATCGATAAGGACGATACGATTCTTATCAACAGTAAACGATACAAAGGTACACCCGGACTCTACGAACTTGTATTCATGAAGCATCCTAATGAAAATATTTACAAGGAATCAGATCTGAAAACGTACAAAGATATACTGCGTAACACCAACGCGCATAAGCAGTATTACTTAGCGAACGCACAGGTGAACGCGAACAGAGGTGTAAAGTATAAACGAATAATATCGCAACTGTTTCCATCGAAACGTACAGGACAGGGGCATAATAATATTGATACATCGTATATGACGCTAACGAGAAAAAAAGACAAAATCGATTACGTGCACTGGGACGATCCGAACGAACTGGTGGACAGATTGCGACTGTTAATGGCATCACAACGTGTTGGAAACAGTGGGCACACGAACGAAATCGTCTCCATAGTGGAAGAACTACGTGAAGCAGACATAATCGTATAACAAGAGCGGTATATATCATCTGACATTAGCAGCAGCAGCATGGAATCGATCTTAAAGGACTCGTTAATGCCATGTGCTCCCTATTCGATTCTGAAAGCCGATAAAGTATAAATAATACTGTCGTACACGCACCGGGGGACATTCCACGATTGGTTGTGACAACATGGATATCGTGCTACTGTTTATTATTGCGTGCACAAGCGCCGTCGTCGTCGCATCGTCCGTTAACGCTAACGATGTAGATTTCGCTATAGATTATTTGGTGCGATACGGATACGTGCCCGACGATAGTTTACGACTCACGGACAACACTACCATCGATATGGACGCCTACCTTCGCACGTTTCAAGTGAATTACAATTTAACCGTAAATGGAGAATTGAACAATGAAACGATGAATCTGATGCGTGCGCGGAGATGTGGTAACGAAGATTTCGTGTCGTACACCTTACGAACGCCGTGGGCCAAGAAACGTCTGACGTGGCGATTCTTTCACGGTAGCGTCAGCGCTATAGAAGCGTCGCGACAAGCGTTCGCTGTGTGGCAGAAACATTCGAATCTGGAATTCGAATATCGACCCAACGACATAAACGCAGACATGGTTATCGCTATGAAATATTTTAAACACAGGTGTCTGACTTCCAGGTGCACGATCTGCGGGTACGATTTGGACGGACGAGGAGGTATACTCGCTCACGCTTACTACCCGCCCGATTTACCGTATAACACTACTGAAATACATATGGACTACTACGAGTCGTGGAATTATACAAACGCAACCGAAATACCGGACGATCAGACCAGTTTTCTTCAGGTGCTAACGCACGAAATCGGACACGCGTTAGGACTGTCTCATTCCCTCGAGAGGGATTCGATCATGTACCCGTTCTACGTACCACGCTCGGACGGACCGTTCGACCTGAGAGACGACGATATAAGAGGCATTCAACGCTTGTACGGGAAGCCGCCGCCGCCGCCCGCTACGACGACGACGACAACGTCAACGTCGACGACGACGTCAACGACGACGACGACACCGACAACGAACGAGACCGTGCGGACGACAACGGATTTATGTCGACTAAAGAACGTTAACCAATTTTTAATAATCAACAGACATCTGTATATCGTGCACGATAACTTTTTGTGGACATTGGATATCGAGTCGAAGCGAACGGGCGAGAGTCCGCTTCTGTTGACGGATTGGTTGACTTTCTTACCGCCGACGTTCACCAACGTTTCGGCGATGTACCAGAGACCGCGGACCGAAGAAGTGGTGCTTTTCATAAACAACTATGTATACATGTTTTATATACACAGTCTGCAGCCGGTGAACGGGTATCCGCGTTCAATCACAACGCTCGGTGTTCGCACGATGACTAAAATAAACGCTGCAATACACACGTACACGGGTCGAACTCTTCTGTTGTACAACGATATGTATTACAGTGAGATAGACGAGTGCACGTTCACGATCAAGAAACATGGTTATGTTAAAGATCGTTTTGTCGGCTTACCAGAAGCCGTTGATAGTGCGTTCCGATATATCGACGGAAAAATTTATTTCTTCAAAGACACACACGTATACGTGTACGATGAATTTCTAGATACGATTGTAAAAGGAAAACATAACGACGCACTATCCGTTGTCGGAATAAAATGCATAGACAGTACGATCGTATCAAAACTAATCGATTTATTACGTGAATACGTATAAATGTCGTGCACAACGAACGAGGCGCATCATTCACGAGATGAGTGTCGACAAGTTTGGCAGACACCAGAGCGCTGTCAGAGCGCGAAGAGAGACGCGACGCAGTCTGCGAGAGGATATTGGTATCACAATGACCGAGGACGGACACTTTGATGTAGCGGGAAAAAAAATACATAATTTGGGCGAACCGCGCGATGATAGCGATGCCGTTTCACTGCGCTTTGTGCGTGACAATTGTCTGTTAGCTGGCGATTCGTCGACGGCGGCGCAAGGAATAGATGCGAAAGGTCGTAAGCTCGTCAACGTCGGCGCTCCTGTCGATCTCGCGGACGCTGTCAACAAGCAGTACGTAGACTACTCGTGCTTACGTTTCACACAATTGGTACCGAACAAGAAGAACGGGGCTGTCGTCGACGCACGAGACCATCGCATACAGTCTCTGAGGGAACCGATTCGTGCGAGAGACGCCGCGACCAAAATATACGTGGACTCGAAAATCATACCGAAGGATACGAACTCTAACCTAATGGTCGGCAATGTGCGGATAACACAGTTAGCTCCACCCATGAACAACAAGGACGCAGTGAATTTGGAATTTTTGAACCGACACACAATCACCGCGGTAAACGATGCTTATTTCAACGCGCAAGGAAAAACCATTCTAAACGTTGGCGATGGTGGCGCACGGGCCACAGATGCAGTGAACGCGCGTCAATTGGAGGACGTGAAGCGGTACGCGAAGAGCGAAACGTACAAACTCGCAAAAGTGTTCCAACATCGTTGGGAGAAAGTGGTATCGTATATCTATAAATTGCATACACGCGCAGCGCGTACTTCACTTGGTGCCGAAGAGGCAGACTTACTACTTATGAACAAGACGGAGACGAGCGTGTTGATTAGTGATCTGGACAAATCCAACAACGAGCAAGATTGGAGATCTCTTTATCGAGAGCAAACGAAACAGTAGTCATGTATGAACTACGTAGCCGTGTTGATAAAAAAAAAGGGGGCGTGGTCTTATCGGAAAAATAGTTAAAAGCGCGGTACCATTCGTCGCGAAGTCAGTACCTACACTGATCAATCGAGCGGTGGACGTATTACCGGTAGAACTACATCTGCCTGGCTACAGGTTCTGCGGACCAGGAACGAAACTAGAGGAGAGATTGAGTCGTGGTGATCGAGGAATCAACGAGTTGGACGAAGCCTGTCGCGAACACGATATCGCTTACAGCAAGTACAAGGACAACGAACGACGAGGTATAGCGGATCGTGTGCTAGCCGGTAAAGCGTGGGAACGAGTTAAAGCTTTGAATTCAGGCATCAGTGAAAGAGCGTACGCAGCAGCCGTAGCAGCAGCAATGAAGGCGAAATCTGCGTTAGGCAGCGGGCTATGCTGTAGTGGTGGTGGTGGTGTGCGTAAACGTCGACGTCGCACCAGACGACGCAAGCCGGTTCGACGCACGATAATCAGGAAGAGGAGGAGGACGACGACGACAACAGGGACAGGAAAACGACGAAGAAGGAGTGGTGGTAAAAAGGCTTCAGGACTCTATCTTCGACCGTACCGAAAAAACTAATCAAAATACCCGTGCGTCCATTGTCCGATCATGATCTTTATGAGTACACGAAACGATTGCGTATACCCTATTTCAGAGGTGTGTACATGCGCGACGCACTTCCTAGTACATCACCGTGGGTGAACGAAAGTGCGATCGTGAATCTGGACGATGCTAGCGGACCGGGCACGCACTGGGTATGCTACAAGAAGCGAGGCGACAGAGTCTGGTACTTTGATGGATTCGGCAATCTACGTCCACCTGTCGAGCTAATGCGGTACTTTGGATCGAACGTGACCGACGTTCATTACAATTACATGCGAAAACAACCGTCGGATACAGTCATCTGCGGACATTTATGTTTAGAGTTTTTGACATCGAACGATCAGTAAACTACAAGATGTCTTCGCTTACGGTCACCGTCACAGGAACGGATCCGAGCGCACTGGTTTGTGACTTTTTTCCACCGCTTGAATTGACGGACGGTGAATGGTACGCAGGACTGCTGGACTTTACCACGTACAACTCTATACCGAACGTGGAGAGTGGAAAAAACAATGTCTTTCCTGTACTAAAGGGAGCACGTAAAACGTTAGAGCTTGTCAATATACCGACCGGTGTGTATGAAATCAGTGATATTGAAACATACCTGAAAAAAGAACTAGCAGACCCGAAATTTTCTCTAAGACCCAACAACAACACATTGAAATGTGAAATTTATTGTTCATACGATATCGATTTCGGATGTACGGAACACACGATCGGTACCATGTTGGGTTTTTCCAAGAGCCGCAAGTTAGAAGCGTATATATTACACACGTCGGATGCGCCTGTAAACATTAACAAAGTGAACGTTTTGGAGATAAGGTGTAACGCTGTTCAAGGTTCATACAAGGCGGGTCGAAACGAGCATATATTGCACTCGTTCTATCCAACAGTTGAGCCAGGATTCAAGATAGTCGAAACGCCTAGAAACGTCATTTATTTTCCGCTTAACGTACTACACTTGCGTAACGTTACAGTGTCCGTACACGATCAGGACGGTGATATTGTGAATTTTCAAGGGGAAGTCATCACCGCACGTATACATTTGAAACGTGTGTAGTAATCATGGGAATTTATTTCACCGAAACCTCCATGATGATGAAGAGCGGAGGTAGCGACGGCTTGCACTGCAAGATAAAAGAGGACAACACTTTTGGAAAAGGTATCAGTAGACGTTCGTCGTTGACACGATTAACAGCAACTAACCGACGCTACCTGATTTCACTAGGATTCAAACTCAAGAGAAACAAGTAACATGACGGACAGCGGTATAGTCTTATCGGTTGAACGTCGACCGTTCTTTGAAGACAACATCACACATTATGAATATCATCCTCATGCACCGTACGCGTCGGCGTCACGATATGGAAATAATGATGAGATACGCATACCTATCCTGCAACAGGAAGTCTTCACTTTACCGATGGAAAGTTTCCTGTACGTTGAAGGCAAGTTGAGCAAAAAAACCACTGCCACTGGTAATGTGAACGTGAAAATGATAAACAATGCGATTGCGTTTCTCTTCGAAGAAATCCGTTACGAATTGGCCGGCGTGGAAGTAGATCGTACCAAGAGTGTTGGCATCACATCCACTATTAAAACCATACTATCTGCCAGCAAGCAGGACATTGTTTCGATGCAAAATGCCGGTTGGGTTGCTCCTACAGCTGACGAGCTAACACCATCTGGTAAAAATAATGAATTCAACTTTTGCATACCGTTGAGGATGCTGATGGGATTTGCTGAAGATTTCACACATGTTATTTTAAACATGAAACAAGAACTGATACTATTACGCACTTCCACTGACGTTAACGCTCTGTTCTCGTCTACGGATGCGCCCGCTAACGCTGATATAGAACTAACAAAAATCTCTTGGATGATTCCGTTCGTGTATGTGAACAATGAAGTACGGATACGATTATTGGATATCATACGCAAAGACCTACCACTATTCTTACCGTTTCGTAGTTGGGAACTGCACGAGTACCCGGTTTTACCAACGACTGACAGACAGACTTGGACAGTGAAAACAACTACACAACTGGAGAAACCGCGGTACGTGATACTCACCTTCCAGACCAGCAGAAAGAATAATCTGAAAAAACATGCCGGCGAATTCGATCACTGCAATGTGACAAATGCGAGACTCTTTCTGAACGACAAATACTACCCGTACGATAACCTGAACCTGGATATCGATAACGGACGTTATGCATTGCTGTACGACATGTATACACGATTTCAAAGTCATACTACCACAGAAGTCAACCCAACGTACTTCTAACGCCTACTGAGTTCATAGCAAAAGCACCGTTATTCGTCTTCGATTGTAGCAGACAGGATGAGTCGCTCAAGTCTTCACCAGTCGACGTCAGATTGGAATTCGAGTCATCGAGCAATTTCCCCGCTCAGACCGCGGCCTACTGCTTGATACTGCATGATTCGCTCAACGTGTACACTCCGTTATCCAACACAGTGCGCAGACATAATTAAACATTTACTATAAATTATTGTTTTTTTTGCTGTAAATATAATGTTGCTTTTTAGAATGTAATGTATGTGTTACATGTATGCGATTTTTATTTAAAAAATGTAATCAATTTTTATGTATTTGCTGTAAATAGAATGTAATGTATGACTTACATGTATGTAATTTTTTATTAAAAAAAAATGTAATCATTTTTCATGTATTTTATTTTGTGGAGGGGGAAACGATTATCCTCTTCTTCCTATTTTTTTTTGCTCAGTGTTTCATCAACACGACTCGCGAGAGGACGCACAAGATGCTTTCACACGATTTCGATGATGATGATACCAAACCCAAGAACGACCGCTATTTCAAACAATGCGGTGAAGCGACAGCAACAACAATCAAGTCCTTATCACCAGACGATAAAGAAGTGCAAGTCATCTTAATTCAAAAAATCACATCTCCGTACCCGCGTTACAGAAGCTTGGAAAATCGTTTAAAGAGTTTTAAAGAATGGCCTGTATCGTTAACGATAACACCTAAAGAATTATCAGAAGCGGGTTTCTTTTACACTGGATGCAACGATAGAGTGATTTGTTTTTGCTGTGGAGGCGGATTAAACAAATGGGAACGTGGAGAATATGCTTGGATGGAACACGCACGTCATTTCCCTGCGTGCTCTTACGTAATGTTAATGAAAGATAAAAATTTTATCATCAAGGCACTGGGTATCGTTACCGAAGCGCAAGCACCAACAGCAATAGCGACAGCAGAGAACGAACAACACGTCGACACTATCAAGGAGAATATAAAAAACATAGAAGGAAGCTCTAATCGTGATACAATGTGCAAAGTCTGTTACGCACAGAACGTGGAAGTTGTACTTATTCCCTGTCGACATTTTATCACATGTGTGAATTGCGCCATAACCCTACATACTTGTCCTTTATGTAGAACCACATGCACCGCTTACATGAGAGCGTATTTCTAGTTCATTTTCACACCTTAATTTAATCGATTAGTGAACACAAGGTTTGAAAATATATGCTGCCGTGGCAAAAGTGTTTAATCCAAGTCCACTAATATCGCATACCTCAGTGTTTGAACAGCACGCGTTGAAGACGGACGCATGGAGCTGTTATCTCCCTACCAGTACATACGCTGTAGTGAATTAAAGCACACAATACTATACCCTATAGACATTTTTGTATACAACATTTTGACCTGTAAATTTGTTGCACTGATCCGTGACGAAAATATAAGGTACAAAATAAACGTTCCAAAAAAATTCTTTACGAGCGTTTCACAACATACAACGTGTCTGTTTCGTAAGACGGACGGATCTGCAGCGTTCTTAGTAACACCAAACACATTATTTATAACGAAAAAAGGATGTGCGAGGATAATCTAGCAGTCATCCTTGACTTTCACTGTTTCATCGACAACGATGGAAACGAACTCGTTAAGGAACTATCCATTATGGATGTCACTGCATTTGCCAGCAGACATTGGATATTTTCACCTCCAGCAAACATGATTGTTTCGAATCATAAACATGCGAGGACAAACAGATGGTTAACAGAGCATTATCATGGACTAGCGTGGACGGACGGGGACACATCGTATGAACATCTTGTGCCGATATTAGAAAAATATACATTTCCTTTTAAATTTGTGTTCGTAAAAGGATTGCAAAAAAAAAAAATTTCTACAGAAGCGTATCGTACATTTTAATATTATAAATTTAGAAGATTTCAGTTGTCCTAAACTCGATCAATTACAATCAATACATGGAACAGTCTGTCTCGTGCACCACTTACTTCCAGAAATATGTACAAATACTAGAGTACACGCTTTACGCGAGTGGGTTGTATCAGATTTTAGAGTAATCAATATGTTTCTAATAAATTACTAATTGAAAACATTATTGTTTAGCGCTTACGTAAAACAAATTAACCTTTCTGACGATTACATCACTCTGTATAGTCATATAAAAAAAATTAGATTCACCGACATGTTCTAACACGCATGAGTGCTGTTAATTAAATCATTCTGTCTATTCATAAAAAAAATAACCGAGTCGTCTCCTCTTCCCCGCCTACCCATCGAGTCGTGAGAAGTCAAGCCGTATCCTGTTCACACGGATAAAAATAAACGCTTACTGTACGATAAAAAATTTAGCTTCAGCAACATGTTCTAACACGCATGAGTGCTGTTAATTACATCATTCTGTCTATTCATAAAAAAAAAATAACCGACTCGTCTCCTCTTCCCCGCCTACCCATCGAGTCGTGAGAAGACAAGTCGTATCCTGTTCACACGGTTAAAAATAAACGCTTACTGTACGTTATGTAGTTCCCCCTCTCTGGTTCCACCTCCACAACTACCTCCCTATTTATTCCGCTGTGTGCGAGCGTTATTCGTTCAGTCCTTGAGAGACGCGCGAGACAAATATAAAATTCTTTATTTTAAAATGGCATCATTCACTGAAAAATTTGCAACTATTAGCGCAATTGAATATAAAAAAATAAAAGAATTAATAATCGGTGTAAAATATCCGATAGAAGAAATGCAGAATATAGACGCGAAGTACGGGAAAGCCGTACTCGTCACTCTTCAAGATTATAAAGACCCTAAACTAAAATATCGCGTATATCTACCTAAAAGATACGCGAGCGTTTTCGAAGATGATGAATTAAAAGATTTAGTACCGTGTTCGCTGCATCTAATTTTTCGTGGAAAAAAGGATAGAGCGTACATAGTAGAAATTGTACAGTAAGACCGAATGGACATACTCACTTACCATGTATAATTTTCATTGTAAATACACATAATTGTCATTAGCTGCACGTACAATTATATATTAACATGTACTTAGTTGTATTTTAATTTATAATATATTGTGCTTACACATATATTTCATTTAATTTAATTATATTTAATTATCAATATATTTACTGTATATCTAGATAATAAAACAAGGCTTACATGGTGTACATTTTAGAGTAAGCCTGGATAGACATTTTCAAAATTAACAAATATATTTGTTCAAAATTGTCATTGCACACGTACACAAATAGTAAATATAATGTGCTTAAACTTATTTATTTTAATGTAATTCAAAACAATTATTAAAACAATTACAAATAATAAATTGTTATGCGTAATAAATTTATAAATTAAAATCTAATTTGCTTACACATAATATAAATGTATGCAAATGTATTTATTAGTTTTACTTATTTGTAATTCATACACAATTGTCACACATGTTTACATATTAATTTTTGTCATTACTGTGTACGTCATCATATTTTAATTTGTAATTACTTTATTTAGATGAATATTGTACACAAATGTCATATTGTATATGTTTACATATTATGTATTTTGTACTTGTCACCACTGTTTACTGTTACATAATATTTATTTTAAATTGTAATATATTTTGATTACTTGTATTTTAATTAAATAATATTGCTTTAACATTTTTATTCTATATTTATTTCACAAATCCTTGAAAGATTAACACTAATCATCACTCAATATACAAGCTAAAAGAAATGTTGCGCAATGTGCATTCATGTGTTATTACATATAACTAATTTAAAAAATCAATATTATTAAACAATAATTGCTTGATTAGAAATTACAAAAATTATTTTAAAATAAAACTTACCTTGTACGAGCTCTAGTTGAGAATTGCTTGATTATATTATATTTTAGAAATTAAAAAATTATTTAAAAATGAAACTTACCTTGTACGAGTTCTAGTTGAGTTACTGAATGTGAATCTCGTCGAACGAAAATTAAAAAAATTATTTAAAAAATGAAAATTATTTAAAAAAAAAAATGAAACTCACTCTGTACGACTGAATGTGAATCTTAACGAACGAAAATTAAAAAAATTATTAAAAAAATGAAAACTTATTTAAAAATGAAAAACTCACACTGTACGAGTTCTAGTCTCGTTGAACAATGTGATGATGTGAGCAATTCGTACAGCGTATATATACGCTATCTCAAGGATGAACGCGAAAGCAGCTGGTATCAACCAGAGCTGCTACACGTGCAGTCAAGGACAACCATTTAGCTTGGCTTTTCTGTTTCGACGACAAAAAAAACCTAGAGCTACTACACGTGCAGTCAAGGACAATCACTTAGCTTGGCTTGGCTTTCTGTTTCACACAATAATTTATGTACGGTCATCACTTCGTTCACACACACATTAACAAATGCGCAGACAGCTGGAGCCCAATTAAAATATTACATCACCAACGACTTGTGTTCTTCAAATTATGTACGGCTATTAAAGCCTCAGCTCTCACGCTTTGATAATAGATGGCTAGACAATTACATCATCACCAGCATGTGTACATATGCTCAGATAGCCAATTATTATTCATTAGTTAGTCAACGGCTAGGGTTCTGTTATTAAACAAATGGATGTACGCACACACAAGCGCGCACAGACAGCTGGAGCCCATTTAATAATATTACATCACCAACGACTCGCGTTCTTCAAATTATGTACGACTAATAAAGCTTTCGTTCACACGCTTTGGTAACAGATGGGCACACAGATGGATTGATTACATCATCACTAGCATGTGTACATATTATGCTCAGATAACCGAAGCCAATTCATTACAACTAGACATTCAATTATGCAATGCATATCATGTGTATTTTCTTACATGTACACAACAATGTAAATTTTTTGAATTTGCTTAGTTATTTCTTTTCTTTTCAACTATCCTTTTTCCTTCTATCATGCATGTTTTATAAGTGAAGTGTCAATCAAAACAATTACACCACAATAGCCAGTCAACAAGAGTTTCACATCGATGCTGTGCACATTTTTTGTATTTTTACAATATATACTTACCACAAAAGCACACATTCAAATTTACAGTTCATGAGTTGGCAACAATGGTGGCAGTGTAAACATATACAAAACCTGTACACTATAACACCGAGCCGTGGCCGGCACAAGTTGACAACGTCGACGTGGCAGTGTAAACATATACTAAACCCGTACACTATAACACCGAGCCGACAACGGCAGTGTAAACATATACAAAACCCGTACACTATAACACATGCACGAGCCGACAACGTGGCACAAGTTGACAACGTCGACGCTTTTCCAACATGGCCGCCGGAAAAACAAAACATATACCCAAACCATACACTATAACACACCACGATCCGGCAACGTGGCCCAACCTTAACCAGCACACACGCACAATCCGACAACATCACAGCTTTCCCAACATGGCCACCAGCCGTGGCCATGTTCGCCGTTCGCCCTTCGCCGTCGTCGTTGACGTCGTCATCGTCGCTGGGCGGCGGCCTGGCTTGATCCTCGCCCGTCGTGGTCGGGTCGTCGTCCATTTTGTCGACAACGGCGGCCACGCCTCCGCCAATCAACGCACACGGAACCACGCAAAATGGACGACGACGACAACATGGCCGAACGCCGACAACATGGCCGACAACTTCGGTACGCCCATCGAGGTCACGTGGGACACACCACTACCCCCCCGGTCCATCATAACCTCTGCACATGACGACACGCTGCGCCGGAAGTCTACCCCCACCACAGGGATTTTTGAATTTCGCGCCAAAAGGGGGGCTGTGACGTCACTTCCGCGTTAGAACTCTCATTCTTACCCTACTCTGAGAGTTCCGTGAGAGTTGTATCGGCCGTATTCAAGCTGGTCACGAATCCGTTCCTGTTGAGTCGCTCCCCAGTATTTCTCTACAAATCTTTCTTCAAATTCTTGGAACGAGTTTAATGGGCTTCTTACGATGCGCCACCATATGGCTGCTTCTCCAGTTAAATGTCTGCCGATCTACCTCGTGTTTTCTGTTGGGTAATACGCTTCTTGTAACTCCTTGAGTTCTTTTAGGAATTCCATAGGGAAGCTATCTTCACCATCAAATGTGATTTCTTTATTACCATGATTCCCATTTATGGCGACGGCCGGTCGTTGTTCCATTTCTTCCAGCCTCCGCTGAACTGTCTGCTGATTTTCCCGTATTGTTGACAGGTTACTAGCCATCTCATCCAGCCTTCTACCCTTCTCTACTGAAACTTCGTTTAATTTCTCCTCGGTGCTGTGGTGAGCGTCCTTCAGACTCCTTACCTGACGTTCGACACCTTCGATTTGTTTTTTGTTCAGATCTTGGGTCTTATTGATTGCTTCTTCCCATTCTCGGCGGCCCTTTTCGCGTAACTCTTTATTTTCTTTATTCTGTTTCTTTAATTCTTTATTGATTTCTTTCATCCCACTTTCACTCTTCTTCTGCAACTCGCCAAGTTTTCCTTCCCACTTCTTGGTTTGTTCTTGCAACTCAATATTTACCTGATTGATCTGGCCTTGTAAATTTTCATTTACTCTTGCGATATTTTCTTCTAACCTTTTGTTAATCCTTTCTTCTAATTTCCCAGCTTGTTCTTCGTTATGTCGCATTATTTCCTGTTTCTGTTCTTCGATCTGTCTTCTCGTTTCTTCACTTTGATTCTTGATGAACTCCATCAACATAGCGAAGTTCATCTCGCTACCGTCGGATGGTCCCCTCGCCCGATTTTGGCTATATTCCTCGGCGGTGTTGTTACTTTCATTACTGTCCATGGTGTTATCTTCTAATCCTTCGACCCCCAACTGGTTGTTAATATCGAATTCTTTTCGAATTCTCGTTTGTAGCCATTTTTGCCCGTAGACGCGTAATCATTCAGATATACTTAGGGTCTGATATTATTCTATTGTAACTTATTTCTAAACAACTTATAAATTTAACATGCACACTGTCTGCTCTCTGCCCGCTTAACAATTACACTTTTATTTGTCAAGCCGTGCGTGTGGGCGCCAAATATAACTGTTTTTATTGGGAGTAATTGACAATTGTAATGCCCCACGTTGGGCGCCAAATATAACTAAATATTTTTAGTTACAATTACTGTTTATAGTTATTGTTTTATTTACTGTTAATCAGCTATGCCCCGCGTTGTTGGAGCGCCAAATATAACTATATTTTATTTATGCAAATTTACTTGCATAAATTAATTTATTACCTTAATTATGTTCCCTAGTGGGGGCGTCAAATGCAGTGCTAATATTAATTGTCAACGTTTACTATCTCAGGGTTTTTTAATTGTAATATTAAATTAATCATTAAAATTAGCTGTCAATTCTTCCAAGTAATATTAAATAATAGAGTAATATAACCTGTGATTACATAACTACTAATGAATAAATTATTATTACAATTAAAAAACTCTGAGATAGTAAACGTTGACAATTAATATTAGCATTGCATTTGACGCCCACACTAGGGAACATAATTAAGATAATAAATTAATTTATGCAAGTAAATTTGCATAAATAAAATATAGTTATATTTGGCGCTCCAACAACGCGGGGCATAGCTGATTAACAGTAAATAAAACAATAACTATAAACAGTAATTGTAACTAAAAATATTTAGTTATAGTCTATACCCCTTGGCATCGAGGATTACATCGAAGAATTAAATACCATTAAAGTCATTGCGCTTAACAACGGGTACAACGAAAGAATAATAGATAATATTTTTAAAAAACAAAAGAAAAAGAAGAGTAATACTATTAAAAATGAAACTAAAGATATAAATAATAGAAATGAGAACCTCGAAACAAAGGCACGCAAGTACATTGCGGCACCTTATACGCATTTCATGCCAGGGATTTTTAAGTCAACCATTAATAAAGTCAACAACATAGTCGTTTCCTATAAGACTAGTAATAACATGTTAAATAATCTCCGCACCCGTGAACATACCAGTCTTGAAAATAAAACAGGAGTTTATAAGCTAGTCTGCAACGACTGTGAGGCTTTTTATGTGGGCCAGACGGGTCGAGGTTTTTTGAAAAGATTTTCTGAACATAGACCCCCCTACACGAGTTTACAACCTTGACAATATCAAGTCAAATTTCGCCAGGCACCTTATAGACAACAATCACAGTTACACGGATTTTAGCTCGAATTTAATACCCCTTCATTTCTGCAGTAGAGGGGGTTTTTTAAACGCCCTTGAAGAATATGAGATTTACAAAGCATACAACGACGCCAGTACCAAGCCACACGTGTTGAACGACCAATTACAATATAAATCAAATATACTGTACGATACCGCTATGCGATATGGTCGAGATAAGGCTTAGATTTCGTCAGTACGGCGCGTGTTGTCTTGCAAGGCACACCTAACATTTTAAAACAAGTTATGTACATAGCTTAGTTGCCGTATTGTGTTTTTAATATTTTGACAAATGTCATCATTTATGACATAGATTAGTTTTTATAAGTTCTGATGATGAGGCAAGTGCCTCGAAACATGTAAACACGAGAAAACATTACGGAAAGGCCATAGACGGTGAGTAACAGTGTATTTGGTTAACATAAATATAAACTTAAACTAAGAGAAATAAGAGAAGGAGAACGAGATTTAAGAGATTTAAAGACAATGAGAGGTAAGAAAGAATATAAGTCGTGAACAACTGTTATTTTCCTACAGAAACTAAATGCTTATTATATAATATACTACGCGTATTCACAGATATCACCACTATAAGTTACTTACACTATAGTAAGATTTTCACGACGAATAATTTATGTTACTGGCGGACTCACAATTTGACTCCGTCATTGTATTAAGGTACTATTTTAGTGACTATAACATGTCAGAATTAAGTCTGTTCTTTGTACCTCATGTTATAAAATTAATTCCTAAATTTTATATTATTTAAGTCGATATTAAAAATGTCCAAACGTTAGGAACGAAGTCTGTTACGTTTTCGTCTTTTGTGTATTTATTTGCCACTTCAGGTAGTTGGTCTGCTTGCAAATAATAATTCTGCGGCTCTTTGAATTCAGTCTCGGGTGATCCGAACATCAAGTTCCCAGGAATACGAATTTCCCGATTAACCGCTACGAGTTTTGTTGGAACCATGCCGGTTGTGTCTTGTACTGATGACCTATATTACCTGGTCCACGTCTGTTTGGAATATTTGGTATGATATTTCTATACTGGGATGTTCGCTTAGAAGAATTTGAAGTAGATCATTATCACTAGATTCAGCAGGAAAGAGTACTTTTTCTGAATATTTTAAAGTATAATAAACGTTTTGCCCTATGAATTAACCAAAACAAAATCACTGTTGTGTCAAAGTGTTTTTAGATAGCTTATGAGGCCGGTTGTTTTGTCTGCCGCGACCATCTACGGGCGGTTTGGCAGTATTTCTAAGAGCTGTTTTACGCAGTGGCGGCTCGTGACTTAAGAGGGTGGAGGGTGCGGCCTTTAGGCTTCTTAATTACTTATCAATTTTTAATTTAACGCACAATAGAAATGTGGCCAATATTTGATCATATAATTCATTAATGAAATAAGAGTAGTAACATGTACAGCATGAAAAGATTTTTAAAAATATTGTGAGCTGTTGTAGAGAGTCAGCAGTTTTATTAATAAATATATTATGATAATGTATCCTCTTCCATATTTAAGCTTCAGGGTTATTATTCTTTCACACACAAAATAATAGTTTTTAACCCTATTTTCCCATTTTCCACATATATAGCCGTGTCTTTACTTGCCCTGAATCTTTCGTCCACACCATTATAAAACATTTCATAATTCATCCTTTGCTAGGGCCCTATACTGCTAAAGTTCCCAATTCTTATTCCGAGGTTACTTTGGGTGCTATAAGTATTATGAAGTTTTACATGAACAGGTTACTGGCTTCTTGCACAACCTCCTACCTGGAGGACCAGAGATTCTTCTGTCAGGGTCACCATATCTTAGCCGAAAGGCCCCTGTTTTCGGCCGCAGGAAATTCGCTATCACCCTTCTCTCTCTGAGATAGAATTTGGTAGCTTTGTATCAGGTTTTTTGATACTGAACGTTTCTTAGTATTTCCAGTGCTTACCTATCGCATCAGTAAGCACTCTAAGATCCTAAGCCACCCAAAATTTAGAAATTATATTGAAGACAAAAGACACTAAAGTTTTAATTAATGCATTTAACCTTTCGGTGCCATTACTCGCAAAAGCATACACAATCAGATCGTTAATTAATATTAATAAATACATATAAATAATTACACTCATGAGAACCCGATACTTTGCTGTGTTTAAGGCGACTGTATATATGAATCACCTTACTGTTACAGATGTACGTATTTTGTTATTTGTAACAGCAAATTATTTACTATGTTTGGTAATGTCTTGTAGACTTTTTCGCTTTTTATACTGTTTGGTTAAATGTAATACAAATTGTTTGAACATATGGCAACATTTAAATTATGTGTCTGTTGAGAGAACCAGATTCATAATATCACACACAGTAGTAATTCAGTAATTCAATATAAATTTACATTTAGTAACAGCTGAGCCTCTCGTGAAGGTCTAAACGTCCACATGGTTATCAACTTCAACTTGTTTATTCCTTTACTTACAGTTTAATCTCCATACACAAACTCGAAGTCTCCCTTTTTCTTTAGCCACTCACTCTGAGATAGACGCTGCTTGTAACCCCCCCCCCACATCGTCAACAATGCACGCTGAGAGTCTACTTATATCATATTCTTATATTTAACCACATGCAAAGGTAACGTAAACGTGCTTCCATAATAAGCTATTACCAATTAATAATGTCTTCTTTCTCCTATCCGTTTTTCCAATAAATCTCCAGAATCACGCACAGCCAGCATGTTTGACACACATTTTCCAATGTAAAGTAAAAAGAAACATTAATAACACAGTGTAGAAATAATATATGGAGTTTGTTTTATTTCAAAAATATTTGCTTGAACGGTGTTGAAAGGAGACGATTCACATCCGTTTAAATCCCGTCCATCGAGAATAGCCAGCGTGTGTTTAGCAGGAGCTATTTCATGCTACAGCAAAAACACGGTCGAGTTGTGGGGCAGCTCTGTAATCTGTTCGTTTGATTTATGTAGACGTGGGAACAAGGTCGCTTTCAGACCCTTTCAAAACGGAAAGGTTTTTAACTGTATGATATATTATGCCTTCATAACCTAGCATAATATCTGAACATGTGTGTCTACGGACTTCACGATGGTTGGGGACTTATCAAATTTTTTAATGATTCTTATGAATTAATATTTAGTTTTGAAACTACGAAATTAAATAAGTCATTTTATATTTACATGAAATATTATAATTACCTATAATTTTTTTTAAATTTAGTTTTTCTAAATTTAATTTTCAAGTTTATAGCATTTATAAGTTACAGTATTTGTTTAAATTTTTACAGTATTTATTTACAATTGCAGCTATAGTATTTATAAGTTAAATAATTATCATGAAAATAATTAATTTCTATCTCAAATCATCATAATCACCTCGCCACGGATTAGACTTCTATGAGTTCCACGGAACCAGTTCCACGTGTCTCCTAAGCACTTTACAAGCGTCGTGTGAGAGCAAGTCTAGTGTGGTGGAGTTGCCGCTTTAGAGCCTCTGGAGCTGCTCTGGGTTACATTCAGAACCCACCTTCTACGTTCTTCTGGCCTCATGGGCTCTGTGTCGGATATAAAAATATTTACACAAACAAACAAAAAGAGTTTTTAAGGAAATATTCATGTAAATATAAATAATCACTTTAGCAAACAACGAATTTTTTTGTAATACAATATTAAAATTTTTTCGCCCTAAGTACTTTGTTTATCGTATGGAATTCCTCCTACTGTGCGGACGGCATTCTTTGTGCGTGAACTGTTGGTTTGACTAGTATTATTTAAATAACATATTAGCTTTATGGTGACTACATTTGTCGGTTTTGATTGATATTGTGTTGTATTATTATTTCACCTGAATGCAACCTTGATTTGATTTGATGTTATTCAATCTGTATACACCATACTATTACTAACCGGAATCTTAAAGTTTTAATGCCAATAATAACATGTTACCATCGTTTTTAGTTTTAAGAAACGTTTATTTAACACCTCAGAATAGAAATACTAACGCTAAATTAACACCTCGGTACCAATCAATACCAATTCTCCTACCATATTAGTACTCTCCGGTTAGCATTTTCTTCTTGAGTTTCATTTTGTTTTTCGGATACTGATCCGTGTACTTAAAACTAATAATAAGTTGCAAGCGAAACTTAAATTTTTTTGTAACTTACTTAGTTAATGGCACTATTGTCTGGTCTGTAAGTTTGTTTACAGCAGGCAGTGCAATGTGTCAATATAGATTGCACTCTACTGTTGAAAAATGCAGGTGAACTTTCATCTAGAGTCCGTAGTAATTTGTTATTTAATAATCCAACCCATTTAAATATATTTACACCAGTAAATGCATTTTATAGCCAAAATTCAGTATATCATATGGTTATAGCATAAAACAAAACTGAATCTGGTTTGAATCTATTCCCACCAAGGTTGTCACTGGTAATTCTTCTTTCAGCCGGTCTAGCTTTTTGTGGAAGATAGCATTAATTTTTTTCTTGAAACCAACATTCCCTTTAGTTTTACAATTTCATCAGCCATTCCTGTGCCATACACCTTATTTCTTCTATTTTCAATATTATTTTGTGAAATATTTTTGTAATAGCACTGAGAAACCATGTATGTTTTTTACATTCATTTACACAGCCTGATATTACAAAACAATCAGCACAGTAAGCTCACTATATGACTAATTACATGACAAGGAGAGAACTAATGAGTAGTTCTCTGTTTGTGTATTTAAAGGTGACATGTTATATACAATACTTTTAAAGTCTTAAACTCCAAGTAAGTGCGGCTAAAATGTCAATTTTAATTTTTTTGTCTGTTTGCTGTGATCTAGCAGATTTATCGATAAAGGATTTCTGTGCGCTTCAAGCCGTTTCTTTGCACTGAACTGCACAATGGTTTCACCGATTGCATACAGGATAGCTTTATTGCTGACGAACCATAGTGGATCGATAAAGGCGAGTTGGATTTGATAGCAGTTCTACAAAGCTGTGAGCTGAATGTCCTTACAAGCTTTACAGCTTTACCTCAAGAAGTCATAAAGTATTAGACTGTGGTACAAAAAATTGAAGCTTTGTAAAAGGCGGAAGATCTTTGAGTCGGAATAGGCAGTATGGATAAACGACAGAGAGACAAAGAAGAAGCAGGAAGAGGAAGAGGAGGAGAAAAAGACGAAGAGAACTGAGTAAGTCCTCATTTCCCGCGATGATATTTATATTGAGTTGCTATCTACCCGGTTTAGAGAAAAACAGAATCACTTTGCAGCACTTGTTTAGTGGGTCTTCTATATATACATAAATAACAAGAATCAAGCTTCCGCCCAATTAAATAACTTTTGACCTTAGTTGAATTATGAAATGGAACTTGTACCAGAATACGCCTAATAAAAAGGCCTATTAGATGTCAGTAATTGTTACACATTTAAAAAACCTAATATATTAGTCAAAAGTTCGCTATTTACTGATAAAATTGTAAATTTTAAAAGTGCTAACCCGGGAAAGTAGAAGATTTCCGTATAGGGATTATAGACACTTCAAATCTGCTGGATTTATGTTAATGCCAAATACACAAAACTGCAGTAGAAAAAATCAATACAGTGAAAATTAATTAACTGCGATTTATGTAAATGTTTTAACCTGAGAACGATCCTGAACGCCGGACACCAGATGGAACTCACATCTGTATCCAAAGCAAATCAACTCGTCTGTATCCAGAGTGAAACAACCCTCACCTGTATTCAGATTGAATTACCCACATCTGTATCCAGAAAAAAAGAGGGAGCAATTTTTTTTTATAGAAACTTGAATCTTTTTTTTTGTCACAGCTTAGACTGTTTAGTCTGTTCCGGTTCATAACTACTCGGACCATCTCTTCTTGAGTCTTCCCAGGCTTCTATTCCTTTTTGGCTGATATAATAAGGCTACCTTGGAGAATCTGTCACTGCCCATTCTGCTAATGTGTTGTTTCCAGCTATCTCTATACTTAATGATGATTCCATTAACTTCTTCAACTTTTTACTCTTTTCTTATATGATTGTTTCTTTATATAAGCCTTAGTAAACTTATTAAATAAATGATACAAAAGAACTTAAAGAAATTACTGTATTAGATTATAAGACATAAAGATTATTTTACTTATATTCAGGTCAACAGAGACAGAGTAATTAGTTTGTTCTTCTTCCATAAACGGTATTAAAATAAGAAAAGTGCAATTTGTAGTAAATCAGTAATAAATACGACAGCATTACAATATACGGTTTACCGACTACTTATTGTATGCGACACCCGTATATCGCAATATATAAAATTACATTAAAGTTACACAAATCAATAAACCTATTATGCTTTAATAAACCCTTGAACACCACCAAATTATATAACAGTAAAATTACTAACATAAATTTTTAAACATAAAATAGAACTTCCAGCCAAATACATATAAAAAACAGAATTGAACTCACGGAACAGCTAAAAACATAAAAGTAAACATAAATATAATTTTATATCCCTTCGAAATATAAAATATGCATAAAAACGTTCCCATTGGCGAAACAATAAATATTATAATAAATAAACTGAAAAAATAACGAAAATGACACATACATTAAGTAGTTAAATATAACTTTAAAAATTATTTTAAATCAAAATTATTTTGAATATAACAACAAACTATACTATCAAACAGATGGCTTTGGTATGGAAGCCCCAACCTCCGCTATCATATCAGAAATCTTTCTACAAAAATTCGATGAACAAATAATAAATATAATAAAATTAAACGACCCATTTGCATGTTACTTTAGATACGCTGGTGATACCTTACACATTTCCCGAAACAATTGGATAAACTAAACTAATATATTCAACTCAATAAATAATTTACATTCCAAAATAAAATTCAAATTAAAAGAAGAATATAATTATAGATTAAATTATTTAGACGCAACAATAATGAAAAATTAAACCGATTTTGAATACTCGATATACAGGAAACCTTCTCAAACTGATTTAATGATACCAAATAATTCTAACCATCATCACCAACATAAAATAGCAATATTTTATTTCATGATGTACCAAATGCTTAGAATCCCACTAAACAACAAAAATATTATCCAACAAATATAAGTTAAAAATGGAGACAAAATAAAAGCTACCAATAAATTAGAAAATAAAATAAAACATAAACTCATTAAAAAAATTCTCAATAACACTAAATTTAAACATCCACCTATTAATGATAATATAAAATACACAACGTTTACTTATTGTGGAAATATAACTCAAAAACTAAGTAAAATATTCAAAGATTATGTAACGTGACGGTTCCCTCAAAATAAATATTAAACTTATATATTTTAAAGTGACGGTTCTACCAAAATAAATATTAAACTTATATAGGTGAAAGTGTAGAAAAATGCCAAAGTGCATAACCCAACCTAATTATTGAAATCAATTGAAGTACACCACAATAGAAGTACTTAGTTTATGTTGAAAGTTATATGTTGTAAAATGTTTGTTTTACAGGGTAAATCAAAAAGTAAAGGCAAATTTTATTTTCCCTGCTGCAATGGATGGCAGCACTGACTGAACAATGACATATCATAACCTCAAAGTTTTTTTGTTCTTTAGCTGTGTTGTTTCAGTGCTCAGCTCCATTCGTAGTGATTTCAGTGCATTTATTATGACTGCCCCGTTGTCCGTGTGCACCAAGGAAGAAATGAGGGGAGTGGTACGTTTTCTGCACTCTGAAGGGACTAAACCTGCGGATATTATTCGCAGAATGCAGCAGCAGTACGGTGAGAGCTGTCTTAGTGAACGCAAAATTTATGAGTGGATAAATCGCTTTAAAAATGGTCGTGTATCTATCTGCGATGAAGAGCGTTCAGGTAGGCCATCCACTTCGAAGACGGACAAGAACATCGAGACAGTTCAGCGAATGATTCATGATGATCGTCGTGTCAAAATTGATGATATTGCGCATGCGTTGAACATTAGCCACGGTTCAGCAGTTGCAATCATCCACGAATCACTAAATTATCGCGAAGTGTGTGCTCGTTGGGTACCTCATCGACTGACAGACTAGCACAAACAGAAACGTTTGGAAATTTCGAAATCACATTTAAGGCGTTTAGAAGAGGAAGGAGAAGAGTTTCTCAGTCGCATAGTAACCGTTGATGAGACGTGGGTCCATCACTTCGATCCACAGAGTAAGCGGCAGAGTATGGTGTGGAAACATCCATCCTCGCCTACAGAAAAAAAGTTTCAAAAGACAAGTTTCTGCAGGAAAGTTGATGATGACAGTGTTTTGGGATATGAAAGGTCCACTTCTAATTCATTACACTCCTAAAGGTCAAACAGTGAATAGTGACAGCTACTGTGAGCTACTGCGAGATCTGAAACCCAAAATCAAAACAAAGAGGCGAGGAAAACTATCAAAAGGTGTGCTTTTGCTTCAGGACAATGCCCGTCCTCATACTGCGGGGAAAACGATCCAGTGCATTCAAGATCTTGGTTTTGAGCTGCTGGAGCATCCGCCGTACAGTCCTGACCTAGCTCCAAGTGATTTTCGCCTTTTTGGTCCGATGAAGGAGCGTGAATCCAAGTTTTCTTCGGATGACGAGGTTGTGGAGGCGGTGCGCCAGTGGCTGTGCACGATGCCACAAATCTTCTTCCAGGACAGAATTACGAAGCTTGTCAAGAGATGGACCAAGTGCATAGAAGTTGAGGGAGATTATGTAGAGAAATGATGTTACTTGTCATCTTGTTTTCACAATTAAAAGTTCCTTTTTAAAAATTTGCCTTTACTTTTTGACTTACCCTCGTAGTTTATAAAAAGGATATGCCATAGTCAAGTAAAGTATATAGGGAATATCACAGCAATGTAATACCTATTTCTGTTAAATGCTGTAGGTTATAATGCCTTAAACATAGGTAAGACTCATGTTACATTAGGCATAAATGATTAATGTTATATTGTAAGGTGTAATGAAAACTATATCAAAATATTGTAGCTAACATCTGTGACATAAAATTGAGTGATTATTAATAAGGAATCCTGAACTAAATCTCCTATTATAGAACTTGTCAAGATGACTACTATTATGTATAAAGAATTACCTACATATTTGGTTGAATTATGTTGAATAATGTGTATTATTATTATTATTAAACATCATGAACGAACTGCTACAAAGAAACATTTCATGATGATTACTATGTTAAGTGAAGAAAACTGTTTAGTTAAATGTTTCAGTATCTAATTTGTAATATTATTATTAAACATCATGAACAAACTGTTACAAAGGAACAGATCATATTGATTACATGTTAAAGAAAGAAAACTGTTTATTTAAATGTTATGATTTATAATTTGTGTTAATATTAGTAAGAATCCGGTATAAACTGTTACAAAAAGAAACAGGTCATTATGACTATTATGTTAAAGTGTATATTACATAAATTAAGAAATGCCCTAAAAATGTTATTGTGTAAAATTGGTGTTTGCAATTAGAGTAAGTTTCAGAAGAACTGTAGTAAGGGAGAAAGTATAATCTAAACCATAAAATTATTGTATCTTATAAAAAAAACAATGTATGTTAGGAAAATTAAGGATGTTAAAAGGCATAAGACAATTATGTTAACATTTGTTATAAACATTACTAATATTAATGTATTTAACTGTTATTAGTACATTGAAAGTGAATAGCAATTGTTTTAAAGGATTAAGGACACAGAAGCGGCACTTTTAAACATGAAACATAAATTTAAATTAAAAATTCAAAAATGTAACTTCAAAGATACTGAACAGAAACCCATCTTGTGAGGTGTCTAAATAATCAGTGGAAAAAGGGGAATTTATTAATAACCATCTCATTAAAATTAGATTTAGTATAAGGTGGGAGTTTTAAAATAATTATTTGATGGTTTATTGGAACTAGAAAAACCGACGCCATCAAATGACAATGCCTGGGGCTTCGACCAATCGGAATTTTGCAAGTTTTGGTCCAGGAAGGCAGAAAAATCAACCCACGCCAGTTAGTTGGTTGTTACACTTCTAAGAATAAAGAACACACTCCCTGTATTACTTGTGTCCAGGAAATTGTTAACGAGTATCGAACACCAAAATAGGTTAGGTGACCAAACTATATTTGTGAGTTATGAAATTAAGTGAATAACCTAATCCGTGAATTGTGAAGAGTGATTTAGCAATATTTAATTGAGAAAACAACTTACCCGAGTTTAAAAAGTGTATAATAATTAGTGAGATCAACTCAAGTCATTATTTCCATATAACCTAAGTGTGACACTACTGAACCACTTAACACTAACACTTTTGTAATCATTAATTGTAAGATATTTTTGTGTACACTTCGAATTAAGAAGTGAATTTGTGGTTAACCTAAAAAGACATTGAACACTTATTTTACACCACTGAAATCTGTTCGTGGATTAATTATAAGTAATTATTTGATTTATGTAATAGATCAAAGATTTGTGATGTTTTGTACTTCACTAAGGACATTTTTCGAGTAAATTATTGTAGTCACAAGAACCCATAGATTTGTATACTTCAAGTTGAATTAATATACAATATAACCTATTTCACTGACAATTTTCGTTATTGCCAACATCTGAGCTAGTAATTGTACATATAGGGTAATTGACTAATAACATTTAAAGAATATTTATTTATTCTATAATAAAAGAACATTGAAGTAAACGATTCATAGTTGTTTTTAATTATTTGGAATTATTAACAAAAGATTAAAAAGACGTGTCCTTGGGTCGACAGAATTCGAAACGAAGTCTGGTGGCGACTTTGGGTACCAAAGTGAGGATCGATAATAAATTAGATTTTAAATTATTATTCATTCCAATTAATTTTTAAAGTAATTCTACATTTTAAAAGCCAATACTTACTTAATTTTTTTACATTGGAAATAAAATAAAATCATTAGAAAAAAATGTTTTTAAGAAACATAAATAGATTAAAACCTCATAAAATTAGCTTACAACGTTAGGCGTTAAAGAAGAATTGATTTATACAACAGATGATTTAATTTAAATTTATTTTATATGGTAATACAAATTTGGTGCTTCAAACGTAAGGCATATAAGCACGTTGACATTTATTTAATTTTACATATTTGGCACCAACAACTTGGAGCTCTACAAAATATACAAAATACAACTGACATTTGAAAATTAAATAATAATTTTTTTGATTATAAAATATAAATTTAAAAAATGTTATATTAAACATAATATTGTATCAAATTACATAAAACCTAAAACTAAATTCAATATTCACAATAAAATGGAATACACACAATAGAGTGTCCAGATTGTAATAAATTTTACTTAGGGCAGACAAAAAACAACTGCGCGACAGATTCCTTCAACACCACAATCCATTTCTAGCCACAAATTGTCTAAATAATAACCACCAATTTCCAGGCATTGAAAATATGAAGTTAATTAAAAACACACAAAAAGTTAAAAAAATAAATACTTGGGAAAATCTTAATATTTAGAATATTATCACAATAATAATAATTTAATAATTAAAGAACAAACTCAAGTAAAAACAAAACAAGATGATCTATTTAAAGTTATAAATTTATTAAAATAAATAAAAATAAATAGAATATAAACATTAAATATTTTCAATAACCAACAAAGCAACTGATTAAATAAATAATCATTAAAACAATCAAATTAAGTTAGTTAATCGATTTAAATATTGAACTCGAATTATTTTACATTGAAATTAAAACAAATTTGATTATTCGTTAGTTTCTATATTAACGTAATATTATTTCGATTATTGTTGATTTATTTACTAACCTCTGATGATGCTGATATGTTTCCGTGAAACGTGCGTAAATTATTGAAACGAGAAAACGTAATAGACTACTTGGAGAAGAAACTGTATTGAATAATATCATAATATTATATACCTATATATAAGTGTGTGTTCATTCATTAGGGTTTGCATTCCTTGCGGAATAACGGAGTACGCTATCCAGACTATTTACGTTGGTACAATTCTATTTTTGTTTGTAATAAACAAGTTTGTTTAACACTTAATATAGCAGAATATTAAATTGATTTAGGATTATTTATAAGATAGCTTTAATACATCAAAGTCGGTAATCCAGAAATCCGCTAATGCAGAATTATAGTTTTATTCTGGACCGAACTGAACGATTTCGGTCAATTGCACGAATGTAAAAAATTTCGGAGTCTTTCGTTATTTATGTTGTTAATGTAATTTACTATCAAGATCGTCAAACATAATGTCATCCACTTTTTAAGCCAATTTGGGTTATATCCAATGGTAGTATATTTTATATTTAAAATGCTCTACTTCCACATTTTTATCACCACGAAATTATCTGTTGCCACTGCTAATGTTGCTGCCACAAGCGATTCGCGATGATAGTTCTGACTGATTACCGATGGGTAGTTTTCCGCTTGAGCTGATATTGATCACATTTTGATCACAAATTGGCGAATTCGTTCAGTGAGCCATAAGACAACACATTACCCGACGTACCGAGTCAAACAGCATCCTGTACAATTCACATTACTGTAGCATTTCTGTTTTTGCTACCTGATGTACATCCTTCCCACTGCTTTTGAGGTGGAGGTAGAGGTGGAAATTTCTTCTTCTACTTATATTAGACATTTCTTCGACTCTACTTTATTTTAGTATAGTAACGCTGAAAGTACACTGAATAAAATTTAGATAGTCGGGCCTACTCAAACAACTTGGCAGGAGAAAATTAATTTGAGGGTTTTATTTAGTTGAACGAGTGAAGCGAGTTCTCACTTTTGATTCGACCGTTAGACATTTGTATGTCTGTATATTTGTCTGTTCATCTGTCAGTTTCGGGTGTGTCTCATAATAAGCTTTGAACTCATCAACCGATTTTTGTAAAACGTGGCATGCGTGTCCATAGTTTTACATTACAGAGCCCTATTACTTTGAGATTGATCCCCCCCAAAAGTAAGGAATAGAAAGACAAAATATGGCGTCAAATTGTTTAAGAACCTCAAAAGTCCATGTGGGGTATCGCATTAAAGGGAATTTAAACAACATTCCAAATATAACGTTTATTTTTGAAAATTAAAACATTTTTGCACATCAGGTTTTAAAAATGGATGAAAATTTTGTAAAATGCAAAACTTCCCCCTCATGCAGGATAGAAAATTAAAGAGGAATTTTAACCAACGTCTTGATGTAGTATTACTTTAGAAATTTCAAAATTCGGGACCCTAAGGCCCAAAAAAGTTAAAAAAATTTGAAAGAATTGTAAAAATGTAGCAGGTTGTCACGGTAGACTGAATTATAACCTAAACCCGAATGTTTCAAATTTTTAGTGTATATTGTATCATTGAGCATTGCTTTTGTACAGTTGTTACATTACTAAAGAAATAGTAGAAAAATAGCTACTCTTGTAATTTTCTCCATAAATAAAATTTATTTAATATTTAAATGCATATAATAATAAATATTTAATTCTAAATATTGAGTCAATTATGTAGCTCAGGGAGCATACTAGTAATATTATGTTCAGCCATAAATGCAACCAGCTCTCGATTATTCGCGAGTGCAAGATCCGCTTTGCTGCTTACCGCTAGTTATTCCTAACGTATATGCTATGCGTTACCTTGCCGAACTGCTATATAATTCAAAAATCTACTGTCGGATCCATCTTAACTAGGAATGAATAACAAGAAACTCGGTACAAGGCAACATCGTTAATTTATACCATATTTTATTAGTTACCGTTTAGATTCCACACACTCTATTGAAAGGTAGGCCGATAATATAAGACTGGTAATACTTATTTCGCCCGTTTCGCATACATAATGCTCCTCCTAGATAAAAACTGATGTTTCACAACAACCTCGCCTAGTCTTTGCCCCCCACTGGCAATTTGTTTCTTAAAACACGTTATAAGGCAACGTAAGTTTAAGCTATATTCAATATTAGTAAACTACATAGAAAACTAGGACGACAGTAGAAAATTACGTCTTCTTCTTCCTCGTCACTCCCTCGTTTATCTATACTGCCTTTTCCTATTTCAAAGGTCTTTAACAAAGACTAACCATATCTGTTTTCTTATTTTCTTAATTAATAGTTCTCGAGTATATTTTTAGTGCAAAATTATAAGTGAACTACAACAAAATTTGTACTAACACGTATCAGTTAAAACTATCTGATGACGCCTTACATTGTCCACTTCAGTAGGCTTATATAAAGGACACAATATTTCCTTATATGACTTTCGTTAATTAAAATTTGTCAATTAAGTACAGTACTCCTACGAAAAGCTTTTCAAATCTAGAATGTTGAGCAAACAACTTTAGCTGACTATATACAAAAGTCTGAAGCCTGGACAGTAACCAGCACAGACGAGGAACATCTAAGAATATTTGAACGAGAAGTCTTGTGAAAAACCTTTGGACTTCTCCAACCTGAAGAGGATATAAATCCTATTGGAAGATTCGAATGAACCATGAACTGGACCAGCCGATTCGGGGTGCCGACATAGTCCGATTTATTAAGGATAGTAGGCTTAACTGGCTGGGCCACATAAGGCGAATAGATGACAGAAGAATGGCTAAGAGAATTGCAGTTTGGAAACCGGAAGGAAGAAGAATTAGAGGCAGGCTCAGAAAGAGGTGGTTGGATGACGCAGAGGATGATTTGAGATGTATGAACGTAAAGGGATGGGGATGGATGTGTAATGAGAGGGCGGAATGGAAGAAAGCCATTAAGCAGGGTAAATCTCACGCTGGGTTGTAACCGCAGGGAATTGAAAAGGAAATGAATTTAGTACAGTGGCATCGAATTTTTGATCAACCGCGATGTTGCATTGTTTTTTTTAATTCGTGATACCCTTCGAGATAATTAGCGCGGGCAATGAGAGATAGCTATAATAAAATTTAATAAAAATCGTTTACAAGGATTAATGGCTGGAATCAAGATCGACAGCTGGTATCACCAAGTTTGCAAAAACAATTTACTGACTAATTTGTTTACCTCATTTAGTATTCAAATGTATACATTCCACTTTAACATATGTCACTTAGACGTTTAAAATATTGTATATATAATAATGAGCGTCAACTAATGCTAAAAGTAATTATTAACCTTATAATAATTTATTATATTGCAAGTATCATTTTTGAGTATTCTTATTCCTAGTACTTGATTTTTAAATGTATTGGTACGGTTACGCATTTCTCTCTACCATATAGCTTATCCTTTGAGATCTATCAATATTTATTTTAAAGAAGTCAATTTGTATGTAAAGTTAAATTATCTACATTTTTACAGGTACAAACAAGGCTTTCTCTTTAAGTAATGTTGTTTGTAATGATTAAGGTAAATAATTTGCAAGTTAGACAGTACGTGCATATATGTCGGAGTTAGGAACTAGGGCAGTTTATAAACTATAGATAACTTTATAAAGCTTGCACTAGAGAAAATCTTACCATTCGGGTAAAGCACATTTTGTTCATAAACATTCTTTAAAATAAAAAATAATAAAGCAATTAAAAGTAAACAGGTTGAAAACAATAATTTCTTGCATAGAAAATTAGTAGACGTAATTTATGTATGCCTATACGTAAATTAATAATGGCGATGTTGCTTAGTGGAGTACAGGCCGTTTCTCACGGCGGTTAATTCATCATGTTGTCCATGCATTAAGCTCAAAGACCACTCAATTGATCTACCTATTGTTGGGGTAAAACAAAATCTGGTTGAGGTAAGCATGACTCAGTTAGTAACAACTCGACGTCCGAAAACACATACACACACGCCCGCACGCAACAACATAGTAGAGTGTGCACTGGGTTCTCTTTGACGGTGCTGTGGTATAAACTGAATGGTGGACAGAGACCACAAACAGCCGTGGCCCTAATTTTTAAGAGAACGTTATGGTGATGGTTATGATAAACTTCATAATGATGTATATAGTATTAAGCGTAAAAGTACGTACTGTAAACGCGCATCAAAAAATTCTACCCTAAAAAAAAGCAAACTAACAAAAATAGTATTAAGACTGCTAACTTATGAGTGTATCATGACAACTCCAAAAGTCAGGAAGCAAAAGCAGAAAATGTCAAGCCATGAATTATGAACTAATGGAATATTTAAGTGAACCCTACTAAGTTTCTGTTACTCGACCCTACTCAAGTTCTAACCGAACACGTTAAAAATGGAGAAAAATGAGTTTAATAATCAATCAAAGATAATAAATATAAAACATGTGCATTATTTTTACCAAATCACTAAATGTAACAGTGAAAAGTGATATAAAGTAAAATATAAAGTATTATAAATTAATAATTAGGCTATATAATAAAGCTGTGACGGGGAACTAAATTCCGGCTGAATGTTTGTATCCCAAGTTTTTGAAGATTGTTGTCATTTCTTTGCAGAAATACCACAATACTAATATAAATTAATTGATGACGCAAGACGGGAATTTGGTGTTGTGCTACTGTTAACTCGATAAAAATGTACGGACGTGGATTATATGTTACAGAGTAATAGGTTTTATGTTGTTAATGAGGCATATGAGTTAGTTGTGTCCATATGGCAATATTAGCTACATTCGTTTTGCATTCCTTTAAACAGTAATTTCACCAACAGAGCTCATCAAAGCGTGACAGTTACTTTATCACACGCTAATACGTGTTAAATCCGACACGTGTCGGTATAATCATGCGTTTTACATGTAAATTGTTTTACATGCACCAGTCGCTGTCACGGAGATTATGAATTCCATTATACCGGAGCAAGCTTTCAATATTTCTGCTTAATTAATGTTTAAACCGAATTTTGGGCACAAAAGAGTGTGTAAATTTGACCTTGTATCAAGTATCACTTTTTCAAAATTTTGTATCGCATTTTTTTGGTATATAAAACATAATAGATTTATTTAATTAATTAATTTACGAAACCGCGCTGGAATGCAGCATTTCGGTTGTTAGGATACATATGGTTACTATCCGGTAAATGAATCATAAGTTTACACTACAAAATTCTTCAGGACAAATTGTTTTCTTCAATAAAATAATTTTGTGTTTACATTTGTTTTAACGTATTGTCCTTACGTGACTTTCCTGTGTAATTTCCTACGATCATTTGAAATAAATTTTAAATAAGAATTTACAGTAAATTTCTCCACACTTCGTGCAAACTTTCCGTTTTTTCTTTGTGTTTTCTCATCAATTTTTTTGCCTTAGGGTAGGTAATTAAATGTATAAATAAGAATATTCTATAATATAATATTACTACAGTAGTTAAACACTTTTTATTTAAAAAGGCTTTTTTTATATTATTTACTAATTCGTCAGCACTTGAATTCATGCTATAATTCAATAATATTAGAGATATTTACTAATTTACAAACATCTTATAGAAACTTTAAACAGTAGATTACAAACATAATTTTACTTTCTGGATTCAAAATATAATTTTAAACCTAAGCAGTCAAGGTACACATACAGATTTCAACTGATATTCTTTAAGTTGAAGGATATTTTTTTCACTGTTTTTAAACTTCTAGACGGTATTGACTCACTGCATTGTTTCTTTGCTCACACCATTTTTGCTGAACGTAAGGATCAATACAGATACGTATAAAATAATTTTAAATGAGTAACAACATTTTTTATGACGTTAAAATATTTGTTTAAATTGTATAAAGCCATATTGATTAATAATGCAAAGTGGTATTTTGTTATTTAAACAGAATACTATACTGTAAAAAAGGAGATTGTCCTCACCAGCTGATTATGGCTTTTCTTTATTTGCTTTACATTCTGAAACAGAATGCTTGATTTTGTAAGGGTTCAATGTGAGAGTGCCTCTTGTTGTGATTAGATCCGTATAGAACCTGTTGAGCTGCAAGCGAAGATAAGACTTTCACCACTTAATTAGTTCTACAAGATAGAACAATTCACATTTCATTTCTACTTCTGTTTCGTTTTCAAGATTGTTCCATATAATCTCGATATGAAATCTGTTACATTCAGACTCCTATAGTTAGAGCACAACTTTCTATCAAACTTTTATAGAAGTTTGAAAGATATGATATTAACCACTTGTGACGAAGTTTTTAATCCTGAGGAGTCAGCTGAATGTATACTCAAGGAGTTCAAAGGGCAACTATGTAAATTTGTTTAATAGTTCTAACGACAATCCGATTGGCGCAGACACCTTTCTGGTTTTTATACATTTTAAAGTTTTTGTGATATCATCTGACGAAAGTAGAGCTAGCTTTAGGAAAAAATTATCTAAGTTCTTGCTTCTTGGCTCATTGTTTATAATACAACAACGACGAGGCAAGACGAAGATTTTAATTTTTCTCAATCTTTACTACAGTTACTTACACCTTCTGTTACATAACTCGTTTCTCGCGTAGTTTCGAACTCTCTTTACCTCTGTATTGCACCGCCTGTTGTACTTTCTATCGTTTCATTATTTAATATTAACAACTGGCTATATGCTATTTTCTTTTCTGATACTAATCTTTTGGTGTCTTCAGTAAACCATTCCGCATTTTGTTTTTTCCAAGGTAAGTTACCCAACGCTGCATGTGTTATTTGTTACACAACATTGTTAAATGTGTTAATGACAGAGAAATAAGTTACTCTTGCTAAATTAACACTCAAACCTAGTTTACATAGAAATACTCTTGAGTCGTTTTTTCAATGCTTCTAAATTAAATTTCAGTTACTTGCGAGCCGCATCATTTTTTAAAGGTTTCCTGTTGTTAGTGGTCCAAGGTAGAAGAATGTTGCTACTATTAGACAGTGGTCGGTGCCACATTTGGCACCTCTATAAACGCGGATATCGTGCACCCATAAGTGTGTTTGCCACTAATTATGTAGCCTATAATTGAATTCTGTTGTAGCGTCGGCTGTATCCAGGTATACTTATGGATGTCTCTGTGTTTGTAGAAACCATTACAAATTTGTAAAAAGTATTCTTTACATATATAAGTAAGCCTATCCGCGCTGCTGTTTGTTGCTCCTTCACCATATTGTCCAACAACATCGTCACCTCACCAAAGGATGACCTCTTTGCGGTTGCTAATACTTTCAAGTATTTATTTTAGTCTCTCGTCGTCTTCGTATTTTATATCTATAACGTCATTACTTATCGGAACATAATGCCTATTTCTACCGCATGCTACTTTTTAAGTATTATTTCAATCCTCAAATTTCTCTCGTCGACTGCTTTCAAACCATTTACATGTTTTGCTACCCTTATTTTATGAAGATAGAAATTTCTGCTTTTGCATGATCACCTGTATTTACAACACAATAAAAGTGTACATAATTATTTATGTATTTTGTTACTTTTTTGTTCCAGTCAGTGCAATAATGTTTACATTAAACCATTTTTTTTCTTCAATGTGACTCATTTATGTTTTGTTCGAAGTCCTTCAGTATTCCATAAGGAGGTTAATATTCTAAATCTTAGTTAAAAATTGCAGTTAATGAAATTTTATGTGTGAGTAGATTCTGTTATGTGAAGACCCGCCCCGAGTACGAAGAAGTTAATTTTTAACCGTTGATCCAATCGTTGTAATGTAGAATTTACATTCTATTTTGAAATATTATAAAGCACTCTTACATTCCAAATAAATATCATTTATTATTAATTAGTATTATTCTAAATAAGTATTATATTATTATTTATTATTATAGTATATTATAACGTTATAATTATTATAATATTGTATTATTAATCATCAAATCATTAAATACAGTATTATAAATTATTAAGTATTTATTATAATATTATAAGTATTACATTCTTTGTATTTCACATTTTTTACAAAAACTGGGCCGCTTTGAAATCTGATATTTATACCTCTGCCGCCTTGCATTACAGTCAGATAGCGAACCTGGTTGCTGGTAAAGTGGTCGGGTCTAGAACGAGCATCAGCATCTCGAGTGACCTACAGCAGTCTAGTGTTACGTCTTCTTCTTCTTCTTCTTCTTCTTCTTCTTCTTCTTCTTCTTCTTCTTCTTCTTCTTCTTCTTCTTCTTTTGTTCCTTTTAATCCCTCCTTGCATTTCACCTTCATCTTTATTTCATCTTGTAGACAATTTTGATGTCACAATTTTGAATCTTACTGATCTACCTTGGTGTTTTGTCCTTCACATCCATGCGCATGTTACTCCCTTTATTAAGACGATATTTCTTGTATTCGGTATGTATGTTAATCAAATTTTTACTACTTTCATTTATCGTAGATTATGTTGCACACAACTGTATATTATAGTCATTCAGTAGCCAAAATCATGTAGAGAAGAATATAATTCAGTAGCAGTCAGGTTGAAAAGAGAAGAATGTTTGTGCTAACGTAAGCGGATGTTTGGGAGAAGTCAAAAGAGAGATTAGAATAGACTAAAGTGGAATGTTGTGATAGCAAAATCTGCAAAATTCCAAAGCAAGAGTATAAAGATGACAGGAGGACAAGGGGATTACTATTATTATCAAAGGTAATATTGGACGTGGAATATTGGATAATATTGAAATCCAACTTCCTTAAATGCTAATTTTTTCCATTTATACAAGCAGCCTGTCTTCACGTGTTTTCCGTGTAATTTACATGTCTACCGGTTCCTTTGAGTTGTTGAAACAGGATCATCGATTCTCCCCATGAACGTGTCTTCAAAAAAGTTGTGGATATGATTGATAAAATAGTGACTATTTTTAATACCCTTCGAGAAAAATATCGCCAGATTCGTCGCCAGTGAGGTATCCATTAAAGGTCAATTGACATTAATTAACTACAAACATTAACAGCATTAATTAACTAACTGCAACTTGATTCGTTTTGACCTAGTCAGTGATCGTCCGGTTCACCAATTAGGAAGGTTATGTGTTTTTTCAATTTACATTTTTCAGCAAACTATTCTTCTAACGAGCAGGTAAACTTTTCTTAAATACTGCTGTTCGATTCGCCTTGATTATATTCGTAGTACTGTGTATACAATATCACAGAAACATAAAACCGCAGGACGCTTCTATTGTAAATTAGAAGTAAAAGCATTTTTATGTTTTTCGTACCTAAATTTTTTGAAGTTACTCCAATTCAAACAATTATGCTATTATTCTCTTCTCTTCTGCTATTTCTTTTCCAAACAGCCCTCAGTTTTCAGATTATACTGTTTTTTAACTGAGGTTTCGTTATATTAATTACCACTTGTTCTAAAGATATTTCACTATTTATGTGGTAATTTCATGGACACTTTATTAGCAACTGTTTGCAGCTGAGAGTAAGATGTTTAAATATTTCTACCGGCATTAACATTTTTAATCAAGCTGAGTAGAAATTTGGTTGAACAATGAGCATTTTGTTAATGTAACATTTACAATCGACTGCATGCTTTGTTTGCCAATACTAATAGCAGTAATGAAAGTCGGAGAATCAATTTTGAAGGTAAACAAAAATTACGTATCTAGATTGAAACTAGTGTAAACCAATGTTATATAAAAATGTATTCCTTTATGATGCAATTTTCGTTGAACAGAGAAATTAAAACACTAAGAGATGGTAAATTAATTTGTAAGAGTACCTGTGGTTGAGAATAGGACCGTTATTGACGACAGCACAGGATAGCTTTGTTTGTAGGTGGAGCGTTGACTCTACAACGTTATATGTTTTATGCAAATTTATTTGCATAAATTAATTAATTATCCTTTTAATTAGGTCGTAACCCCAAATTTGGGAGGTCATATACGACTTTATATTTTCTGTGAATTTATAATTGTAAATGTTAATTGTTCAAATAACTACATTATCTTGATTACTATGATTGACAATTCTTTATCAGTTTGAATAAATTGTTTAATATTGATGCTAAATATATCTGCTCATAGGAACTTCATCATGCGAGTAAACTATTTGTTTCATGTTTCATGTAATGAGTTATGTCTACTATTCACTTAATCCATATGATTCTAACTACACATGGGCGTGTTGTTACAATGTTATGTTTACCTTGCTTGATTGACATATAAAACTATGTAAGGTATGATAATTAATAGTATTCCATTCTAAGGAGTTTTCCATAACTGTGGGTTCTTACTACAGATCTTGCTTACTGCTCCAGGTCGGGCATACCATATATAATGATACACTTTGATATCACTGAACTTAAATACGTCCCGCGTTCTGGAGCACCATATGTAAACAGGTGTTTAGGTCAATAGCAATTATATGACTCAGACACTATGAATATTTGTGAACAATACAAATTTATTATGTATACTCTATGTCATTTAAATTCTGAAATAAAGTTAGCGTTTCTATACTACACATTAAAATACACAATGTTGTTATATCGTCTCTAACACCTATGAACATCTACGAATCAATAAAGGTTAATTAATGACTTTGCAAATTTCAATATATCCTACTCTATAGATTTATATTTCTCAATTGGCGTTACTCAGAGCAATTAAATGAATGTATAGTCAACTCAGTGGCGAGTTCTTTTTGAGTGGCAGGACAGTGGCAACCTAATCTAATGGTACGTGAATAATAATAATTTACTTGGCGTTTGTATCCGATTTGCGGTGACTAACTGCGTAGTTCCTCATTCTGCGACGAGGCCCGGGCTGTAGATAAGACGATTAATCGACTCCACGTCATTGAATTGTGATACACCAACTCCACTTCACTTGACACTCCGTCGACGACACTATTTGTTCCACATTTTATTCGGATACTTGCATTAACGAAAATGACTAATAGCGGTCATTCGAATATTATTTCATTGTCTAAGAACACTTTCGCGTGCGGGTTTTCTGTCACTCTTTGTGTACCTGCGTGTTAGTTTATGCCGCGTTCAACTAAAGCGATTGTACCATTTATAATGTATTTTATTATGCAAATATAAATGGTTTTATTTGCACTTCAGTAAGTTAATTCGTGGCGCAATCTCACTATATCGTCCCATGTCACTTACGTCACGGTAATGTGATATATTGTCAATACTTAATTACACGCATTCGATTCTTAAAACTGGATATTTATAATCACAAAGTCTGATTGAACTTAACTCGACATTGTCTTAGTATTTAACTTCCACGATCTAATGAATTCTATTAACGTACGGGTTAGTTCTACAGTTTTACATAGTTTCTGACACACTCCCGAACGATCTATCTGCTTGTATGAATACACCTTACTACAGTCCTTCTGAAAGACTCTGACTGATTGATACTGAAATAAAATAGACTGACGAAAATTAAAATAAGACCGAACTGAGACTGAACTCAAATTGACTGTTTGAAAATTGAAAATCGACTGAACTCCCGTTCTCTGCGAACACCTAATTTTATTTCTTCAGCAACACGACTCCCTCCACGGATAGCATACCCTTACTACTATCTCCGTCATGATTGGTTTCTCGCTTCCGATTCTGCGAAGACTCTTCCATCTAGGATACTCTGGCTGGGGTCCCTGGTCTACTTCCCATTAGCTCTTCACCCTCGTCTCCATGGTGATGTCTTCTTTACACCCGCCTTTGCCGAATTCCTTGTTCCTGATAGGTCAGTCTAGACCCCTCTCTAAAAGTCTTGCTGTTCGCACCACCTCTACGTATGACGACGGACCTAATTACACGGTTGTCTGTTACGCGATTGTCTTACGTTCCCTACTGTCCTTCCCAAGCGATTTCCGTTCAGCACATGTGTGTTCCATACCTCGGGTGTGTCGAATCGCCGTATTGTCCTCGACATCCCTTGTTACGTTCACACGCTTATGGTGGTCATCTTCCAGGAACGAACATCTGCTCTGCAGCCCTCCAAGATGCTCCTTATTTTGTGCCAGTAAGCAAGTTACCCGCTGTGCGGCTATGCATGTTCTTTTGTTCTTAATTGTATCCGCTCGTATACTGCTTTTGTGGAAAATTCCATGTCCATGTGCAGCCGCTAACTCACACGTGTATGTCGAAAAATGCTGGCGTCCCCTTAGTACACGCTTTCTCGGTAATTGTGACGAAAAGACATAGTCTTTTGTTTCTTTGTTATTGTAGTCTTTTGCGCTTATGTCGTTCATTCACGTCCAACATCTGCTGTGTGCTGAGGCATTGTCTTTCTTAAGTCACTGTCTAACGGCGGCCGTTTGGCTATAACATGCATCAATCTTGACAGTTGACGCCCGCTACAGTGCCGTTTACTGAAAAAAAATTCTTTACTGTAATTGCTTCACAACTCAGAGCGATCACGTGACCTGAAATAATGTAAAACACTTTTATCTCTCACACTATTCTTTTTATAAAACTATCACAGTCTCCTTTATGAACTACTTGTCGTACTACTCAAATAAAAATTGTCAATAGAAATGTTTTTAATTATCAGTTCAATTACATAGGACAGATTTGTACCGATTTTCACACCGCTCCTAATCATCCTGAACTATGCCCTCTACAGAACTAAATGGGAATTATTCACTTTGTTATTTATTGGTAATGAAAAAATGTTTGTACCCATCTGTGCTATTTTTATATTCTACAATTAACTATATTACAATTCACTTTCGCATTCTATCGTTTCTCCACTTAGGTTAAACATTTCATTCCCTTGTGGCTATAGCAGTATTATTATCGGAGTAAAGCCCGAAGTACAGTAATTACGTGTAATAACTACTTCCCTTGTACTTACGTATATAGAGTTTATATAGTCTATAGAAAATTATGTTTATATAAAATATATATAGAGGTGCTTGTGAAAACAATGTTTTTAAACATTTCATTGTGAATTTATTAACATTACATTCCCATTTATTATTTGATTGTGTGCATTATTACATACCGCTTGTTTCTGACAAAAAGTTACCTCTCAACGACAATAGTTAAACACCGTCTCTGCAGTATTCAGTAAATGTATTTCCTAATTAAACTAAAAGGCACCGTACAAACTAAAGTCTAAGCTGACTTTTCCGGTATAACGTTGAAGTGCTTTTCAGTGTCGCCATTAATCATTGTTTCTGAAGTAACTGCTTTTACTGAAACAAAACAATGGACACCGACTAACACTGATCGGGACTTTGTTTTTACACTTTATTCTCTACAACACATTTTTTTAATAAAATTCAGTTTTCAACTCCAACCAAAACATATTCATCAATATTAATTTCTTTAATTAATAATGCGTTTCAATATCATTTGTCATTTTCATCATCAATTACAGTTCATGGTTAGATACATGTCCTGTTACCGTTCACGCCTTCTTCTTCTTACTAGAAAACACACGATCTTCTTATCTACAAAACACCGCTTCTGTACTATCTTTCCAGTATCGGACGTTATGACTTATATGCAAGTACTGAACAGAGCAGACGATCGATGGCTATTTTACTCTCAAGCCTTTATTACATCCTCCGCTCAACAGTCCGTTGAGGACCAAGGCGTACCGCGCGGCTTTTGTGTTAGTGTGACGGTGTATGGCTAGTACTACGCGCCACCAGCCGCTAGTTGCGGTATTCACAGCCAGGAGGCGGCGCTGTTATCTCAACGCCTACTCATTTCTGCCTCACTACGCAGAGTGCACGCCGTGCGGAGCCTCCACCGGGAATTGAACCCGGGACCACGAGCGCATCAATCGCCCGCGTTAGCCACTAGACCACCTGGAGGCTCCAAGCCTTTATTAGTTTAACAGTTAACTGAACTACTGCTTTCAACAGCGATGTGTTTCCTTGTGACAGTTGTATTGTTAATTATGGAGGCGAATAATCCTCCACATTTTGTTAAGCATAAACCTGGAAAGCCTTTAAAAAGTTGGTAGTGTTTAATGTTTTCCACAAAATTTGTGAAAAATACCCCAATAAGACTCCGGACAACATTTTTTGCGAACCTGAAATTTTACGGGTGTGTCTAAAGCAAGCATATATAATGCAAGAAAAGATATATCAGCTACAGCCAAGTTTCAACACACGGGGAAAAAAGAAAGCGTACAAGAAACGTCTTAAACAAAACTTGTGATGAGTTTGTTCGGTCGGCTATCCGCCGTCAGTTCGTTTTTGCCAACGAGACACCGACAATTAACAAAATGTCGTATGCCTTCAACAATGGGTCGCATTTGCCGAACTTAAAAAGCTCGGCACTTTACGGCGTACTTAAAGAAATCGGCTTTCAATTTGTAAACAGAAATCGCCAGATGCCATTTTGTTTGTGAACAGAGATGCCATTATTTTGTAGAGAAGACAATATTTATGCTGTACAAGAAAGTACAGGCTACAAGGAAAACAATTTATTATTTATACAGGACTTGGGTAAACGAAGAACACACAATGTCTAATGTAGATGTATTCAAGTGGGAAGTCATAGAGACAAGCGTTCTTGTCGGATGCAGCATAAACCAGCAGGAAAAATAAAGCGGTTAATTATTATGCATATCGGTAGTGAGTTTAGTTTCGTGGAGGGTTGGCATCTAGTTTCTGAATCCAAAAACCACGGATCATCATGACGAAATGACAGGGTAAGTGTTTAAATCGTGGTTTGAAAATGTACTCCCTAAACTTAAGACTAATAGTGTCGTACTATAGACAATGCTCCTTACCACAACGCTAATTGTGAACGCGTACCCAATATATCCTGGCGAAAAGGCAACACAACAACGTGGCTCCAGACAAAGGATACACGTTTCGATGAAACTTTAGTTAAGGCTGAACTCCTCGATTTGTAAATATTTTACACGAATTGAACTTTCATTCATGTAAACAACAGTATGAAAGATGTGTTGTCGACGATTTAGCAGAGGTAGCGGGTTGATACATAAAGTAGGTTTGTTTACTTTGCTTCAAGGGTCAGTCTAGACGTAGTATAGTCCATCCGTGTCTGTACACGTGCAGACAATGTCACTAGCTTGGCAAATTACAGTTACCCCACAGTACTCCTGCATCACATCACGTTACACATTTAATAACACATTCGGCTTTCATAGTTATTCTACCTAGTTCTTGCAACGCCATAACAATATTGACACCCCCCCCCACACACACACACACACAGACACAGACACACACACGCACACATGTACATAAAACGCACGCAAACGACGCAGATAAAATGTAGGGAATAAAATAGGCATTAAGTTGATAATACATTTCCACCTGTTGGCGGGGAGGGAAGTGTAGTCTGTCGCGTTCCCGAGGGGAAAGTTTTAACTCGCCTGAGGCCATTCAACTGTAAATTCTGCCATCATCAAAAATGGAAATAGATGTTTTTCTCGGATATCGTTTGATTGTTCAACACGTCGCCCACATGGACGCGACTATCTTGTGCTCTTTGTGTGTAACGTATCTTTGTGTGGGTGTGTGATGTGCGCGCGTTCGTCTGTGTATATGTGTGTGTGTGTGTGTGTGTGTGTGTGACGCGCGCGCCAAAGAGAATAAGTAAAGAGAGTATACGTAACGGTTTCTCCAGAGAGATTATTAAGTGATAATTTTACTGTTTGCAGCTGTAACTGTCACGTTATTTCTGTTTTGAGTTAAGATGAGTTTCACTTCCTACGCCATCTCATTCCTCCTTTTAAACAAAAGTGTTATGTCCGGCAAGTTCTTTACGAAGGATACACTGCTATTTCATTTTCCCTTTTGTTTAAGTGTTTGGTTAAATATTCACATTATCTTCGCTTCCTAAAAAACACTTATTGCTGTATGTACTTTAGTAGTTTACACCCTTTCTGCAACAAAAGGTCTTCTAAGGGTTTGCATTTGCACATAAACGGATGTTTCTATTCTAGTTGCCAAAATACTAAACTGGACCCATATGATTTTCTGCCAAATAAACAAACTGCCAATTACCAAATGTAATGTACATAATTAAAGGCACATAGTACCTAATTAAAGGTACATAGTAGTTGTGAGTTGTATTGTTATTTCTATAGCTTTACTCTTCTGTGTTTTCTATGTATGAACAGCTCACAGTCTATAATTTATGGAGTGACAGGCTTTTTATTTTTGAAGTTCAAAACTACATAAAATATTTAACAATTATTTCACCGCTTAGAAAATAAAAAGTTGTACGAATATTTTTATTGCAGGTTTGAACCTATTTTCATGGAAGGGCTCTGGAAAAAATTGTTTTGTTTATTCTAGATCAGAGCCCAAAATTTATCTTCAACAATTAACTATGTATTTTTTTTAAGTACAGTTTCTTATTCATTAGAAGGATACGTCTCTTTCGAATGTCTACAAAAAGTAGATCTACACTGAAACAAAATATAAATAGATAAGCATTATAAATAAATACTAATAAATAATTAGAAATAAAAAATAAATATAAAGTATACAATTTCCTATTTTACATTTTGCAATACAATGTTCTTACGAGGATGAAAGACACGCTTTCATGAACGCGGCTCGTAAATATCTGTGTCTGAAATATACTGGTAACAGAAAATATAACTCTACAAAAAATTTAATTCCAAAGGACACTCACATCTCTTTTTCCATTCTGGTCACGTTCAGTCGAATACATCCTTTCCCTCAACTTTTTCCCTTAACAGAAGATTGAGTTTCGCAATCATGAGTAAAATGTGATTTTGGTAGAGGAAAACATTGTTTTTTTACAAACCAATCTTTAGATTACTCACTTTACATCACTTTACGTGCACTGACGTTTGCGTGTATTATACACATTATACTCTATTGAGATGAAACATATATTATTTGAAATAATATACTTGAAAACTCTACAATATTAAACATACACTCTAATAGGCCTATACACACACACGCACACACACACACATTTACTTACAATTATTCTTGTTTTGTATTTATTAATAACAACTAATATTTTTATTTCTATTTCTTACAAGAATATATTGTGGTGACTGAAGGCGACAGTCGAAAGAGTCTAAAACAATTTAATAAAAATATAATTTCGTAACAAAAAAATAGTTTATTTATTATTAATAAACTTTAATATATGTACAATATTAATAAGTTTTAATTGTGAAGTACTTATTTTATTATTTTTCCAAATGAACATTTCATTATCGCATTGCATTACGTCAACATACTTTTTCCTGGTAAGTTTTTTTAACTTTTTGAGACAACAGTAAAAAAATGTTTTAACATTGTAAGAAAAATGGATTGAAGGCATTAGTCTATTCTGAAAAAACGAAATGTACATTAACATATAATAAGAATAACTATTGTATTATCAAAACGAATTATACATAAAAATGAATAATGTAAGTGGAGCTTTTCACGAATTATATAGAAAGTTCATAAATTCACGCAACATAAAACTAATACCGATAGTACAGTTGGAATTTCTTTGTTTCAGGGTTCTCGGTGACACGAGTACGTTGCTGAGACTGACTTGATTTCAAGTCAAATGCTTTGTTGGTCACGTTACACATTGTGCTACCAGTTTCAGAAGCGCAGCGTGTACTTATTGTGCTAATGACCAAATTATATTCAAAATGCCAAAACGATTTATGGATAATTTGCTGATCACGCAGTACCACATACTGTGAGTCAATGTATTTTTTAGTTTAATGTACGTTTATATTATATATATATATATATATATATATATATATATATATATATATATTATATACGTTTAATGTACTGTAGCTGATCGGAAACTTAGTGGTCGTTACGCTGGCGCCTTGCACAACATTCGCCAGTCGCTCTTACCTTCTCTCAGAAGGAACTAAGGAAGCTACCTCAACAGATTGTACCGTATCTCGATGTTGTTCACAAGGCTACAAGGCTGAAGTTACCCCCGTATCAGATTCAAATCGTGAAACAATTTGCAGATCTGACAAAGGTGACTTCAGTAATGTAGGTAGTTCAGAACTTTAGTCCGAGGTGGGACGCTTGCTTTGGACAACGTTATTTTTCAGACGAAGTATGGCTTCGTCTTTACGTACACGTTAACAGCCACATAAATAGTATATGAAGTTATAAGAATTTAAATATTTTTCATGGAAACCTTAGTATTTTTTAAAACACCAAGTTTTGGTGCGGGCGTGCAACTTTACGACGAAGAATAGTCAGCATTGAAACATTAATAGCGAAACGTTCCAGGGGATTATTATAAACTTCATAGTTTTGTCAACAGCTGGAAATCGAGAAGGTTGGCCGCAACAAGACGGTGTTAAATGTTACATAGGCAATTTAATTACGGCGGTGTTATATGTATTTTTCTGTGACTATAATCTCCCGAAGAATATGGCGCTCACCGATCACCTGAGTCAGGCCACCTGTAAAAAAAGTTTTCAAGAACAACCCGCCTACTTTGGATGCATTGAAAGAAACCATCACAGGAAGCATCTCCAACCTCCTTTAGAAAAAGTCACATCAAGCATTAAGAAACGAGTTGACGCCTGCTCCATGCTCAAAGTAAAAATGGTCAATATTTGAATTAATTGCAAGTTAAAATTTAGTTAAATTTGAAATAAATGGCCTTAAAATTAAAATTATTTATATACAAATTAATTTATTTTTACACATAAATTGAGTGAGAGACTTTATGAATACTTTGTATAAAACATGATGTGAAAAGCATTAACGCCATTTTGGTAGATTGAATTTAGTCATTCTCAGAATGCTTACTCCCCCTTGATGTTCTAGGATGAAACGGTTCACGACAGCGGCAGACGGGTATAGTGTGGGTCTGGCAAAGTCTGCAGTGTCTTGAGTCTCGGAAAGGGCTACTGCTCCCGAGTCAGATTACCATATTTACAGTTTTTCAATTTTGTGTTTGGGTCAAGCACCCACGAAACGGGACTGATCGTTGCATTGGCATTAACAAATGGGGTCACCTTCAGAGTCGTCAGGCTCTAGATGGCATTTACTCAGCCCAGAAATCAAGGGATTCATGATGTTCCAAGCTATTCATGCATAGAAATTATTCCCCAAGCATCTTAACTTGTTATCCAGGTAGTGGATATCTAATCCTCTTTTTAGAAACAGCAGCGAATTTTAACTGGTAGATTCAGTGTCCTGCCAAGTAAGCTATAAAATGTTTTCCTGTGGCATGCAACAAAATAGCCTCTCACTAAAAAGAACTTAATCGGTGTTAACGATCCTATTTAGTCTGAGAGTTATCTCTAGACTGCTAAGAACGGGAACTAGTTTCTAGAGTTTCACCGAGGCGTGTCGTCGGTTGGTCGATGGGGTAAAACTAAAATTTTTCGTGTGCAGCAAGATTTGTATTTTATGTGAACTTATGTTATTTTCCAATTCTATCATTTTATTCATTGTTTAGAAGCTGTTTAAAATTAACGTGTCATGCGTGTTTTGAAAAATGGACAAAATCAAACATCGTGGTGTGATTCTTTGTTAAAAATTGTTTTGCGCAACGGAAATTCAAAACGAAATTGTAAATGTGTCAGGAGATGCTGCGACTTCAAAACCAACGGTTTGTAAGTAGGCACATTAGTTAAACGTGGTCGTACGAGCATCGAAACGTGGTCGCACTGGACGCCCAAAAAATGCTACAAATCCAGATGCGGCAGCCATTTTGCACAACGTTTTTTGACACCAAGTTCTTGAGTTAAAGTATGATGCACACGGTCATATGATATGCCCATGATTTCAGCAACGTCATCCACTCCTCAATCTGCGGTCTTCCAACACTCTATGAAATATTTTCAACAACGCCATTTTTTGTTGCACTTTTTGGACGTCCACTGCTGGGGTAGTCTTCAGTGCTTGTATGACCACATTTAAACTCGAGTGTGCCCCACTTAACGTTGTTTCTGATTGTGCGCAGCATCTCCTTACACATTTACAGTTTTGTTTTGATTTTCCGTTGGTGCTAAAACGTTTTTAACAGAGAATTAATCACAACACGAAGTTTGATTTTGTGCATTTTAAAAACACCCGTGACAGGAAAATTTCCAAACAGGTGGTAAAAAGTAAATAAATTGACAGATATATCTGGAAATTAACAGGTGTCCACGCGAAATATACGTCTTGCAGCACACGAAAGATGTTAGTTCTACCACTGAACTATAGATGTTGCTTCGCGAACTTTTCAACTGACCCTTGTGAAAAGTTAATACTATATAGAAATAGTCAAGAAAAATCTAGTTAAAGTACATATAAGAACATTATATTTAACAGTTTAAAGTTTCCTAAAAGTAATGTTAAATTAAAAATAAATGAACAATAAAAATCAATTCTCGTTTGAATACACTCTAGCGTATCGACTCGTCACCTGCTGCTCATCGTGGTTTCACCTTAACGTTTAACCATACATTGCGTACAAAATATAATTGTTAACTCTTCAATTATTACAAGTAATAGAGAATAATTGAAATAAACAATGCACTATCAAAAGAGCTACTAAAATTAGTAGATTTCATAATAGTTTTTTATTTAAAAATCAACCAGATTTAATTATATATTACAGCTCTGAAAATAAACGGATTGATTGTAGAGTGTAGAATACAATTGCAATGTGGTCAGGTTAATATCATTGTTGGGACGATCCACAGATCAATTAGTGAGTACAATTTAAAGATGTGTAGATAAACCGATAATGAAGCAATCTGTTGCTACACCTGACCACCTGAACAGTACACTCGAAGGAGAGACTAACTAATAACAAACATCTATGTTGGTTAAGTCACATCCATACAACCACTCATCATGTATTATTTTACAACACAAGAGGTTACAACCACAGGAAATGCATGCAAGAAGATATCTTCAAGAGAAAAACAGTCACAAAGGAATTTCCCGGGAGAAGGTTTTTACAAAGTATTGTACAAACTAAACAAATATTGAAGTTGTATTGTTGTTTATATAATTTTTTTATATAAAGAAATCGACAGAATCCTTTTTTCGTGTGGAATTATATTTTGTATTCGGGGCACATTTTTGTAAATTCCCAAATAGACCTATAACTAGTAAAATTTCAAGGGCTAAAATTGTGAACAGGATCTTTAACAGGATGTTGACTAATGTATAATGACTAATATAATCTCCCCCGCTCTCTGCCATACATCTCTACCATCCAGCTGAGAAAAGCTGATACGATTCGTAATGAGACTGTTATTATTAATGTTAATATTGTTATAATTGGGCCCACTATTACTTAACTCGGCCAAGCTCACCAGAAACAGTTTTCTTAGTGACAGTGTCTGCAAAAGGCACTATATTTACTGCCACCAAAGAGTAAATACTTGTAAATTGCATACATTTTATTACAACCTAGCGCAGTATATTCAATAAATTCTGTCTATATTAACATAATCAGAGAGAAAATATAACTAATTTCAAAATAAGTAATTGAAAGCAAAAGTTACTGAGACAATACATACAATTAAAATGCAAATGTATACTTTACCTGAATGTCAATGTTGCTTACCATCTGCACGTCTTTACATTGAGATAGGTCTTTAGTTTCTTTGCCATGTAATCGTGCGTACTACGTAAAGTCGCCTTTCTTGACAGATTCGTTTCCGTGATTTAAATTCACAAATTCCCTAACCTTTGACTCGTCTCTGTAAGTGAACTCGCGTTCACTAACGAAATTCCTTACGTTGATGAGATCTTATAGATTCGCTTCCGTGAATTAAATTGTCAGATTTCCTAACGTTTGATTCCCCTGTACAGGTTGTCACCTTGCTTGTACAGTCACGTTAATAGGAGACCAGTCACATATTCCTGCCATATCTGAAAGCATTCAAAAATTCAATTTCTGTTAGTACTGTCGTCGGTATACAGTTTTTTAGTATAATTTCCTATATTTACAACTAAACTCAACATATGATGGTCAGATATACAAGGACTAGAGAGCTACATGAGTTGCAGAATTCGATCCTTATTTTGATCGAAGTACATTTTTTATTAGTAAATATCAATTTTAAATAATTTTCCAATTATCACAAAAATTACTTAAACCCCGATTAGGTTACAAATTTTTTCAGTAAAATAAAAATTGTATATCAGACAATCTTACAATTAACATTAAATATTCCCAACTGCTTCATTGATTTTTAGTTAAATTTATTGTCTCAATTCCTATATAACAAATAATTTAGTCCTATTTTTTAAGTTTGAGTATGCTTTCACAGATATCTACAGGCCCATATATAATACTTTCAACAAATATATAAAAGTGCTAACAATAATAAAGTTTATTTTTATACATAATATCTTACAATACTTTTGATCGCTATCCAGACTTCCTAGGAGTGTTGAGGCATATTATTCGTGTCAAATTATTGAAGATGCCTAATGTGTGTTTTGAATAAAATTCCTCGTAACTCGATCTCCTTTAAAGATTCTTTACTATTTTCTTAAAATTTTGAAATCGATTTTTCTCCTATAGTGTCTGTAAAGTTCACAGGTTTTATGCTAAACGCTACATTTGGATTTGTGTTATATTTCTTTTTAGTGTAACACCAAACTAGGTTTTTACTAACTTTTAAAATTTGTGATCCTTTTTTGGGGCCTTGTTGTTCTGTAATATTGAAATTTTCAAGACTGTACACTACATTCAAATTCTGGTTAAAATCCTTATATGTAGCTTCATACTCCACATGGAGTTTGGAAATTTTATTGAAGTTTGATCAAGTTTTTGATCCACGGATTTTCAAACTTTTGAAATTTCCAAAACCAAACACTATATATAGATCTTGATTAAAATTCCCTTCAAGTTCATATACCATATGGATTTTTTTATTGTTCTCACAGTTTTAGTCCTCCTTGTTGCCTTGGGTCCTCTATCAATCTAAAAACAAACAATCTATAGTGTAAAAGTATAAACACGCATGCTAGCTTTTACGAAAATCGGTTGATGCGTTCAGAAGTTATCATGAGACATACTCCAAGCAGACAGGTAAGTAGACAGACAGACAAATGACAAACAGTCGAATTAAAACTGAGAACACGCTTTCCTTGTTCTACTAATAATCTTTGCAGTAAATTGTGCCGCCCCTTGGCAAGACAACACAAAAATCGGGAACTAGTTTAATTATTTACCAGTAAACTAAACCAGCTGCCGTTGTTAGTAAAACTCTTACTAACAAATTACAAAACAAGAGTGATATAGGAAACTGACAAGGTTTGCATAAACTTATTCACTCACTAGGTATTAGCTAAAACATCTCTTTATTGCTATTGAAATATTAATCAAACATTATTCCTGATTTTAAAGAAAGTTATTTTAGTAAATAGTGCTTTTACTGCTTCAAAGATCTTAATTATATTATTCTTGTTATATATCAAAAATTTATTCATATAACTGTTACTTTTAATACCACGGATCCGGGTCTCACTTTTCTCAAAATTATTAATTTATCAATATATACATTACGGTTACTATTACTCCTTACAAAATTACAAAATATACAAATCTGATAATTTGTTCATTACATTGCGAAAGTTCTTTAAAGTTCTTTGTTACTTCTTATTAAGGGAAATTTACAAAAGTTGTGGTTTGATATCACCTGAGGTTGTTGTTGTATTCTTGGGACATCTCCAGTCGTCTTCTACGGGTTGAGTACGTTGTTCTCGGTGTATCTACATCGGGTTGGTTTTTTAGTTAACTTGAAGCTCTCGAAGATAGGTTGTTTACTTGAAGTTCCAAATGTTGTAATTTCACTTTTCTTAGTGCAGATTCTTGTAGTTCACATTTTCTTTATTTTAATTACAGTTATAGTTCTCACTTTGCAGTACTACAGTCTAGTAGTTAACTATGTTACACTTACATTTGATTTTGTTTTTAAGACATGTGTTGGCTACCTTTTTCTATTTTATTTATATATTTTCTCACAAACTCTAGACATTACATTATTCACAATAACAAGATTTCACGCTGGATATACTTCTAGAGAACATACACATACGTATATGTGTACAACACCAAAACTCACGTCTACTCATTGCGACGTTCTACGGCCGAATGCGCGTACGGTTTAGGGGAGAGGGCTCAGTCAGCTAGTGCGTATTTACGCGCTAAGAAAATAGTTCGTACTTTTCCTATTATTATTTATTCATTAATTAGAAGATAAATACTTTATGTTTATTTTAATATGACTTAGGGATTTCTTTATTTCTCTAGTCGCATTTTTAATTATTTAAGTAATTATTATTATTATTCACTACTTAATACTTTTCTTGGCGTGTTGGTACTGGAAGGTTTCAAGTTGATTCAGGAATCTGGGTATAGGTAAGGGTGTATGATACTCTTACTTATTAAAATTAAAAAATTTTAATCTGTGCGAATTTTAATACATTTAAAATCGTCACATCCTCCTGCACTTAACTATGAAAAACGGGGGGTGTAATAATATAATTCTAATAAACAATTATATTTCATACTGAAATTTCTCTCTCTCAGCTTATTTCTATTCATCAATCGATTATCTTATACTTATTTCACATCTAAATTCTACTACATCTACTATATAAAATACACAAAACGTAAATCTACCTTATTTTAATTCTTATATCTACTACCGGTTTTTTCTTGAATTGCTCACTCGTTTTACGGAGTTATACTCATGAGTATTTTACTAATAATAATACCGTATTGTAAGAACAATAGAATTACTTTTAGTTTGCAGCGCTAAAGATTACTTTTCTTTCTTTCTTTCTCTTCATCTTCATTATACTTGTCATCAGATTTCTCATGTATAATACCATTCTCGCAGGACATTAGCTAAGGTTGATCAGGCCTCGCTTGTATTCGTACGAGGGGGTTTTGAGTTTATAGTTACCTATAGTATAGGATGTTACACAATCTTATCTTATTTCGGTATAAGTCTATGCAACATTTTTTTATTCTTAATACTTAGATAGTATTCTAGGTTTTCTATCTTTCTCGTAGTCTTCCTTCTGTATCTTGACACGAAAAACTTTTTTTTATTTGAGACAAATGACTTCTGCGAACGTAATTTTCTGTATTGGGTTCATACAGAGCTACAGTAACTGGGGTGATGAACTTACGAATTTGGTAGGGGCCACACCATCGATAAGATAGTTTCGAAGTGATCCTATCAACTGCTTTACTCATAGGATGAGTTTTATACATGACTAAATCACCTATTTTATACTTTATTAGCTTATTATTATTCTCATGATACTTCCTTGATTTCTGTAAATTAGCTCTCAGATTTGCACGAGCTTCGTTCCATATTTTTCGTATGTTATTCCCATTCACGTCGCGGGGTAATAACTCATTGATTTTCCACTTCGTGGTTAAAGGATGGTTGGGTTTGTACTTGTACAGTAAATCAAATGGTGTTGATTTATGACCTTCGTGATACGCTGAATTGAATGCAAATTGTATCCACGAAATATTTTGATCCCAGGTTGTCTGGTCTTTAGCATGATAAGATATTAATGCTGATTTTAAGTTACGCAAGTATCTTTCTGCTATATTTCCTTGCGGTCTGTACTCGGTCACGGTAATATGATTTATACCTAATTTAAAACACATGTCATTAAATTCTTTCGATTTAAACTGGGGTCCATTGTCAGATATTAAGCTTAAAGGAGTGCCATAGTCTTTAAATAGTTGTTCTTGTAGAATTTTAATTGTCGTAGATGCTAATGCACGACGCATAGGATACATCCACACGAATTTAGTGAATGAGTCTACACAAATTAACAGCATAGTATTTCCGGATTTAGAGCGGGGATAAGGTCCAGAATAGTCGATGTATATTTTCGAGAAGGGAGTGGTAGGTATTTCGGAGATTAATTTTCCGACTTGACTGGTTCTTGCTGGTTTGCTCAGCGCAAAAATTTCGCATTCTTTCACGAACTTTTTTATTTCACTATTCATGTTTTCCCAGTGGTATTCCTTGCGAATACGATGTATCGTTTTCCTAATTCCCATATGATCTCCAATTGTAGATGAATGATAGTACTCCATTAACATGGGTTTGATTATTTCCGGGGCGATTATTCTTAGTAATTTTCCGTTTGCCTTCTTAAAACAAAGTACTCTTTTACTCAAGATATATTTATCAGATTTATTTCCTTTTTCTATTTGTTCGATTATTTTGCACAATTTCGGATCTTGTTGTTGGTGATATGCTATATCCTTAAATGCAAGGGGAAAATTAGTAATTAGTGTATTAACGATAGTGGTTTCAATCTTGTCTTCTCCAGATCTTGTATTAGGTAGTTGGAACATGCGGGATAGAGTATCGGACACTACATTTTGAGTTCCACGAATATGTTGCACTTTGAACTTGTAGCAATTTAATCTTAACACCCATCGTCCGATACGACCTAATTGCTTTGGGTGATTTAATAACCATGATAAAGCTTGATTATCGGTTTCTAGTAGAAATTCTTTGTGTTCCAAAAATGGTTTGAATTTATCAAAAGCAAACACTACGGCTAAACATTCAAGTTCATAGGCTGAGAACTTCCTTTCTTGCTCGGTCAGTGTCCGGGATGCATAACTGATCGGGAGTCTAGTATCATTTATTTCCTGGTATATTATGGCTCCTAATGCTACACTTGAACTATCGGTCTGTACGATAAATGGTTTACTGAAATCCGCTAACTGCAATACAGGTGGGGATATAATACTTTCTTTAAGTGTTTCAAACGCTTCTTGATGTTGAGTAGTCCACTCGAATTTCGTTCCTTTCTTTCTTAAGGCATTCAATGGGGCTGCTATATCTGCTAAGTGGGGTATATACTTATGAAAATAATTAATCATACCTAAAAATCTAGCTATAACTTTGACTTCTCTGGGAGGTAAAAATTCTCGGATTGCGCGTGTACGTTCGGGATCGATGGTAACCTTACCTTCGGCTGATACTATGTGACCTAAAAATGAGAATTGTTTCACTGCGAAATTAACTTTACTAGGGTTTACGGTCAGTCCGGCTTTCTTTAACCGGGAGAATACTTCACGCAAGTGATCAATATGTTGATCCATTGACTCACTATATACTACTATATCGTCGAGATAATGATATACAAATTTAAATTTAACATCATGGAAAATTTTTTCTAACAGTCGACTGCATACTGAACTTCCTTGTGATATACCGAATGGTACTCTCGTAAATTGATATAGATTAAATGGGACAGCAAAAGCAGTTAAATGTTTTGATTCCTCAGCTAGTGGAAGTGGAATTTGATGGAATGCTTGGTTAAGATCCATTATGGTGAAGATTTTCGCTTTTGTAAAATAGTGAAACGCACTGTGTACGTCTGGCAGTGGTATCGATTCAAATTCTATACTCTTATTTAGTTGTCTATAATCCACGACTAGTCTATGTTTGTCAGTTCGTTTTGGTACTAGGAATGCAGGCGATGAATATGGAGACGTTGATGGTTCAATGACGTGCTGGTCAAGGAGTTTGTTAATGTGGTTTCTCATGATTTCCATCTTGGGCGGAGATAGTTTGTATGGGTGGAGTCGTATTACTTTGTTGTCACTAAGATTTATTTTATATTCAATTAAATGAGTTAATCCTAACTTGGGGGTGAGTACAGCAGAAAAATCTTTTATTAACTTTTGGATTCTTAGTCTCTCATTTCCTTTTAAATGACTTAGACTCGATTCATTAGGCTCTGAATGAATATTTGCGGTTTCACTAACAGTGTCGTTACTTAATTCGGAGTCGAACTGATATTTTTGAGTACGATCAAATCTGAAAAAATATTGTTTTGCATATATATCAAGGATTAAAGCAGTTTTTCTTATAAAATCCGCGCCTAATATTAAGTTCTGTCCTAACTCTTCAGCTACTAGTAGGGGAATGTACCAAGTAAAATTCTGAATTTTTAATTTCACCGTAATACTGTGAGATATCTTTAGGTTTTGTTTATTTGCGGTGGTACACTTTATGTTCACCATTTGGCTACGTTTAATCAGTTTATGATTAGCTAATAAGGTGGCTAACTGTTTACTAATTATACTACGGGTAGATCCTGAATCAATTAAACCAAGGGTTTTCGTTGCTCCAAGGTCTATCTGTACATAGGGTAGTTGGCATATACTTGTTTTACATGCACCAATAGAGTTGCACTTCTCGATAAATTTTGTTAAATAAGGATCTCTGCGTTTATTTTTACTCATCTTTATTTGACGCTTAGTATTGTTGTTACCTTTCCTTCTGGTGCTTCGGAAGACGTAGGATTTTCGGTCTTCCAGCATCACACATTTTTTGATTGGTCGGTTTTCTGTAGATAACGCTTTTGTTTACATAACTTGCTAATATGTCCGGCCTTTCCACAGTTATAACATCTTCTTTCCTCACTTACTTCGCTCGTAGGTTGTCGGGATTTTGGTTTAGAGTATGAAACATGGGGATAGTTTTGGGTTTTATGTGTACTTACGAATCGCTTATCGCGGTAGTTTCGGGTATCATTTCCAATAGGTCTAGTTTGGAATGAATTTCTTTGTTGACTCTGGGACATAGAAACACTTCTATTCTGGTCAGAATACCAGACGTCGGACGAATGTATACAACATAGTTCTAGTTCCGTAAAAGTTGTAGGTGGCTTCACGAGTGCTAGTCGAGATCGCTCCTCGGGGGATAGTCTTACTATGATATTGTCTACTAACTGTTGTTCACTCCATTTAACTTGTAACAATAAAGCAGATTCTCTTACTTCAGAAATATAATGAGCTAGTCTCTCGTATGTACCTTGTGCACGAAGTACTAAGTTTCGCTTCAATTCTTCGTAGATACCGGTGGGAATGAAATGTCTTATTAGTGTGGTATGAAGTTCTTCTACCGATTGATTATACCTTAGGGATTCTAACACTCTATCTTTTAATGGAGATCTACACTTAGGTAAAATAACTTGCAAAATCCGGTTATCTCTTAGTTGTTGCAGTTCCTTTAATTCTAAGATATGTTTGATAAAATTAAGGAGCTTTGTAATATTCAGTCCATCAGTGATTTGTATATTGGACAAAATACTTTCTACAGGGTGGGTTATTTTTCCATAGAGCTCGGGAGTTAAATTTATTTGGCTCATCATTCTAGGATTTTCCGCAGGTTGATTAGTCCGCGAATGAGAAGGTAATTCGTAGGTATGGGTCATATTTTCTAGTTCATTAGGGAGTGACGTAACGTTTACTGCTTGAATATTTACTTGACTACCACTTAACCGTTCCTTGAATGGATCTATATTGGATTCCTGCAGAATCTGAATTTTTGCAGTACCGTTTGGTTGTTCTTGAGTCGCCGATTGGGTACGTGAAATATTTAATTTCGTCATTGCTTCTTCGATTTCGTCTAATCTAAACAATTCGGATCGTCTACGTAATTCGCGTATTATCTCAGGTAATTGTTTTAATGCTTCGTCGGCGAATTTTTTTACATCAGGAGGGATACCTTTATCACCGGGCCAGGTCAACAAATTGGTGATACGACGGTATAGATGCTCAATTCTTTGGGTGGTGCGTAATATTACTGCGGGGGATTTTTCATCACGCAGGGTTTGTGCGTACGAAGTTAGTTCTGTATACTTACGATAACACGTTTCTTTTTCGCTATTGAAATCTAAAACACTCAAACGACTTAATAATGAAGGTTTGTCCGGTTTATTTTCGCGTAACGTCTTGCGAAGTTCCGCGACAGTTACATTAGAGTAGGGGAGACCACGCCATAATGCTTCATATGTTAATTCGTCTTTCAACAAGAAATCGGGGTTAAATTGAGTCATTTTTGTTAATAACCACTTTAAACACACGACGTATTACGAACGACAAATCTTATGTCACTTACTTTACTTCGTTTTCTCAATGTTTAAAAATAGAAAACATTAATTCATTTAAACACATACACATATATCTTATTTCATATTAAGCTTTGGGATGTAATCTTATCTTAATTAATCAACATAACTTATTTCACAACAATTAAATTCTCAGTATTGACATATATAATTAATTAAAACAAAACGATAATACTATTTTAGTAGAGAGAAATTTCATATACGGAAAGTTCATTGATTTAACAAACAGCACAAAGAATCAGCTGTTTTGGGGTGTCGTCTAGTTGCATAGGGTAGTAATTCAGAACAATACAAAAACAGGAAAGAGCTTGTCTAACGTGGCTTTGTTTGCTTTAGGGAGGAGGGGTTATGAATGAGATGGGTTCTAACAAAGGGGAGAGTTTACATTCCTCAACACATATTTAACATGAACCAACTGGCTTGGAATTGACTTGTTTGGAATGGTTTCCCTACCAGCTATTACTTGCTTAACACGGCAAACTCGCGATACTAATATTATTATTATATAATTAAAATTTTACTCATTTATTTATTTATTTTTTTTTTTGAGTGAATAAATTAATGTTTGTCCTTTTTTTTATCGTTAACGACTTATAAACTTACACAACAACAATTACATAATTATGTTGAAATTTTCTGTACGTGACACTCTGTAAACAATTTTTTTTTTACCAAGTAAATTACACAATTTTAAATTCAGCAGAGTGGCGCAATTTTGTGCCGCCCCTAGGCAAGACAACACAAAAATCGGGAACTAGTTTAATTATTTACCAGTAAACTAAACCAGCTGCCGTTGTTAGTAAAACTCTTACTAACAAATTACAAAACAAGAGTGATATAGGAAACTGACAAGGTTTGCATAAACTTATTCACTCACTAGGTATTAGCTAAAACATCTCTTTATTGCTATTGAAATATTAATCAAACATTATTCCTGATTTTAAAGAAAGTTATTTTAGTAAATAGTGCTTTTACTGCTTCAAAGATCTTAATTATATTATTCTTGTTATATATCAAAAATTTATTCATATAACTGTTACTTTTAATACCACGGATCCGGGTCTCACTTTTCTCAAAATTATTAATTTATCAATATATACATTACGGTTACTATTACTCCTTACAAAATTACAAAATATACAAATCTGATAATTTGTTCATTACATTGCGAAAGTTCTTTAAAGTTCTTTGTTACTTCTTATTAAGGGAAATTTACAAAAGTTGTGGTTTGATATCACCTGAGGTTGTTGTTGTATTCTTGGGACATCTCCAGTCGTCTTCTACGGGTTGAGTACGTTGTTCTCGGTGTATCTACATCGGGTTGGTTTTTTAGTTAACTTGAAGCTCTCGAAGATAGGTTGTTTACTTGAAGTTCCAAATGTTGTAATTTCACTTTTCTTAGTGCAGATTCTTGTAGTTCACATTTTCTTTATTTTAATTACAGTTATAGTTCTCACTTTGCAGTACTACAGTCTAGTAGTTAACTATGTTACACTTACATTTGATTTTGTTTTTAAGACATGTGTTGGCTACCTTTTTCTATTTTATTTATATATTTTCTCACAAACTCTAGACATTACATTATTCACAATAACAAGATTTCACGCTGGATATACTTCTAGAGAACATACACATACGTATATGTGTACAACACCAAAACTCACGTCTACTCATTGCGACGTTCTACGGCCGAATGCGCGTACGGTTTAGGGGAGAGGGCTCAGTCAGCTAGTGCGTATTTACGCGCTAAGAAAATAGTTCGTACTTTTCCTATTATTATTTATTCATTAATTAGAAGATAAATACTTTATGTTTATTTTAATATGACTTAGGGATTTCTTTATTTCTCTAGTCGCATTTTTAATTATTTAAGTAATTATTATTATTATTCACTACTTAATACTTTTCTTGGCGTGTTGGTACTGGAAGGTTTCAAGTTGATTCAGGAATCTGGGTATAGGTAAGGGTGTATGATACTCTTACTTATTAAAATTAAAAAATTTTAATCTGTGCGAATTTTAATACATTTAAAATCGTCACAAAATTTATCGAACTTTTAGCTTAAACCCACACATTATCTATGCACGTGTCACTGTCGTAAGCCAAATGATTCGACCATTCCTAGCATTCTGAAAATCAGTATCATTTTTTAAGTAAAAATTTTGAGCAGATCTGTGTCTGACGGACTACAAACAGAAAATGTTGAAATAAAACAACCTTTTCTGTACAAACGATAAAAAATTCTTTAAAATCTTGACACAAAAGGAGGATATAATTTCAGTTTTTCAGCATTCTTTTGTTTTATAATTAAAAAATTATCCTCCTTTCGTTGCACAAAAGCTTCCTTTAAAGTTTTGATAATGTTAAATACATCTATAACTGCTTTAAGCTGTTTAATGGATTCACTGGAAAAACATATGGCTAGCAAAATGCAAAAAGATTTAAATCATACTTTCTATTTAGCTGATGTAATCATTCGTTTATTTGGCACAAACACAACGGCACAAAATTTAATGAACACACTGAATTTTTTAGCAACATAAGTAGAAACGTCCGCTTCTGTGCAAAACCTTTCTATACCTACTGTTGCAAATAGGGGAGAATGTAGTAAAGTACATACAGCAATAAAACCATTTTACTAAAATCATGTAAGGTACATAATGAAAAAAGAAACAAAAAACAGAAATAACAATTTAGTCTTCGTAATAAACTTACTGGAAGTACTATTTTAGTATAAAAGGAATGAGATGACAAAGAATGTGAAACTTACGTCAACTCAAAATATAAATAACGTGAAAGTTACAACTGCGAACAATAAAATTGCACTCAATTGGCTCGCTGGAGAACCGTAACATTGGTAGGAAACAAAAGTATGATCCAAGAAGAGAAAAAAGAAGCTTTCAGCAACCATTAATATGATACGAAAGGTATCATAAACAGAGAAAGAGAGATTTCTTAAAAAATATTCTTATCTGAACATATCCCGTATTTTTTAACTAACTGAACCAGTGATGTGTCAGAGAGTAGGACGCCACGCTTGGCAGTTTAAACATTTGATAAAACAGTGACAATCCAAAAGTCGGTAGACTAATACACAGAGTTTAGAAGTGATAGTGTAACAGTTGGAAGCCCAATACAAGCAGTCGAACAGGGACCGTCTAGCAGTCGGGTGTCACCATGAGAACACGCACAATACTTTAGATCTGAATATCTTATTTCAGTGAACATTGTACTATGAAAGACAGTTTCAATGAAGGCGCCGTGCGATACATCGAATTGCAAGAAACGAGAATGTGAACAACGTTAAAACACAGAGTATAAAGCGTGCAAAGTGGAACGTTACTGGAAGACCAATCGGTCAGGGAGGACAACAGGAACCCACATCAATGAAGAAAGTCATCTTTATGCAGCCGTCCAGCTATGAGCATTCCCAGCTGATCCCAATGGAGATGGACAAACAACAAATGCGGTATGTCTTAGGTCTGTACTCGCCCACAATATATAAAAGAACCTACTTAAAGCGTAGAGTTTACGTTAATCCAAGCAAAAGTCAGTAACGAGAAATACAGGATATAATACGAGAATAATTTAGGAAAGAATAATGTATTTTAATTTTTTATTTAAACGAAGAAGATTTTAACTATTATATTTGTAAACGTTGCACAATTCGCGTAGATGATAAACTTAAAATAAGAGGAAACCTTTAGACCTACACAGATCAATTAATGACGCTACAGGATATATTTTGTTACAAGTATGTTACTATGTCTACAATTTATATAAGTCTACAGTTGAATATAGTATATGAATATCATTATATGTGATAAGATAATTATAATTAATTGTACATTTATTTGTGTGTGTGTGTGTGTGTGTATTATATATATATATAGGGATAATAGGGTTGCTACAGCTAGTGCCGTCTCCCTTCCGTCAACCTGGCTTTCCAATTCTCCCATGTTCCCATTGTCCTTCCTCAGGTCCTATACGTTGCATAGATTCATCCACTTCTAGATTCATTTACAGATACAGATTCATTTATTTGTAATTCCAGGAAATCATATATAAATTTTATGTAGTTGCGCGCACACATTAACACCATAAATTTAAACAATAGCAAAACAAAGGATAATTCCATGCAGATGGCTAATAATTGTTTCCTTTACTGATTAAAACATTTTCCCTACTTCGTTTGCTTCAGCTACTTCTTAATCAAGAACTTCTTTATTACTGACCTTGTCGTTCCACTGAAACATTCTAAAGCTTTGTGTAACTCTGCGTGACATTGCATAGCCTTCTCCTTTCATTGTTAACTCAATAATAGAAAAAGGAATAAGTCTTTTTTCATGAATTACATTAATCTTTGTAATCTGTAATCTTTGTAACGTCGCCTAAGGAGGTGTATGATATGCAGAAAATTATCTTTGTAGTGTGTCAATTTATTAACACGAAAAACAAAATACAAATAGTATGTGTGTGTGTGTGTGTCTCCTCTCTCTCTCTCTCTCTCTCTCTCTCTCTCTCTCTCTCTCTCTCTCTCTCTCTCTCTCTCTCTCTCTCTCTCTCTCTCTCTTCTGTCACACACACACGTGCGAGCACACAGACACAAATTCGAAACAGCACACGTCAGTCGTATCTATTTGATTTGAATACAATCAAATGATATTCCTGAAAAAAATCTGTATCCTTTTTTGATGATCGATGAAATTTACAGTTGAATGGCCTCAGACGAGTGGAAACGAACGTTCCCTCGGGAACGCGACACATACTAAGCCTCCCCACACTTCCAAAATGTGGCAAAATATTGCCACCGTACTGCGTATTTTATTCATAACATTTTATTTGTATCGTGTGTGCGCGTGTATGTGTGAAGGGTAGACGTTTGTCACTACTGCCGTAGCGATGCAAAAGCATGTTAGACCAACTGTTAAAATCTAATTTGTTATAAATCGCGTAAGGCAATATGTGAGTAATGAGTAATGTGGCGTAAATATAAATATCCAGTTAGTGGCGTTAACTGCTCGTATACAGACACGGACAACGGCGACAGTCAGTTAGTTCGTGCTTATATTTAACAGGCGAGTGGAGTGCTAAATGTGTCGTACGTGTTAAAAGTTTTTTATCATCCTTTTTTCATGCCCCATTTTCTAATCACCGTTCACTCATCTACTTGTTAACCAGCCCCTGCCTTTAGGATATCTAGTAGTTTCGAGACTTTCCACGTATTTGGATAATGAATATCCACACATTATTGTTTGAACTTTATTGTAAGCCTTATAAAGAATTTTTACTTGGGGTGGTTAAACAAGTAATAGATTAATAATTAAAAAATCACTTACTGCCAAAATGTTTCAATTTCCCGGGCGCCACCTCATATCTACAAGGGTGTGGATATAAAGGATTCATTTGCCAAACACACAACAACAAATATTATGTCTAATGCTTATTTAATTAATTAAGTTGTAGCAAATTACAAATATAACACTCTGTATGGATATTTCCTTAAGTAGAATCACTTCTCTTATCTTAACAATGAGTATCTCTGAAATCGCGATTAATTAACATTTAATAATTTTCTAACACTTATAATTGTAAATTATAATCTACAATTGTATTTGGCAAATTTACATTACTGTTTAGATATGATTTTTTAAGAATTTACTAATTGACGTTTTAATTCGCTTCAGTCGAATGCAGAGCACTGAGAGGCAGTTCTCAAGATTAATTAATTATTAGTGTGAGTTCTTTGACTTGAATGAATTGAGTTTATTGACTTAACTCTAAAGTACCATTAGTTTGAGAGCGTTGATTATTCGTAGTTCATACTCTCGGTGACATTATGTGGTCCTCTGTGTTTAGTACTTGCTGGTCTCCGTAGTCGTTGTAGATTACGTATCCCTTCGCGGTCACTGCACCTCACGATCACTGTTTAATTATTGAAGAATTCTCGAACTGTTCACTTTTCACGGCACTCGTATTGTGTTGAATAAGAGTGTCCTTAATTGATGTTGGTAAAGTTCATGTATAATGTTTTTTAAAGTAGTTGTTTAGATTGCTGATTTTATGTCTAATGTATCTGTTGTAGAATATGCACTGAGTCTCTCTGTTGATGTGTTCTGTATTATATAAAAGCTGCTGTAATATTTATAGTTACTTTATACTAATAGTCTGTCGAACGCGATTAACTGTTCAACTCTCTTGCTATGAGTTTAAAATTTAGTGAGAATTATAACAACGAGTTTCGTACGATCTGTCGTATTCACTTCATTGTTCACTTTGAGAAATTGAATGTTCGCACTGAAATAACCGTTCTCAAGACTCTAGATATGCGCACTTCTGAAATTGTGTCGAACGCTTGTAGTTGTTCACGCTTATGTAATGAATCGATGACTAAACATTGTTACCGAGTTAAGATGACTCGTGGTGATCACTTTGTAGATGACTGCCGTTTTTCTGTTCTGAGATCTACCAAGTAAACTCTCCTCCCGCCTACTTCTGCTGAATCTTCCATCTGCTTGGATACTCTTATTGGTTCTTTAGCCAGTGTGACAAATTGTATATTCGTCATTGGTTTTCGAGTATCTCTGCTTTACACGTGATTCTCTTGTCGAACTACCATTCGTCCTGATTGTTCCTACAGCCGTTTTCTCTATTTACTAGGAATCTCATTCAAGCACTCCAGAATTCGTGAGTTTCACTTTCCCCTTGTAAATCAGGCGACATTTCTTTGTCTCTCGTGGCCGTCTCCTAGTGTCCAATTTCTGTTACGCTTTGACATAGATACAATACTGGTATTGTTCGATCTGCTGCACCATTGTTTATCTTCAAGTTGCACTCTGGCTTTGTTTTGAGTCTGGAACGAATCTTCCTTTGTAATCACGACTTTCGTCAAATTTCTACGTTGCAATTGTTCTGGCATCTAATGTTGTACCGTATCGAATTGACAAACTCTTTGCTTTCAGTCTGTGTCAAAGTTTTAAAAAGGGTAGATTGGTTTATTGGGGGTTATGCCTTTTTTCACTCAGAGCAGCTGCCTGATGCGAAATACAACGTCTCACATACATCTAGTAAGTGTCATTCTTTTTGTCAAACAATTAACTTTACAGCCGTAACACATCAAGCTGTCTGTAGGTTACAATGCCAAAAGGACAGTCTTACAAACTTTCCCTTCACACACCCTCACATACTTCTTTGTCAAATATAACTGCTAGTACACATTATTTTTAGCTATTATTTACTACTTGTACAATTTTATAAATATTTTCAAAAATAAACGTTACATTGTCCTTAAATTTTTATTACTTGATGGCGTGTAACAACATCAAATAATAAAATTTGTGCCCTTTTTTTTAAATTAATTATGTAAATTTTAATTAATTAAGTAAAATATCTAATGAGTTACATTTATTGCTAGTGATCTAATCCCTTTAACGGGTTCGAGTACGTTCAACTTGGTTTGTTTACGTTCGAAACTGTCTACAGTGTACCCTTGTGTCTGGGCTGAGATTTATGACCTCTCCCATTCATCCCCTGTCACTCTCTCATTCACACCTTGTTACTTGGCAAAGGGTCCTACTAGCGGTTTCACTTTTTCTGTTTGCTATTCTACCCTAATACAATTGTTTACAATCCTACGCACTACCATCCATTCAGACCACTTATCTTCCTAACATATCATAATATAGAATTAACAACTATCTAATTCATTATGTACATCTGTTTACATATAATTATTCACCTAGATACTATTACTGTTCTTTCTTACTTTCTATTAGTTAAATATCCACTTATATATATTTTTCATTTGTCAATAATTTTCTACTTGCAAATGCATACAACAACAACAAAAAATTCATAATATCATATTAATTATCACTTAGTTCTTATCATTACTTTCATTGTTAGTCATTGTTCAATGTCTTTGTTTTGTTTTTCTTAGATATACTTTTATTCCTATAAATAATATACAAAATATAAATGTTTACTCTGATATACATCGTCAGTTGATAACCTTACTCCGATTATTACTTTAAAACTTTACAATTATAATACATAACTTTATTATATCATATTTATTATATGAGTGCTACAATTTGCTTACTCACGTAACCGATCGTTACTAACGCATTATTTCCTTTTACTGCTCTTCTTGTCAGGTAATATATTGCTTTAGCTGTCGGACATTGAAATTTCCTCTTGTTCCTTTCTTCTCGTCCAAATATTCTAACGTATAAGTAGCTTTACTTCTTTGCTTCGCAACCCTATATGGTCCTTCGTACAGGTCGCAAAATTTCGCTATTATCTTATTCATTGCATCGGATATTGGACATGTTTTAACTAATACCAGGTCACCGATGGCGAATGTTGTTAGTTCTCTTTGGTTCATCTTATTTGCATGTCGCTCTCTCTTTTCTTTAATCCTTAAATAAATGTCTTCCGGCTTATAAGTAGTTGGTTCGGAAATCACACGTCTGTCAATAAATTTGGTCCACTCTCTGGTTGGTTTCTTTCCAAAGTGTGCCTCGATTGGACTCATCTCAATGTTACTATGGTATGTCTCATTTAAACAAATTTCAATGGCTTGGATATACTTGGCCCAATTTGAGTGTTTCTCTTTGACAAATACTCGAAATAAGTTGCCTAGTTGTCTGTTAGTTCTCTCGGCTATATTTGTACAAGGGTTCCGAATAGCGGTAAACTTCGGTTTAATTCCTAGTTCTCGTAAACTCCTTGTCCATATATTAGTAGTGAATTGGGTCCCATTATCAGTGACAATTGATAACGGTTTTCCCCATGACGCTATATATTGTTTGAGTCTGTTTATGGTAGCACGAGTTGTAGCTCTTTTCAACGCATAAAGTTTGACGTACTTTGTGAAATTATCGATGATAACAAGAATGTATTTAACACCTCCAGTCGATGTAATTAGGGGTCCATAGTAGTCCATACTGATTAACTCCCCTTTCTTCTTTGGCAGCATCGGTATGGTTTCTCCTACATTATTCTTATGATGATCCTTACATCGCTGACATGTATCGCACTTAGTAATGATTTGATGTATCGTTTTGTTTATTCTGTCTCCAGTAAAGTACTCTCGAAAAAGTCTTTCGGTATTTGTACGCCGCAGTGTCCGTATACAAGGTGTAATTCTTGAATTAAATTTTCTTTCATGTTATTCGGTACATATATTTTCCATGACTTCTTGTCTTGTCGGTATAGGATATTTTTAACATATTGATATTTATTACTTAATTTAGAGTCTTCCTTACTTTCTAATTCACAAATAATTTTGTTCAATTTAGGATCTTGGCGCTGCAATTTCTCAATATTTTTTATATCCTTCATTATTTTCTTATCCAATTTCAAGGTAATACGATTAATTTCCATCTCTTCACTAAAACTGACATCACTGCTGTCCATAGCGTCCTCTGGGTTTCGGCTTAGTATGTCGGCTACAATATTTTCTTTGCCTTTACAATGCACAATGTCGAAATCGTATTCTTGGATGCTCAGTATCCAGCGGGTAATTCTAGCATTTGATAGGTGACATTTGTGTAGGAATGTGAGAGCTTTATTATCTGTTATGATTGTGAATCTATGTCCTAATAAGTATATCCGAAATTTCTTCAAACAATGTATGATACTCAGCAGTTCCTTCTCGGTGGTGTGATAGTTTAATTCAGCCCCTTTGAAAGTTCTGCTAGTAAAAGTTACGACGGCGATGCGTCCTTCGTCATCATATTGAAACAATTGCCCTCCTAGTGCGTAGTTGCTGGCATCCGTTTGTAAATAATATTGCTTCTTGAGATCTGGGTGTTTTAAAATTACAGTATCTATAAATAATTCTTTGACTACTTTAAATTGTCGGTCGTGCTGCTCCGTCCACTTGAAGTTGCGCTCCTTCTTTAACAATTGTATTAATAAAGAGGTTGTTTCAGCATATCGACTGGTAAATCTGTTATAAAAATTTGTAAGTCCTAAAAACCCTTTTAGTTGCTTTTGATTTCTTGGACGTGGAAAATTTTGGATTGCCTTTACCTTGTCTGGCATAGGACTAAGGCCTTCTACTGATAAACAGTAACCAAAATAATTAATGTCTCTACGGAAAAACTGTGATTTTTTTAAGTTCACTGTGATGTTTGCTTCGTATAAATTGGTCAATAATAGATCTAAATGTGTGAGGTGTTCCTCCAGACTGTTAGATAGACATAGGCAGTCGTCTACATATATTATCGTAAATTTCTTGACTGCATCTGACAACACAGTATCCAATCCTCTCGTCAGGCTGGCCAGACTTGTCTTTAATCCAAACGGTGTGACTGTGAAGCGGTAGGTCTTTCCTTTATATAGAAACCCGGTGAAGTCCCTGCATTCTCGCTTAAGTTGTACCTGCCAGAAGCTGGAGCGTAGATCGATCGATGACATATTTTACTCCTCCGCAATTAGCAATGAGCTCGTTGATTGGTTGCGCCCCTTCGAAGTCAGGTATCATCACCTTGTTTAACTTCCTGGCGTCCAAACACAATCTTACGCTTTGGTCCTTTTTTTATAACTGTCACCATGGGATTGATATATTGGCTGCTCGCTCGCTCAATCACTCCGTATCTTAACATTTTCTGGATCTCCTCTTCAACTTTGTCTTGATAGGCAATTGGTATAGGCCATCCCTTTTGGAAGAAGGGTGTGTTGTCCGTGATACGTAGTTCATGTTCATATCCATGAATTCGGCCTGGTTCTTCTCGGAATAGATTTCTATTTTTCATTAATATTTTAGTTAATTTTTCTTCGTTTCTGTATTTATATTAGTTAACTCTTCGACAGCTTCTTGAAAGTTAATAGATTCCTCATCGGCCGTTTCTTTATCCAAAGCGATCTGATGTATATGTAGAATTTCATTAGTATCCTCTACATTTTTCTTATAATTTCTATTTTTAATATGCATTACATTTTGCTGGAAATCTATAGTACACTCACCTTCCTTCAACATATTTATTCCTAGTATACAGTCTTTATTCAGTCCAGGGATGATAAAAAATACTAAGTCAAATTTATAATTATCAATCTTAGCTTTTAAAAGTACTTGTTTTCGTATTAATTTTGATTTATGTCCGAATGTACCTTTTATATTGGTATTCGATTAGTTTAATAGCTCGATTCTACCTAATTTATCTTTATTATGGTTGAACCACGTTTCGGCAATGCCGTTTAATTGACTCCCCGAATAAATTAGTGCAGTTACTTCTACATTCTTTAATTTTATTTTTATTTCCGGACATTTATTGTACGGGAAATTAGTGGTTTCTTCTTCTTCATCCATTTTAGCCAATTCTTCACGAATATCAATATAATCTAATGCTACGTCTAACTGGTTATTTATTTTTCCACTAGCTAAGTATTGTTGCCGCGACAGTGGGTTGGCTGGTCGTTTTTTGTACGTGATTCTTGTGAAGGGCCAGGTTGTTGACGCTCAATTGTTACTGTGTTGACAATGGGCTGTTTTGTTCCCCTATCCTCTGTACCAAACGTTTGTTTATTGCGCCACCCAGGTCTGTGACCCTCGTGTTCAGTCTCCACTTTCATACCCTTCGTTTTATGATAGCCACTGTTAATATGTCTTCCACCGTTGTCAACCGTTGTCTGTTGTGGCTGCCGATACGATCCTCTCATTTCTCGTTGCTGAATGGTAGCAAACTCATTTAATAAGCTTTCAAATTGATCTACTTGTTGGACGTCTCTAGTTATGATGGCAACTTCTATTTCCTTACCATAGTGGCGTGCAAGTTTGCGAATTAGATGCTGGTCCGAGATTGGTGGGATCAGTTGTCTGCACTGTAGAATTTTATTCTCGAGATATTGCACCATAGTGAGTTTACCATTCGGATAATAACATCCGTACTCCAAGCTGTCCCGGATGTTTTCTTGAATTTGTTGACTCCAGAATTTCTTGGTAAACGCCTCCTCGAATTGTTCAAACGTATGTATTTGGGATTGTACGATTCTCCACCATACTGTTGCTTCACCCTCTAGATGCCTGCTAATCCACTTAATACCTCCGCTGGGGTAATATATTTCTTTAACCTCTTTTAATTCTTTTAGAAATTCCATGGGGTAGGCGTCTCGTCCGTTGTACCGTACCTCCTTTAACTGTTCTTGGTTAGCCACAATAGTATTTTGGTTGTTTACCATTACTCTTCACTCCAACTCTGTTAATTTTCGTTTTAATTGCTCTTGATCTTCTTTCATCTCGTCGATGCGTCGACCCTTTTCTTCAGCTAATTTTCTTAATTGTTCTTCCATTTCTTCTTTGTTTACGGTAGAAATATTTCTGACTTCTTCTCGGACGACCTCTTTCGTTGTTTTTATTTCTCTTCTCACTTCCTGATTGATTCGATTTAAATTTTCACTTAAGTTTTTAGTAGTTTTTTGTATTTCACACTTAAATTTTTCACTTTGTTGCTGTACCACCTCGCCAAAATTATGCTCAGTCTTATTCAATTCTTCACGCCATGTTTTATTCACTATTTGAATATCACCAACTAATTTGTCATGCAACGTGTTCATATCGTTTTTTATCACCTCTCTTAACTTAGTGTGCTTTACTGTAATATCCTTAATAGCTACTTCTAATTTATTCTGATTTACTTCAACTTTTTCTTCTAATTTCTTCTGATTTACTTTAACATCTTGAATGTCTTCTCGTATCTTCTTATTGTCTTCTTGTAATTTATTCAGACTTATTTCTAATTTATTCTGTAATTTCTTGTTATCTTCTTTCATCAATTCGTATAGCATTTGCAGCTCACTTTTTGGCTGTCGTCCTTCTGCCCTTATTTGTTCCTTCTCCGTCTGTGGTACTGTCACACTTACTTGTTCAACTTTTGCGCGTGGTCCTTCTGCCCTTATATTTTCAATATCTGTTCTGATTTCTTCCTCCATCATTGCTATGACTTGAGGATCTCCCATTTGGTTATATATCTCCATCTCTTCGCTCTCTGCAGCTCTCCTTGGTGCTTGTGTTTCTTCTTCACTGGCCATTGTCGTACAAGGTGTTTCTTTTTCCATTTTGCGTGCCTTACTTCGCGTCAACATATACCGTATATATTCGAACCGTGACTAAGCAACTGTAGTTACAATTACTAGCCCTATGTTCTTAATGTCTACTCTATTTATTAATACTTTTATTTTATTTCTAATTCTCAGTTTAGTTAACTTATTTAACTCAATTCATTCATCTGCCTTTTCGACAAATCTAAATTTAGATTTTGCTACACGAGTTGGGCGACAAATATAAAGAATTTTTACTTGGGGTGGTTAAACAAGTAATAGATTAATAATTAAAAAATCACTTACTGCCAAAATGTTTCAATTTCCCGGGCGCCACCTCATATCTACAAGGGTGTGGATATAAAGGATTCATTTGCCAAACACACAACAACAAATATTATGTCTAATGCTTATTTAATTAATTAAGTTGTAGCAAATTACAAATATAACACTCTGTATGGATATTTCCTTAAGTAGAATCACTTCTCTTATCTTAACAATGAGTATCTCTGAAATCGCGATTAATTAACATTTAATAATTTTTTAACACTTATAATTGTAAATTATAATCTACAATTGTATTTGGCAAATTTACATTACTGTTTAGATATGATTTTTTAAGAATTTACTAATTGACGTTTTATTTCGCTTCAGTCGAATGCAGAGCACTGAGAGGCAGTTCTCAAGGTTAATTAATTATTAGTGTGAGTTCTTTGACTTGAATGAATTGAGTTTATTGACTTAACTCTAAAGTACCATTAGTTTGAGAGCGTTGATTATTCGTAGTTCATACTCTCGGTGACATCATGTGGTCCTCTGTGTTTAGTAGTTGCTGGTCTCCGTAGTCGTTGTAGATTACGTATCCCTTCGCGGTCACTGCGCCTCACGATCACTGTTTAATTATTGAAGAATTCTCGAACTGTTCACTTTTCACGGCACTCGTATTGTGTTGAATAAGAGTGTCCTTAATTGATGTTGGTAAAGTTCATGTATAATGTTTTTTAAAGTAGTTGTTTAGATTGCTGATTTTATGTCTAATGTATCTGTTGTAGAATATGCACTGAGTCTCTCTGTTGATGTGTTCTGTATTATATAAAAGCTGCTGTAATGTTTATAGTTTCTTGTGAATTATTTGTAATTGTAGAATGTCTGTTAATTGAATTTGTCTTCACTTAGTATTGTACTGTGTATCCGTATTCTCCGACACTTTGTTTAAATTACGGTGAAGTTAATTAATTGTAAAGTCTGTTTTACATGTTGACTTCGCGTGATATTACTTTATACTAATAGTCTGTCGAACGCGATTAACTGTTCAACTCTCTTGCTATGAGTTTATAATTTAGTGAGAATTATAACAACGAGTTTCGTACGATCTTTCGTATTCACTTCATTGTTCACTTTGAGAAATTGAATGTTCGCACTGAAATAACCGTTCTCAAGACTCTAGATATGCGCACTTCTGAAATTGTGTCGAACGCTTGTAGTTGTTCACGCTTATGTAATGAATCGATGACTAAACATTGTTACCGAGTTAAGATGACTCGTGGTGATCACTTTGTAGATGACTGCCGTTTTTCTGTTCTGAGATCTACCAAGTAAACTCTCCTCCCGCCTACTTCTGCTGAATCTTCCATCTGCTTGGATACTCTTATTGGTTCTTTAGCCAGTGTGACAAATTGTATATTCGTCATTGGTTTTCGAGTATCTCTGCTTTACACGTGATTCTCTTGTCGAACTACCATTCGTCCTGATTGTTCCTACAGCCGTTTTCTCTATTTACTAGGAATCTCATTCAAGCACTCCAGAATTCGTGAGTTTCACTTTCCCCTTGTAAATCAGGCGACATTTCTTTGTCTCTCGTGGCCGTCTCCTAGTGTCCAATTTCTGTTACGCTTTGACATAGATACAATACTGGTATTGTTCGATCTGCTGCACCATTGTTTATCTTCAAGTTGCACTCTGGCTTTGTTTTGAGTCTGGAACGAATCTTCCTTTGTAATCACGACTTTCGTCAAATTTCTACGTTGCAATTGTTCTGGCATCTAATGTTGTACCGTATCGAATTGACAAACTCTTTGTTTTCAGTCTGTTTCAAAGTTTTAAAAAGGGTAGATTGGTTTATTGGGGGTTATGCCTTTCTTCACTCAGAGCAGCTGCCTGATGCGAAATACAACGTCTCACATACATCTAGTAAGTGTCACTCTTTTTGTCAAACAATTAACTTTACAGCCGTAACACATCAAGCTGTCTGTAGGTTACAATGCCAAAAGGACAGTCTTACAAACTTTCCCTTCACACACCCTCACATACTTCTTTGTCAAATATAACTGCTAGTACACATTATTTTTAGCTATTATTTACTACTTGTACAATTTTATAAATATTTTCAAAAATAAACGTTACAGCCTGTACAAAGACAGACCACTCTTTACATGCTATGTAAAGAAAAAACTTCTAAGGCAAATAAAGTTGTCTATTCTATCTGTCTGTCTCCCTCTATCTCCCTCCCTATCTATCTAATTTTATATTTATCTACTGGGTTACACTTACAAATCTATTTTTTGTTAGGAAATATTAAAGTAATCACGACCACTTTTATGACAGTGAAAATGGTCGCTCATTGTTGAAACCTATGCCACCCACGTTGGGCAACACAAGAATATTCAACTATGATGGTAAAAATAAGCGGGTTATGATAATAAGGTGTGATCACGGTGTGTGAATAGTACATCTCTAGAACAATTAACAGCGTCTATGAAGGATACCAAAATCGAAAAGCGACTGATTTAAATAGTATACATATAAACCTGTTAAAATTTGGAGGAATAATATATCATTTGCACCTGCTGAATTTCGTTTTAAGTACTTTGAATTTCATGAAGTACCCATAGAGTGGTTAATAGAAAAAGTTGTTTCATTATATAAAAAGAGGGATAGAGTGAAGTTAATAAGAATAGAGATATAAATCTCCTAGATACAACATACAAGCTTTACGCTAGACAGATTACAATATATGTTGTCTGCACTCGTATCAGAAGAGCAGATAGGCTTCAGAAAAGAAAGGTCTTGTAAAGATGCTATCTTCATCCTGAAGTAAATAATGGAAAAAAGTAGATGCAAATGTAATTTATAAATTAATTTAGCGTTTATAAACATATAAAAAGCGTTTGCTAATGTTAATTAGACTTTGATACAAACAGTTTTTGAAGAAGACGAATTCCACGATATTTGATAGCGTCCCTGCAATGTTTATACAGTGGAACTATTTTGTTACATTGGATTTGAAGACTAAAGACATTTTACAAACAATGCGGTTAGATAGGGGTATCATTGTCACGCAATAATTACTAATTATTAATTAACACGCAACGGTATTATAATTAATTTACGCAGTACAATAATTCAATTTTGTACAAATTTTAAAATAGGTAAATAACAAAATTTTAAATATAAACAACTTCCAGCCTAATAAAATATAATAGCAAAAATTGAATTCAAGGATTAAATATAAAACGTACACTGCGAACAAAGATAAGTTAAAGAGAGGTTAAAGCATTCTCGCAAAATAATAGAAACCGTTCTGAAAGAGATGCTCAGGAGATTTCAAATAGACCTAACTCTGATTTGATAAGAAATAATACACGTCGCTTATTTGTAAATTTGTGAGTATGAGTGACTTAGAGAGGGTGGGGAGCGATAGAGATAGACTGACAATCCTTGTGTGTGGGGGGAGGGAGAGTGTTCGTTTATGTCCGACTTTATGTTCTAGTTCAGAAAAATCTATGAAAACAGGTAACATTGGAGACTTAATAATTACATAATGTAATATTTAACAATGCAATCTCTAGAATTATTGTTAATTGTAATTTATTATTCGACAGTACAACCTTTGTTGAAACAAAACGTATGACAAATGAATCTTCCTTTAATATTTTAACCTTACATAAGACAAGAAGTAGATTGCCAATAAATTAGATCTTAAAAATAAATAGAAAAGTTTTGTCAACAAAGCAAACACATAGAAAGCCGAAAGACACAAAACACGCTATTGTAAATAACATTCAAAACGGGAACAGCAAAATTGTCTACAACGTAAAGAAGAAAAAAGTAAAACAATTGAGTACTATTAAAAAAATAATCTCCACAAAATTCTGAAAATATATGGTATGAAATTGTAAATTACAATAGAAGGGAAAGCTAAATAAAACCTATTAATTTAGTAAATTTATAGTAGTTTAGTAAAAAGGAAACCAGTAATAAAAACAACAACTAAAAACTTCGCTTTAGGTGTCAGTAAAATGTAAAAATATCCGGATTCAATTTTGTTATGCAAAGTTTGTGAAGACTATATAATTGAGATTCATTAAGACTTTATTAACTCCTTATGTCTGCGGTTCAGATAATACAAATATTCTTCTTCACAGTTGATTATAAAAATAATAAAAGATAACTTGCTATTTCCACAGTTGCGCCTCATAATTTCTTTCACAACACTTTTTTTATTACGGCTCCTAATGCTACACTTGAACTATCGGTCTGTACGATAAATGGTTTACTGAAATCCGCTAACTGCAATACAGGTGGGGATATAATACTTTCTTTAAGTGTTTCAAACGCTTCTTGATGTTGAGTAGTCCACTCGAATTTCGTTCCTTTCTTTCTTAAGGCATTCAATGGGGCTGCTATATCTGCTAAGTGGGGTATATACTTATGAAAATAATTAATCATACCTAAAAATCTAGCTATACCTTTGACTTCTCTGGGAGGTAAAAATTCTCGGATTGCGCGTGTACGTTCGGGATCGATGGTAACCTTACCTTCGGCTGATACTATGTGACCTAAAAATGAGAATTGTTTCACTGCGAAATTAACTTTACTAGGGTTTACGGTCAGTCCGGCTTTCTTTAACCGGGAGAATACTTCACGCAAGTGATCAATATGTTGATCCATTGACTCACTATATACTACTATATCGTCGAGATAATGATATACAAATTTAAATTTAACATCATGGAAAATTTTTTCTAACAGTCGACTGCATACTGAACTTCCTTGTGATATACCGAATGGTACTCTCGTAAATTGATATAGATTAAATGGGACAGCAAAAGCAGTTAAATGTTTTGATTCCTCAGCTAGTGGAAGTGGAATTTGATGGAATGCTTGGTTAAGATCCATTATGGTGAAGATTTTCGCTTTTGTAAAATAGTGAAACGCACTGTGTATGTCTGGCAGTGGTATCGATTCAAATTCTATACTCTTATTTAGTTGTCTATAATCCACGACTAGTCTATGTTTGTCAGTTCCTTTTGGTACTAGGAATGCAGGCGATGAATATGGAGACGTTGATGGTTCAATGACGTGCTGGTCAAGGAGTTTGTTAATGTGGTTTCTCATGATTTCCATCTTGGGCGGAGATAGTTTGTATGGGTGGAGTCGTATTACTTTGTTGTCACTAAGATTTATTTTATATTCAATTAAATGAGTTAATCCTAACTTGGGGGTGAGTACAGCAGAAAAATCTTTTATTAACTTTTGGATTCTTAGTCTCTCATTTCCTTTTAAATGACTTAGACTCGATTCATTAGGCTCTGAATGAATATTTGCGGTTTCACTAACAGTGTCGTTACTTAATTCGGAGTCGAACTGATATTTTTGAGTACGATCAAATCTGAAAAAATATTGTTTTGCATATATATCAAGGATTAAAGCAGTTTTTCTTATAAAATCCGCGCCTAATATTAAGTTCTGTCCTAACTCTTCAGCTACTAGTATGGGAATGTACCAAGTAAAATTCTGAATTTTTAATTTCACCGTAATACTGTGAGATATCTTTAGGTTTTGTTTATTTGCGGTGGTACACTTTATGTTCACCATTTGGCTACGTTTAATCAGTTTATGATTAGCTAATAAGGTGGCTAACTGTTTACTAATTATACTACGGGTAGATCCTGAATCAATTAAACCAAGGGTTTTCGTTGCTCCAAGGTCTATCTGTACATAGGGTAGTTGGCATATACTTGTTTTACATGCACCAATAGAGTTGCACTTCTCGATAAATTTTGTTAAATAAGGATCTCTGCGTTTATTTTTACTCATCTTTATTTGACGCTTAGTATTGTTGTTACCTTTCCTTCTGGTGCTTCGGAAGACGTAGGATTTTCGGTCTTCCAGCTTCACACATTTTTTGATTGGTCGGTTTTCTGTAGATAACGCTTTTGTTTACATAACTTGCTAATATGTCCGGCCTTTCCACAGTTATAACATCTTCTTTCCTCACTTACTTCGCTCGTAGGTTGTCGGGATTTTGGTTTAGAGTATGAAACATGGGGATAGTTTTGGGTTTTATGTGTACTTACGAATCGCTTATCGCGGTAGTTTCGGGTATCATTTCCAATAGGTCTAGTTTGGAATGAATTTCTTTGTTGACTCTGGGACATAGAAACACTTCTATTCTGGTCAGAATACCAGACGTCGGACGAATGTATACAACATAGTTCTAGTTCCGTAAAAGTTGTAGGTGGCTTCACGAGTGCTAGTCGAGATCGCTCCTCGGGGGATAGTCTTACTATGATATTGTCTACTAACTGTTGTTCACTCCATTTAACTTGTAACAATAAAGCAGATTCTCTTACTTCAGAAATATAATGAGCTAGTCTCTCGTATGTACCTTGTGCACGAAGTACTAAGTTTCGCTTCAATTCTTCGTAGATACCGGTGGGAATGAAATGTCTTATTAGTGTGGTATGAAGTTCTTCTACCGATTGATTATACCTTAGGGATTCTAACACTCTATCTTTTAATGGAGATCTACACTTAGGTAAAATAACTTGCAAAATCCGGTTATCTCTTAGTTGTTGCAGTTCCTTTAATTCTAAGATATGTTTGATAAAATTAAGGAGCTTTGTAATATTCAGTCCATCAGTGATTTGTATATTGGACAAAATACTTTCTACAGGGTGGGTTATTTTTCCATAGAGCTCGGGAGTTAAATTTATTTGGCTCATCATTCTAGGATTTTCCGCAGGTTGATTAGTCCGCGAATGAGAAGGTAATTCGTAGGTATGGGTCATATTTTCTAGTTCATTAGGGAGTGACGTAACGTTTACTGCTTGAATATTTACTTGACTACCACTTAACCGTTCCTTGAATGGATCTATATTGGATTCCTGCAGAATCTGAATTTTTGCAGTACCGTTTGGTTGTTCTTGAGTCGCCGATTGGGTACGTGAAATATTTAATTTCGTCATTGCTTCTTCGATTTCGTCTAATCTAAACAATTCGGATCGTCTACGTAATTCGCGTATTATCTCAGGTAATTGTTTTAATGCTTCGTCGGCGAATTTTTTTACATCAGGAGGGATACCTTTATCACCGGGCCAGGTCAACAAATTGGTGATACGACGGTATAGATACTCAATTCTTTGGGTGGTGCGTAATATTACTGCGGGGGATTTTTCATCACGCAGGGTTTGTGCGTACGAAGTTAGTTCTGTATACTTACGATAACACGTTTCTTTTTCGCTATTGAAATCTAAAACACTCAAACGACTTAATAATGAAGGTTTGTCCGGTTTATTTTCGCGTAACGTCTTGCGAAGTTCCGCGACAGTTACATTAGAGTAGGGGAGACCACGCCATAATGCTTCATATGTTAATTCGTCTTTCAACAAGAAATCGGGGTTAAATTGAGTCATTTTTGTTAATAACCACTTTAAACACACGACGTATTACGAACGACAAATCTTATGTCACTTACTTTACTTCGTTTTCTCAATGTTTAAAAATAGAAAACATTAATTCATTTAAACACATACACATATATCTTATTTCATATTAAGCTTTGGGATGTAATCTTATCTTAATTAATCAACATAACTTATTTCACAACAATTAAATTCTCAGTATTGACATATATAATTAATTAAAACAAAACGATAATACTATTTTAGTAGAGAGAAATTTCATATACGGAAAGTTCATTGATTTAACAAACAGCACAAAGAATCAGCTGTTTTGGGGTGTCGTCTAGTTGCATAGGGTAGTAATTCAGAACAATACAAAAACAGGAAAGAGCTTGTCTAACGTGGCTTTGTTTGCTTTAGGGAGGAGGGGTTATGAATGAGATGGGTTCTTACAAAGGGGAGAGTTTACATTCCTCAACACATATTTAACATGAACCAACTGGCTTGGAATTGACTTGTTTGGAATGGTTTCCCTACCAGCTATTACTTGCTTAACACGGCAAACTCGCGATACTAATATTATTATTATATAATTAAAATTTTACTCATTTATTTATTTATTTTTTTTTTGAGTGAATAAATTAATGTTTGTCCTTTTTTTTATCGTTAACGACTTATAAACTTACACAACAACAATTACATAATTATGTTGAAATTTTCTGTACGTGACACTCTGTAAACAATTTTTTTTTTACCAAGTAAATTACACAATTTTAAATTCAGCAGAGTGGCGCAATTTTGTGCCGCCCCTAGGCAAGACAACACAAAAATCGGGAACTAGTTTAATTATTTACCAGTAAACTAAACCAGCTGCCGTTGTTAGTAAAACTCTTACTAACAAATTACAAAACAAGAGTGATATAGGAAACTGACAAGGTTTGCATAAACTTATTCACTCACTAGGTATTAGCTAAAACATCTCTTTATTGCTATTGAAATATTAATCAAACATTATTCCTGATTTTAAAGAAAGTTATTTTAGTAAATAGTGCTTTTACTGCTTCAAAGATCTTAATTATATTATTCTTGTTATATATCAAAAATTTATTCATATAACTGTTACTTTTAATACCACGGATCCGGGTCTCACTTTTCTCAAAATTATTAATTTATCAATATATACATTACGGTTACTATTACTCCTTACAAAATTACAAAATATACAAATCTGATAATTTGTTCATTACATTGCGAAAGTTCTTTAAAGTTCTTTGTTACTTCTTATTAAGGGAAATTTACAAAAGTTGTGGTTTGATATCACCTGAGGTTGTTGTTGTATTCTTGGGACATCTCCAGTCGTCTTCTACGGGTTGAGTACGTTGTTCTCGGTGTATCTACATCGGGTTGGTTTTTTAGTTAACTTGAAGCTCTCGAAGATAGGTTGTTTACTTGAAGTTCCAAATGTTGTAATTTCACTTTTCTTAGTGCAGATTCTTGTAGTTCACATTTTCTTTATTTTAATTACAGTTATAGTTCTCACTTTGCAGTACTACAGTCTAGTAGTTAACTATGTTACACTTACATTTGATTTTGTTTTTAAGACATGTGTTGGCTACCTTTTTCTATTTTATTTATATATTTTCTCACAAACTCTAGACATTACATTATTCACAATAACAAGATTTCACGCTGGATATACTTCTAGAGAACATACACATACGTATATGTGTACAACACCAAAACTCACGTCTACTCATTGCGACGTTCTACGGCCGAATGCGCGTACGGTTTAGGGGAGAGGGCTCAGTCAGCTAGTGCGTATTTACGCGCTAAGAAAATAGTTCGTACTTTTCCTATTATTATTTATTCATTAATTAGAAGATAAATACTTTATGTTTATTTTAATATGACTTAGGGATTTCTTTATTTCTCTAGTCGCACTTTTAATTATTTAAGTAATTATTATTATTATTCACTACTTAATACTTTTCTTGGCGTGTTGGTACTGGAAGGTTTCAAGTTGATTCAGGAATCTGGGTATAGGTAAGGGTGTATGATACTCTTAATTATTAAAATTAAAAAATTTTAATCTGTGCGAATTTTAATACATTTAAAATCGTCACAAAATTTATCGAACTTTTAGCTTAAACCCACACATTATCTATGCACGTGTCACTGTCGTAAGCCAAATGATTCGACCATTCCTAGCATTCTGAAAATCAGTATCATTTTTTAAGTAAAAATTTTGAGCAGATCTGTGTCTGACGGACTACAAACAGAAAATGTTGAAATAAAACAACCTTTTCTGTACAAACGATAAAAAATTCTTTAAAATCTTGACACAAAAGGAGGATATAATTTCAGTTTTTCAGCATTCTTTTGTTTTATAATTAAAAAATTATCCTCCTTTCGTTGCACAAAAGCTTCCTTTAAAGTTTTGATAATGTTAAATACATCTATAACTGCTTTAAGCTGTTTAATGGATTCACTGGAAAAACATATGGCTAGCAAAATGCAAAAAGATTTAAATCATACTTTCTATTTAGCTGATGTAATCATTCGTTTATTTGGCACAAACACAACGGCACAAAATTTAATGAACACACTGAATTTTTTAGCAACATAAGTAGAAACGTCCGCTTCTGTGCAAAACCTTTCTATACCTACTGTTGCAAATAGGGGTGAATGTAGTAAAGTACATACAGCAATAAAACCATTTTACTAAAATCATGTAAGGTACATAATGAAAAAAGAAACAAAAAACAGAAATAACAATTTAGTCTTCGTAATAAACTTACTGGAAGTACTATTTTAGTATAAAAGGAATGAGATGACAAAGAATGTGAAACTTACGTCAACTCAAAATATAAATAACGTGAAAGTTACAACTGCGAACAATAAAATTGCACTCAATTGGCTCGCTGGAGAACCGTAACATTGGTAGGAAACAAAAGTATGATCCAAAAAGAGAAAAAAGAAGCTTTCAGCAACCATTAATATGATACGAAAGGTATCATAAACAGAGAAAGAGAGATTTCTTAAAAAATATTCTTATCTGAACATATCCCGTATTTTTTAACTAACTGAACCAGTGATGTGTCAGAGAGTAGGACGCCACGCTTGGCAGTTTAAACATTTGATAAAACAGTGACAATCCAAAAGTCGGTAGACTAATACACAGAGTTTAGAAGTGATAGTGTAACAGTTGGAAGCCCAATACAAGCAGTCGAACAGGGACCGTCTAGCAGTCGGGTGTCACCATGAGAACACGCACAATACTTTAGATCTGAATATCTTATTTCAGTGAACATTGTACTATGAAAGACAGTTTCAATGAAGGCGCCGTGCGATACATCGAATTGCAAGAAACGAGAATGTGAACAACGTTAAAACACAGAGTATAAAGCGTGCAAAGTGGAACGTTACTGGAAGACCAATCGGTCAGGGAGGACAACAGGAACCCACATCAATGAAGAAAGTCATCTTTATGCAGCCGTCCAGCTATGAGCATTCCCAGCTGATCCCAATGGAGATGGACAAACAACAAATGCGGTATGTCTTAGGTCTGTACTCGCCCACAATATATAAAAGAACCTACTTAAAGCGTAGAGTTTACGTTAATCCAAGCAAAAGTCAGTAACGAGAAATACAGGATATAATACGAGAATAATTTAGGAAAGAATAATGTATTTTAATTTTTTATTTAAACGAAGAAGATTTTAACTATTATATTTGTAAACGTTGCACAATTCGCGTAGATGATAAACTTAAAATAAGAGGAAACCTTTAGACCTACACAGATCAATTAATGACGCTACAGGATATATTTTGTTACAAGTATGTTACTATGTCTACAATTTATATAAGTCTACAGTTGAATATAGTATATGAATATCATTATATGTGATAAGATAATTATAATTAATTGTACATTTATTTGTGTGTGTGTGTGTGTGTATTATATATATATATAGGGATAATAGGGTTGCTACAGCTAGTGCCGTCTCCCTTCCGTCAACCTGGCTTTCCAATTCTCCCATGTTCCCATTGTCCTTCCTCAGGTCCTATACGTTGCATAGATTCATCCACTTCTAGATTCATTTACAGATACAGATTCATTTATTTGTAATTCCAGGAAATCATATATAAATTTTATGTAGTTGCGCGCACACATTAACACCATAAATTTAAACAATAGCAAAACAAAGGATAATTCCATGCAGATGGCTAATAATTGTTTCCTTTACTGATTAAAACATTTTCCCTACTTCGTTTGCTTCAGCTACTTCTTAATCAAGAACTTCTTTATTACTGACCTTGTCGTTCCACTGAAACATTCTAAAGCTTTGTGTAACTCTGCGTGACATTGCATAGCCTTCTCCTTTCATTGTTAACTCAATAATAGAAAAAGGAATAAGTCTTTTTTCATGAATTACATTAATCTTTGTAATCTGTAATCTTTGTAACGTCGCCTAAGGAGGTGTATGATATGCAGAAAATTATCTTTGTAGTGTGTCAATTTATTAACACGAAAAACAAAATACAAATAGTATGTGTGTGTGTGTGTCTCCTCTCTCTCTCTCTCTCTCTCTCTCTCTCTCTCTCTCTCTCTCTCTCTCTCTCTCTCTCTCTCTCTCTCTCTCTCTCTCTCTCTCTCTCTTTCTGTCACACACACACGTGCGAGCACACAGACACAAATTCGAAACAGCACACGTCAGTCGTATCTATTTGATTTGAATACAATCAAATGATATTCCTGAAAAAAATCTGTATCCTTTTTTGATGATCGATGAAATTTACAGTTGAATGGCCTCAGACGAGTGGAAACGAACGTTCCCTCGGGAACGCGACACATACTAAGCCTCCCCACACTTCCAAAATGTGGCAAAATATTGCCACCGTACTGCGTATTTTATTCATAACATTTTATTTGTATCGTGTGTGCGCGTGTATGTGTGAAGGGTAGACGTTTGTCACTACTGCCGTAGCGATGCAAAAGCATGTTAGACCAACTGTTAAAATCTAATTTGTTATAAATCGCGTAAGGCAATATGTGAGTAATGAGTAATGTGGCGTAAATATAAATATCCAGTTAGTGGCGTTAACTGCTCGTATACAGACACGGACAACGGCGACAGTCAGTTAGTTCGTGCTTATATTTAACAGGCGAGTGGAGTGCTAAACGTGTCGTACGTGTTAAAAGTTTTTTATCATCCTTTTTTCATGCCCCATTTTCTAATCACCGTTCACTCATCTACTTGTTAACCAGCCCCTGCCTTTAGGATATCTAGTAGTTTCGAGACTTTCCACGTATTTGGATAATGAATATCCACACATTATTGTTTGAACTTTATTGTAAGCCTTATAAAGAATTTTTACTTGGGGTGGTTAAACAAGTAATAGATTAATAATTAAAAAATCACTTACTGCCAAAATGTTTCAATTTCCCGGGCGCCACCTCATATCTACAAGGGTGTGGATATAAAGGATTCATTTGCCAAACACACAACAACAAATATTATGTCTAATGCTTATTTAATTAATTAAGTTGTAGCAAATTACAAATATAACACTCTGTATGGATATTTCCTTAAGTAGAATCACTTCTCTTATCTTAACAATGAGTATCTCTGAAATCGCGATTAATTAACATTTAATAATTTTCTAACACTTATAATTGTAAATTATAATCTACAATTGTATTTGGCAAATTTACATTACTGTTTAGATATGATTTTTTAAGAATTTACTAATTGACGTTTTAATTCGCTTCAGTCGAATGCAGAGCACTGAGAGGCAGTTCTCAAGATTAATTAATTATTAGTGTGAGTTCTTTGACTTGAATGAATTGAGTTTATTGACTTAACTCTAAAGTACCATTAGTTTGAGAGCGTTGATTATTCGTAGTTCATACTCTCGGTGACATTATGTGGTCCTCTGTGTTTAGTACTTGCTGGTCTCCGTAGTCGTTGTAGATTACGTATCCCTTCGCGGTCACTGCACCTCACGATCACTGTTTAATTATTGAAGAATTCTCGAACTGTTCACTTTTCACGGCACTCGTATTGTGTTGAATAAGAGTGTCCTTAATTGATGTTGGTAAAGTTCATGTATAATGTTTTTTAAAGTAGTTGTTTAGATTGCTGATTTTATGTCTAATGTATCTGTTGTAGAATATGCACTGAGTCTCTCTGTTGATGTGTTCTGTATTATATAAAAGCTGCTGTAATATTTATAGTTACTTTATACTAATAGTCTGTCGAACGCGATTAACTGTTCAACTCTCTTGCTATGAGTTTAAAATTTAGTGAGAATTATAACAACGAGTTTCGTACGATCTGTCGTATTCACTTCATTGTTCACTTTGAGAAATTGAATGTTCGCACTGAAATAACCGTTCTCAAGACTCTAGATATGCGCACTTCTGAAATTGTGTCGAACGCTTGTAGTTGTTCACGCTTATGTAATGAATCGATGACTAAACATTGTTACCGAGTTAAGATGACTCGTGGTGATCACTTTGTAGATGACTGCCGTTTTTCTGTTCTGAGATCTACCAAGTAAACTCTCCTCCCGCCTACTTCTGCTGAATCTTCCATCTGCTTGGATACTCTTATTGGTTCTTTAGCCAGTGTGACAAATTGTATATTCGTCATTGGTTTTCGAGTATCTCTGCTTTACACGTGATTCTCTTGTCGAACTACCATTCGTCCTGATTGTTCCTACAGCCGTTTTCTCTATTTACTAGGAATCTCATTCAAGCACTCCAGAATTCGTGAGTTTCACTTTCCCCTTGTAAATCAGGCGACATTTCTTTGTCTCTCGTGGCCGTCTCCTAGTGTCCAATTTCTGTTACGCTTTGACATAGATACAATACTGGTATTGTTCGATCTGCTGCACCATTGTTTATCTTCAAGTTGCACTCTGGCTTTGTTTTGAGTCTGGAACGAATCTTCCTTTGTAATCACGACTTTCGTCAAATTTCTACGTTGCAATTGTTCTGGCATCTAATGTTGTACCGTATCGAATTGACAAACTCTTTGCTTTCAGTCTGTGTCAAAGTTTTAAAAAGGGTAGATTGGTTTATTGGGGGTTATGCCTTTCTTCACTCAGAGCAGCTGCCTGATGCGAAATACAACGTCTCACATACATCTAGTAAGTGTCATTCTTTTTGTTAAACAATTAACTTTACAGCCGTAACACATCAAGCTGTCTGTAGGTTACAATGCCAAAAGGACAGTCTTACAAACTTTCCCTTCACACACCCTCACATACTTCTTTGTCAAATATAACTGCTAGTACACATTATTTTTAGCTATTATTTACTACTTGTACAATTTTATAAATATTTTCAAAAATAAACGTTACATTGTCCTTAAATTTTTATTACTTGATGGCGTGTAACAACATCAAATAATAAAATTTGTGCCCTTTTTTTTTAATTAATTATGTAAATTTTAATTAATTAAGTAAAATATCTAATGAGTTACATTTATTGCTAGTGATCTAATCCCTTTAACGGGTTCGAGTACGTTCAACTTGGTTTGTTTACGTTCGAAACTGTCTACAGTGTACCCTTGTGTCTGGGCTGAGATTTATGACCTCTCCCATTCATCCCCTGTCACTCTCTCATTCACACCTTGTTACTTGGCAAAGGGTCCTACTAGCGGTTTCACTTTTTCTGTTTGCTATTCTACCCTAATACAATTGTTTACAATCCTACGCACTACCATCCATTCAGACCACTTATCTTCCTAACATATCATAATATAGAATTAACAACTATCTAATTCATTATGTACATCTGTTTACATATAATTATTCACCTAGATACTATTACTGTTCTTTCTTACTTTCTATTAGTTAAATATCCACTTATATATATTTTTCATTTGTCAATAATTTTCTACTTGCAAATGCATACAACAACAACAACAAATTCATAATATCATATTAATTATCACTTAGTTCTTATCATTACTTTCATTGTTAGTCATTGTTCAATGTCTTTGTTTTGTTTTTCTTAGATATGCTTTTATTCCTATAAATAATATACAAAATATAAATGTTTACTCTGATATACATCGTCAGTTGATAACCTTACTCCGATTATTACTTTAAAATTTTACAATTATAATACATAACTTTATTATATCATATTTATTATATGAGTGCTACAATTTGCTTACTCACGTAACCGATCGTTACTAACGCATTATTTCCTTTTACTGCTCTTCTTGTCAGGTAATATATTGCTTTAGCTGTCGGACATTGAAATTTCCTCTTGTTCCTTTCTTCTCGTCCAAATATTCTAACGTATAAGTAGCTTTACTTCTTTGCTTCGCAACCCTATATGGTCCTTCGTACAGGTCGCAAAATTTCGCTATTATCTTATTCATTGCATCGGATATTGGACATGTTTTAACTAATACCAGGTCACCGATGGCGAATGTTGTTAGTTCTCTTTGGTTCATCTTATTTGCATGTCGCTCTCTCTTTTCTTTAATCCTTAAATAAATGTCTTCCGGCTTATAAGTAGTTGGTTCGGAAATCACACGTCTGTCAATAAATTTGGTCCACTCTCTGGTTGGTTTCTTTCCAAAGTGTGCCTCGATTGGACTCATCTCAATGTTACTATGGTATGTCTCATTTAAACAAATTTCAATGGCTTGGATATACTTGGCCCAATTTGAGTGTTTCTCTTTGACAAATACTCGAAATAAGTTGCCTAGTTGTCTGTTAGTTCTCTCGGCTCTATTTGTACAAGGGTTCCGAATAGCGGTAAACTTCGGTTTAATTCCTAGTTCTCGTAAACTCCTTGTCCATATATTAGTAGTGAATTGGGTCCCATTATCAGTGACAATTGATAACGGTTTTCCCCATGACGCTATATATTGTTTGAGTCTGTTTATGGTAGCACGAGTTGTAGCTCTTTTCAACGCATAAAGTTTGACGTACTTTGTAAAATTATCGATGATAACAAGAATGTATTTAACACCTCCAGTCGATGTAATTAGGGGTCCATAGTAGTCCATACTGATTAACTCCCCTTTCGTCTTTGGCAGCATCGGTATGGTTTCTCCTACATTATTCTTATGATGATCCTTACATCGCTGACATGTATCGCACTTAGTAATGATTTGATGTATCGTTTTGTTTATTCTGTCTCCAGTAAAGTACTCTCGAAAAAGTCTTTCGGTATTTGTACGCCGCAGTGTCCGTATACAAGGTGTAATTCTTGAATTAAATTTTCTTTCATGTTATTCGGTACATATATTTTCCATGACTTCTTGTCTTGTCGGTATAGGATATTTTTAACATATTGATATTTATTACTTAATTTAGAGTCTTCCTTACTTTCTAATTCACAAATAATTTTGTTCAATTTAGGATCTTGGCGCTGCAATTTCTCAATATTTTTTATATCCCTCATTATTTTCTTATCCAATTTCAAGGTAATACGATTAATTTCCATCTCTTCACTAAAACCGACATCACTGCTGTCCATAGCGTCCTCTGGGTTTCGGCTTAGTATGTCGGCTACAATATTTTCTTTGCCTTTACAATGCACAATGTCGAAATCGTATTCTTGGATGCTCAGTATCCAGCGGGTAATTCTAGCATTTGATAGGTGACATTTGTGTAGGAATGTGAGAGCTTTATTATCTGTTATGATTGTGAATCTATGTCCTAATAAGTATATCCGAAATTTCTTCAAACAATGTATGATACTCAGCAGTTCCTTCTCGGTGGTGTGATAGTTTAATTCAGCCCCTTTGAAAGTTCTGCTAGTAAAAGTTACGACGGCGATGCGTCCTTCGTCATCATATTGAAACAATTGCCCTCCTAGTGCGTAGTTGCTGGCATCCGTTTGTAAATAATATTGCTTCTTGAGATCTGGGTGTTTTAAAATTACAGTATCTATAAATAATTCTTTGACTACTTTAAATTGTCGGTCGTGCTGCTCCGTCCACTTGAAGTTGCGCTCCTTCTTTAACAATTGTATTAATAAAGAGGTTGTTTCAGCATATCGACTGGTAAATCTGTTATAAAAATTTGTAAGTCCTAAAAACCCTTTTAGTTGCTTTTGATTTCTTGGACGTGGAAAATTTTGGATTGCCTTTACCTTGTCTGGCATAGGACTAAGGCCTTCTACTGATAAACAGTAACCAAAATAATTAATGTCTCTACGGAAAAACTGTGATTTTTTTAAGTTCACTGTGATGTTTGCTTCGTATAAATTGGTCAATAATAGATCTAAATGTGTGAGGTGTTCCTCCAGACTGTTAGATAGACATAGGCAGTCGTCTACATATATTATCGTAAATTTCTTGACTGCATCTGACAACACAGTATCCAATCCTCTCGTCAGGCTGGCCAGACTTGTCTTTAATCCAAACGGTGTGACTGTGAAGCGGTAGGTCTTTCCTTTATATAGAAACCCGGTGAAGTCCCTGCATTCTCGCTTAAGTGGTACCTGCCAGAAGCTGGAGCGTAGATCGATCGATGACATATATTTTACTCCTCCGCAATTAGCAATGAGCTCGTTGATTGGTTGCGCCCCTTCGAAGTCAGGTATCATCACCTTGTTTAACTTCCTGGCGTCCAAACACAATCTTACGCTTTGGTCCTTTTTTTATAACTGTCACCATGGGATTGATATATTGGCTGCTCGCTCGCTCAATCACTCCGTATCTTAACATTTTCTGGATCTCCTCTTCAACTTTGTCTTGATAGGCAATTGGTATAGGCCATCCCTTTTGGAAGAAGGGTGTGTTGTCCGTGATACGTAGTTCATGTTCATATCCATGAATTCGGCCTGGTTCTTCTCGGAATAGATTTCTATTTTTCATTAATATTTTAGTTAATTTTTTCTTCGTTTCTGTATTTATATTAGTTAACTCTTCGACAGCTTCTTGAAAGTTAATAGATTCCTCATCGGCCGTTTCTTTGTCCAAAGCGATCTGATGTATATGTAGAATTTCATTAGGATCCTCTACATTTTTCTTATAATTTCTATTTTTAATATGCATTACATTTTGCTGGAAATCTATAGTACACTCACCTTCCTTCAACATATTTATTCCTAGTATACAGTCTTTATTCAGTCCAGGGATGATAAAAAATACTAAGTCAAATTTATAATTATCAATCTTAGCTTTTAAAAGTACTTGTTTTCGTATTAATTTTGATTTATGTCCGAATGTACCTTTTATATTGGTATTCGATTAGTTTAATAGCTCGATTCTACCTAATTTATCTTTATTATGGTTGAACCACGTTTCGGCAATGCCGTTTAATTGACTCCCCGAATAAATTAGTGCAGTTACTTCTACATTCTTTAATTTTATTTTTATTTCCGGACATTTATTGTACGGGAAATTAGTGGTTTCTTCTTCTTCATCCATTTTAGCCAATTCTTCACGAATATCAATATAATCTAATGCTACGTCTAACTGGTTATTTATTTTTCCACTAGCTAAGTATTGTTGCCGCGACAGTGGGTTGGCTGGTCGTTTTTTGTACGTGATTCTTGTGAAGGGCCAGGTTGTTGACGCTCAATTGTTACTGTGTTGACAATGGGCTGTTTTGTTCCCCTATCCTCTGTACCAAACGTTTGTTTATTGCGCCACCCAGGTCTGTGACCCTCGTGTTCAGTCTCCACTTTCATACCCTTCGTTTTATGATAGCCACTGTTAATATGTCTTCCACCGTTGTCAACCGTTGTCTGTTGTGGCTGCCGATACGATCCTCTCATTTCTCGTTGCTGAATGGTAGCAAACTCATTTAATAAGCTTTCAAATTGATCTACTTGTTGGACGTCTCTAGTTATGATGGCAACTTCTATTTCCTTACCATAGTGACGTGCAAGTTTGCGAATTAGATGCTGGTCCGAGATTGGTGGGATCAGTTGTCTGCACTGTAGAATTTTATTCTCGAGATATTGCACCATAGTGAGTTTACCATTCGGATAATAACATCCGTACTCCAAGCTGTCCCGGATGTTTTCTTGAATTTGTTGACTCCAGAATTTCTTGGTAAACGCCTCCTCGAATTGTTCAAACGTATGTATTTGGGATTGTACGATTCTCCACCATACTGTTGCTTCACCCTCTAGATGCCTGCTAATCCACTTAATACCTCCGCTGGGGTAATATATTTCTTTAACCTCTTTTAATTCTTTTAGAAATTCCATGGGGTAGGCGTCTCGTCCGTTGTACCGTACCTCCTTTAACTGTTCTTGGTTAGCCACAATAGTATTTTGGTTGTTTACCATTACTCTTCACTCCAACTCTGTTAATTTTCGTTTTAATTGCTCTTGATCTTCTTTCATCTCGTCGATGCGTCGACCCTTTTCTTCAGCTAATTTTCTTAATTGTTCTTCCATTTCTTCTTTGTTTACGGTAGAAATATTTCTGACTTCTTCTCGGACGACCTCTTTCGTTGTTTTTATTTCTCTTCTCACTTCCTGATTGATTCGATTTAAATTTTCACTTAAGTTTTTAGTAGTTTTTTGTATTTCACACTTAAATTTTTCACTTTGTTGCTGTACCACCTCGCCAAAATTATGCTCAGTCTTATTCAATTCTTCACGCCATGTTTTATTCACTATTTGAATATCACCAACTAATTTGTCATGCAACGTGTTCATATCGTTTTTTATCACCTCTCTTAACTTAGTGTGCTTTACTGTAATATCCTTAATAGCTACTTCTAATTTATTCTGATTTACTTCAACTTTTTCTTCTAATTTCTTCTGATTTACTTTAACATCTTGAATGTCTTCTCGTATCTTCTTATTGTCTTCTTGTAATTTATTCAGACTTATTTCTAATTTATTCTGTAATTTCTTGTTATCTTCTTTCATCAATTCGTATAGCATTTGCAGCTCACTTTTTGGCTGTCGTCCTTCTGCCCTTATTTGTTCCTTCTCCGTCTGTGGTACTGTCACACTTACTTGTTCAACTTTTGCGCGTGGTCCTTCTGCCCTTATATTTTCAATATCTGTTCTGATTTCTTCCTCCATCATTGCTATGACTTGAGGATCTCCCATTTGGTTATATATCTCCATCTCTTCGCTCTCTGCAGCTCTCCTTGGTGCTTGTGTTTCTTCTTCACTGGCCATTGTCGTACAAGGTGTTTCTTTTTCCATTTTGCGTGCCTTACTTCGCGTCAACATATACCGTATATATTCGAACCGTGACTAAGCAACTGTAGTTACAATTACTAGCCCTATGTTCTTAATGTCTACTCTATTTATTAATACTTTTATTTTATTTCTAATTCTCAGTTTAGTTAACTTATTTAACTCAATTCATTCATCTGCCTTTTCGACAAATCTAAATTTAGATTTTGCTACACGAGTTGGGCGACAAATATAAAGAATTTTTACTTGGGGTGGTTAAACAAGTAATAGATTAATAATTAAAAAATCACTTACTGCCAAAATGTTTCAATTTCCCGGGCGCCACCTCATATCTACAAGGGTGTGGATATAAAGGATTCATTTGCCAAACACACAACAACAAATATTATGTCTAATGCTTATTTAATTAATTAAGTTGTAGCAAATTACAAATATAACACTCTGTATGGATATTTCCTTAAGTAGAATCACTTCTCTTATCTTAACAATGAGTATCTCTGAAATCGCGATTAATTAACATTTAATAATTTTTTAACACTTATAATTGTAAATTATAATCTACAATTGTATTTGGCAAATTTAGATTACTGTTTAGATATGATTTTTTAAGAATTTACTAATTGACGTTTTATTTCGCTTCAGTCGAATGCAGAGCACTGAGAGGCAGTTCTCAAGGTTAATTAATTATTAGTGTGAGTTCTTTGACTTGAATGAATTGAGTTTATTGACTTAACTCTAAAGTACCATTAGTTTGAGAGCGTTGATTATTCGTAGTTCATACTCTCGGTGACATCATGTGGTCCTCTGTGTTTAGTAGTTGCTGGTCTCCGTAGTCGTTGTAGATTACGTATCCCTTCGCGGTCACTGCGCCTCACGATCACTGTTTAATTATTGAAGAATTCTCGAACTGTTCACTTTTCACGGCACTCGTATTGTGTTGAATAAGAGTGTCCTTAATTGATGTTGGTAAAGTTCATGTATAATGTTTTTTAAAGTAGTTGTTTAGATTGCTGATTTTATGTCTAATGTATCTGTTGTAGAATATGCACTGAGTCTCTCTGTTGATGTGTTCTGTATTATATAAAAGCTGCTGTAATGTTTATAGTTTCTTGTGAATTATTTGTAATTGTAGAATGTCTGTTAATTGAATTTGTCTTCACTTAGTATTGTACTGTGTATCCGTATTCTCCGACACTTTGTTTAAATTACGGTGAAGTTAATTAATTGTAAAGTCTGTTTTACATGTTGACTTCGCGTGATATTACTTTATACTAATAGTCTGTCGAACGCGATTAACTGTTCAACTCTCTTGCTATGAGTTTATAATTTAGTGAGAATTATAACAACGAGTTTCGTACGATCTTTCGTATTCACTTCATTGTTCACTTTGAGAAATTGAATGTTCGCACTGAAATAACCGTTCTCAAGACTCTAGATATGCGCACTTCTGAAATTGTGTCGAACGCTTGTAGTTGTTCACGCTTATGTAATGAATCGATGACTAAACATTGTTACCGAGTTAAGATGACTCGTGGTGATCACTTTGTAGATGACTGCCGTTTTTCTGTTCTGAGATCTACCAAGTAAACTCTCCTCCCGCCTACTTCTGCTGAATCTTCCATCTGCTTGGATACTCTTATTGGTTCTTTAGCCAGTGTGACAAATTGTATATTCGTCATTGGTTTTCGAGTATCTCTGCTTTACACGTGATTCTCTTGTCGAACTACCATTCGTCCTGATTGTTCCTACAGCCGTTTTCTCTATTTACTAGGAATCTCATTCAAGCACTCCAGAATTCGTGAGTTTCACTTTCCCCTTGTAAATCAGGCGACATTTCTTTGTCTCTCGTGGCCGTCTCCTAGTGTCCAATTTCTGTTACGCTTTGACATAGATACAATACTGGTATTGTTCGATCTGCTGCACCATTGTTTATCTTCAAGTTGCACTCTGGCTTTGTTTTGAGTCTGGAACGAATCTTCCTTTGTAATCACGACTTTCGTCAAATTTCTACGTTGCAATTGTTCTGGCATCTAATGTTGTACCGTATCGAATTGACAAACTCTTTGTTTTCAGTCTGTTTCAAAGTTTTAAAAAGGGTAGATTGGTTTATTGGGGGTTATGCCTTTCTTCACTCAGAGCAGCTGCCTGATGCGAAATACAACGTCTCACATACATCTAGTAAGTGTCACTCTTTTTGTCAAACAATTAACTTTACAGCCGTAACACATCAAGCTGTCTGTAGGTTACAATGCCAAAAGGACAGTCTTACAAACTTTCCCTTCACACACCCTCACATACTTCTTTGTCAAATATAACTGCTAGTACACATTATTTTTAGCTATTATTTACTACTTGTACAATTTTATAAATATTTTCAAAAATAAACGTTACAGCCTGTACAAAGACAGACCACTCTTTACATGCTATGTAAAGAAAAAACTTCTAAGGCAAATAAAGTTGTCTATTCTATCTGTCTGTCTCCCTCTATCTCCCTCCCTATCTATCTAATTTTATATTTATCTACTGGGTTACACTTACAAATCTATTTTTTGTTAGGAAATATTAAAGTAATCAGGACCACTTTTATGACAGTGAAAATGGTCGCTCATTGTTGAAACCTATGCCACCCACGTTGGGCAACACAAGAATATTCAACTATGATGGTAAAAATAAGCGGGTTATGATAATAAGGTGTGATCACGGTGTGTGAATAGTACATCTCTAGAACAATTAACAGCGTCTATGAAGGATACCAAAATCGAAAAGCGACTGATTTAAATAGTATACATATAAACCTGTTAAAATTTGGAGGAATAATATATCATTTGCACCTGCTGAATTTCGTTTTAAGTACTTTGAATTTCATGAAGTACCCATAGAGTGGTTAATAGAAAAAGTTGTTTCATTATATAAAAAGAGGGATAGAGTGAAGTTAATAAGAATAGAGATATAAATCTCCTAGATACAACATACAAGCTTTACGCTAGACAGATTACAATATATGTTGTCTGCACTCGTATCAGAAGAGCAGATAGGCTTCAGAAAAGAAAGGTCTTGTAAAGATGCTATCTTCATCCTGAAGTAAATAATGGAAAAAAGTAGATGCAAATGTAATTTATAAATTAATTTAGCGTTTATAAACATATAAAAAGCGTTTGCTAATGTTAATTAGACTTTGATACAAACAGTTTTTGAAGAAGACGAATTCCACGATATTTGATAGCGTCCCTGCAATGTTTATACAGTGGAACTATTTTGTTACATTGGATTTGAAGACTAAAGACATTTTACAAACAATGCGGTTAGATAGGGGTATCATTGTCACGCAATAATTACTAATTATTAATTAACACGCAACGGTATTATAATTAATTTACGCAGTACAATAATTCAATTTTGTACAAATTTTAAAATAGGTAAATAACAAAATTTTAAATATAAACAACTTCCAGCCTAATAAAATATAATAGCAAAAATTGAATTCAAGGATTAAATATAAAACGTACACTGCGAACAAAGATAAGTTAAAGAGAGGTTAAAGCATTCTCGCAAAATAATAGAAACCGTTCTGAAAGAGATGCTCAGGAGATTTCAAATAGACCTAACTCTGATTTGATAAGAAATAATACACGTCGCTTATTTGTAAATTTGTGAGTATGAGTGACTTAGAGAGGGTGGGGAGCGATAGAGATAGACTGACAATCCTTGTGTGTGGGGGGAGGGAGAGTGTTCGTTTATGTCCGACTTTATGTTCTAGTTCAGAAAAATCTATGAAAACAGGTAACATTGGAGACTTAATAATTACATAATGTAATATTTAACAATGCAATCTCTAGAATTATTGTTAATTGTAATTTATTATTCGACAGTACAACCTTTGTTGAAACAAAACGTATGACAAATGAATCTTCCTTTAATATTTTAACCTTACATAAGACAAGAAGTAGATTGCCAATAAATTAGATCTTAAAAATAAATAGAAAAGTTTTGTCAACAAAGCAAACACATAGAAAGCCGAAAGACACAAAACACGCTATTGTAAATAACATTCAAAACGGGAACAGCAAAATTGTCTACAACGTAAAGAAGAAAAAAGTAAAACAATTGAGTACTATTAAAAAAATAATCTCCACAAAATTCTGAAAATATATGGTATGAAATTGTAAATTACAATAGAAGGGAAAGCTAAATAAAACCTATTAATTTAGTAAATTTATAGTAGTTTAGTAAAAAGGAAACCAGTAATAAAAACAACAACTAAAAACTTCGCTTTAGGTGTCAGTAAAATGTAAAAATATCCGGATTCAATTTTGTTATGCAAAGTTTGTGAAGACTATATAATTGAGATTCATTAAGACTTTATTAACTCCTTATGTCTGCGGTTCAGCTAATACAAATATTCTTCTTCACAGTTGATTATAAAAATAATAAAAGATAACTTGCTATTTCCACAGTTGCGCCTCATAATTTCTTTCACAACACTTTTTTTATTACGGTAAGAAAACACGTCGTGTTGGAGGACAGATATAAAAGAATTTAATTTCGAATAAGATAGAAAATAATATTACTTCTATGAACTGTAAATAGTATGTGAGAATCTAAACATTGGTTAACCACTTTTTGACATAGTTAACTATTAATTACGTATTAATTTATGCAGTGTAGTAGCATTGTAACAGTACCATTTTAATAGCCGTTCCCAGTTTCAAAAACTCTCGTTAACTCCTTTCGTAAATTATCGTTTTGTTTTTTTCCCATTTCATCTACGGCATGTGCGTTAGCGTTCATTAAACTACACACGTCCGTGATGCCATTATAGTTTTCTAAGTTGCTTCTAATTAAATAAGAAACGTTTAGCACAATTATTTGTAGCAGCGTTGTTTCCCTGCTTGCATTGCGTGTTTCTAAACTGTTCATGTACAGAAGGTTGTATTCAGCCCATTGCTTGGCAATTACAAAAATAGTCTGTTACAAAAAAACATATTTCAAATAAAATGTTTCGTCAGTTATATGGAAACCAATATGACTTTATTGGAACGAAGAATTACAGAAGGAATCTCATGCACGCACCGTCTGAAAGATATTTTTGAATCATAATTAATATTAAAGATCACGACAAAAACCTGTCACGTAAAAGCTAAGAGCCATAAAGTTTGCTAGTCGAGTGTCAGTGAGCTGCTTCTGCTTTGCATATTCTAAATTAGCCTTAGTGTCTGACAAATTTAATAAAAATGTAGCCTTTTATAAACTTTATTCACTCTGCCCATCAAAATGAACATTTCTCTTAATCCTTTATTCTCTGGTTCCAAGTTGAATAATGTCGGTTTCTATATTATACACACGTCTCATTTCAGTGTCAAAACGTTCTTCTCGGCGAGCCATTACCGTTCACCACCTATCTATATACAGGACTGCATAACAGTTAAACAAAAAATAAAGCTACTATTGTGAAAATACAAAAACACAATGCTAAAAACCTCCAAACAAGCAAAAATGTGAGTAAACATGTGAATATACGCTAATGATTAGCAACATAGGCTCATAAGAAGTAACGCCTGTACATGTTAAGGGCAGTTCTCGTGTTTTTAACTGTCGCAGAGACTACAACATGCTGTTAACTCAAGGAGAAATTTAATAATTTTTTTAATACATTTCTTATTACAAGTAACTAGATATATTAGGGAAAGACGTACTATTGACAAACTTTTTTATTTATTTTTACATTAAACTAATCATAAAAGCTGTAGTAACTCTAAGTAATAATCATGTATGCAAATGACACAGATTATAAGCCCAGAAAATAACGTTTTCTCGTAAGCTAACACAATCTGTTTAAATTATATATTTTTGTATTTTCTGTGATCTATTGATCATTTTTGTTTTATTTTATAAAATTAAAGTTTACGCAGTGCAACGCTAAATGATACAAAATTTAATTGTAGGTCTAAGTCAATTTTAAAGTAAATACTCTTGCTTTAATGCACTAACGTTTTGTAAGTGTTAATTAACTTCTTCTAAACTTAAACAACTATTTTAGTGTATACAGCAGATTGTGGGAGACAAAGTTTCAGAACTGTAGGCCTAGTAGTTAAAGTTAAAGTAGTGAAGTATAGAAAGAGGATTAAAGAGGTGATAAACGAAAATAGGAAGAGGTTAAGACAGAATAATTTACTGCATTAATGTAACGGACTGTAGTAAAAACGTGGGTACTTACTTAATAATTTATTTTATAACAGAATTTCCTGAAGGGCTAAGGACCAGGAACTTCAAATTGAAAAAATAACAACAATATTGATAGTTGACGAAATTTTAGGTTCACAATAACAAAACTAAAAATAAAGTGTTCGTGAAGAGTACGAAATGTAAACGACTTTATAATTAAAACGTAATACTGGTTTAAACATTTTCAATTTAAATTGCAATTCCAGAGTTACAAAAAAATTGGGTCAGTGGTTCAAAAATAACCTCTTACAATTCAGGACGGGGCTTCAGAAAACTTATCAGAACCTATTCACCCAAAACGCTTCTTTAACTATATTTTTAAACTAATATTTAGAATAAACGAAACTTAAACGCTTAAAACACCGGACACATTTGTGTATACCCCTTCATACAAGACAACGGCAGTTGAATTGCGTACTGTACAACAAGTTGCATACAGAGATGCGCAGGAGTAACAACGTAAACTCGTACAAAGAAGTAATGATTGATGAAGACGTGGAATCTTAATTATCTTAGCGCGACTTTGATTATGATACAGTTTGTGTGTGTGAATGCGCGCGTGTGCGTGTGCATGTGCATGTGCATGTGCGTCTGCATGCGCGTGCGCGCAATTACGGTCTTATAGCTTCATACGTCTTCCTGTTTCTTCCTTCCCTCCTTTTTCTCCTGCCAGTCTCCTGGTCGTAAACGTCTTTAGGCTTATGAATATCTTACGCCCCCATTATTTTCTCTCTCTCTCTCTCTCTCCCTCTCTCTCTCTCTCTCTCTACGTTCATGGTTACCCTCTCTAAGACCTGATTAGAAATCCGTCTCGCATTATTTATTTGTGCCCATACAAGTTATTTGTCTCTATTTTACCCCTCAATTACCCTACCTTCAGCCTTCATGATCTTGACATTCTTTATGCCCTCCATCATTAGTTCATCTCTAAAGCAATCGTTCTCCTTCCAGGCGTTTATACAGTTGTCACCTCTCGTAACCGTATAACACCATAAGCTTACAGTAGATGTCTCATTTCCTTTAATTGTTTATAGTTTTGATCATAGTATACAGTTGATGGCCCCTATAATTTCATTGCATTTATCTATCCTGCTTTCAAGCCCTATCTGTCCTCTTGTTGTTCTCCTCTCAGTTCATTCTTATTCCGCTATTAATTTCCGTTTCTATGTACTCATTTTGTTGAATGCATTACTTTTACCATTTATAAATGTCACATCATGATTTTCTTCTCCAACAAATAAATATTTTGTTTTAGGCAAATTCAAAGCTAGGTCATATATCTCACATTTAATAATTAATGTGTTTTTCGATAAATTAGGTGTTCGTAATTTATCCATAAATTATCCATACATTAATTTTGCGTTAGGACTACCTGGTCCTGGTCGTCTGCGATGTGCATTTAGTTTTCTCTCATCGCCAACTGGAAACCCAATGTTCTGGCATCAATCCGTTTAGTGTTTCGGTGCTGCACCTAGGTAAATTTTAAACATATAACTGACGTGATGTCTTAAACGTTTCTGAGAGCTAATGTTAGACATCGATCTTTACAGCTTTAAAGGGGGTTAATATTCTCTTTATTAGATCTGAGTTGATTGATGTTTTCTCCAGTATAGTTTGTAACTGGTACATTATCGCAGACCTCCTAAATATGTTGGTCAGCTCGACAAGAAGAGATGGACTTCTTCAGTGAGTGTAATTAATAAATTGGGGAACATAAATTGGACTTAGATGCTAAATGATAAACTGGCACCTTCTAGTGATCGAACGAATTTAAAATTTTTAATTTTTACAAAACTGATTTAAATTGTCATACAAACTGATATTCTACGTTGAGTTGAACTTACTCCTGTCACAGTTTTTACCGTGTAACAGAATATACTTGACTGTATACACAGCATTTAATTTTTCCAGCTCATAAGAGCAGGTAGCTTTAGGTTTGGATAAGTCTAGCATCTGACTAACATCGCAAAAAGTGATCTATCCTGAAATGAATTAGAACCAATGGGCCCTCTGTAGAAGCGATTATGCTGCTCACTGAGTATTTTCCATCTCATTCTTCATGAATATAAACGTGAAGAAAATAAATACATTCTTGGAATTTATAAATATAATTATATGGATGTCGAAATCAGATCTACCGAGACGTGGTCTTCATCCACACCGTCGACAAGGGCACTAGTTCGTCAGTAGATCTTAATTACCGACTCCTTGAGTCGAGCCTACCTCAACTCTATGGAGAGGTCTACTGAGTGGGTTCAGGGGAGCCACTGAATCTCGTTAGCCCGGGTTAACACCGTACCTGTTGTCAGGAACAAGGGCAAAATCATACAACATACAAAATTGTATTTGATTTTTACGCATTATTACTTGATCACTTCAACAGTTATCTCTTTCTTGACATTAACTATCTCTGCTAATTTTCAAAAGTATGTACAGACATCATAAATCTAATTCCATAATAAATTATTACAAATTAATAAATTCTTCTTTCTTCTCCCTGTTTCGCCAAAAAATGTTCAAAATCACGCACAGCCAACATATTTGATACACAGTCTCCCTTAGTAAACGAAAAAGGAAACAAATAACACCTTGTAAAACTACAATATAGAGTTTGTTTGTTTTACTTTAACAATATTCGGTTGGGCGGTGTTGGAAGGAGACATTCGTATTCTTATAAACCTCGTGGTTATCACATCCATCCCACAACACGCGTGTGTTTAGCAGAAGCAATTTCACGCGAGAGCAAAAACACGGCGGAGTTGTGGGGACAGCTCTCTGTAATCTGTTCGTTTGATTTATGTAGGCTTCGGAACAAGGTCGCTTTCAGACCGCCCTTTGAAAACGTAAAGGTTTTTAACAGTATGATATATTATGACTTCACAACCTATAATTCTATTTAGACATGTGTAAGTACGGAGGTCACGACGATTAGAGCTTTAAGGAATATTTTTTACAATTATTACAAATTATAATTTCTTTTGCAATTATTAAGCAGCTAAATAAATTTATATATCTATAATACATTTATATTTTATATTTTTATGTGATGTTTTTTATTAGTTCTGTTTTTCTAAATTGTAACTTTAAAGTTTCTTGCAATGGAACTTACACATAAATATCACAAAATTAATTATTTTATATCTGAAATTATCACCGTCATCTCCCGGATAACGACAAACTACCTGTAACGGTCCACGGACCACTCTTTTCTTGAGTGCCCTATGTTTGTAGGTGTCTGTTAGAATTTATAAGACAATGTAAGATGCCCATGGAACTGATATTAATTGAGATAGTAAGCTAACAAAATTTAGACGCATCTGTGGAACGATTCATAGGTACCTGAAAAATAAAACACGGAAGGATATCCGAATGAAATTTTATAAAACTGTGGCTGTCCCCACATTCCTGTATCCTAGTGAGAGATGGACTGTTGGTAAAAGGGACTTGCAGAGGATTCAGGCAGCCGAAATGAAATTTCTAAGAGTGAGGCAAGGTTGTTCTCTCTTGAATCGGAGAAGGAACGAGGATATTAGTCGCGATTTAAACATTGAATCATGTACCAGAAAATTGAAGATCACAGAAGGAGATGGTTTGAACACTTGAATCGCATGCCTGATATCCGTTTATCCCTTGGGTTATCACCCTACTGGTAAGAGAGGTGTCGGTAGGCCAAGGAGAAGATGGGTTCCGGAACAGGTCTAAGGCGTAGTCCTTGGAGTGGTGGTGGTGGTGGTGGTGGTGGTGGTGATGATGATGATGATGATGATGATGATGATGATGATGATGATGATGATGATGATGATGATGATGATGATGATGATGTAAGATGTCTTTTGAAGACGTAACGAGCGTAAGTCCAGTGGTGGAGTTCCCACTTTACTGCCTCTTGATCTGCTCTAAGGTACATTCGGAGTCCCATCTTCTCGATTCTACCACAGTGAGTACTACCAGCGGAACCAGTCGACCCAGTTTTTTTTAACGAGGTATTATTTACCCCTCCCCCCACCCAAACTTCAAAAGACAGGTCTGCAGGTCTGCCACTTTCTTCGGAACCACCTTCTCCAACTTTACCGCCGTTGTGATCTTTGTGATCTTCGTCCATAAAACCTAAAAAGAGAAAGGTTATTTTGGTTTACTTCGGCGTATTTTATATTGACCAGTACTGTCTGACCCATGGAGTGGTAGCAAAGATAAATATTATCCTACATGTATTTTCCAAATCGATTACCGGTACATTTAAAAAATTATATTTAACTTTTAATAGTAAAGGTAAAATATTGTCCGTTGATTCAAGGAATTCAGCTTATGAAAAAATTCAAAGTTTCAAAATGTATTGCCTAACTGTAAAAGACACATGCGGTTCAAGAACACACTCAACAAAGACGAATCTACGGTCTGCGGATGATCAGAAAACGTTATACTCTTTAACGAGAATACGACCTTCAGCCGTACGTATTTCCTCTGTATAAATTATTATTATATTATCATCGTATTTTATTTTACTATTACTGTTATTGTTGTTTTCTCCTTTTGCTTTGATTTGTAATTTTCTTTGTAATAACAAAAACAAAACTATTTTCTTGGTACGTACTTTTAAAGGTTCAATTTTTATATAAAATGAAATTTATTACTCTTATTTAACACCATTTGGACAAACACCGACAGCTAGATGTTGAAGAATACAAACATGATAACCATTTTTGTATTCTCGGCTTAACATTTTCTTCGTTAGTTACTTTTTATTATTAGGATACTAAAAATTTATAATAAAATATGAGAGAAAAATTTCTCTTGGGGACTGAATTTACCTAAAATTACTGACATCATTCTTCAAGATATAGTGGCATCTGTAAGTTCGTTTGCTTACATGCACGACTGTGCTGAGGTGTGATTGCATACAAAATAATTAACGGCTATAAGCTCGTGAGAAATGATCACACATACATTATCACTGTCAAGGGTAAACGTTTACTTTCAAACGACCTTCAAGTGCCGGCTTCAGTACAAATATTTATGTCACTGCACGTTTTGAATGTCTTCTCATATAGGGCTACTTCACATGCTCACGGGGGCTCTGGCATATGATGGATGGCAATGATGACTTCAATAGAGAGAATTAATATCAAATTAATCGATGCTATTCTACGCAAGTAATACTATTTTGTAGCGAAATATGGTAAAAAGTATATGTAGTGTTGTAGTATGTAGCTATAACTTTTCAGGGTACTTTTGTTTCTAACGTTAGGCCTATCAACAACGTTATCGAGGGTATCACCTGGATAACTAGAAATTCTGCAGATATAAAAAACATAGAACTTTGTAAATCAAAAGCGAACTTGTATAAACCTCCGTACACGACAACAATGTTATTAAGAACCAGAGACTTCAGCAGTATTCGATACACTTATAAATACAATATATTCTTCGTAAAAGAAATATTTAAGACAAATATCTGGTTCTGAATAATACAAGAAGGGACAGTTTCTTTTTATTTTTTTGATTTCACAATAAAATTTATAGTCTTTGGTAAGGTAATAAGTGTATCAGTCCACAGGCAGAGGGTGCGTATACGAGTTGAGCCCAGAAGCGCAATTCATATAGGTCTAATTTACGATACACGTCGTTTACACTTTTATTACTAGCTTTACTGAGATAACTAAATATGCTAGGTAAATTTAACACTGAGTGCCGGATGAGAAATCAATGTGTTTGGGAATAACTAGAGGTGGACACGTTAGTAGAAACCCAAGAACTGAAACAACAACTCAATTGGATGCGTACAGGCAATGGACAAATAGAACAAGATTCCCAAGGTGTTCAAATCGAGGTGTAGAGGAAAACAACCCAGAGAGAAACGGTGAACAGTATGCAGATCATTAAAGAGGCGGCTTGTAACAAAAGAATAGTCGTACACGCTGGTGAGAAACGTTAGTGCTTACCCCTTCTATAAAGGCAAATTATTCAAAAGTCCAAAATCTTGAACTTTAGTTAGAGAAAGTACGTAACTGTCGTTATAGAGAAAAAAACAGTAAATATATGTTTATCTATACTTACTCAAAACAAATAGTACTTGTGTGTGTGTGTGTGTGTGTGTGTGTGTGTGTGTGTGTGTGTGTGTGTGTGTGTGTGTGTGTGTGTGTGTGTGTGTGTGTGTGTGTGTGTGTGTGTGTGTGTGTGTGTGTGTTGAAATGATACGTATAGAGGCATAGGTAAATAATAGTCTGTTATCATGGCAGTTAATATTTCTTGAAAATTAACTAAACTAAATTCTCTTCTAGTGTCACTAATAATTTAGCATAAATAAAATTAAATTATTGTCTTTGGCTCATATCAAGTATAATTAAAGTGTTTTAAAAGTGTTTATAACAACTCGATGTAACTTAATGGATGAATTCCATATTTTGCTTCTTATGTTGGAGTGCGTTGATCCTGGATGGGGTATCTCTGCAATTCCGTGTGGGTTCACGTAACTTCATACATCTATTCGTTCAATCCGACAAACAATTAGTTATTTGTATTATCTTAGGTTTGTTTCCACGGAAGTAATAACTTTAATTGCTCAAGTGCGCTGAACTTGTACTTATCGTAATCTTAAAGTGCTCTCGCGTACACTCGAGTTATAAATCCGTTATATATTAACTTACCTAAACGGACATCCTTCCCTCACAAAGACATCACTATATGACACTGACCCATATAATTAATTATATTATTATTCTCCCAATAATGACTTAGGAATTTAAATTGTCTGTTGATCTCAGACCGGTATTTGAAAATTGTAAGGATGATAGTTACAACAAGTTCACAGTATGACTCTTAAGCTGGCTGTACCTCGCACAGGAATCTCACACAAACGCCATGTCTGCTCCAGTCGACATTATCTTTAACTTTCTGACCTCACAGCACAAACTAGGGGTCCGAATGACATATGGAAGGTTCTGATTGGTTGAAATTGCTTTATACGTAATAGATAAACATGTTATAATTAAAATCACTGGTTTGGTTTCGCACAAAAACGTTAGGTCCTGTCCAATTTTTCTATAAGATGCTGCAGAGGAAGGTAAATAAGTATAAGATTAGTGATCATCTAATAATGGCAGGGGATTTAAATGCTCGTCTTGGTAACCTCCCTGTCACTAATGTGGTGGACGGAGAGAGTATAATGAACGAGAATGGAAAAGAACTTATAGATTTTGCCACCTTCAGTGAATTACAATATTGATGGTTTTAGAAAGAAAGGAATTTATAAGTATACTTGATGTGGAAAAGGAACACGATCATTAATTGACTATATTATAATAAATGATAAGTTAAAGCCACTGGTTAAAAGATACAACACTGTTTAGAAGTTATAGTACAGATACTGATCATTACGTAATTTCAATAATTAAAATATTAGCTATATGATGGCGTAGAACTAAGAAAACTATAAGTACTGAATCAACGTAAGTACCTTCAACGTTAATTTACTATTAGATAAAGGTGTATGATATCTCTATCACTCAAGATTGAATGAGATTCTATCACAAATGCCGTCTGCTACCACAACAGAAGATGAGTGGCAGCAACTTAGATGAGCTAAAAAACAGGCACGTTTTGAAGCTTTAGGTTTTAAAAAGGTTAACAAAAGGAAAAAGGGTCTCGAGGTTTAGAATACCGAAAATTATATTGCTGTAAAAGAAAAAAGGAATGCATTTTCGGAGTATTTAAGTACACAGTCTGATGAAAGTAAAGAGAAATATAAAGAAGTAAGAAACAGAACAAAGATGATAGTCAGACAAGCCCACCAAGAGTACTGGGATAAATTTATCAGTGTCATAGAAAATGATATGGAAGACAAACAATTTCACACAAATTTTTGAAGACACTGAATTTACAAGAGAAGGACAAGGCAAATTTAAATGTTATAAGTGAGAAAAGGTGGATTCTATACTATAAAGAACTGTGGTGTAATGATGTAGATAGTCAGGCTGAAAACGAAATCAGCGAAACTGAGGCAACTTTGAATATAACAACAATATAGTGCAAAAAACTGTAATCAGGTGACATTCATTTTTGGACAAATTTAACTTGAATTATTGTGTAAGTGTGCTTTGTTAATTTATAACTGCTGTTATTGTTTAATTAAAGTTTGTAATTAGTGACTTCATCGGTCTCTATTATTTTGTTTTCACTGAACAACACGACAATCGGTGAGACCGACATAAAAATGTGTGGTGTGTGGTGTGTGTGTGTGTGTGTGTGTGTGTGTGTGTGTGTGTGTGTGTGTGTACTTCAATGTGTGAAGTATGTAATAAAACTATGAAGTCCGCCTTATTCAAGCCTCGCGATGGAAGCCAATTTTGTAATATTACTATGAGTGGTGGTTATAATAAATGATAAATAAGATTTCTGTCGTGTTATTCTGTCCCACGTTGGATACGTCAAATTTGTAATATTACCGTGATGATATTGTGGTGCGAATAATAAAATAAATATCGATGTATGAGAATTGTGCTCTCCTGTAAGTCCCACTGGTTGTGCTAGCTGAATTTGTAATAAATACCGTGAGTTTCAATGTAAGAATGTGTGTAGTAACGTAGCTATGTCTTCTAAGTCTGCGTTCTGCTCGCAGTGTTGATCTTCACTTTTGTATTAAAACAATAATATAATCGTAATTGTAATGGTGTTCTGGTATAGTATTACCCAGAATAATTTTTATGGTGCGTATGTGTAGTAGTGACGTTCCGCTCTGGGAAACGTCGATTTGGTAATGTTCCTGGATTATGTGGTTATCAAATATTCTAGGTGTCTGTTGCTGTTGCAGCAATTTAAAATGTGATATAAATTTGAAATTTATATTTATAATAAAAAATAAATTCTGGAAAAATGTTTTCAATGTGTTTATATTCTTCAAATTTAGAAATAAATTGAGGTTGTTGATTGTAATTATAAGTATGATGGTATAGTGTGTATTCTAGTAATAATCTTCCCTTTTGTAAATCTGTTAAAAAGACAATCCAGTTAACTTCAAATTAGGCGCAAACGGCTCTCTTCTTCTTACTCTTGAAAGGTTGTAGTTCGCATATACCGCCTTTAAAGGTTATTCAGTTTTCTTGAAGAATTAACTATTATGTCCTTTTATAAGAGGAATGAACTTCAAATTACTAGATAACAATCGTTTATTAAACAGAATAATAAATTTTGGTTGATAAAAATATTGATGTTACAATGCCGTATCGACTCGCTCAGGGCCGGTCGATATATGAATTTTACATTGGTATTATAAAAATAGTAGGTTCTTTGAACGGTTAATTATATAAAAATAGCCAGAGAAGGTCAGGGTCAGAAAGTATAACACTTACAATTCTAAAAATGTATTAAAATTAAACAATATAATGGTAATTATTAATAATAAAAGTTTATATATAATTTTTATTCACCACAGTTCAGCAAACAGTCGTCTGGTTGAGATGATGAGATCAGATCAAAAATGGCCGTCTGACGCATGCGCGGAGTGCGCCTTCTAACACTGACAAAGTATTTGTGGAATAAATATGTCCCTTCTGCGGTTAAATCTTCTTCGCAATCGTATATTATCTTCTGGTGTATAGTTTAATGTCACTGTAGTAAGATGGACTAATTCACTTGGTGTTAAAATGTTGTTAATTAAGTATATCAATTGGTGTTTATGTGTGTCCGTTTAACCTCGAATATTCACTTGGTATTTGGTGTGATTCCAGTGTTATTTCATTTAAATAGTTATATGTGGTTCTGTTTATTGGTGTTATGTAGTTCGTAGGGCAACTTCACCACTTCACAATGATTAGAATAGTTAAAAATTTAATTTTTACACAAAACTGATTCCGAACTCTTGTTATACGTAACCGCCATTAAGGTTGGTTTTATCAAATATTCACGTCAAGTGCTCTCTTCAGTGTATAATAATGAACTGTCTGTATTTCCTTCATCTCATGAAAATCTTAGCCTATATAATATATCTCAGACATTGTTTAAAATTGCCATAACTTCCGATACACTTTAAAAATGTACATTATGTTCATAAAATAAATTCGTTATTAGTTAATTGTTTGAAATATAAAATACATATTCGTTTTCACTATTCTATTCTACTTATTTTGATAGTAATTAAGTTAGTATTACAAAGTTTTATCAGAAAATCATATTTCTTATATTTTTTGGGAAGGTCGGCCTAAATTTATACTTCCTGTCTTCTAAGTAAATAATAGCCATTTTACCTAATATAATTATTATTCTATAAAATCTGAAATTGTTATAATTGTCAATTCTCACTTATTTTATGGCAATTTAGTATATTAATGATGGTTTTTTCATACAATTCAGTTGTATATGACTCCCCTTATGATAATGTTAGTGAATCTATTTCAGTTTCAAATGGTATTTCATTATACAAATAAATAATTTTACTCATAGAATGACCATATCTTTAGAAAGCCTTATTTACATAGTATTTAATATGTTGGGTGTATCTTGCCTAAATATTGTCAGTTTGACTGGTTTATAAGATTAGGTTTATTAATTATTCTGCATTTTAACTTTATTATATTGCCTAGATTTGAATTGTGGCTATTTGCAGAATGTTTTACTAATGTAATTATTTTATTTCCTTCTCTGACTTCTGACCCTGATATATTTGATTAAAAATTAGTTCTCTGATCTGGCATAACAGTAATTATAGATTATACAATTAAAATATAACACCCAGATATATAAAACTGGTGTTCTTAATAACATTGTTTTGGTATATCACCTAATAACATAATAAAAAGTATTTCTACAACATTGGAATGATATCTAATTTTAGATAATGCATTCCTAAATTAACATGAACAATAAAATAACAATTATAATACTAATATTTCTTATGACTAACCCTTACTTATCTAAATGCTATATTTAATTGGAACCCAACATTTGGATCCATATATAATTGTTAATACCTTCTACAACTTCATCATAAACAGTTAGTTCTGTAATTCCCCATTTTATAAGATTTATGCCCCCTCTTAAAGTATAACCCTGGCTATCTAAGTTATATTCCATTCTATGGAATGTTCATACAGTTTTAGTAGCTTTTTATTAGTAAAATTACTACTTCATTATCAAAGTAGACACTGTTCACAAAACTTAAAGTTTGTTACTTTGTACTGCTACTCATGCACCTTCCTTAAAGTTTATTAGTTATAATTTGATCACTTACACTTTTCCATGGTGAATTATTACTGTATTTACTAGTCTTTTTCTAGTTTTTAATATGAAATATTCAACCATGGGGGAACTGTGAAGATTTGTTCATACACATTACACAATAACTTTTTGAATGCACTAATATTTACTACTGCTAACACTTTTAGTTTTTTGTCAGTTTTACAGTGATATGGTTTTTTAATGTGTTATACTTTCTTTTTTGGGCATTTATTGGTTTTGGGGTTTTTGGGGTTCTTTCCCTATGGGGTTTTTGTTTTATATGGGTCGTCTCACTTCCTTCTTCTTTCTTCTTTATTTTTATTATACTTCTTTCTTCTTTCTTCCGTAGATTTGGTTTTAATTATTCTTCTTTCTTCCTTCTTCTGAAATAGTAGTTTGGTTGTTCTTCTTTCTTCAATAGTATTAGTTTTGATTATTCTTCTTTCTTCCTTCTTCAGTGAGTTCGGTTTTAATTATTCTTCTTTCTTGTGTAATAGTAGTTTTGGTTGTTCTTCTTTCTTCAATAGTATTAGTTTTGATTATTCTTCTTTCTTCAGTAATTTTGGTTCTTCTTTAGTTTTAATTTTTCTTCTTTCTTCCTTCTTCTGTAAGTTTGGTTTTAATTATTCTTCTTTCTTCTTTCTTCTGTATTTATGATTATTCTTCTTTCTTCTTTCTTCTGTAAGTTTGGTTTTAATTATTCTTCTTTCTTCTTTCTTCTGTATTTATGATTATTCTTCTTTCTTCTTTCTTCTGTAAGTTTGGTTTTAATTATTCTTCTTTCTTCCTTCTTCTGAAATAGTAGTTTGGTTGTTCTTCTTTCTTCAATAGTATTAGTTTTGATTATTCTTCTTTCTTCAGTAATTTTGGTTCTTCTTTAGTTTTAATTTTTCTTCTTTCTTCTTTCTTCTGAAATAGTAGTTTTGGTTGTTCTTCTTTCTTCCTTCTTCCGTAATAGTAGTTTGGTTTTTTCTTCTTTCTTCCTTCTTCTGTAAGTTTGGTTTTAATTATTCTTCTTTCTTCTTTCTTCTGTATTTATGATTATTCTTCTTTCTTCTTTCTTCTGTAAGTTTGGTTTTAATTATTCTTCTTTCTTCCTTCTTCTGAAATAGTAGTTTGGTTGTTCTTCTTTCTTCAATAGTATTAGTTTTTATTATTCTTCTTTCTTCCTTCTTCCGTAATAGTAGGTTGGTTTTTCTTCTTTCTTCTCTAGTTTTAATTACTCTTCTTTCTTCTTTCTTCAGTAGCTTTGATTGTTCTTCTTTCTTCATTGTTCAGTAGTAGTAGATTTGGTTGTTCTTCTTTCTTCTTTCTTCTGTAGTAGTTTTAATTAGTCTTCCTTCTTCTTTCTTCAGTAGTAGTAGTTTTAATTAGTCTGCTTTCTTCTCTAGTTTTAATTTTTTCTTCTTTCTTCTGTCTTCAGTAGCTTTGACTGTTCTTCTTTCTTCTGTCTTCAGTATTGGTAGTCTTAATTAGTCTTCTTTCTTCTGTAGTAATAGTTTTGGTTATTCTTCTTTCTTCTCTAGTTTTAATTATTCTTCCTTCTTCTTTCTTCAGTAGCTTTAGTTTGTTCTTCTTTCTTCTTTGAGTTTTAATTAGTTTTGTTTCTTCTGTCTTCAGTAGCTTTGATTGTTCTTCTTTCTTCCTTCTTCAGTAGTAGTAGTTTTAATTATTCTTCCTTCTTCTGTTTTCTGTATCTTTGTTTTTTCTGGTCTGGTTTCTTTGACGGGGTATATTAATTGCCTGCTTCTATCTTACCTGGGTAATTTTGTTGTTATCATTTTTAGTTTCCTGGGTTTTTAAATTTGTATTATATTATATTATTTGCAGAATTTTTCTTTATTTAACCTTTCTTGTGAATATATTATTAAATAGTGCATTTTAATTAATTCTCATCTGGATATTCCATACATTAGAGCTTTATTAATGATCATTGAGTAATGCATTTGTGTGGATTATCTGTCACGCTACAAGTATTTCATCAAATATATACATAAGCGAGGCACAATTTATTATGCCTAAATTACTTACATTTGGCGAAAGTGTCAATGATTAAGAACTTCTTGTCAATAAGTTAAGATACAACCTCATGTTACATCTTTTTGTTAGATGTGATATAATATTAACACGTTAATTAATTAAACTATTCAAGATTAATACGATTTATACCATTCTTGGACTTGCTGCTCAGTCGCTTTAATGTACAGTAAAGATGTAATTACAACATTAATAAAATAAAATATTGTTAATTCTGACCATGGATTGAAATGGATGTAGCGTAATGTAATTTGTAAATCAACCCGTCGATGACGTCAAGGTAGACAAACTTAGCTCGTGGTCTGCCAAGGTGGATAGGCACTTTGCTAATCAGATTGCAGTATTAATATTTCTGCAATGTGACATGACTTCATTAAATCGCACAGAAACAATCATGCTTAATGAGTCACCAGTTACAGTTTTGACCCAGACTGTTGTAAGGTCGTAATATAACCTCATCTAGTTAATCAAGTACTAACAAATCTAGTACAAATCTAGTAGTTTGATTCTAAAAGTTACAGCAAAACTGTGAGAGACCGCCTGTAACGGTTATCTGCCTAATAAATCAAAGATAAACGTAAACATTACCCCAGCATGAAGACATCTGACGGAGGACGGAAGAAAGACATCCCAGAATAATCTCGATAGCTACAAGAACAGAAGAGAACGGATAGTGACGTGGAAGTCAGGCATCGGACTTGGCTTCATCATGCATCATTCTGAATTTTAAACAATATGGAAATGAGAAAGGCTATTAATTTCACTCATGTTTTATAAAACAACATTTTGTAAACTTATGAAGACATCCTGATTGCTTATAAGATCTCACGTTCGTGAACGGTATTAAAAGACTCTAGTTACAGTATAATTCATATTACGTCTTATAAATACAGAAAGGGCTAATTGTGTTAAATAATTATTCCTTTAACGTTTTCAACAATATTTTATAAATAAGGTAATTTTTTTTAACACAATTAATTACAAGCAACAATTTTTTACAAAGATTCATGTTTAAAAAGTATTTTTTTTAATTCAAGTTAAAATCATAAGACAATTGAATTGCTTTCTAGTTAATGAAAAGAACAAATTAAAAACTTTTGTAGCTGTCTTCTTAATATAAAATTTGATAGTAGGCTACCAATCGTATTATCATATAATTTGATAGTATTAATCACTCGACCTGAGAACTTTTGCAATTTCTGTACAGACGTCAGCCTGTAGTGTTATGTATGTGTGTTAATTATATTTATTTAGTATGAATTTAAATTAATTAGTGTTAATTTATTATCAACATGTAATTTGTACCAAATAATTTTATTTTTGTTGCAATAGTAGATTTATATCAAACATTTCGTATGTACAACATCTTGTCATGTTTTGTACTGCAAATTTTTAAATTGACTTTAACACAACCCCATTATGGGAAAGGTTGAATGGTTAACTATTCGCTGTAGAACGGTCCTCTCACTTCTGTTCCAGACAAACATGATACATATCGCTTTGGAAAATTGTTGACAGAGGTTTCAATTTAATATTAAAAATTAACTGTAACGTGACAATTATGGTACACATGAACAGTAGGCGTAAAAAGTAACCCATTTTTAATCCTGTCAATAATATCAGAGCCCCACTCTAATTAACAGCTAACAGCTATGTTACTCACCCTTAATCAAGCGCATCCACTAATTCATCGAATAGAAACTAATGTACGGCTAGTGTGTATACGCCTACCATGAATCCAGGCAATCACCGTTCAATCTAAAATGAATGTACTCTGAATAATTATAAAATACAAAAATATTTTTCTCTTTGAAATCAGGGCCACACAAATATAGGTAGCGTACATAAATGCGATTAGTGTTAAAACATAATGTTTCATATACTATTTAAAATTAAATTAAAACACGTAAACGTTTGATATTAATTCGGATATGTTTTCAAAACAAAATAATGTGATTGTGAAAACACCTTATTACTTAAACCAGGGAAAACGTTTTCGTAGAAATTTGGACATCTGCATGTATGTCAGTCATTTTTGGACTTGACATAAAAACAGAAGCAGAGAATGGAATCTTCTAGAATTAAATTTCTTAAGAGAATCAAAGGATATAAGTTGTCAAACAGCCAACACAACGACGAATAAGAGGAGAAGTGAAGATGAAAAGTAAAAGAAAGTATAAAAAATATAAAGAAAATATTTGGAAAAAACCCTATGAACGAAATGCCAAAAATTGTCTATTCGAACACGTCATGAGTTACAGGGGAAATACGAGAACATCACGTAATGATGTCGTAGAAATATGGGTAGAACAATTTTGAAGTCTTAACAGACAATATAGCTAGACGAAGAGTAGAATAGAATAAGACCAAATGAAGATGAAGAAGGAAGTTGAGGAAGAAGAGAAAAAGAAGATGGGGCAGCGGCAGAAGAACGAGTAGAAGAAATAATCAAAAAAAGGTGGTAAATCGAAAGCCTAAATTTAAATACGTATTGAAGGAAACATAATGGAAATATACATTTTTATAACTATTAAACATTTAAAATGCAATAAACTTCTTCAATGATTACTTGTATATCGACCTTAGACGGTACAAATTAATTGGCCCCTTAATAATGGTGAAAAAATCCGTTTAAATAACTTTGTAGAAAAATAGGTACAAGCATAAAATAATCTGTGCATTTATTGAAAATAATGCCGAATAAATGATGGATGCATTTAGGCCTAACCGTTTTTGTGCGATATTATTTACACGCAATCGCTCAGTATTAAATTCTCTACCAGGTTCAGAGAGAATATAATTCGTTTTCTGACAGATTAGCTTTCTCCAAAAATGCAAAACGAAAGCAATATTCTGGTCTTTTTTTACGAATTTATAGGATTCATATAAAAGTAAACGAATTACGATTTGGAAGTAATTTTTTTTTAAGTTTCAGGTGAAATTCGATTTGAACTCATTGATTTCGTGTTAATAATTTCTTCAATATACCGCATAGTTTGTACCATCAAGGCTACAAAGGAAAATTATTTGATTTGCTATAAAATTAAGCCAAATGTCTTTTTCCACATGTATTTTATGTGAACTTTATTAATTATTTGGGTGAGAGGAATGCGCTTGTGATGTGTGATAGAAACTTTAAATGATCATGTGTGTGTGTGTGTTTATGATTTTATTTCTATCTATGAATAACTGTTCGTATTTAAACATTCATTCGTACATTTGTAACACATAACAGAGATTTGACATTCCTCGTCGAATAACAGACCACGCTATACAGCCTTTTTAGGATAACATAACTTAATTTTAATTCCTTATAAGCATTTTTATTTAACACTTAATACAGCGGCATGTTTATTTGATTTAACATTCTTTGAATGATATCTGTTATATGTCAAACCCTGTACCCCGAGAAACCCGTTAATCTATAATGATCCGCTGGTTTCGTTTTTATAGTACTTGGTCGTGACTGAATAATTTTCGGTTCAGCTGTTTCGATGTAAAATGTACCTGAGGCTTTTATTGTTTATGTTGTTAATCTCCAAAATCGTCGGACATAAAGTCATCTACTTCGCAAATCAATTTAGGTTACATTCAATGCTAGTTTATTTTATCACTACGACATTATACATATAATATGTTGCCGTTGCTGTCACAATGGATTCACGATGACATTTCTGACTGTGATGACAAGTGGTGGTTTTCCGCTTGAGTTGCTATTGATTACAAATTGCGAATTCGTTCACTGAGCCAGAAGACAACACGTCATCAGAGGTGCCGGTTGTCAGACAGCGCCCTGTTCAATTGACATTACTGTTGCTATTCCTGTATTTGCTACATATAAATATTGTTCTCACTGGTTCGGAGTGTACGTGGAATTTTCTTCAATTAAGTTTCACTCAAATTGAATCTTTTGACTGATTTTGACTATCAACATTTCTTTGCCTCCTATTTATTATAGTCTACTAAAATGGAAAATTCATTGTTAGTAGTTATTAAGTTTCAAAATATACCGATATGATATTACACTTCCTCTAATATACAGCATATCTTTCGCCGCCTGTACATCGTTTTTCTATAAGTGCTTTATGAGGAGTAGCACGCTAAACTGTTTACCTATTGTAGCATAACAGAATTTTCACCTTAAATCTAACTTAATACAACATTAAAAAGAAAAAAAGAAGAAACAATCAATAGTGAGTGATAACTAAATGGTTAAAAATGAATTAATTAAACTGATCATTATAGTCAATCAAATGTTAAAATTAGACTCTATAACAAAATAAAAGACTCTTGGTCCAAATAAAAGAAACCATCTATATAAAACCCCAGTACATCATCAGTATACCCAGTAGGATATGGAGCAGTAATGAAAAAATAATCATGGACAACTTATTCAATTAATGACATCAGAGGACCTAAATACTAAAACAATAACATACTCATAGAAGGAGAAATAAGGAGCAGACTATTTCAAGCTTAATACAAAGAGTGCAGAATTAGGAAAGGTTATTTCCAAAATCTCATGAAGGACATGTACAAATTAAGTAAACTTAAAACAATGACAAAACTTAAACCCAGTAACCCAAGTTACAGGATACATTACAAATGAAGTAAAGGTTGTAAAATAGATATAGAAATAACTTCAGAATAAAGAATAGAATGTTAGATAGAAGGAGTTGAAGACTACCATTAGTGTAGATAATAAAAGGTGATATACTATAAGAAACCATAATAAGAATTAAAGACTACTATTAATGTAGATAATAAAAAGTGAATACTATAATAAACCATAATGAGAATTAAAGACTACCATTAGTGTAGATAATAAAAGGTAATATACTATAATAAACCATAATGAGAATTAAAGACTACCATTAGTGTAGATAATAAAAAGTGATATACTATAAGAACCCATCATAAGAATTAAAAACTACCATTAGTGTAGATAATAAAAAGTGTTATACAATAAAAAACCATAAGAGTGAAAGACAGGAAATGACTGCAAATGTATTAGTTATAAGAGTATTTAAATGTAAAAAATATAAGGATTGTTAAACATTAATATAGATATGAAAACATGAACTTTCAATAGATGTAATGGAAAATGTTAGATATAGAATGTTTTGTTATGATTAAATAAGGTAGTTGAAAATGATAGACATAAGATGACTTATTATAACTAAATAAGGTAGTTGCAAATGATAGACATAAAATGTTTTATTATAACTAAATAATATAGTTGAAAATGTGAGATATAAGATGTTTTATTATAGTTAAATAATATAAATGAAAATGATAGAGTATAAGATGTTATGTTATAATTAAATGATGTTAATTAATGTTAAAATTTTGTTAAGGTAGGGAAGGAAAGGAAGTAATATTGATCTCTTTTTGAATTTTAAACCATAGAAAAAATAAGGAAGCAAAATAGTTAAAAAAAACCAATAGCAAAGCAAAACCGTATTTTAGGCCAAATTCAAATTTTACCATATCATCAAGTTCAAAAGGATAAATTAAATAAAACTGCATAAAATCAGCAGAGATGACTCAATTTAGAATAAAGATACTGAAATATAATCATCACAGAAATATATAATAGTAAATGTAATGATCAGAAAATAAAATTAACTTTATTGGTAATGTGTAATATAATGCCTAACAGGGGACTCAGTACAAATAAAATGTAAATTAATCAGTATTAGAGTGTTATAACAACAAATTGATAAAGACAAAGAATAATGATGAATTAAGTAAAATTATTTAAGGACAATGTTAACATAAAACGACTTGTAAACCATTTAATTTATAATTATGTGAAACATAATAAGGCCTAGAGCCTCCAGGTGGTCTAGTGGCCAACGCGGGCGATTGATGCGATCGTGGTCCCGGGTTCAATTCCCGGCGGAGGCTCCATACGGCGTGCACTCAGCGTCGTGAGGCAAACTGAGTAGGCGCTGAGATAACAGCGCCGCCTCCTGGCCGTGAATACCGCAACTAGCGGCTGGTGGCGCGTAGTACTAGCCATACACCGTCACACTAACACAAAAGCCGCGCGGTACGCCTTGGTCCTTAACGGACTGTGGAGCGGAGGTTTTTTTATTTTTATAATAAGGCCTATAAGAAATGTCAAAAAATGATAATTTCAAGCTTATTTGAAACCCAATTAGGTCATATTTTATTAAATATTACATAAATATTAATATATTAATATTAATATAAATATTACATATTTATGTAAAATTAGAACAGGAATATGGCTAGGTACATAAATTTTCATAAAATTAACAAATAATTAAGTTACAGACATAAAATAGTAAAAAATGTCATATATTTCTATGGGATCAGATCTGGACGAAAACGAACAGCTGAGTTCAGACAATGGGACAAGATGCCAAGATATTTCAGAAATTACTATATTAAACGACGTCTTGAGTGGGCAGTTGATTGTTAAACGTGAACCTGAACGGATGAGAACGTACAGAAGAAAGATCCAAAAAATATAAATTATTTGAAAAAAAATGAAGGTATAACATAAAAAAAAATAATACAGAGGTTATAAACCGAAAATTAAGAAAAAATAACTTAAACAATAACGAAGTGAAGAACGAACTTCAGTTATAATACGATCCAAAACCAATGCACTAAGAATCATCCGCCATATTGAAATTATTAAATTAACACCAATTTCATGGAATAACGAACTCAACCAGATTTGAACACTGAATACGACACCAATAATCCTACACCAAACTACCTCGCCGAGTAGAAGAGAACACTACAACCAACTATCCAGAGGGACTACATCATCGCAAAAGAAGATATCCATAATTATCTTTGAAGGAGAAGGAAGAACGAGGAGTCGGCGTGGTTGGCGAAAATTCGAAGTCGATGGCCGCCATGTTTCCAGTTTGCATAGCGAGCCGTACCCAGCCACTTTGAATAAATGACGATGTGACGTCATGCACTGCTGAATGGTTCGAAAATTTCTTTATTAAATGACATTATTTTCGGAGATATGTTATATTTACGTAACATTATTTAAGTTTTATTTAATTGTAAGTATTGTATCTTGTGACTTGCCCTTCTCTGACCATTTCGACAGTTCAAAGAACTCTATTAATTAATCTTGTAATTTAATGTATTTGTCTAGTTGACACAATCGACCTGTGAGTTGAGTTTCAGCCGCAGCCATAGTCGATGTGCGTAAGATTGTCGCACCGCTTTTAAAATAAACATCAGAATTGTTTCTAAATACTCGTTTTCATGATTATTTGAGTTATTAAAATTAGTTTACTTCATTCCTAATATAATTTAAAAATTATAAACGAAAGCAATCAAGAAGAAGAAGAAGAGCAGCTGAGCTAGAAGGGAATACACTTCGACCCAGTTGACATAATCGGATTAACACGGTGAAACAAATATTTCGTCACGAAGGCATACACAATTTTCAATTCATAGTTTAAGTAATTGAACAATAATAATAATAAATAACAAAAATAATTAATTAATTAATTAAATTAAATAAATAAATAAATAAATAAACATTATTAAAAACAAATTTTTTTTAATAAATTAATAACGTAAAAATTTTTATCAACATAAATGTTATTTGTGATAAACATTCATCATAAATTTGTTTTATTACAAATTGGCGTCCAACCTTAGGGGCTAAAGATAGAGATTGATAGGCTGACAAATAAAAACGATTTGCCCAGTTTTCTATTTTTAGCGGTTTCCTATTGTTAACAGGTCAGGAGAAGAATCAAGATGCACAGGAGAGCAACATCCAAGAAAAGAGCGGTGGAGGCCGAGAAGGAAATAGATATGGAGGATAAGGAGGCGACCCCTGTGGAAGATGTGTAGTTGATATTACCTCCAGCAGAACCAACCGAACCAGTATCCCAAGGGAAACAAGCCGACACGAACAGAAAATGTGGCAATGCAAGAAATGTTCAGGCTAATGGTGGAGGAAATAAAAACCGACAATAAGCAGTTAAAGGAAGAATTAGGCCAGAAAATTGAAGAAAATAATAAGGAAATGAAAAGTGATAACCAACAATTGAAGGAAGAGTTAAGGGAGAATAGTAAGAAGGCGGAAGAAAACAGTAAGAAAATGGAGGAGAAGATGGACGAAATAAAGAATAACAATAAATTATTAACGGAGAACAATATTAAAAAAATAGAGGAGAAAATGGAGGAAATAAAGACGGACAATAAACAGTCGAAGGAGGAATTAAGTCAGATAAGCAAGAAACTGGAAGAGACCAATCAGAGAATGGAAGAAACTAGTAAGAAAATGGAAAATAATAATCAACAGTTAAGAGAAGAATTAAGGGAGACTAACCAAGAGAATATGAACAGGTTAGATGGAAAGATGGAAGCTTTAAAGGAAGAGTTGAATCAGAAGTTAGCAGAGAACAATGAAACCATCAGCAAGAAGGTAGAAGAGGTGATAGAACAAAAGATTACAAGGGCTGACGAAAAATGGAGTCAGACTGAACGAGAAGTACAGAGTATTAAGACAGAAATAAACACCAAAGTTACAAACATAGAAGAAACGAATAGGAAGATTTAGAAGAAAAACTAAAAGAAACCCGCGAAAAATGGGAAAGAGTGCAAGACCGATTCACAGAAAAATGTGACGGCATTGAAGCTGCTGTGACCAGTATAAATGGTCAGGTTCGACAAAATCAAACCGCCATAGATCTTTTTCATAGTCGACCAACTAGCATCACCAGTTTTCCCAATACTGAAAATCGAGAAGGGATTAACTTCAAGCTATACAAAAATAAGCCCATGGAGTTCATAGCCAGAATTGAAGAGCACTTCGCAAAACACCGAGGTAACCGTTGGAGCGCAAATAAAGATATGCTAGATGAATCATTCAAGGAGATAGCCGATAATTGGTGGATGGCGATCAGGGACGAAGTTACAGACTATCAGCAATTCAAGAGATTGTTTAAGGCTAATTATTGGTCTGAGTCTACGCAGAACATCGCAAGAGACGGAATATGTCATGAGAAGTATAACCCATATTGGGGACAAACATTGACCACATATTTCTTAGGAAAGGTGTGTGTGGCCAAACATTTAGAGCCCAGAATACCCGAAGAATGCTTGGTCAGAAAACTATCTTACCATTATCAGGAGGACATAATCAGAGCTCGCTGCAACAGTCAGATTAAAACAGTACATCGATGAGAGAGCTGCTCGAAATGTACGAACACGAAGACTATTACCGCCAAAGTCGGAGGAGATATGAGAAACCTGAGCTGAGAAATAACACCAACTATACGAATAATAATACTAATCAGAACGGCAATAATAATAATAATTATAGCTCCGCGAGCCGGAATAATGCACGGTACAATAATAATAATAATAATGTCCATCGGAATAATAACACTGATGATAATAATAATAATAATAATAACCGTCAACCAAATAGAAACGGTTATTATAATAATAATAGTTATGGTTCAAATGGTGAGAGGAACCCAAACCCACCCAATAACAACTACTATCATAACAATAATATAAATTACCCAGCAGGAGGTAATAATAATCATAGGACATATAGACCCCATGTAAATTATATCAGAGCAGAAGGTAGTGGCCAGCGGAGATACCAGCCTCAGCGAAGGAGTAGATTCTATGAGTATGAAACACCCCAAGTAAACCAGGGAGGTAACAGTCATAGAGGATATGAACACAGACGCAGTTCTAGCTTGGATAATCAAAGAAGACCACCTGTAAATTAAACCCAGCAAGAAGACCGGATTGAACCAAACGAAGCAGTTCTAGGACTCCAGATTGACGCTGCTATCAGCCATGTCCGTAACGATACGGAACATTTAAACGAAAGGAGGCAGTAATAAACAGTTACAACCCTTTACTGCTCCTATCTACTGGGTATAGACAAGAGTCAAGCTTTAAAAAAGAAGATAAAATATTCACTATCATCTATAATAATTATTTAAAGGATATTCGTAAGGACTTATTAGAAGAAAACGAGGCAAACATTCACAATCATAATAATGATGGATCATTTCACCAAATTTATAAAATTATACCCGGTGAACCGAGCTACCACTTTAAAGGTTTTAGGAGTGATCACCAATTACTACATTCCAGAGATAGGAAAACCGGCATCAATAATCACCGACCATGGAACACAATTTAAGGGAAGGAGTTGGAAAAATACTTTGATCACATTAGGTATCAAGACGTACAAAACATCTGTTTACCACCCAAGTAGTAATCCTGCGGAAAGGGTGCTGCGAGAGGTCGGGAGGATATTGCGAACATACTGTCACCATCAACAATGAAAATGGCAAGAATACTTGTCAGCCACCGAGGAATTCCTTAATTTAGCACATCAAACCGCTATAGGGACCCTACCATATACAGCCAATGTATGAGAAACAACCTCCTAGAGAAATACAAGAAATCATTGAATTTCCCGTAAAACATGAATATAAATTTAATCGAATGAAGTTTTACAATAAATTGGCTGAAGCCCAGGAAAGGCGAAATAAAAAGTATCAAAAGGCAATTAAGAAAGTGATAAACTACGAAGTCGGAGAAAAAGTATTATTAAAAAATCGGGAACTACCCAGTACATTGGAAGGCATTACCAAAAAGTTATTACTGCTGTATACCGGACTATATATGATTATTAAAAATAACAACAACAACACTTATGTATTAAAGGATATTAATTCAAACAAGACAAAGGGCACCTATAATCAATTGTCAATAAAAAAATATTTAGAGGAGAATTAAATTCAAAATTCTAAAAACAGTAAGGACAACTTACATGAAATATTCGAATAAACTCATATAAAACGAATTTTACAAGAAAAAGAAATTACTAAATTCTAAAACAATAAGGAGAACTTATACCAGATCTTATGGAATCTTATAGAGCAAGTTATGAAAGAAAATGATTATTAAATTACTAAATTCTAAAGTGGTAAGAACAACATACAAGGACTATTTGAAAGAACTATTATATAAAGGAATTTTACAAGAAAAAGAAATTACAAAATTCAACAAACCATAAGGACAACTTACATGAAATGTTTGATTAAACTCTCATGAAACTAATTTAAAAAAATAAAATGATTCTTAACCACTTACAAAAATAACTTAAACGAAATAATTGAGAAGGAAGAAAAACAAACAAAGAAAAAAAAACATAAGAACAAATTACACTAATAATTTGAATGAACTCTTACGTAAAAGAATTTGAGAATAAAGGGAGTACAAATATGTAAACTTTCTCAAACTCTCCAGGGACAAAATAAATAAGAACATGTTTCAGTAGATAATGAGAAAAACCTATATCAATAGATTGAGCAAATTAATGTTACAAGAAAAATATATCCATGAATGTTAAAAGTGTCATAAGAAGAAAGTGTAGCAAATATTCATAAGAACCAGTGTTGAAAAAGAAAAACACCTAATAAACTATCACAGCTGTAAAGATATACTACAGCTTGTGTTGTAATAGTGACCACATGATAACCGTAACAACTATTATAAACTATGTAAATGAGATAATTTAAGACAAAAATGATACAGAACTTTTAATTGAAGAAAGGAAGAGAAAACCAGAATGTTTTATAATTTAACCAAAATAATTTAATCAAACTCACAATGAAAATAATTTGATGGAGAAGCAACAAGGAAAAAGAACCAACTAAATAAGAACCAAGTATTAAGACCAGAAACCGAAAACCTGGTACAATAATGATAATTTTATTGTAATAACCACTATTATATTGATAATTAATGGAAGGAATTAATGTTATGCCATGAGCAATAGAATGACTCATTGAATGCCAAGTGAAAAAAAAATCTATATAAATGCTAATTACTATGTAAACAAGAGGCAGATTATACAAACAACAAACAAAGTAAAGAGTGCAAAGAAAGGATAAAATGTATATTATACCCTATACCTAAGCCACATAATATGGAATGAGCTTTAAAATAGAAGAAGAATCAAGTGTATACAAGTATGAATTAATTTGAAACATTATGAAGTGAAGAATCCAAGGATGTTTATTATTAGTCGAAAAAGACTACTTTTAATGATTTTTAATTTTTATGACTGGATGTAGAGAAATTCCATCAGTCTTATAATTGAGCAGAGATGATAATTCCTCTGAGCTCAGCTAAGTGAAGTATGGTCAGCAGAGAATGTAGCCGAAATGTACCACTCTGAACTGTTCCAACTCACATGTTAGGGAATGTTAGGGAGTGAACATCCCGGTGATGAAGCACCAAATAAGAAAAGAAAAAATATATATAATAACAATGGTATACATAAGATTAAGGATTATCTATTAATGAATAAAGGAGCAAATGAGGGATATACATATCAACTGAGAGATCAGTGGTGGAAAAATAGGTATATACAGTGAAATCACGAATGAAACTATGGTAAATGAAAGAATCAGTAGTAATTATTTCATCCATACTAATAGTATGATCTGAATTAATCACTTTTACAGGAGAGCATATGTAGCATAACAGAATTTTTCACCTTAAATCTAACTTAATACAACATTAAAAAGAAAAAAAGAAGAAACAATCAATAGTGAGTGATAACTAAATGGTTAAAAATGAATTAATTAAACTGATCATTATAGTCAATCAAATGTTAAAATTAGACTCTACAACAAAATAAAAGACTCTTGGTCCAAATAAAAGAAACCATCTATATAAAACCCCAGTACATCATCAGTATACCTAGTAGGATATGGAGCAGTAATGAAAAAATAATCATGGACAACTTATTCAATTAATGACAGCAGAGGACCTAAATACTAAAACAATAACATACTCATAGAAGGAGAAATAAGGAACAGACTATTTCAAGCTTAATACAAAGAGTGCAGAATTAGGAAAGGTTATTTCCAAAATCTCATGAAGGACATGTACAAATTAAGTAAACTTAAAACAATGACAAAACTTAAACCCAGTAACTCAAGTTACAGGATACATTACAAATGAAGTAAAGGTTGTAAAATAGATATAGAAATAACTTCAGAATAAAGTATAGAATGTTAGATAGAAGGAGTTGAAGACTACCATTAGTGTAGATAATAAAAGATGATATACTATAAGAAACCATAATAAGAATTAAAGACTACTATTAATGTAGATAATAAAAAGTGATATACTATAATAAACCATAATGAGAATTAAAGACTACCATTAGTGTAGATAATAAAAGGTAATATACTATAATAAACCATAATGAGAATTAAAGACTACCATTAGTGTAGATAATAAAAAGTGATATACTATAAGAACCCATAATAAGAATTAAAAACTACCATTAGTGTAGATAATAAAAAGTGTTATACAATAAAAAACCATAAGAGTGAAAGACAGGAAATGACTGCAAATGTATTAGTTATAAGAGTATTTAAATGTAAAAAATATAAGGATTGTTAAACATTAATATAGATATGAAAACATGAACTTTCAATAGATGTAATGGAAAATGTTAGATATAGAATGTTTTGTTATGATTAAATAAGGTAGTTGAAAATGATAGACATAAGATGACTTATTATAACTAAATAAGGTAGTTGCAAATGATAGACATAAAATGTTTTATTATAAATAAATAATATACTTGAAAATGTTAGATATAAGATGTTTTATTATAGTTAAATAATATAAATGAAAATGATAGAGTATAAGATGTTATGTTATAATTAAATGATGTTAATTAATGTTAAAATTTTGTTAAGGTAGGGAAGGAAAGGAAGTAATATTGATCTCTTTTTTAATTTTAAACCATAGAAATAATAAGGAAGCAAAATAGTTAAAAAACCAAGAGCAAAGCAAAACCGTATTTTAGGCCAAATTCAACTTTTACCATATAATCAAGTTCAAAAGGATAAATTAAATAAAACTGTATAAAATCAGCAAAGATGACTCAATTTAGAATAAAGATACTTAAATATAATCATCACAGAAATATATAATAGTAAATGTAATTATCAGAAGATAAAATTAACTTTATTGGAAATGTGTAATATAATGCCTAACAGGGGACTCAGTACAAATAAAATGTAAATTAATCAGTATTAGAGTGTTATAACAACAAATTGATAAAGACAAAGGTTTTTTTATATATTTTACAAAACCTTTGTACAAAGAATAATGTTGAAATAAGTAAAATTATTTAAGGACAATGTTAACATAAAACGACTTGTAAACCATTTAATTTATAATTATGTGAAACATAATAAGGCCTATAAGAAATGTGAAAAAATGTTAATTTCAAGCTTATTTGAAACCCAATTAGGTCATATTGTATATTAAGTTATGTAAAATTATAGCAGGAATATGGCTAGGTACTTAAATTTTCATAAAATTAACAAATAATTAAGTTATAGACATAAAATAGTAAAAAATGTCATATATTTCTATGAGATCAGATCTGGACAAAAACGAACAGCTGATTTCAGACAATGGGACAAGGTGCCAAGATATTTCAGAAATTACTATATTAAACGACGATTTGTGTGGGCAGTTGATTGTTAAACGTGAACCTGAACGGATGACAACGTACAGAAGGAAGATCCAAAAAATATAAATTATTTGAAAAAAATGAAGGTATAACATAAAAAAAATAATACAGAGGTTATAAACCGAAAATTAAGAAAAAATAACTTAAACAATAACGAAGTGAAGAACGAACTTCAGTTATAATACGATCAAACACCAGTGCACTAAGAATCATCCGCCATATTGAAATTATTAAATTAACAACAATTTCATGGAATAACGAACTCAACCAGGTTTGAACACTGAATACGACACCAATAATCCTACACCAAACTACCTCGCCGAGTAGAAGAGAACACTACAACCAACTATTCAGATAATATAACTATCATTTAATATAAAACATTATTAAAAACAAATTTTTTTTATAATTTAATAACTTAAAAATTTTTATCAACATAAATTTTATTTGTGATAAACACTAATCATAAATTTGTTTTATTACAATATTTATACGGTAAACAGAATTTTTGTCCTGGTACTGTCGGATTTTATCTTAAGACTTTAATGACTGCGAAATGTATGTCAATTGTAGGTGACAAGCAGTCGAGTTAAGTACTTGATAACGTTTCAGATATTCATTTGAGACAGCCTTATATTCCATTAAGGCAAATGTTGTTCATTTGCTTTACAGTTGACATAAAAATATTAAAGGACTAACTAGATACTGACAGTTTACAATGTAGTTACATCTTAAACAAAATTTATATATATATAAATCTTATGTGCATACAAATTAAAAATTACCATGAAGACTACAATACTAAGAATAAGGTTATGTTAAATCTACATTAAAGTGCTCTATCCAATAAAACTAGTAAAAGAACAAAAGTCCTGTTGAGACTACGAATGTATGAGTCTGTCGTGTTGCATGATTAAAAGAACAGTAATATGAGTCTTCGAATCATGTTTCCAGTCTAACCTACGTCGGAGTCCAGAGGAGTGAAAAATGAAGTTGGTAAACATTGAATATTTTCTTGAACCCACAGCAGTAACAAATATTTTTCAACCTTGAGCTACAACTAGTTACCCTTGATAAAACTAGTTGCTTGAAGAGCTATATCAAGCAATGAACGAACTCTCAAGCACGGATACCATTACTATTACGTTGCTTAAAAGAAAAAATTCTAAGAAAGTGAATCCTTTATTCCCTCTCCTATATGAACAGAGTGTCTCATGAGGAATGCGACATACTTAAGGAAGGATTTTCACAGGTTGAAATAAAGAAGAAAATTAATAAAAACATCGGTGCGAAAACGGTTCGTTTTCGATTTATGGTTTGCGAAATATTTCACCACGATTTCTACACAAAGACTACAATTACGCCTTACTGAAATTCTTGAAACTCAAATTAATGGGTAAATTTAAAGGTTTTGTACGTTTTGTTACGTGTAAAATTGAAAAAAGAGAATTCCAGAACTGTATAAGAGTAGTTTTATAAAAAGGTTTCGTAAATATCAAAAAACTGATGTCAAAAAACACACTTTTTAGCTTTGATATAAATTTACTCTTTCAATTTACTAATAAAGAAATATAAGTTTGTAATACAATTTTTAAACAATTTAATTTTGAGAAATTGTATGTATAAGTGCCAATAAAACACAAACGAACGTTATAAAAAATTTAATTTAGGTAGGGATTATTCATCATGTGAATAATGAGGTGGTGCACTGTCAAGGCACATTTACGGCCTTTCTCAAAACATATGTCATAATTATTGACATAATAGGATTGACACTTAATTTTTTAAAACTTCTTTGTGCGGAATACCATGCAAACGTGAATAATGAGTGGTACAATTAACTGGTTCCCAATTATACCACACCTTATATTTAATGATAACCAGTTTTGAAATAGTTTACTCTGTTACGATTTACTCTTATTTTAGATTTTTAGGTGTCCATCTGTGAGTATTTCTCTAATATCGTGTTCCGTTTCTCTAAAAAAAAATTCACCAGTGAATAAACACAATTAACAATATTTCAATTTTCTTGTACCCACTGGCAAAAATTTAATATTAACTTACAGTAACCTGGTTGAAAATGCTGAACAGTATGCAAATGATAAGGATAAAAATTCTCTTTGTTTTGTGTTCTTCAGATTTTAGTACGAGGTATGCCTGATCGATGTAAAAACCTTCTGGTCCTGAGTTGAGGATTGCGCTATACCATTTAAATAATATTTTCTTAATCAGAAAGAGCCTGTTCTGCAGGGCGTTCAATAGAACAAGCAGCCGTTGGAAACGGTCCGTTCATTTGTAAATTATTTAAGGGAAATATTTTGTTGTGAGGTACTTTCCTGTTTGAAAATCTTTGTTGGCACTCATGTTTTGCAGCCCTGGAATTTTACTTACCAAAAGCATACATGGAAACAATATCTGCACACTCGTGATTTGAAAATTGCAATCGCATCTCGAAATTAGGTTAAAAAACCATACACACTAAAAATTACAGCTTACAGGTTAGTTATGGTAAATAATTAAGCTACTATATTATATTTAATTTTTAAACAGCTGTTTCCTGACTTTAATTCAATTTGGATCTGAACAGTGCAGCATCACCAACTGTATTCTTTTTTTTAAACTTTATCAAAACAAGTTAGTTAAAATTGTTGAAATTACGTTTTTTTAATTATTCTATCAATATTAGCTAAAATTAAAGTTTGTTATTAATTGAATAAATTGTTGTTATTTATTTTAAATAATAAATGGTTTGAAGTACATTACGAGAAGAAAAATTTCTTACATTTTATGTTGTTTCTTCTTCAAATGTTTTATGACATTCATTTGTATTTCATTGACTTCACTTACATCAAATTTCTCAGAATTACATTTTTTATAAATTGTATTCGAAATCTGCAATAACTTATTGGCAATTTAAACAAATAAATTTACATAAAAAGGTGTGTTTTACGCCACATTTTGAGATTTACACTGAGTTACACAGGCAGGCAAGATAGATGTGTAGACAGACAGACAGTTAGAGGCCATTTTCAAGTCCTAACCGACCACGTTGTAAAATGACAAGAAAGTATATTAAGATGTTTATCGGTGCACGTTTTACATGATACTCTTGTGGAAAAGCAGACCCAAAGGTACGACGGTTGGAAACAGTGTGGCTGTGATCATGTGTGGTTGCAACACGTAGACGACTGCATAAAAAGAAAAACAAAATGTAAACAGGAAATGGTTATAAATTTTTTATTTAACAAATAAACGGATATGAAGCATTAAGAAACTACTAGACTCTTTTTAAGGAACTTTGACGATTGAAAAAAAAAACTGAGCAAAAACACCACAATACGAATTTGGAATTAATTGACTTCCTAATACAGGAAGTTCATGTTGGGATATGTAATTACCGTTGAGGTAAAAGTAAGAAACGATATGTACGGACACGGACTATATGTTACATAGTATTAGATGTTATACTACTGAGTAGGTATGTGAACAGGTGTGTCCATAAGATAAAATTGCTCTACAATCGTTTTACATTCTTTAAGCGGTAATTTCTTCAGCAGTGCTCAGCGAAGCGTGAGTTACTTTATCACACACTAATGACATTATACGTGTCAGTATAATTATGCGTTTTACATTAAAATTGTTTCACATATAATATAAGCTGTCACGGTGATTATGGATCCCATTAACGCCGGAACACGCTTTCAATATTTCTGCGTAATTGATGTTAAAAACACGTTTTTAGGCACAAAAGGGTGTGTAAATCTAATCTCGTACCGCACATCGTCGTTTTGTTTTTATAATCGTTATGTTGCTTATTTATGGAACGTGTAAAACAATAATGGACAATTTTATCGACCATTTTACAGAGCACCACTCGACCGCAACAATGTGTAAAAACAAATCGGCAGAAAAAACACAATAATAAAATAATACGCAAAGAAAATAATTTTCTGTTTTAACACGTGACATTGTATGTTAATTTTCATTTACCTAGTGCGTTTGTTTGGTTTTCCTAATTTCTTTTATTGTATTGAAATCAAACAATTTTCAATAAAAAATTGCTCTACGGTGGGTAAATAAGATTTAAAGAATGATAATATATAATATAATATTACGTATAAAATATAATAGTCTTCACATTTTTATTGTTTATGTTATTGTCTTTACTGTTATTGTATACTGTTTATGTATTGTACGAGAGTCAGTTGAAATGTTCACGGAGCAACATCTATAGCTTGGTGTTAGAACTACAATTTTTTGTGTGTTGTAGTGTTCTAAGATTCATATTTCATCTAAACCCCTGTTAATTTCCAAATGATGTCAATTTATTCATTGTTTATCAGCTATTCATAATTTACGAGTCACGGGAGTTTTGAAAACGTACAAAATCAAACATCGTGCTGTGATTGATTTCTTTGCTAAACAAGTTGTTTTCGCCAAAGGAAATTCACAAAAAAATTATAATGTGTTAGAAGAGGCTACGCCTTCAAAAACAACGTTTTTAAAGTGGCACTCGAGTTTAAAGATGGTGATATTAGCACTGAAGACGGCCCCCGCAGTGGACATATAACATTCCGTGTTGCTCTGTTATTTGAACAGAAAAATATATTAGGCAATAATACAATTTATATATTTTGTGTATCTGAAGTACTCAAATAACTATCAAATATAGCAGCTAGGTCGTGGGATTTTTGTGTCCGTTACGTTAAGTCCCATTTTTTGCACAATACATTTTATGTGAAGAGAGAGGAGAAAAGATTTTGTGGCGTGAAATAAATGTTAATAAAACATTGATTTATAAAAAAAGAAATTCTTTAAACATTTAAAAATAAATCTGCACTAAAAGTTATCTTTTAAGAGAAGCTGTTTTACATGTATTAGTTTTAAATACTCATTATAAATTACAAATACATAATATGCAAACAAATAAAATAAACACAGATATGAACATGTAAATTGCAAACATAAAACGCATATAGAAAACAATTCTAAAACTGAAAAATTATTTTAAAAAATTATAAAATTGTTTTAAATACTTGGGTATCTGATATTACAATATAAAATTCAAGTAATTATTTTCAATGTTGCAAATCTGATATCAATTAAATATTTATTAAAAAATTAAAAGTTTATTTGTAGTATTTTAATGAAAAAAATATTTACTTTATTTCAAGAAACATCAATTATTATGCACACATTTTAACTAACTAGAAAAATTACTCAAAAACATATATTACAATTACATGCTTAAATTATAATTATTATTTAATTTTTGTAATTACATTATGTACAAATTATTTATTTCTCCTTTCCTTTATACCATGATTATACTTGTTTACTATCCTTGTTTATAACAAATAATTGTTATTTTTCACCAGTTTTTCACTGTTGCGTTACCGTGCCGTGTGTGTTGTTCCTTGATAATGATGTTCCTGGCGCCGGAGTCTGTTGTCGGTTGTCAGTTGAACAGAGTGTCCCCCGCCTTAGAATGATTGGCGTCTGACTTATGTTGCTGAGCAATCGGACATAGTGTCCCCGTGAATAAATTATTAGAGTCTGTTTTTTCGTTCAGAATCGAACGGAGCTTTTTACTGACGGCATACCGACAGGTTGAAGACTGTCTAAGACCAGTTGAGACATGTACCCTTTCGGTCGGCGCGTAGGTTTTTCACACATCACTTTTTTCTCCTTCCGCACCCATAATTAATGTCCATGTTGTAACGTCACAGAACGTTCCATAAAGGAAACCATTTACATAGCAATTTATCATAAGAGGAAAGTGAGGTGAACAGTATCGAACCCAAGTAGTCCTAAAAAATTGTGTAATATTGTATAATAATTATTACTACTAACATAAAAAACGACCAAACAATGACTATGACACAAACCCCATATATATTATTAAAGTGAATAACAGTGAAAAAACCATGTGAGAGAGAGAAATAATGTCAGAATCAACCAAAATGAAGTCATTAATTATTAAGTCTGAATAGAGTATTAAGAACTATTTTTTGTGAATGAATGGACATGATCCGTTATTATATTATGTAATGTAAATAAAATAAATGTATTAAATGATTTAAATACATTATTAGAAAAAGTTTAAGTTAAAATAAAAATTATATATTTGTTATGACAAAAAATATTAATGTGTTGGATTTGAGACCATACACCCAGATTTCATGAAAAAAATTAATTATTATCAGATTGAAATAAAAACTATATGTAATTGTCAAGCAGACAAAAGTGAACAATTTATCTTAAATAAAGAAAGCTGTCAAATGAATAAACGTCAGTCAAAATAGCCAAAAACAGTATTAACTAAAAACATGTGGTAGGCATATAATATTGTATAATTTATGGATTTAATTTGCCAAAATGCAACCAAATTGCATTAGAAAGTTGAAATATGATATAAAGCGACTATACTAATATATTTGACTGACTATAACATTGTAATAGTCAAGTTAGCAAAATGTTTACCTATACCATATATGGCTGGAGCCAATCAACCAGTACAAAAATAATCATATCTGGCTAAATATTTACAAAATGCTAACAAAAATAAAATAGAATGGTACAATACTTCAGTATACCTTAAAAACGAACAAACTCAGTTGAAAATAAAGTCAATTATAAAAGAATTTAACTTATAAGAGTGAGATTTGTCACACTATGAAAAAGGACATCTCAAGACCAATCAATGATGCTATGTCATCCTGTGATAAAAATAAAATATGTAAAGAGTAACCAGGTATCACAAAAGATAGACAATATAATAAACTCTGAGTGTACACTAGTGAAATACTACATATATTAAAGAAAGAGACTAATTATTGTGTTATAACATTAACAAAAAATCTAGGCCATGAGCAGAGGCCATGTAAAATTGTAATTATTTATGTATTATCTATGTTAAAATTTGTTTGTTTTGTTATAGGAAGGTAGTAATGTTGGATGTTCAAATTGTGGAAGAGACATAATACTTTCACAACAATTTTTTGTTATAAAAATTGAATTTTCATGACAACAACCCAAGGTGGGAGTTGTATATTGTGTTACTTATTAGACTTAATTTAATTAAAAACCAATCATAATTAGTATCACTAGATTCAGTTGAAAACAGAGAATCTAAATGTAATAATGGCATACAAATTGTGAGTACTAATGTAAAACTGTTTGATAAATACCAGAGTAATTTTTGAAATATCCTTAGTATGAAGAATAAGAAATTCGTTCTAAAAGCTTCGACGGAAGTTAAAATTGTTCCATGACATTCCATTTCGTTTATTCTCGAACAATCTAGAAAGAATTTTTACACAAATATACCGGAAGTCGATGAAAACAATCAGCCTGAATTAGTATAAAAGAGAGACCAAATTCGACCCAAAAACACTTGAAACTTGAACTCCAGAACTGATGCATCACCCACGACACTGATCAACGCAGCTAAGGCGAAACCGAGAGGCGAGAAATCGACACAAGACCCGAAGAAAGGCTTTTCCCGTACATTGACAGACTGACATAACCTCTACAAGAATCTACGCCAATGTGTTGCTGAAATAGAGCAGCGGCACGGCAAATTTTAATAGAAATCACGCAGCCAGAACGTCAACGGCCCAGGAGGGACCAAAACTTTAAATAGAGAACCAATTCTGCTGTGTTCGCATAGACTGACTAACTTGACAATAATCCCCTTAACGTAAACATACACACAAAGCCTTTCTCTCGACACTGCATGGGAATCAGCGCTGCGGCGGCCAATTTCTGAATCAACGCGAAACAGATGATTTGTAGCGGCGGCGTTTGAACGATAATCTACTGCCAAACGTTTTTACAAAAAGTGCGGAAATAGTAAATGATCGCAATTTTGACTTAAAATAGATTCAGTGCACATATGAAGAGGCGAGATTGAAAAACTACCCGAGAGGAGTGTCCTGTGCGAGATTAATTATTCATTGGAACGTGAGTTACCAAAATTAAAGTCATTTTTTTACCTGGTTACATTTATCACACAGTTGTACTACACATGCCACACACACCTTCAAATCACTTAATTTTTCTTGTAAAGCGTCTTATTGATATGTCTTGGTAGTTCAAAGGAGTCACGTCCTGAGAGTAAAGATTTTTTCACGTATTAAACTCATGCTTTTCAACTGAGTAAAAAATTGAAAACACTAGCCGATACTTGATTGGATATATAAAATTGTCAATAATAATAATAATAATAATAATAATAACTTGTAAAATTTTTTTTTTCTTTAGTAACTCTGCAATTTTATAATTTTTATATGAATGTTAGTCCTTCAGACGATTTGTTTGTTTTTTTTGAAGAATCATTAAACTTACCTGATTTTTTCAAGCTAAACTGACTTGTTTATATTTTTCATAGAAGTAAGATTTAAAAATTTTAATTTCTTTATTAATCACATTTTATTCTTGGAACAAACGATTCCAAGTGGCGCCCACAAAAAACATAGTATTAAGTTGTGTTACAGGACTACATCACCGCAGAGGATCCAGTCAACAGTAAGTAACAAAAAGTGCGCGGAGGTAACGCCCGACATTTTACAACACAATTACAACACACTTTTTCTTTTGTTATAAATTGACGACTCCAACAGTGGGGCTTAAAGGAGAGCATTATTTCTTTTGTTATAAATTGGCAGCCCAACTAGTGAGGCTTGGAAAAAACGGAACAAGCCCGGCAACTACCAACAGATCAAAATGCCGCAACCAAAGGGAAAAAAGGCGAAGAAGAATGTGGAACCCGAGTTAAGTGTGGAAGACGGAGAGGCAGTACAAATGGAGGAAACGGAGTTAGAACCGCCCACACTAGAAGTGGAAAGACCGGTACAAACGGCAGACGAATTAGAAGAACAAACGGGAGAAGAACCCATACAAATGGTAGAACAAACAGAGAATCCCGAACCAGAGAAAATAACAGGGAACGTTGACGCTAATGTAATAATGATAATGTTCCAAACGCTAAATGAAAATGTGAGAAAAATGAAAATAATAGACAGGAAGATAAGGAGGAAATAATCAAATCCCTGAAAGAGGATATGAATAAAAATAGACGGGAAGATAAGGAGGAAATAATAAAATCCCTGAAGGAGGATAATAACAAGAACATAGAATCTTTAAGGGAGAATATAACTGAGAAAATAAATGACAATGGGAAGAAACTGGAGATATTTCAGGAGGAGAATAAAAAAAGTATAGAGTCCTTGAAAAAAGAAATTAGCATAAAATACGAAACAGTAAACAAAACGATCAATGGTAATAAAATCGATAGTGACAGGAAGGTCGAGAATATGGAGAAACAGTTGGAAAGGTTACAGGAGGGGAACAATACACGTTTCGAAAATATAGAGGAACAAACAGTAGAGACCAAACAAGATGTTAGAAATCTCGAAAACATGGTAAGGCAGAACCAAGACGCCATCATGCAGGAGGTGGGAGAAGTCCAGAAAGACGTTAGCGAGAGGATGCAGAGAACATATGACATCGCTAACAGGCTGGACGAACAAATAAAAACTAACAAAAATAGTATACTGGAAATAGACCAGAGAGAGAAGAACCTGCAGGAAAGATTAGAGGCGCTCAGAGACACACCTATAGTAAATACTCATACGTGTCATGGTGAAAACAGGGAAGTAATCAACTTCCAAAACTATCGACGAAACCCAATGGAATTTTTTAGAAAGAATGGAGAGTTTATTGTAAGAAATAGAGAAACAAGGTGGGACAGGATAAGAGAGATGCTTGACGAGACGTTTAAAAACACTAGGGATAACTGGTGGATAGCGGTACGACCCGAAATCACGAATTTAGCCGAGTTTAAACGTCAGTTCAAGGAGAAGTATTGGTCGGAGACTGCACAAAACAGGGTAAGAATGGACATTTTCTATGGCAAATACGACGCGTCCAATGGACAGTCCCCGACGTCTTATTTCCTAGGAAAGGTATGTTTAGCACGGAAGTTAATACCGCCGATCCCAGAAGAATGTTTGGTAAGGCAGTTAGCTGGACATTACAGTTATGGTATCAAAGATGCCCAATTATACCAACAGCTCAGTAAAATAGCCGATCTGGCCAAATTATTAGAAAATTGTGAATCCACTGGAAGGTTCCAGGATTACCAACCCCCCAATCGTAAAGTAGAATACAATAACAACAATAACGGACCAAACCGGAATGGAGGTGGAAACGGTAAACCTAAACACAAATAATCATAACAATAATACCCCACCAAATGGCCGAAGTGATAACACTCAGGGTCCAAATAACCGCAACTATCCGGGACCAAACAGAGGTAATTACACCGGGAATAATTACGGTAGGAACTTCCACCAGGGAAACAGTTATCGCGGGAATAACTATAGGGGAAATAATTATGGTCAACGCAATAGTTATCGTAACGGGGGAGACCAAGGAGGAGGCGATAGGAGAAATCACGAATATAGGCCCCAGGTAAATTATACAATGGCCAATAACCGACGGCCATATCCACCCAATGTACCCACTTACATGTTTTACCCACAACAGGCGCCAGGTAGCCAGGGTAACACGACGAATAGCCAACCTATTAATGGTAATCCCGAGGTCAGGCAGGAAACACAGACGGGTCAGCAACCCAATGTTCCGGGAGACCGGGCCAATGAGACCGTGACTCATTTAAACTAAATGCGGCAGTGGAAAAGGAAAACCGCCCTTCACTGAACCAATATTATGGGGTGACTAGTTACGAACATAGACAGGACAAAGACGGGACTAGGACATTAAGATTAAATAATTATCTTAAGGATATTAGAGAGGAGTTATTAGAAGAGGGTGACAATATCGTTAAAAATAGTAACCAAGGGAATAATAGTATCGTGCAGATCAAAGCAAATATCAATGGCATAGAAGCGATATTACTCATTGACACGGGGCCAAACGTATCACTTATCGATAGTGTTGAGTTAGAGAGGATCAAACAAAATAGTAATTTACCAATACCCACTCTGCCTATAAATAACATCATTTTAGTCGGAGCAACGGGGAGGCAAAATAAGTCAATAAAGAAACAGGTGTCATTAGAGATGACTAGTAATGGGGTAACAATACCAACAGGGTTATTAGTGGCGAATAATTTACCCATGAGTATCCTAATAGGCTGCGATATACTTAGGCCATACAATGCTGTAATAGATTTGGAAAGTAAGGTGATAACTTTAAAAACTAACAAGGGAATTTGGACCAATAATTTAATCGATGTCCTAGGAAATGGTACAGACAACACACCTTATCAAGCGATAGTGAACCATTATTATTGTGCCGATCGTCCAATCAACATGCCATTATATCAGGAAGAAAACCCAGAGTTGTGGTTAGAAAAGTTAGAAGAAATACGGGATTTCCAAAGGACGAAAGCAAGGGGCCTGATCAGCGAAACACAGGCGGAACAATTAATCGAGGTATACAACAATTATAAACACATATTCTCAAACGCTCCAGGTAAAGCCAGAGATTATCAATGCACCATAAAATTCAAAACTCCGGTGGAATTTAACAGGAAATCGTACCCGATCGCATACTCGCTAAAGAACGAAGTCAGGGAAGAATTAAACAGGATGATAGAGGACGACATAATCGAGTATAGTCATTCGCCCTTTACCAGCCCAATCATAGCGGTGCCAAAAAAGAACGGAAAGGTACGTATATGTCTCGATGCTAGAGAGATCAACAAAATGATTGTTAACGACCGCACATCACCTGGGGAGATAGAGGAGATATTGAAAAAGTTTCACGGAACCAAATATATAAGCTCATGGGATACTGTATGCGGTTACTGGCAGGTAGAACTCCACCCTGATAGTAGGAAATATATGGCATTCATATTCGAGGGCAGAAACTATCAGTTTAAGCGGTTACCTTTTGGCTTAATAAATTCTGTGGCGGTGTTTTTAAAGATAATGGACAGAATATTGGGGCAGGAAGTACTGAAGTTTACGACAGTATACGTCGACGACCTACTGGTAACCTCAGCGAATTGGGACGACCATTGTAATAGGGTTGAACAGGTGCTAGAGAAATTATCAGAGAATAATATCACCCTCAAATTAGACAAGTCCCAATTCATTGCGAATGAGGTGAAATTTTTAGGCTTTAATTTAACAGAACAAGGGATTACTCCATCCAAAGAGAAGGTAGAGGCCATACAGAAGTTCCCCACCCCAAAGAACAGGAAACAGCTGCAGTCATTTTTAGGAATCTGTAACTATTACAGAAAGTTTCGGTCCAATTACTCAGAACTATCTGCCAGGTTCCGAAAGCAGTTATCAGCTAAAGACAAATGGACTTAGGGACCAGAGCAAGATGGAGTGCTCAATCTCATAAAGGAAAAGTTTTTAGAAACAGTAATGTTGCATCATCCCGACTTTACAAAACCATTTTTTCTAAACTGCGATGCCAGTAACGTAAGTTTAGGTGCAGCCCTATATCAGGAAGATCAGGACGGTAACCATTTAGTAATTAGCTTTGCTAGCCGCGTGCTAAACAGTTGCGAACGAAACTACAATACTACCGAAAAAGAATTGTTGAGTGTAGTTTTCGCATGCGGTAAATTTAGGACATATATATTAGGGTACCCCATAACAGTTAGAAGCGACCACAAATCTATATCATTTTTAAAGCATTGTAAGCTGAACCACGGAAGGCTGACTAGATGGGTTTTGGCCTTGCAAGAATATAATATCACATGGGAATATATACCCGGCAAACAGAACGTAGCAGCCGACGTCCTATCTCGCGTCAATATACCAGACCAAACCTTTGACGGCGAAAAGGAACAATTAGCTAAGGTTTACCACATTATTAAGAGCAGGGAAGATTTAAAAAATATTTTAAACGATATAAAGTCACAACAAGAGGCCGATCCAAGATTAGGAGATATTAGAAAAAGGGTACAGGAAGGCGATGAGGTCATAAACAGATTTTATTGTATACACAACGACACTTTGTTTATAAGGAATACCCCGCACCAAGAGAATTGGAAATTAGTAATTCCACCAGCGATAGAGAGACCGCTAATAATCGACTATCACGATAGGTACGGACATATGGGTGCCCTCAAAGTAAGGAAGGCAATGGAAGAGCACACATACATCAAAGGGATGAATAAGAAGGTGCAACTGGCGATACGGTCGTGCGATATCTGTCAAAAAGTAAAGTGTGATAACGAGAGAAAAGAAGGGGTCATGATACCCATATCATCCACCGAAAAATTGGAAAAGGTATTTCTCGATATCTGCGGACCATTTCCACGCAGCGGTGGGAGACACCGATATAAATTTATCGTAATCATCTTCGACCATTTTAGCAAATATACCAAGCTATACCCAATAACTAGGGCAACGACCAGGAAAATAATAGACATCATTATAGAGCGATATATAATGGAGGTAGGCCGACCGTATTCTATAATTACGGACCACGGTACCCAGTTTAGGGGAAAACTTTGGAAGGAAAACCTGGGAGAACACGGAATAAAAACGTACAAGACGTCCGTATATCACCCGAATAGTAACCCAGCCGAGAGAGTGTTAAGGGAGGTAGGACGGTTACTGAGAACATACTGCCATAACGAACAGAAAAGATGGCATGAATATGTAGCATCTACCGAGGATTTTCTCAATTTCTCATATCACAATACCATCGAGGTGTCGTCATACACAGTTATGTTCGAAAGACCCCCACCACGAGAGATAAAAGAAATTATTAATTTTCCCGACGAACCCGCATACCAATTTGAAAGGGCAAAATTTTATAACAAGGTGCTAGAAAAAACGGAACAGCAGCGGAAAAAATATGTCAAGTCACAGCCCAAGGCAATTAAATATGAGGTAGGAGAAAAGGTGTTAGTTAAAAATAGAGAATTGCCCAGTGCTATACAAGGCATAACGAGGAAATTGCTACTCTTATATACAGGGCCTTTCACGATCACCAGAGACAATAAAAACAATACCTATGAGGTAACTGACACGGTTAGTAACAAAGTATTTTTGCATTTTGCATTGAATAGTGGGGCGTCTTTGCACCCGTGGCTTATTGCAGCTTCCGGGACGTGCCCGATGGCTGCCAGAAGAAAACAGTGCTGGACTTTCAAAAGAAGGTGGCCTAAAATATTCGGGAGGGACACGCCAACCAGTTAACTGAGAAGGCGGCGGAAATTTTTTCAAGTTTTGTTATATATAGGTGCCGGGTCATGGTAACACTGCCACCGGGCGCGGGGCGAACGGCAGATGCCGAACGCGCCCGGCCCGGCATGCAGGCGCCGTGTAGCGCCGGACGTTCCCCGCGAGGCAGGGATCCGCCGTGTCTTTGGCATCGGTAACAACGCCAAGCAGTCTGAAAATCAACTTACTTGGGGAAGGTATCTGACTGGGTAGGATGGTAACAAGGAGATAGAATTGCCCGGGAACCTAAATTAGAGCAAACAGAATTACGGGGGGTCGTCTAAGATCGCCCGAGGGCGTTTAACACGTATAGCGGGAGGTGGTTCAGACGTGCTGATAGATCGGAGATAAGGAAAGGAGGAGGTCGCTGCAGAAGCAAAAAGAGTTTCGGCAAGCGACCGGACAAAATCGGCAAGGGTAGGAACTCGAAGGCCTCCACGAATGACATCATTTCTCACAAACCATGGAGACCCCGACAAGGATCTGAGGGTACGGGCCTGGAAAGCTTCCAGCCTACACTTGTTAGTGGTCGACACAAGCGACCACCATGCGGGAGCAGCATAGGTCAATATTGACCGGAGAAACAAAAGATAGATAGTAACTTTAGTGCGCAAAGCCAGGCGGTTGCGGCACGAGAGCATGGGAAATATTTTGGCTCGGACGCCTCGAGCTTTGTTGAGGGTAGCAGTCACGTGGCCGTTGAAGCTAAGGCGCTGGTCTAGCCGAACGCCCAAATACTTCACCGACTTTTGCCAGGCGATAGGCCTCCCTTCGAGGGAGAGGGCCTGGCATCGGGAAGTGGACTTGCTGGTGAAACAGATCGCCTCGGATTTCTCCGCGTTGATCAGCACCCGCCACTTCCTTAGCCAGGCCGGAAGCAGATTCAACTGACGCTGCAGCTTTGAACACGCAATTCGCGGGGACAGGGAGCTGCAGTAATACATTGCGTCGTCAGCGAATAGAGATAACGTGACTCCAGGAATAACAGGCAGGTCGTTCGTGTACACTAGGTACAGAACGGGGCCGAGGACAGATCCCTGCGGAACGCCAGCGGCGACGGGTCGAACTGATGAACAGGACCCTTCGACGCTAACCCTGAAGGTACGATCACTGAGGTATGACCGCAAGAAATGCACAATGGACGGTGGGATGGGGGAGTGAGCAAGTTTGTAGAGAAGACCTTCGTGCCAGACTTTGTCGAAGGCCTTACTCACGTCCAACAAGACAGCGCCCGTAGACTCTCTCTTGTTGGCGGCGTCGGACAATGCTGTGACAACTCGAACGAGTTGTAAAGTTGTCGAGTGCTCTCTACGGAACCCGAACTGTTCGCTCCGAATAAAATTATCCAGCAGCGGCCAGATGCGGGCGAGTAGGAGACGCTCAAACACCTTTGAGATTACTGGCAACAATGATATGGGGCGATAGCTGCCTGCAAGCATTCGAGGCTTGCCGGGCTTGGGTATCATGCTGATGTTGGCAGTTTTCCACAGGCGGGGGAAGTATTGCAGCCGGAGACTGGAGTTGAACAGATCCAGGACCAATTCAACGCCCGAGGCCGGGAGATGTTGCAAAGCTGCGGCCCCGATCCGATCAGGACCAGGGGCGCGACGTCGGTTTAGTCGACAGATAGACGAAACTAGTTCGTCCCTGTCGAAGAGAGCGGGAGGGTCAGGTGGAGGGCGGGAAAAATAACCAGATAGGAAGTCTCGAACCACTACCGAGAAGGCAGGGTCCGAGACGCCTCCATGAACGGTGAATTGAGTCTCAACGCAGTCGGCGAAGACCTCTGCCTTGCCGTCCGGTGAAGAAACAATGCCGTTCGGGGTGTTAAGCGGGTTGCGAGTACGCTTCTCGCGGGTAAGGCGACTCGTCGCTCTCCAGACGGAGGCTGGGTCGACTTCAAGGGACTCAAGGTATGAGTCCCACTGATCAGAGTTTACGTCCCGCAAAAGTTGCTGGACGTAAAGAGACTGGGCCTGAAACCGTCGTTTGACGGCGGGATCTCGGGTTCGTTGCCATCTGCGGCGGAGCTTGCGCCGAAGCCAGATGGCGTGGAGAACTTCCGGTTGAAGGGCCGATTTACGATTCACCTCTACGTTGTATGTGTGTCGATCCATGACACCTTGGACCAACTCCTGAAGATGAGTGGCACGGAGATCCAGATCGTCACGAGTGGCGATCGGGTCCGCTGGGACAGATGGTAACCTTCGAGACAGCTCGTCGTGATAGGAGCGCCAGTTGACCCTCCTAGCAGGACCAGCGGGAAGTCGGGGTGAAGCCGACACATCTCGAACAGTTATTAGTAGGGGATTGTGATCAGACGAGAGGTCTGACACTGACGAGACCTGGATGTTATGGGCCACGTTCCTGACTACAACTACATCAAGAACGTCCGGTCGGTGACCGGCATAGTGGAAGTGGGTAGGATCATCAGGGCCGATGACGTGCGTATCCGGGTCGTCTAGGACGAACCGGCGGAGTGATCTGCCGTAGGCGTTGGTAGCCCTACTGTTCCAAGAAGGATGTTTGGCGTTGAAGTCGCCGGCTGCAATCGTCGAGATTGGGTGGTCGAGGAGAGCGTTCCACTCCTCAGGCGGGGGCGGTGGGCTCAGACCAGGCCGGAGATACGCGGAAACAATGCGCAACTCCGAGCCGCCTGCGTCCACTGCCACCGCGCAACCTTCGATGAGTCGAGTAGTGAGAGGGGGTAGTGGCCTATGGGATATCCGCCTGTGGACCAGAATCGCCGTACCCCCTTTCGGGGGTTGGCGCGGCTGTCGGGGACGATCCTGACGATAACAAGTGTAAGAAGGAAGTGAGAATCGATGGTAGGGGGCTAGATGGGTTTCGGAGAGAAGCACGACATCAACGTCGTACTCCACGACGAAAGCCGCCAGCTCAGATCGGCGAGAGGAAACGCCATCAGCGTTCCAAGCGACGATCCGCAGGGATCTAGCCATTGAGGGGGAGGAGAGGGAAGAGAGCAGAGAGGGATTGGAAAACTAGCATCAGTACTGTCGTGGTGTCAGGAGCAGACCTGATGCTGTCAACAAGTTGAGTGGCCCAAGCCGTCAGGGGGTCCGCTGGAGCCCGAGAAAATTCCCGGGACCCGCGCGGACGTTCCTGAGGAACTTCGGCCAGGACTACAGATGGCGCTGGGTTGGCGGACTGAACTTTGGTCTGCTCACGCGGAGGTTGGGAGATGACAGGGGCGGGAAGATCCCGCTGAGGTTGGGCAGGTCGAGCCTGCTGATGGCGTCGGCCGGGAGTCCGGCGACGCGAGCGCTTTTTGGTGCCCTTTCGGGCGGAAACAGGTTTTGATGATGTCGTAGCAGCGACAGCTGCATAGGAAGGGCCGGGCGCTCCGGCAGGCGCCGGGAGTGGAGCCGTCACAGGCGCCGCCGGAGCGACGCCTGCAGGCGGGACTGAGACCGCGGGAGCGACAGGAGTCGCTGCCGGGGCCTTGACAGATGTTCCGGAGAGAGGGGGGAAGACCTCTCGCCGATTAGGGGCCGGGCCAGCTACACGACGCTGCGCGCCAGGGCGCGCAGATCGCTGCTGTCTTTCCGCTTCGATGTACTTGATACAACCCCGGTAACTAGCCGGATGGGCGCCCTTACAGTTGCAGCAGTACGGGACAAAACCCGGCACACGAGGCTTATCACAGCCACGGTGAGGGTCGCCGCACCGCACGCAACGTGGGGGCGCATGGCAGAACAGGGATGAGTGCCCGAAGCCCTGGCAGTTGAAACACTGGGCAGGGCCTGGGCGCGGGTCAAATGATCTGACTGTCACCCGCAGGTGAAGAAGTGTTTGGAGGCCATAGACCTCCTCGAAATTTCCAGTCTTAAGCAATTTAACTAGAAAAGTATTGACGGGATGTTTGGAGTCCCCTTTGCCAGCGTGCAAAACCGACGCGGCTGTTGGCGTATAGCCAAGAGACGTCAGCTCCTGCACGATAGCATCGGAGGGAGTATGATAGGGAATACCCTGGATAACAATTTTAACCTCACGCTCCTCAGGGAGAGCGAAGGTATGAAAGGAAATATTCCGCGCTGACAGAAAGTGCTGAACAGCGCGGAAGTCAACAATGGTTTTGACGACCAGCTTCAGCGATTTGCCGGAGCATTTCGCTTCCACGGACGTCGAAGGAAGGGCGGAACGAAGGTTGGCCAAAAGCTGGGTATAATTCCTATTATCGGGGATGATAATAGGAGGAAACTTGAGGGTAGAAGGGTCAGGCGTAGTGGAAGAAGATGCAAGATTGACAGACTGCCGGCCGCTGTTACCTGAATCAGCGACCTGGTTTGGTGAGGCGGGAGACTGACTGGCGGCGAGCTTTCGCTTGCGTTTGGCGCGCTTGCCATTCACAACCGAAAACTCTTCGTCTCCCGACCCAGCACTCCCCATATGCACGTCAGAAATATCACTGTCACTGCCACTTTCACAATTATCGCGGGGGAGAGGTGAAGAGAGAGGAGCAGAGCCGCAAGCTCCCAGGAGAGAGCTTAACGGTTCCGGCAAAGGTAGATCGGCATTTGACGCCATTTCGGAAGCCCGAAATGGACGTCAAAGGTGGTTAAAGGAGTATGAACACACCAGCACTGATTAAACTAACTGACAGGCACTGACACACGTACTCACCAGACGCCGCACAGCACACGAACACAAAAACGGCCGCGCACTACACTGCACTGAAGTTATTGCCAATAACACACTAAATAAATGAAACTTCACAAATATAAATAAGTAGAGCACAAACTCAACACTAGTGCTGCACTTGGTGAAAAAATCACTGTGAAATATGGAAAAACAACTGTGAAATCACCAGGCAAAAACGCCATACAGACGGACACAGCCTACCCTGGCAACAGCTCGAGGTAGACTCTTCTCTTCTTTCTCCTTAAAAAAAGTAACAAAGTAAAAGGCACGTATAACCAAACATCATTGAAAAAGTACCATGATTAAAAAATCACAAATCAAATACTCAATCAGTGAGCAAGTACCATGATTAAAAATCACAAGTCAAATACTCAATCAGTGAGCAAGTACCATGATGAAAAACCCAAGTCAAATACAGCATCATTAAGAAGGTACCTTGACTAAACATGTTAACGTGAATTTCTCAACTTACCCAGAATTAGAAAGGAGGTAGAGATTATTAAATAAATATAAATATTATTGTATAATGATTATTATTAATAAATATTACGAGATGGACACTTTCCACTATAGGCAAGATTTATTTCCAATAGCCATGTCAACGTACATTTACCAGCTTACCCGTACTCAGAGAAGGAGAGAGATTATTATTAATAAATATTACGAGATGGACACTTAGTAAAGGAGAAAAGAAGGAGAAATACTGTCATATATTTGATATTTAAATGGAAATGATAAATGAAAAAAAAGGGAACAGCGTGTTACATAAGAAGGTAATGATGAATATGAATATAGCTATTAACATTGAATGATTTTAGACGATAATTTAACCTGCGGAGAACCATATATTAATATAATTGTGAATTAATCAGAAGAGTTTAAGAAAGGGAATTTATGTGTAGGAGCCTATGATCTTTGAATATTGTATTTTTATTATTATTATTATTATTATTTGTTGCGAAGGTGCAATTATTATTTTCTGGACAGGGATGTGTTGCCTCTGATTTCAGTAGTTATAGATAGGGAAGGACAGAGAATGTATGCCATAGCGAGCCACTCTGACTCCCAACCCTCTATGAAAGTTAGGGAACTGATAGGGAATTATATCAAAGATTAATTAAGTAACATCAAGGTAAAAAGGAAAGGAATAGGTGATACGACAAAGAACGAAATAGGAATATTGAGTTGGATTAATATATTAAAGGAGTAGTACAGGAATTTAATTATAAGATAAAAGAATGAAATATAAAGAAGCTAATAAAAGGGTTAATATAGAGATGATAATTTCATCAAAACCAAAGGTATGTTTTTCAAAAATTATCAACTTTAACGGAGAGGCATATGTAACGTCACAGAACGTTCCATAAAGGAAACCATTTACATAGCAATTTATCATAAGAGGAAAGTGAGGTGAACAGTATCGAACCCAAGTAGTCCTAAAAAATTGTGTAATATTGTATAATAATTATTACTACTAACATAAAAAACGACCAAACAATGACTATGACACAAACCCCATATATATTATTAAAGTGAATAACAGTGAAAAAACCATGTGAGAGAGAGAAATAATGTCAGAATCAACCAAAATGAAGTCATTAATTATTAAGTCTGAATAGAGTATTAAGAACTATTTTTTGTGAATGAATGGACATGATCCGTTATTATATTATGTAATGTAAATAAAATAAATGTATTAAATGATTTAAATACATTATTAGAAAAAGTTTAAGTTAAAATAAAAATTATATATTTGTTATGACAAAAAATATTAATGTGTTGGATTTGAGACCATACACCCAGATTTCATGAAAAAAATTAATTATTATCAGATTGAAATAAAAACTATATGTAATTGTCAAGCAGACAAAAGTGAACAATTTATCTTAAATAAAGAAAGCTGTCAAATGAATAAACGTCAGTCAAAATAGCCAAAAACAGTATTAACTAAAAACATGTGGTAGGCATATAATATTGTATAATTTATGGATTTAATTTGCCAAAATGCAACCAAATTGCATTAGAAAGTTGAAATATGATATAAAGCGACTATACTAATATATTTGACTAACTATAACATTGTAATAGTCAAGTTAGCAAAATGTTTACCTATACCATATATGGCTGGAGCCAATCAACCAGTACAAAAATAATCATATCTGGCTAAATATTTACAAAATGCTAACAAAAATAAAATAGAATGGTACAATACTTCAGTATACCTTAAAAACGAACAAACTCAGTTGAAAATAAAGTCAATTATAAAAGAATTTAACTTATAAGAGTGAGATTTGTCACACTATGAAAAAGGACATCTCAAGACCAATCAATGATGCTATGTCATCCTGTGATAAAAATAAAATATGTAAAGAGTAACCAGGTATCACAAAAGATAGACAATATAATAAACTCTGAGTGTACACTAGTGAAATACTACATATATTAAAGAAAGAGACTAATTATTGCGTTATAACATTAACAAAAAATCTAGGCCATGAGCAGAGGCCATGTAAAATTGTAATTATTTATGTATTATCTATGTTAAAATTTGTTTGTTTGTTATAGGAAGGTAGTAATGTTGGATGTTCAAATTGTGGAAGAGACATAATACTTTCACAACAATTTTTTGTTATAAAAATTGAATTTTCATGACAACAACCCAAGGTGGGAGTTGTATATTGTGTTACTTATTAGACTTAATTTAATTAAAAACCAATCATAATTAGTATCACTAGATTCAGTTGAAAACAGAGAATCTAAATGTAATAATGGCATACAAATTGTGAGTACTAATGTAAAACTGTTTGATAAATACCAGAGTAATTTTTGAAATATCCTTAGTATGAAGAATAAGAAATTCGTTCTAAAAGCTTCGACGGAAGTTAAAATTGTTCCATGACATTCCATTTCGTTTATTCTCGAACAATCTAGAAAGAATTTTTACACAAATATACCGGAAGTCGATGAAAACAATCAGCCTGAATTAGTATAAAAGAGAGACCAAATTCGACCCAAAAACACTTGAAACTTGAACTCCAGAACTGATGCATCACCCACGACACTGATCAACGCAGCTAAGGCGAAACCGAGAGGCGAGAAATCGACACAAGACCCGAAGAAAGGCTTTTCCCGTACATTGACAGACCGACATAACCTCTACAAGAATCTACGCCAATGTGTTGCTGAAATAGAGCAGCGGCACGGCAAATTTTAATAGAAATCACGCAGCCAGAACGTCAACGGCCCAGGAGGGACCAAAACTTTAAATAGAGAACCAATTCTGCTGTGTTCGCATAGACTGACTAACTTGACAATAATCCCCTTAACGTAAACATACACACAAAGCCTTTCTCTCGACACTGCATGGGAATCAGCGCTGCGGCGGCCAATTTCTGAATCAACGCGAAACAGATGATTTGTAGCGGCGGCGTTTGAACGATAATCTACTGCCAAACGTTTTTACAAAAAGTGCGGAAATAGTAAATGATCGCAATTTTGACTTAAAATAGATTCAGTGCACATATGAAGAGGCGAGATTGAAAAACTACCCGAGAGGAGTGTCCTGTGCGAGATTAATTATTCATTGGAACGTGAGTTACCAAAATTAAAGTCATTTTTTTACCTGGTTACATTTATCACACAGTTGTACTACACATGCCACACACACCTTCAAATCACTTAATTTTTCTTGTAAAGCGTCTTATTGATATGTCTTGGTAGTTCAAAGGAGTCACGTCCTGAGAGTAAAGATTTTTTCACGTATTAAACTCATGCTTTTCAACTGAGTAAAAAATTGAAAACACTAGCCGATACTTGATTGGATATATAAAATTGTCAATAATAATAATAATAATAATAATAATAACTTGTAAAATTTTTTTTTTCTTTAGTAACTCTGCAATTTTATAATTTTTATATGAATGTTAGTCCTTCAGACGATTTGTTTGTTTTTTTTGAAGAATCATTAAACTTACCTGATTTTTTCAAGCTAAACTGACTTGTTTATATTTTTCATAGAAGTAAGATTTAAAAATTTTAATTTCTTTATTAATCACATTTTATTCTTGGAACAAACGATTCCAAGTGGCGCCCACAAAAAACATAGTATTAAGTTGTGTTACAGGACTACATCACCGCAGAGGATCCAGTCAACAGTAAGTAACAAAAAGTGCGCGGAGGTAACGCCCGACATTTTACAACACAATTACAACACACTTTTTCTTTTGTTATAAATTGACGACTCCAACAGTGGGGCTTAAAGGAGAGCATTATTTCTTTTGTTATAAATTGGCAGCCCAACTAGTGAGGCTTGGAAAAAACGGAACAAGCCCGGCAACTACCAACAGATCAAAATGCCGCAACCAAAGGGAAAAAAGGCGAAGAAGAATGTGGAACCCGAGTTAAGTGTGGAAGACGGAGAGGCAGTACAAATGGAGGAAACGGAGTTAGAACCGCCCACACTAGAAGTGGAAAGACCGGTACAAACGGCAGACGAATTAGAAGAACAAACGGGAGAAGAACCCATACAAATGGTAGAACAAACAGAGAATCCCGAACCAGAGAAAATAACAGGGAACGTTGACGCTAATGTAATAATGATAATGTTCCAAACGCTAAATGAAAATGTGAGAAAAATGAAAATAATAGACAGGAAGATAAGGAGGAAATAATCAAATCCCTGAAAGAGGATATGAATAAAAATAGACGGGAAGATAAGGAGGAAATAATAAAATCCCTGAAGGAGGATAATAACAAGAACATAGAATCTTTAAGGGAGAATATAACTGAGAAAATAAATGACAATGGGAAGAAACTGGAGATATTTCAGGAGGAGAATAAAAAAAGTATAGAGTCCTTGAAAAAAGAAATTAGCATAAAATACGAAACAGTAAACAAAACGATCAATGGTAATAAAATCGATAGTGACAGGAAGGTCGAGAATATGGAGAAACAGTTGGAAAGGTTACAGGAGGGGAACAATACACGTTTCGAAAATATAGAGGAACAAACAGTAGAGACCAAACAAGATGTTAGAAATCTCGAAAACATGGTAAGGCAGAACCAAGACGCCATCATGCAGGAGGTGGGAGAAGTCCAGAAAGACGTTAGCGAGAGGATGCAGAGAACATATGACATCGCTAACAGGCTGGACGAACAAATAAAAACTAACAAAAATAGTATACTGGAAATAGACCAGAGAGAGAAGAACCTGCAGGAAAGATTAGAGGCGCTCAGAGACACACCTATAGTAAATACTCATACGTGTCATGGTGAAAACAGGGAAGTAATCAACTTCCAAAACTATCGACGAAACCCAATGGAATTTTTTAGAAAGAATGGAGAGTTTATTGTAAGAAATAGAGAAACAAGGTGGGACAGGATAAGAGAGATGCTTGACGAGACGTTTAAAAACACTAGGGATAACTGGTGGATAGCGGTACGACCCGAAATCACGAATTTAGCCGAGTTTAAACGTCAGTTCAAGGAGAAGTATTGGTCGGAGACTGCACAAAACAGGGTAAGAATGGACATTTTCTATGGCAAATACGACGCGTCCAATGGACAGTCCCCGACGTCTTATTTCCTAGGAAAGGTATGTTTAGCACGGAAGTTAATACCGCCGATCCCAGAAGAATGTTTGGTAAGGCAGTTAGCTGGACATTACAGTTATGGTATCAAAGATGCCCAATTATACCAACAGCTCAGTAAAATAGCCGATCTGGCCAAATTATTAGAAAATTGTGAATCCACTGGAAGGTTCCAGGATTACCAACCCCCCAATCGTAAAGTAGAATACAATAACAACAATAACGGACCAAACCGGAATGGAGGTGGAAACGGTAAACCTAAACACAAATAATCAGAACAATAATACCCCACCAAATGGCCGAAGTGATAACACTCAGGGTCCAAATAACCGCAACTATCCGGGACCAATCAGAGGTAATTACACCGGGAATAATTACGGTAGGAACTTCCACCAGGGAAACAGTTATCGCGGGAATAACTATAGGGGAAATAATTATGGTCAACGCAATAGTTATCGTAACGGGGGAGACCAAGGAGGAGGCGATAGGAGAAATCACGAATATAGGCCCCAGGTAAATTATACAATGGCCAATAACCGACGGCCATATCCACCCAATGTACCCACTTACATGTTTTACCCACAACAGGCGCCAGGTAGCCAGGGTAACACGACGAATAGCCAACCTATTAATGGTAATCCCGAGGTCAGGCAGGAAACACAGACGGGTCAGCAACCCAATGTTCCGGGAGACCGGGCCAATGAGACCGTGACTCATTTAAACTAAATGCGGCAGTGGAAAAGGAAAACCGCCCTTCACTGAACCAATATTATGGGGTGACTAGTTACGAACATAGACAGGACAAAGACGGGACTAGGACATTAAGATTAAATAATTATCTTAAGGATATTAGAGAGGAGTTATTAGAAGAGGGTGACAATATCGTTAAAAATAGTAACCAAGGGAATAATAGTATCGTGCAGATCAAAGCAAATATCAATGGCATAGAAGCGATATTACTCATTGACACGGGGCCAAACGTATCACTTATCGATAGTGTTGAGTTAGAGAGGATCAAACAAAATAGTAATTTACCAATACCCACTCTGCCTATAAATAACATCATTTTAGTCGGAGCAACGGGGAGGCAAAATAAGTCAATAAAGAAACAGGTGTCATTAGAGATGACTAGTAATGGGGTAACAATACCAACAGGGTTATTAGTGGCGAATAATTTACCCATGAGTATCCTAATAGGCTGCGATATACTTAGGCCATACAATGCTGTAATAGATTTGGAAAGTAAGGTGATAACTTTAAAAACTAACAAGGGAATTTGGACCAATAATTTAATCGATGTCCTAGGAAATGGTACAGACAACACACATTATCAAGCGATAGTGAACCATTATTATTGTGCCGATCGTCCAATCAACATGCCATTATATCAGGAGGAAAACCCAGAGTTGTGGTTAGAAAAGTTAGAAGAAATACGGGATTTCCAAAGGACGAAAGCAAGGGGCCTGATCAGCGAAACACAGGCGGAACAATTAATCGAGGTATACAACAATTATAAACACATATTCTCAAACGCTCCAGGTAAAGCCAGAGATTATCAATGCACCATAAAATTCAAAACTCCGGTGGAATTTAACAGGAAATCGTACCCGATCGCATACTCGCTAAAGAACGAAGTCAGGGAAGAATTAAACAGGATGATAGAGGACGACATAATCGAGTATAGTCATTCGCCCTTTACCAGCCCAATCATAGCGGTGCCAAAAAAGAACGGAAAGGTACGTATATGTCTCGATGCTAGAGAGATCAACAAAATGATTGTTAACGACCGCACATCACCTGGGGAGATAGAGGAGATATTGAAAAAGTTTCACGGAACCAAATATATAAGCTCATGGGATACTGTATGCGGTTACTGGCAGGTAGAACTCCACCCTGATAGTAGGAAATATATGGCATTCATATTCGAGGGCAGAAACTATCAGTTTAAGCGGTTACCTTTTGGCTTAATAAATTCTGTGGCGGTGTTTTTAAAGATAATGGACAGAATATTGGGGCAGGAAGTACTGAAGTTTACGACAGTATACGTCGACGACCTACTGGTAACTTCAGCGAATTGGGACGACCATTGTAATAGGGTTGAACAGGTGCTAGAGAAATTATCAGAGAATAATATCACCCTCAAATTAGACAAGTCCCAATTCATTGCGAATGAGGTGAAATTTTTAGGCTTTAATTTAACAGAACAAGGGATTACTCCATCCAAAGAGAAGGTAGAGGCCATACAGAAGTTCCCCACCCCAAAGAACAGGAAACAGCTGCAGTCATTTTTAGGAATCTGTAACTATTACAGAAAGTTTCGGTCCAATTACTCAGAACTATCTGCCAGGTTCCGAAAGCAGTTATCAGCTAAAGACAAATGGACTTAGGGACCAGAGCAAGATGGAGTGCTCAATCTCATAAAGGAAAAGTTTTTAGAAACAGTAATGTTGCATCATCCCGACTTTACAAAACCATTTTTTCTAAACTGCGATGCCAGTAACGTAAGTTTAGGTGCAGCCCTATATCAGGAAGATCAGGACGGTAACCATTTAGTAATTAGCTTTGCTAGCCGCGTGCTAAACAGTTGCGAACGAAACTACAATACTACCGAAAAAGAATTGTTGAGTGTAGTTTTCGCATGCGGTAAATTTAGGACATATATATTAGTACCCCATAACAGTTAGAAGCGACCACAAATCTATATCATTTTTAAAGCATTGTAAGCTGAACCACGGAAGGCTGACTAGATGGGTTTTGGCCTTGCAAGAATATAATATCACATGGGAATATATACCCGGCAAACAGAACGTAGCAGCCGACGTCCTATCTCGCGTCAATATACCAGACCAAACCTTTGACGGCGAAAAGGAACAATTAGCTAAGGTTTACCACATTATTAAGAGCAGGGAAGATTTAAAAAAATATTTTAAACGATATAAAGTCACAACAAGAGGCCGATCCAAGATTAGGAGATATTAGAAAAAGGGTACAGGAAGGCGATGAGGTCATAAACAGATTTTATTGTATACACAACGACACTTTGTTTATAAGGAATACCCCGCACCAAGAGAATTGGAAATTAGTAATTCCACCAGCGATAGAGAGACCGCTAATAATCGACTATCACGATAGGTACGGACATATGGGTGCCCTCAAAGTAAGGAAGGCAATGGAAGAGCACACATACATCAAAGGGATGAATAAGAAGGTGCAACTGGCGATACGGTCGTGCGATATCTGTCAAAAAGTAAAGTGTGATAACGAGAGAAAAGAAGGGGTCATGATACCCATATCATCCACCGAAAAATTGGAAAAGGTATTTCTCGATATCTGCGGACCATTTCCACGCAGCGGTGGGAGACACCGATATAAATTTATCGTAATCATCTTCGACCATTTTAGCAAATATACCAAGCTATACCCAATAACTAGGGCAACGACCAGGAAAATAATAGACATCATTATAGAGCGATATATAATGGAGGTAGGCCGACCGTATTCTATAATTACGGACCACGGTACCCAGTTTAGGGGAAAACTTTGGAAGGAAAACCTGGGAGAACACGGAATAAAAACGTACAAGACGTCCGTATATCACCCGAATAGTAACCCAGCCGAGAGAGTGTTAAGGGAGGTAGGACGGTTACTGAGAACATACTGCCATAACGAACAGAAAAGATGGCATGAATATGTAGCATCTACCGAGGATTTTCTCAATTTCTCATATCACAATACCATCGAGGTGTCGCCATACACAGTTATGTTCGAAAGACCCCCACCACGAGAGATAAAAGAAATTATTAATTTTCCCGACGAACCCGCATACCAATTTGAAAGGGCAAAATTTTATAACAAGGTGCTAGAAAAAAACGGAACAGCAGCGGAAAAAATATGTCAAGTCACAGCCCAAGGCAATTAAATATGAGGTAGGAGAAAAGGTGTTAGTTAAAAATAGAGAATTGCCCAGTGCTATACAAGGCATAACGAGGAAATTGCTACTCTTATATACAGGGCCTTTCACGATCACCAGAGACAATAAAAACAATACCTATGAGGTAACTGACACGGTTAGTAACAAAGTAAAAGGCACGTATAACCAAACATCATTGAAAAAGTACCATGATTAAAAAATCACAAATCAAATACTCAATCAGTGAGCAAGTACCATGATTAAAAATCACAAGTCAAATACTCAATCAGTGAGCAAGTACCATGATAAAAAACCCAAGTCAAATACAGCATCATTAAGAAGGTACCTTGACTAAACATGTTAACGTGAATTTCTCAACTTACCCAGAATTAGAAAGGAGGTAGAGATTATTAAATAAATATAAATATTATTGTATAATGATTATTATTAATAAATATTACGAGATGGACACTTTCCACTATAGGCAAGATTTATTTCCAATAGCCATGTCAACGTACATTTACCAGCTTACCCGTACTCAGAGAAGGAGAGAGATTATTATTAATAAATATTACGAGATGGACACTTAGTAAAGGAGAAAAGAAGGAGAAATACTGTCATATATTTGATATTTAAATGGAAATGATAAATGAAAAAAAAGGGAACAGCGTGTTACATAAGAAGGTAATGATAAATATGAATATAGCTATTAACATTGAATGATTTTAGACGATAATTTAACCTGCGGAGAACCATATATTAATATAATTGTGAATTAATCAGAAGAGTTTAAGAAAGGGAATTTATGTGTAGGAGCCTATGATCTTTGAATATTGTATTTTTATTATTATTATTATTATTATTTGTTGCGAAGGTGCAATTATTATTTTCTGGACAGGGATGTGTTGCCTCTGATTTCAGTAGTTATAGATAGGGAAGGACAGAGAATGTATGCCATAGCGAGCCACTCTGACTCCCAACCCTCTATGAAAGTTAGGGAACTGATAGGGAATTATATCAAAGATTAATTAAGTAACATCAAGGTAAAAAGGAAAGGAATAGGTGATACGACAAAGAACGAAATAGGAATATTGAGTTGGATTAATATATTAAAGGAGTAGTACAGGAATTTAATTATAAGATAAAAGAATGAAATATAAAGAAGCTAATAAAAGGGTTAATATAGAGATGATAATTTCATCAAAACCAAAGGTATGTTTTTCAAAAATTATCAACTTTAACGGAGAGGCATATGTAACGTCACAGAACGTTCCATAAAGGAAACCATTTACATAGCAATTTATCATAAGAGGAAAGTGAGGTGAACAGTATCGAACCCAAGTAGTCCTAAAAAATTGTGTAATATTGTATAATAATTATTACTACTAACATAAAAAACGACCAAACAATGACTATGACACAAACCCCCATATATATTATTAAAGTGAATAACAGTGAAAAAACCATGTGAGAGAGAGAAATAATGTCAGAATCAACCAAAATGAAGTCATTAATTATTAAGTCTGAATAGAGTATTAAGAACTATTTTTTGTGAATGAATGGACATGATCCGTTATTATATTATGTAATGTAAATAAAATAAATGTATTAAATGATTTAAATACATTATTAGAAAAAGTTTAAGTTAAAATAAAAATTATATATTTGTTATGACAAAAAATATTAATGTGTTGGATTTGAGACCATACACCCAGATTTCATGAAAAAAATTAATTATTATCAGATTGAAATAAAAACTATATGTAATTGTCAAGCAGACAAAAGTGAACAATTTATCTTAAATAAAGAAAGCTGTCAAATGAATAAACGTCAGTCAAAATAGCCAAAAACAGTATTAACTAAAAACATGTGGTAGGCATATAATATTGTATAATTTATGGATTTAATTTGCCAAAATGCAACCAAATTGCATTAGAAAGTTGAAATATGATATAAAGCGACTATACTAATATATTTGACTAACTATAACATTGTAATAGTCAAGTTAGCAAAATGTTTACCTATACCATATATGGCTGGAGCCAATCAACCAGTACAAAAATAATCATATCTGGCTAAATATTTACAAAATGCTAACAAAAATAAAATAGAATGGTACAATACTTCAGTATACCTTAAAAACGAACAAACTCAGTTGAAAATAAAGTCAATTATAAAAGAATTTAACTTATAAGAGTGAGATTTGTCACACTATGAAAAAGGACATCTCAAGACCAATCAATGATGCTATGTCATCCTGTGATAAAAATAAAATATGTAAAGAGTAACCAGGTATCACAAAAGATAGACAATATAATAAACTCTGAGTGTACACTAGTGAAATACTACATATATTAAAGAAAGAGACTAATTATTGCGTTATAACATTAACAAAAAATCTAGGCCATGAGCAGAGGCCATGTAAAATTGTAATTATTTATGTATTATCTATGTTAAAATTTGTTTGTTTGTTATAGGAAGGTAGTAATGTTGGATGTTCAAATTGTGGAAGAGACATAATACTTTCACAACAATTTTTTGTTATAAAAATTGAATTTTCATGACAACAACCCAAGGTGGGAGTTGTATATTGTGTTACTTATTAGACTTAATTTAATTAAAAACCAATCATAATTAGTATCACTAGATTCAGTTGAAAACAGAGAATCTAAATGTAATAATGGCATACAAATTGTGAGTACTAATGTAAAACTGTTTGATAAATACCAGAGTAATTTTTGAAATATCCTTAGTATGAAGAATAAGAAATTCGTTCTAAAAGCTTCGACGGAAGTTAAAATTGTTCCATGACATTCCATTTCGTTTATTCTCGAACAATCTAGAAAGAATTTTTACACAAATATACCGGAAGTCGATGAAAACAATCAGCCTGAATTAGTATAAAAGAGAGACCAAATTCGACCCAAAAACACTTGAAACTTGAACTCCAGAACTGATGCATCACCCACGACACTGATCAACGCAGCTAAGGCGAAACCGAGAGGCGAGAAATCGACACAAGACCCGAAGAAAGGCTTTTCCCGTACATTGACAGACCGACATAACCTCTACAAGAATCTACGCCAATGTGTTGCTGAAATAGAGCAGCGGCACGGCAAATTTTAATAGAAATCACGCAGCCAGAACGTCAACGGCCCAGGAGGGACCAAAACTTTAAATAGAGAACCAATTCTGCTGTGTTCGCATAGACTGACTAACTTGACAATAATCCCCTTAACGTAAACATACACACAAAGCCTTTCTCTCGACACTGCATGGGAATCAGCGCTGCGGCGGCCAATTTCTGAATCAACGCGAAACAGATGATTTGTAGCGGCGGCGTTTGAACGATAATCTACTGCCAAACGTTTTTACAAAAAGTGCGGAAATAGTAAATGATCGCAATTTTGACTTAAAATAGATTCAGTGCACATATGAAGAGGCGAGATTGAAAAACTACCCGAGAGGAGTGTCCTGTGCGAGATTAATTATTCATTGGAACGTGAGTTACCAAAATTAAAGTCATTTTTTTACCTGGTTACATTTATCACACAGTTGTACTACACATGCCACACACACCTTCAAATCACTTAATTTTTCTTGTAAAGCGTCTTATTGATATGTCTTGGTAGTTCAAAGGAGTCACGTCCTGAGAGTAAAGATTTTTTCACGTATTAAACTCATGCTTTTCAACTGAGTAAAAAATTGAAAACACTAGCCGATACTTGATTGGATATATAAAATTGTCAATAATAATAATAATAATAATAATAATAACTTGTAAAATTTTTTTTTTCTTTAGTAACTCTGCAATTTTATAATTTTTATATGAATGTTAGTCCTTCAGACGATTTGTTTGTTTTTTTTGAAGAATCATTAAACTTACCTGATTTTTTCAAGCTAAACTGACTTGTTTATATTTTTCATAGAAGTAAGATTTAAAAATTTTAATTTCTTTATTAATCACATTTTATTCTTGGAACAAACGATTCCAAGTGGCGCCCACAAAAAACATAGTATTAAGTTGTGTTACAGGACTACATCACCGCAGAGGATCCAGTCAACAGTAAGTAACAAAAAGTGCGCGGAGGTAACGCCCGACATTTTACAACACAATTACAACACACTTTTTCTTTTGTTATAAATTGACGACTCCAACAGTGGGGCTTAAAGGAGAGCATTATTTCTTTTGTTATAAATTGGCAGCCCAACTAGTGAGGCTTGGAAAAAACGGAACAAGCCCGGCAACTACCAACAGATCAAAATGCCGCAACCAAAGGGAAAAAAGGCGAAGAAGAATGTGGAACCCGAGTTAAGTGTGGAAGACGGAGAGGCAGTACAAATGGAGGAAACGGAGTTAGAACCGCCCACACTAGAAGTGGAAAGACCGGTACAAACGGCAGACGAATTAGAAGAACAAACGGGAGAAGAACCCATACAAATGGTAGAACAAACAGAGAATCCCGAACCAGAGAAAATAACAGGGAACGTTGACGCTAATGTAATAATGATAATGTTCCAAACGCTAAATGAAAATGTGAGAAAAATGAAAATAATAGACAGGAAGATAAGGAGGAAATAATCAAATCCCTGAAAGAGGATATGAATAAAAATAGACGGGAAGATAAGGAGGAAATAATAAAATCCCTGAAGGAGGATAATAACAAGAACATAGAATCTTTAAGGGAGAATATAACTGAGAAAATAAATGACAATGGGAAGAAACTGGAGATATTTCAGGAGGAGAATAAAAAAAGTATAGAGTCCTTGAAAAAAGAAATTAGCATAAAATACGAAACAGTAAACAAAACGATCAATGGTAATAAAATCGATAGTGACAGGAAGGTCGAGAATATGGAGAAACAGTTGGAAAGGTTACAGGAGGGGAACAATACACGTTTCGAAAATATAGAGGAACAAACAGTAGAGACCAAACAAGATGTTAGAAATCTCGAAAACATGGTAAGGCAGAACCAAGACGCCATCATGCAGGAGGTGGGAGAAGTCCAGAAAGACGTTAGCGAGAGGATGCAGAGAACATATGACATCGCTAACAGGCTGGACGAACAAATAAAAACTAACAAAAATAGTATACTGGAAATAGACCAGAGAGAGAAGAACCTGCAGGAAAGATTAGAGGCGCTCAGAGACACACCTATAGTAAATACTCATACGTGTCATGGTGAAAACAGGGAAGTAATCAACTTCCAAAACTATCGACGAAACCCAATGGAATTTTTTAGAAAGAATGGAGAGTTTATTGTAAGAAATAGAGAAACAAGGTGGGACAGGATAAGAGAGATGCTTGACGAGACGTTTAAAAACACTAGGGATAACTGGTGGATAGCGGTACGACCCGAAATCACGAATTTAGCCGAGTTTAAACGTCAGTTCAAGGAGAAGTATTGGTCGGAGACTGCACAAAACAGGGTAAGAATGGACATTTTCTATGGCAAATACGACGCGTCCAATGGACAGTCCCCGACGTCTTATTTCCTAGGAAAGGTATGTTTAGCACGGAAGTTAATACCGCCGATCCCAGAAGAATGTTTGGTAAGGCAGTTAGCTGGACATTACAGTTATGGTATCAAAGATGCCCAATTATACCAACAGCTCAGTAAAATAGCCGATCTGGCCAAATTATTAGAAAATTGTGAATCCACTGGAAGGTTCCAGGATTACCAACCCCCCAATCGTAAAGTAGAATACAATAACAACAATAACGGACCAAACCGGAATGGAGGTGGAAACGGTAAACCTAAACACAAATAATCAGAACAATAATACCCCACCAAATGGCCGAAGTGATAACACTCAGGGTCCAAATAACCGCAACTATCCGGGACCAATCAGAGGTAATTACACCGGGAATAATTACGGTAGGAACTTCCACCAGGGAAACAGTTATCGCGGGAATAACTATAGGGGAAATAATTATGGTCAACGCAATAGTTATCGTAACGGGGGAGACCAAGGAGGAGGCGATAGGAGAAATCACGAATATAGGCCCCAGGTAAATTATACAATGGCCAATAACCGACGGCCATATCCACCCAATGTACCCACTTACATGTTTTACCCACAACAGGCGCCAGGTAGCCAGGGTAACACGACGAATAGCCAACCTATTAATGGTAATCCCGAGGTCAGGCAGGAAACACAGACGGGTCAGCAACCCAATGTTCCGGGAGACCGGGCCAATGAGACCGTGACTCATTTAAACTAAATGCGGCAGTGGAAAAGGAAAACCGCCCTTCACTGAACCAATATTATGGGGTGACTAGTTACGAACATAGACAGGACAAAGACGGGACTAGGACATTAAGATTAAATAATTATCTTAAGGATATTAGAGAGGAGTTATTAGAAGAGGGTGACAATATCGTTAAAAATAGTAACCAAGGGAATAATAGTATCGTGCAGATCAAAGCAAATATCAATGGCATAGAAGCGATATTACTCATTGACACGGGGCCAAACGTATCACTTATCGATAGTGTTGAGTTAGAGAGGATCAAACAAAATAGTAATTTACCAATACCCACTCTGCCTATAAATAACATCATTTTAGTCGGAGCAACGGGGAGGCAAAATAAGTCAATAAAGAAACAGGTGTCATTAGAGATGACTAGTAATGGGGTAACAATACCAACAGGGTTATTAGTGGCGAATAATTTACCCATGAGTATCCTAATAGGCTGCGATATACTTAGGCCATACAATGCTGTAATAGATTTGGAAAGTAAGGTGATAACTTTAAAAACTAACAAGGGAATTTGGACCAATAATTTAATCGATGTCCTAGGAAATGGTACAGACAACACACCTTATCAAGCGATAGTGAACCATTATTATTGTGCCGATCGTCCAATCAACATGCCATTATATCAGGAGGAAAACCCAGAGTTGTGGTTAGAAAAGTTAGAAGAAATACGGGATTTCCAAAGGACGAAAGCAAGGGGCCTGATCAGCGAAACACAGGCGGAACAATTAATCGAGGTATACAACAATTATAAACACATATTCTCAAACGCTCCAGGTAAAGCCAGAGATTATCAATGCACCATAAAATTCAAAACTCCGGTGGAATTTAACAGGAAATCGTACCCGATCGCATACTCGCTAAAGAACGAAGTCAGGGAAGAATTAAACAGGATGATAGAGGACGACATAATCGAGTATAGTCATTCGCCCTTTACCAGCCCAATCATAGCGGTGCCAAAAAAGAACGGAAAGGTACGTATATGTCTCGATGCTAGAGAGATCAACAAAATGATTGTTAACGACCGCACATCACCTGGGGAGATAGAGGAGATATTGAAAAAGTTTCACGGAACCAAATATATAAGCTCATGGGATACTGTATGCGGTTACTGGCAGGTAGAACTCCACCCTGATAGTAGGAAATATATGGCATTCATATTCGAGGGCAGAAACTATCAGTTTAAGCGGTTACCTTTTGGCTTAATAAATTCTGTGGCGGTGTTTTTAAAGATAATGGACAGAATATTGGGGCAGGAAGTACTGAAGTTTACGACAGTATACGTCGACGACCTACTGGTAACTTCAGCGAATTGGGACGACCATTGTAATAGGGTTGAACAGGTGCTAGAGAAATTATCAGAGAATAATATCACCCTCAAATTAGACAAGTCCCAATTCATTGCGAATGAGGTGAAATTTTTAGGCTTTAATTTAACAGAACAAGGGATTACTCCATCCAAAGAGAAGGTAGAGGCCATACAGAAGTTCCCCACCCCAAAGAACAGGAAACAGCTGCAGTCATTTTTAGGAATCTGTAACTATTACAGAAAGTTTCGGTCCAATTACTCAGAACTATCTGCCAGGTTCCGAAAGCAGTTATCAGCTAAAGACAAATGGACTTAGGGACCAGAGCAAGATGGAGTGCTCAATCTCATAAAGGAAAAGTTTTTAGAAACAGTAATGTTGCATCATCCCGACTTTACAAAACCATTTTTTCTAAACTGCGATGCCAGTAACGTAAGTTTAGGTGCAGCCCTATATCAGGAAGATCAGGACGGTAACCATTTAGTAATTAGCTTTGCTAGCCGCGTGCTAAACAGTTGCGAACGAAACTACAATACTACCGAAAAAGAATTGTTGAGTGTAGTTTTCGCATGCGGTAAATTTAGGACATATATATTAGGGTACCCCATAACAGTTAGAAGCGACCACAAATCTATATCATTTTTAAAGCATTGTAAGCTGAACCACGGAAGGCTGACTAGATGGGTTTTGGCCTTGCAAGAATATAATATCACATGGGAATATATACCCGGCAAACAGAACGTAGCAGCCGACGTCCTATCTCGCGTCAATATACCAGACCAAACCTTTGACGGCGAAAAGGAACAATTAGCTAAGGTTTACCACATTATTAAGAGCAGGGAAGATTTAAAAAATATTTTAAACGATATAAAGTCACAACAAGAGGCCGATCCAAGATTAGGAGATATTAGAAAAAGGGTACAGGAAGGCGATGAGGTCATAAACAGATTTTATTGTATACACAACGACACTTTGTTTATAAGGAATACCCCGCACCAAGAGAATTGGAAATTAGTAATTCCACCAGCGATAGAGAGACCGCTAATAATCGACTATCACGATAGGTACGGACATATGGGTGCCCTCAAAGTAAGGAAGGCAATGGAAGAGCACACATACATCAAAGGGATGAATAAGAAGGTGCAACTGGCGATACGGTCGTGCGATATCTGTCAAAAAGTAAAGTGTGATAACGAGAGAAAAGAAGGGGTCATGATACCCATATCATCCACCGAAAAATTGGAAAAGGTATTTCTCGATATCTGCGGACCATTTCCACGCAGCGGTGGGAGACACCGATATAAATTTATCGTAATCATCTTCGACCATTTTAGCAAATATACCAAGCTATACCCAATAACTAGGGCAACGACCAGGAAAATAATAGACATCATTATAGAGCGATATATAATGGAGGTAGGCCGACCGTATTCTATAATTACGGACCACGGTACCCAGTTTAGGGGAAAACTTTGGAAGGAAAACCTGGGAGAACACGGAATAAAAACGTACAAGACGTCCGTATATCACCCGAATAGTAACCCAGCCGAGAGAGTGTTAAGGGAGGTAGGACGGTTACTGAGAACATACTGCCATAACGAACAGAAAAGATGGCATGAATATGTAGCATCTACCGAGGATTTTCTCAATTTCTCATATCACAATACCATCGAGGTGTCGCCATACACAGTTATGTTCGAAAGACCCCCACCACGAGAGATAAAAGAAATTATTAATTTTCCCGACGAACCCGCATACCAATTTGAAAGGGCAAAATTTTATAACAAGGTGCTAGAAAAAACGGAACAGCAGCGGAAAAAATATGTCAAGTCACAGCCCAAGGCAATTAAATATGAGGTAGGAGAAAAGGTGTTAGTTAAAAATAGAGAATTGCCCAGTGCTATACAAGGCATAACGAGGAAATTGCTACTCTTATATACAGGGCCTTTCACGATCACCAGAGACAATAAAAACAATACCTATGAGGTAACTGACACGGTTAGTAACAAAGTAAAAGGCACGTATAACCAAACATCATTGAAAAAGTACCATGATTAAAAAATCACAAATCAAATACTCAATCAGTGAGCAAGTACCATGATTAAAAATCACAAGTCAAATACTCAATCAGTGAGCAAGTACCATGATAAAAAACCCAAGTCAAATACAGCATCATTAAGAAGGTACCTTGACTAAACATGTTAACGTGAATTTCTCAACTTACCCAGAATTAGAAAGGAGGTAGAGATTATTAAATAAATATAAATATTATTGTATAATGATTATTATTAATAAATATTACGAGATGGACACTTTCCACTATAGGCAAGATTTATTTCCAATAGCCATGTCAACGTACATTTACCAGCTTACCCGTACTCAGAGAAGGAGAGAGATTATTATTAATAAATATTACGAGATGGACACTTAGTAAAGGAGAAAAGAAGGAGAAATACTGTCATATATTTGATATTTAAATGGAAATGATAAATGAAAAAAAAGGGAACAGCGTGTTACATAAGAAGGTAATGATAAATATGAATATAGCTATTAACATTGAATGATTTTAGACGATAATTTAACCTGCGGAGAACCATATATTAATATAATTGTGAATTAATCAGAAGAGTTTAAGAAAGGGAATTTATGTGTAGGAGCCTATGATCTTTGAATATTGTATTTTTATTATTATTATTATTATTATTTGTTGCGAAGGTGCAATTATTATTTTCTGGACAGGGATGTGTTGCCTCTGATTTCAGTAGTTATAGATAGGGAAGGACAGAGAATGTATGCCATAGCGAGCCACTCTGACTCCCAACCCTCTATGAAAGTTAGGGAACTGATAGGGAATTATATCAAAGATTAATTAAGTAACATCAAGGTAAAAAGGAAAGGAATAGGTGATACGACAAAGAACGAAATAGGAATATTGAGTTGGATTAATATATTAAAGGAGTAGTACAGGAATTTAATTATAAGATAAAAGAATGAAATATAAAGAAGCTAATAAAAGGGTTAATATAGAGATGATAATTTCATCAAAACCAAAGGTATGTTTTTCAAAAATTATCAACTTTAACGGAGAGGCATATGTAACGTCACAGAACGTTCCATAAAGGAAACCATTTACATAGCAATTTATCATAAGAGGAAAGTGAGGTGAACAGTATCGAACCCAAGTAGTCCTAAAAAATTGTGTAATATTGTATAATAATTATTACTACTAACATAAAAAACGACCAAACAATGACTATGACACAAACCCCATATATATTATTAAAGTGAATAACAGTGAAAAAACCATGTGAGAGAGAGAAATAATGTCAGAATCAACCAAAATGAAGTCATTAATTATTAAGTCTGAATAGAGTATTAAGAACTATTTTTTGTGAATGAATGGACATGATCCGTTATTATATTATGTAATGTAAATAAAATAAATGTATTAAATGATTTAAATACATTATTAGAAAAAGTTTAAGTTAAAATAAAAATTATATATTTGTTATGACAAAAAATATTAATGTGTTGGATTTGAGACCATACACCCAGATTTCATGAAAAAAATTAATTATTATCAGATTGAAATAAAAACTATATGTAATTGTCAAGCAGACAAAAGTGAACAATTTATCTTAAATAAAGAAAGCTGTCAAATGAATAAACGTCAGTCAAAATAGCCAAAAACAGTATTAACTAAAAACATGTGGTAGGCATATAATATTGTATAATTTATGGATTTAATTTGCCAAAATGCAACCAAATTGCATTAGAAAGTTGAAATATGATATAAAGCGACTATACTAATATATTTGACTAACTATAACATTGTAATAGTCAAGTTAGCAAAATGTTTACCTATACCATATATGGCTGGAGCCAATCAACCAGTACAAAAATAATCATATCTGGCTAAATATTTACAAAATGCTAACAAAAATAAAATAGAATGGTACAATACTTCAGTATACCTTAAAAACGAACAAACTCAGTTGAAAATAAAGTCAATTATAAAAGAATTTAACTTATAAGAGTGAGATTTGTCACACTATGAAAAAGGACATCTCAAGACCAATCAATGATGCTATGTCATCCTGTGATAAAAATAAAATATGTAAAGAGTAACCAGGTATCACAAAAGATAGACAATATAATAAACTCTGAGTGTACACTAGTGAAATACTACATATATTAAAGAAAGAGACTAATTATTGTGTTATAACATTAACAAAAAATCTAGGCCATGAGCAGAGGCCATGTAAAATTGTAATTATTTATGTATTATCTATGTTAAAATTTGTTTGTTTTGTTATAGGAAGGTAGTAATGTTGGATGTTCAAATTGTGGAAGAGACATAATACTTTCACAACAATTTTTTGTTATAAAAATTGAATTTTCATGACAACAACCCAAGGTGGGAGTTGTATATTGTGTTACTTATTAGACTTAATTTAATTAAAAACCAATCATAATTAGTATCACTAGATTCAGTTGAAAACAGAGAATCTAAATGTAATAATGGCATACAAATTGTGAGTACTAATGTAAAACTGTTTGATAAATACCAGAGTAATTTTTGAAATATCCTTAGTATGAAGAATAAGAAATTCGTTCTAAAAGCTTCGACGGAAGTTAAAATTGTTCCATGACATTCCATTTCGTTTATTCTCGAACAATCTAGAAAGAATTTTTACACAAATATACCGGAAGTCGATGAAAACAATCAGCCTGAATTAGTATAAAAGAGAGACCAAATTCGACCCAAAAACACTTGAAACTTGAACTCCAGAACTGATGCATCACCCACGACACTGATCAACGCAGCTAAGGCGAAACCGAGAGGCGAGAAATCGACACAAGACCCGAAGAAAGGCTTTTCCCGTACATTGACAGACCGACATAACCTCTACAAGAATCTACGCCAATGTGTTGCTGAAATAGAGCAGCGGCACGGCAAATTTTAATAGAAATCACGCAGCCAGAACGTCAACGGCCCAGGAGGGACCAAAACTTTAAATAGAGAACCAATTCTGCTGTGTTCGCATAGACTGACTAACTTGACAATAATCCCCTTAACGTAAACATACACACAAAGCCTTTCTCTCGACACTGCATGGGAATCAGCGCTGCGGCGGCCAATTTCTGAATCAACGCGAAACAGATGATTTGTAGCGGCGGCGTTTGAACGATAATCTACTGCCAAACGTTTTTACAAAAAGTGCGGAAATAGTAAATGATCGCAATTTTGACTTAAAATAGATTCAGTGCACATATGAAGAGGCGAGATTGAAAAACTACCCGAGAGGAGTGTCCTGTGCGAGATTAATTATTCATTGGAACGTGAGTTACCAAAATTAAAGTCATTTTTTTACCTGGTTACATTTATCACACAGTTGTACTACACATGCCACACACACCTTCAAATCACTTAATTTTTCTTGTAAAGCGTCTTATTGATATGTCTTGGTAGTTCAAAGGAGTCACGTCCTGAGAGTAAAGATTTTTTCACGTATTAAACTCATGCTTTTCAACTGAGTAAAAAATTGAAAACACTAGCCGATACTTGATTGGATATATAAAATTGTCAATAATAATAATAATAATAATAATAATAACTTGTAAAATTTTTTTTTTCTTTAGTAACTCTGCAATTTTATAATTTTTATATGAATGTTAGTCCTTCAGACGATTTGTTTGTTTTTTTTGAAGAATCATTAAACTTACCTGATTTTTTCAAGCTAAACTGACTTGTTTATATTTTTCATAGAAGTAAGATTTAAAAATTTTAATTTCTTTATTAATCACATTTTATTCTTGGAACAAACGATTCCAAGTGGCGCCCACAAAAAACATAGTATTAAGTTGTGTTACAGGACTACATCACCGCAGAGGATCCAGTCAACAGTAAGTAACAAAAAGTGCGCGGAGGTAACGCCCGACATTTTACAACACAATTACAACACACTTTTTCTTTTGTTATAAATTGACGACTCCAACAGTGGGGCTTAAAGGAGAGCATTATTTCTTTTGTTATAAATTGGCAGCCCAACTAGTGAGGCTTGGAAAAAACGGAACAAGCCCGGCAACTACCAACAGATCAAAATGCCGCAACCAAAGGGAAAAAAGGCGAAGAAGAATGTGGAACCCGAGTTAAGTGTGGAAGACGGAGAGGCAGTACAAATGGAGGAAACGGAGTTAGAACCGCCCACACTAGAAGTGGAAAGACCGGTACAAACGGCAGACGAATTAGAAGAACAAACGGGAGAAGAACCCATACAAATGGTAGAACAAACAGAGAATCCCGAACCAGAGAAAATAACAGGGAACGTTGACGCTAATGTAATAATGATAATGTTCCAAACGCTAAATGAAAATGTGAGAAAAATGAAAATAATAGACAGGAAGATAAGGAGGAAATAATCAAATCCCTGAAAGAGGATATGAATAAAAATAGACGGGAAGATAAGGAGGAAATAATAAAATCCCTGAAGGAGGATAATAACAAGAACATAGAATCTTTAAGGGAGAATATAACTGAGAAAATAAATGACAATGGGAAGAAACTGGAGATATTTCAGGAGGAGAATAAAAAAAGTATAGAGTCCTTGAAAAAAGAAATTAGCATAAAATACGAAACAGTAAACAAAACGATCAATGATAATAAAATCGATAGTGACAGGAAGGTCGAGAATATGGAGAAACAGTTGGAAAGGTTACAGGAGGGGAACAATACACGTTTCGAAAATATAGAGGAACAAACAGTAGAGACCAAACAAGATGTTAGAAATCTCGAAAACATGGTAAGGCAGAACCAAGACGCCATCATGCAGGAGGTGGGAGAAGTCCAGAAAGACGTTAGCGAGAGGATGCAGAGAACATATGACATCGCTAACAGGCTGGACGAACAAATAAAAACTAACAAAAATAGTATACTGGAAATAGACCAGAGAGAGAAGAACCTGCAGGAAAGATTAGAGACGCTCAGAGACACACCTATAGTAAATACTCATACGTGTCATGGTGAAAACAGGGAAGTAATCAACTTCCAAAACTATCGACGAAACCCAATGGAATTTTTTAGAAAGAATGGAGAGTTTATTGTGAGAAATAGAGAAATAAGGTGGGACAGGATAAGAGAGATGCTTGACGAGACGTTTAAAAACACTAGGGATAACTGGTGGATAGCGGTACGACCCGAAATCACGAATTTAGCCGAGTTTAAACGTCAGTTCAAGGAGAAGTATTGGTCGGAGACTGCACAAAACAGGGTAAGAATGGACATTTTCTATGGCAAATACGACGCGTCCAATGGACAGTCCCCGACGTCTTATTTCCTAGGAAAGGTATGTTTAGCACGGAAGTTAATACCGCCGATCCCAGAAGAATGTTTGGTAAGGCAGTTAGCTGGACATTACAGTTATGGTATCAAAGATGCCCAATTATACCAACAGCTCAGTAAAATAGCCGATCTGGCCAAATTATTAGAAAATTGTGAATCCACTGGAAGGTTCCAGGATTACCAACCCCCCAATCGTAAAGTAGAATACAATAACAACAATAACGGACCAAACCGGAATGGAGGTGGAAACGGTAAACCTAAACACAAATAATCAGAACAATAATACCCCACCAAATGGCCGAAGTGATAACACTCAGGGTCCAAATAACCGCAACTATCCGGGACCAAACAGAGGTAATTACACCGGGAATAATTACGGTAGGAACTTCCACCAGGGAAACAGTTATCGCGGGAATAACTATAGGGGAAATAATTATGGTCAACGCAATAGTTATCGTAACGGGGGAGACCAAGGAGGAGGCGATAGGAGAAATCACGAATATAGGCCCCAGGTAAATTATACAATGGCCAATAACCGACGGCCATATCCACCCAATGTACCCACTTACATGTTTTACCCACAACAGGCGCCAGGTAGCCAGGGTAACACGACGAATAGCCAACCTATTAATGGTAATCCCGAGGTCAGGCAGGAAACACAGACGGGTCAGCAACCCAATGTTCCGGGAGACCGGGCCAATGAGACCGTGACTCATTTAAACTAAATGCGGCAGTGGAAAAGGAAAACCGCCCTTCACTGAACCAATATTATGGGGTGACTAGTTACGAACATAGACAGGACAAAGACGGGACTAGGACATTAAGATTAAATAATTATCTTAAGGATATTAGAGAGGAGTTATTAGAAGAGGGTGACAATATCGTTAAAAATAGTAACCAAGGGAATAATAGTATCGTGCAGATCAAAGCAAATATCAATGGCATAGAAGCGATATTACTCATTGACACGGGGCCAAACGTATCACTTATCGATAGTGTTGAGTTAGAGAGGATCAAACAAAATAGTAATTTACCAATACCCACTCTGCCTATAAATAACATCATTTTAGTCGGAGCAACGGGGAGGCAAAATAAGTCAATAAAGAAACAGGTGTCATTAGAGATGACTAGTAATGGGGTAACAATACCAACAGGGTTATTAGTGGCGAATAATTTACCCATGAGTATCCTAATAGGCTGCGATATACTTAGGCCATACAATGCTGTAATAGATTTGGAAAGTAAGGTGATAACTTTAAAAACTAACAAGGGAATTTGGACCAATAATTTAATCGATGTCCTAGGAAATGGTACAGACAACACACCTTATCAAGCGATAGTGAACCATTATTATTGTGCCGATCGTCCAATCAACATGCCATTATATCAGGAGGAAAACCCAGAGTTGTGGTTAGAAAAGTTAGAAGAAATACGGGATTTCCAAAGGACGAAAGCAAGGGGCCTGATCAGCGAAACACAGGCGGAACAATTAATCGAGGTATACAACAATTATAAACACATATTCTCAAACGCTCCAGGTAAAGCCAGAGATTATCAATGCACCATAAAATTCAAAACTCCGGTGGAATTTAACAGGAAATCGTACCCGATCGCATACTCGCTAAAGAACGAAGTCAGGGAAGAATTAAACAGGATGATAGAGGACGACATAATCGAGTATAGTCATTCGCCCTTTACCAGCCCAATCATAGCGGTGCCAAAAAAGAACGGAAAGGTACGTATATGTCTCGATGCTAGAGAGATCAACAAAATGATTGTTAACGACCGCACATCACCTGGGGAGATAGAGGAGATATTGAAAAAGTTTCACGGAACCAAATATATAAGCTCATGGGTTACTGTATGCGGTTACTGGCAGGTAGAACTCCACCCTGATAGTAGGAAATATATGGCATTCATATTCGAGGGCAGAAACTATCAGTTTAAGCGGTTACCTTTTGGCTTAATAAATTCTGTGGCGGTGTTTTTAAAGATAATGGACAGAATATTGGGGCAGGAAGTACTGAAGTTTACGACAGTATACGTCGACGACCTACTGGTAACTTCAGCGAATTGGGACGACCATTGTAATAGGGTTGAACAGGTGCTAGAGAAATTATCAGAGAATAATATCACCCTCAAATTAGACAAGTCCCAATTCATTGCGAATGAGGTGAAATTTTTAGGCTTTAATTTAACAGAACAAGGGATTACTCCATCCAAAGAGAAGGTAGAGGCCATACAGAAGTTCCCCACCCCAAAGAACAGGAAACAGCTGCAGTCATTTTTAGGAATCTGTAACTATTACAGAAAGTTTCGGTCCAATTACTCAGAACTATCTGCCAGGTTCCGAAAGCAGTTATCAGCTAAAGACAAATGGACTTAGGGACCAGAGCAAGATGGAGTGCTCAATCTCATAAAGGAAAAGTTTTTAGAAACAGTAATGTTGCATCATCCCGACTTTACAAAACCATTTTTTCTAAACTGCGATGCCAGTAACGTAAGTTTAGGTGCAGCCCTATATCAGGAAGATCAGGACGGTAACCATTTAGTAATTAGCTTTGCTAGCCGCGTGCTAAACAGTTGCGAACGAAACTACAATACTACCGAAAAAGAATTGTTGAGTGTAGTTTTCGCATGCGGTAAATTTAGGACATATATATTAGGGTACCCCATAACAGTTAGAAGCGACCACAAATCTATATCATTTTTAAAGCATTGTAAGCTGAACCACGGAAGGCTGACTAGATGGGTTTTGGCCTTGCAAGAATATAATATCACATGGGAATATATACCCGGCAAACAGAACGTAGCAGCCGACGTCCTATCTCGCGTCAATATACCAGACCAAACCTTTGACGGCGAAAAGGAACAATTAGCTAAGGTTTACCACATTATTAAGAGCAGGGAAGATTTAAAAAATATTTTAAACGATATAAAGTCACAACAAGAGGCCGATCCAAGATTAGGAGATATTAGAAAAAGGGTACAGGAAGGCGATGAGGTCATAAACAGATTTTATTGTATACACAACGACACTTTGTTTATAAGGAATACCCCGCACCAAGAGAATTGGAAATTAGTAATTCCACCAGCGATAGAGAGACCGCTAATAATCGACTATCACGATAGGTACGGACATATGGGTGCCCTCAAAGTAAGGAAGGCAATGGAAGAGCACACATACATCAAAGGGATGAATAAGAAGGTGCAACTGGCGATACGGTCGTGCGATATCTGTCAAAAAGTAAAGTGTGATAACGAGAGAAAAGAAGGGGTCATGATACCCATATCATCCACCGAAAAATTGGAAAAGGTATTTCTCGATATCTGCGGACCATTTCCACGCAGCGGTGGGAGACACCGATATAAATTTATCGTAATCATCTTCGACCATTTTAGCAAATATACCAAGCTATACCCAATAACTAGGGCAACGACCAGGAAAATAATAGACATCATTATAGAGCGATATATAATGGAGGTAGGCCGACCGTATTCTATAATTACGGACCACGGTACCCAGTTTAGGGGAAAACTTTGGAAGGAAAACCTGGGAGAACACGGAATAAAAACGTACAAGACGTCCGTATATCACCCGAATAGTAACCCAGCCGAGAGAGTGTTAAGGGAGGTAGGACGGTTACTGAGAACATACTGCCATAACGAACAGAAAAGATGGCATGAATATGTAGCATCTACCGAGGATTTTCTCAATTTCTCATATCACAATACCATCGAGGTGTCGCCATACACAGTTATGTTCGAAAGACCCCCACCACGAGAGATAAAAGAAATTATTAATTTTCCCGACGAACCCGCATACCAATTTGAAAGGGCAAAATTTTATAACAAGGTGCTAGAAAAAACGGAACAGCAGCGGAAAAAATATGTCAAGTCACAGCCCAAGGCAATTAAATATGAGGTAGGAGAAAAGGTGTTAGTTAAAAATAGAGAATTGCCCAGTGCTATACAAGGCATAACGAGGAAATTGCTACTCTTATATACAGGGCCTTTCACGATCACCAGAGACAATAAAAACAATACCTATGAGGTAACTGACACGGTTAGTAACAAAGTAAAAGGCACGTATAACCAAACATCATTGAAAAAGTACCATGATTAAAAAATCACAAATCAAATACTCAATCAGTGAGCAAGTACCATGATTAAAAATCACAAGTCAAATACTCAATCAGTGAGCAAGTACCATGATAAAAAACCCAAGTCAAATACAGCATCATTAAGAAGGTACCTTGACTAAACATGTTAACGTGAATTTCTCAACTTACCCAGAATTAGAAAGGAGGTAGAGATTATTAAATAAATATAAATATTATTGTATAATGATTATTATTAATAAATATTACGAGATGGACACTTTCCACTATAGGCAAGATTTATTTCCAATAGCCATGTCAACGTATATTTACCAGCTTACCCGTGCTCAGAGAAGGAGAGAGATTATTATTAATAAATATTACGAGATGGACACTTAGTAAAGGAGAAAAGAAGGAGAAATACTGTCATATATTTGATATTTAAATGGAAATGATAAATGAAAAAAAAAAGGGAACAGCGTGTTACATAAGGAGGTAATGATGAATATGAATATATCTATTAACATTGAATGATTTTAGACGATAATTTAACCTGCGGAGAACCATATATTAATATAATTGTGAATTAATCAGAAGAGTTTAAGAAAGGGAATTTATGTGTAGGAGCCTATGATCTTTGAATATTGTATTTTTATTATTATTATTATTATTATTTGTTGCGAAGGTGCAATTATTATTTTCTGGACAGGGATGTGTTGCCTCTGATTTCAGTAGTTATAGATAGGGAAGGACAGAGAATGTATGCCATAGCGAGCCACTCTGACTCCCAACCCTCTATGAAAGTTAGGGAACTGATAGGGAATTATATCAAAGATTAATTAAGTAACATCAAGGTAAAAAGGAAAGGAATAGGTGATACGACAAAGAACGAAATAGGAATATTGAGTTGGATTAATATATTAAAGGAGTAGTACAGGAATTTAATTATAAGATAAAAGAATGAAATATAAAGAAGCTAATAAAAGGGTTAATATAGAGATGATAATTTCATCAAAACCAAAGGTATGTTTTTCAAAAATTATCAACTTTAACGGAGAGGCATATGTAACGTCACAGAACGTTCCATAAAGGAAACCATTTACATAGCAATTTATCATAAGAGGAAAGTGAGGTGAACAGTATCGAACCCAAGTAGTCCTAAAAAATTGTGTAATATTGTATAATAATTATTACTACTAACATAAAAAACGACCAAACAATGACTATGACACAAACCCCATATATATTATTAAAGTGAATAACAGTGAAAAAACCATGTGAGAGAGAGAAATAATGTCAGAATCAACCAAAATGAAGTCATTAATTATTAAGTCTGAATAGAGTATTAAGAACTATTTTTTGTGAATGAATGGACATGATCCGTTATTATATTATGTAATGTAAATAAAATAAATGTATTAAATGATTTAAATACATTATTAGAAAAAGTTTAAGTTAAAATAAAAATTATATATTTGTTATGACAAAAAATATTAATGTGTTGGATTTGAGACCATACACCCAGATTTCATGAAAAAAATTAATTATTATCAGATTGAAATAAAAACTATATGTAATTGTCAAGCAGACAAATGTGAACAATTTATCTTAAATAAAGAAAGCTGTCAAATGAATAAACGTCAGTCAAAATAGCCAAAAACAGTATTAACTAAAAACATGTGGTAGGCATATAATATTGTATAATTTATGGATTTAATTTGCCAAAATGCAACCAAATTGCATTAGAAAGTTGAAATATGATATAAAGCGACTATACTAATATATTTGACTAACTATAACATTGTAATAGTCAAGTTAGCAAAATGTTTACCTATACCATATATGGCTGGAGCCAATCAACCAGTACAAAAATAATCATATCTGGCTAAATATTTACAAAATGCTAACAAAAATAAAATAGAATGGTACAATACTTCAGTATACCTTAAAAACGAACAAACTCAGTTGAAAATAAAGTCAATTATAAAAGAATTTAACTTATAAGAGTGAGATTTGTCACACTATGAAAAAGGACATCTCAAGACCAATCAATGATGCTATGTCATCCTGTGATAAAAATAAAATATGTAAAGAGTAACCAGGTATCACAAAAGATAGACAATATAATAAACTCTGAGTGTACACTAGTGAAATACTACATATATTAAAGAAAGAGACTAATTATTGTGTTATAACATTAACAAAAAATCTAGGCCATGAGCAGAGGCCATGTAAAATTGTAATTATTTATGTATTATCTATGTTAAAATTTGTTTGTTTTGTTATAGGAAGGTAGTAATGTTGGATGTTCAAATTGTGGAAGAGACATAATACTTTCACAACAATTTTTTGTTATAAAAATTGAATTTTCATGACAACAACCCAAGGTGGGAGTTGTATATTGTGTTACTTATTAGACTTAATTTAATTAAAAACCAATCATAATTAGTATCACTAGATTCAGTTGAAAACAGAGAATCTAAATGTAATAATGGCATACAAATTGTGAGTACTAATGTAAAACTGTTTGATAAATACCAGAGTAATTTTTGAAATATCCTTAGTATGAAGAATAAGAAATTCGTTCTAAAAGCTTCGACGGAAGTTAAAATTGTTCCATGACATTCCATTTCGTTTATTCTCGAACAATCTAGAAAGAATTTTTACACAAATATACCGGAAGTCGATGAAAACAATCAGCCTGAATTAGTATAAAAGAGAGACCAAATTCGACCCAAAAACACTTGAAACTTGAACTCCAGAACTGATGCATCACCCACGACACTGATCAACGCAGCTAAGGCGAAACCGAGAGGCTAGAAATCGACACAAGACCCGAAGAAAGGCTTTTCCCGTACATTGACAGACTGACATAACCTCTACAAGAATCTACGCCAATGTGTTGCTGAAATAGAGCAGCGGCACGGCAAATTTTAATAGAAATCACGCAGCCAGAACGTCAACGGCCCAGGAGGGACCAAAACTTTAAATAGAGAACCAATTCTGCTGTGTTCGCATAGACTGACTAACTTGACAATAATCCCCTTAACGTAAACATACACACAAAGCCTTTCTCTCGACACTGCATGGGAATCAGCGCTGCGGCGGCCAATTTCTGAATCAACGCGAAACAGATGATTTGTAGCGGCGGCGTTTGAACGATAATCTACTGCCAAACGTTTTTACAAAAAGTGCGGAAATAGTAAATGATCGCAATTTTGACTTAAAATAGATTCAGTGCACATATGAAGAGGCGAGATTGAAAAACTACCCGAGAGGAGTGTCCTGTGCGAGATTAATTATTCATTGGAACGTGAGTTACCAAAATTAAAGTCATTTTTTTACCTGGTTACATTTATCACACAGTTGTACTACACATGCCACACACACCTTCAAATCACTTAATTTTTCTTGTAAAGCGTCTTATTGATATGTCTTGGTAGTTCAAAGGAGTCACGTCCTGAGAGTAAAGATTTTTTCACGTATTAAACTCATGCTTTTCAACTGAGTAAAAAATTGAAAACACTAGCCGATACTTGATTGGATATATAAAATTGTCAATAATAATAATAATAATAATAACTTGTAAAATTTTTTTTTCTTTAGTAACTCTGCAATTTTATAATTTTTATATGAATGTTAGTCCTTCAGACGATTTGTTTGTTTTTTTTGAAGAATCATTAAACTTACCTGATTTTTTCAAGCTAAACTGACTTGTTTATATTTTTCATAGAAGTAAGATTTAAAAATTTTAATTTCTTTATTAATCACATTTTATTCTTGGAACAAACGATTCCAAGTGGCGCCCACAAAAAACATAGTATTAAGTTGTGTTACAGGACTACATCACCGCAGAGGATCCAGTCAACAGTAAGTAACAAAAAGTGCGCGGAGGTAACGCCCGACATTTTACAACACAATTACAACACACTTTTTCTTTTGTTATAAATTGACGACTCCAACAGTGGGGCTTAAAGGAGAGCATTATTTCTTTTGTTATAATGTACGAACTAGTGAAATCATGTGATTTGTAAGATTTTTGTCTTTATTTAGATATTAATCAATTGCTCATCACATATTAATTAACGGAGTAATTAATTAATTTGGTTATAGTTTTATTATACTTTACCTTCCAACTGTATCTACACATGCGTTATTGTGCATGTCTTAAACTAAATCATTTGCTTTGCTGTATGTGGTTTTAGTTACGAATTTTTATCAAACAAACATATTTAATTCTTTGCATTTTCTGCCTGTTCCGACTGGCACAAGCTAAATACACTGTACATAAAGACTATTGTTCTCCTCTCTCGATGAGGTGATGCAACACACACACACACACACACACGCAGTTCGCCACCCCTCGGTAACCAGTAATAGGTGTTTAAAAACAAGTTAAGAATTATGTAGTCTTGTCTGTTATGTATACAGAATTTTAAAACTATGTAAAACTGTTTATATTTGTTTTTTATGTGCAAATAAATTACCCTGAGCGAAGATGCGACTATGTATTGTTGCATTATTATAGGTAATAGATATTTACAATTACAAGTGGGATAACAGCATTATTAATATACGCGTGTGAAAGATAATCACACAAGTATATTAATAATGCGTTATCACTCGTGGGTCGTACAATATTTTATCTACACCCGCTGAAAAATAAAAAATGTGAGAATCAGAAAATTTAAGCTATCTACGTAGCAGTTGAAATAATGTATTGTGACGTATACGTTCCCAAAACAAACAAAAATAGTTTGTTTTTGCTGCAAATTAGTAATTAGTAAGTTGTTTTAAAATGAGTGAATCTGAAAGTTTGCCTTCAGATATTGAAGAGGAAGCTTTAAAAACCATATCCAACTTAATACCAGAGAAGTCGAGATCAAAATATGTTTTGATCTTGGTAACGAAAAAGTTCCAATCTTTTTCTACAGCAGGAATTTACTTAAAATCTCTAAAGACTGTGTTACTAATATCTACAATAAGTAGATAACATGTTTAGATTGTAATACTATGTTGTACTTTGTGTTATGTTTCAATAAATTTTAAAATATAAACGAGTGGGATAACAAAACCAGTGCGATAATGAACTTGTTATCCCACCCAAAATGAGTGGGATAACACGCTATTACGTTACGGGTGTAGATAAAATAATGTTCTGTCAATATATTTTGTGCCTTCTTCTGTCAGTTTGCATTCTGGAACAGAATACTTAGTTTAATATACCTATTTAAAAAGTAACTTTTGTTGTGCTTAGATCCGTATAGAACTGGCGACTTACTAGCAAAGCTACACTTATCACGATTTACGTACATAGAAAGACGGTATAGCTAGATTCTCCTATCTTGTTTACTGAAATTCGCCAGAACACTAATACTTTTAATGACTCACGAAACTTATTAATGACTATGATAAACTTATTTTTACAATAAAATACATGTAAATATGTTACATTAGGTCTACATTTAATTTAACATTTACTGACCAGACATTTGAATAGATTTTTCCTTTTATTGATTGGACGCTTAACTTGACTAATTCTATTTAATGTCTCCAGAAATCCGCCCATCTCGGGGACATTGGGACAATTTCACACACACACACACTTATTTTATTTATTATATATAATTAAAATATATAGGGAATCAAGGAGTTGAGTTCCGGTTATTTGTGACATGGAATAAAAAAATAAAAAAATAAAAACTGAAGTAATAAATTAAATTTACATGTCTCCAAAGAGGACGTTTTCTTTTCTTCCATCATAAAAACAACCAAATGAAATTTTAAAATATGTGTGTATGTGTGTGTGCGATATCAGAGACCGCCTAGTAAGTACGATGGATAAATTAACGTGGATACATTTTGAAGTGTCTACCAGAGATCAACACATGACTGCAAGTGTCTAATACAGACGCATAGGTATTCACGCACCCGTATGTAGAATTCGGTGAGAAAACCCATTTTATAAACAAACAGCATGCCATTATTGCTTGGTTGTGTTTAGTCAGCACGATCCTTTACATAAGCCATCACAAACAGCCAGCATGACGTGGCTCCTGCCACAAGTTGAGGGAGGCATTCCTTATCTCCGTTCGGAATGGTGAGTTATCGAAAGAAGCTGGTTATGATGGCTGCCGTTTGTGTAGGGTAAGAAAAGGGGAAATCGTTTGCCTTTCCTTACACAAACTGGGTTACCTCGAGTCATAGTGGCGGACGCAGTTTGTGTAGGGCAAGAAGAAGGGGAATCGTATGCCTTTCTTTACACAAACTGTGTTACCTCGAGTCATAGTGGCGGACGCAGTTTGTGTAGAGCAAGAAGCGTGAGAATCGTAGCCTTTCCTTACACAAACTGGGTTACCTCGAGTCATAGTGGCGGACGCAGTTTGTGTAGGGCAAGAAGAAGGGGAATCGTATGCCTTTCTTTACACAAACTGCGTTACCTCGAGTGATAGTGGCGGACGCAGTTTGTGTAGGGCAAGAAGAAGGGGAATCGTAGCCTTTCCTTACACAAACTGGGTTACCTCGAGTCATAGTGGCGGACGCAGTTTGTGTAGGGCAAGAAGAAGTGGAATCGTATGCCTTTCTTTACACACTGCGTTACCTCGAGTCATAGTGGCGGACGCAGTGTGTGTAGGGCAAGAAGAAGGGGAATCGTATGCCTTTCTTTACACAACCTGCGTTAGCTCGAGTCATAGTGGCGGACGCAGTTTGTGTAGGGCAAGAAGAAGGGGAATCGTATGCCTTTCTTTACACAAACTGGGTTACCTCGAGTCATAGTGGCGGACGCAGTTTGTGTAGGGCAAGAAGAAGGGGAATCGTATGCCTTTCTTTACACAAACTGCGTTACCTCGAGTCATAGTGGCGGACGTAGTTTCCACGCCGGAGACAACCTTTTGCGATCATATCCCGATGAGCAATCTTCCAAGAATTAAACATGAAGCTTCCAAACGCCTTTGCACTCAGGGGCTCGTACAGAATCTCTTTGAGATTCCAACGGATCTCATCAAACAGCAAACACCTGAAGAAAACATGTTCTTTTTTTCAGCCACCCTGTAGTAGTTTGAACTTTTAGGTGTCTGTCCATACTTTCACCTAAATAACTAAGCGCGAAAAAAATCCCTGTCTAGACAGGAGCTGGGTCAGTAAATAATCGGTTCCATGGCACCGATTTTCCCACTTCATTACACTTTATGTTAGCCGCTAAGTCCGTTTATTTTGAGATTAACAATGCCAGCTTGTTTGTCACCGCTCCGTGATTAGTTTCCTCTCTTTTTCACGAAACTTCCTTTTCAATATGTTTTCCACCATCCGACTGTGACGTCTCTTCCTTTCATCGGACCATATGATTTTCTAAAAACTTGTGTGTGTGTGTGTGCGTATGTGTGTGTGTGTGTGCGCGCGCGCGCGCGTGTGTAAAATGCATAAAATATTTTCTACAAAAATATTAATATATTGTCCCTACAATAAATGTTACTTTATCGTGCCTAACGTATTTTTGCGCCCCTGAGAAAGCCAACCCGCATGACGCATGCATCATTCGATCTGCGGGGTGTGAACAAGGCTGGTAAAGTTTGTTTCCAGTAACTACGCAATTATTTTTGACGCATGGCCCACAAAACAGTTGATTCTTCTTTAACCTCAGCGTGACACAGATATAAGCCGCCAGCGGCCAGAAAAGTTTATGCGACATTAATGTGCATTATCCGACCTGTTGTTACTGTGACTTGCGATTTATCAAAAAGAGATTTTTGTGTATTGCTTGGTGCAACACTGTTATAAAGATGGAATTCAGTGTTTGTTACATTACTATGTGTTGAACAATCTTAGCTGAAGAATAATTCTAAATGAGTCTCTCTGATTATTTTTAACTGTAATTAAAGTAGTAATTAGCAATTTCATGTGGTGTCAATTATTCTGTTTCCACTGTGCAACACGACGACTCCGCGCGACCGCGTAACAGTAGTGTCAGATTTGAGATAGGAGACCTTTAACATTGGGAAAGAGGAGAGTCATAGAATAGTCTGTTGAAGGCAATAATTGTTGTACCAGAATGGATGCAAGTCAAATAATGGAAGGATTCTAAGCGCTGTACTGCAAACACAGGAACGTCAAAGAGAAGAATGTAAGCGGGAAGTAGAAAAGCAGAAAATGACGAGATAAAACGGCCGAGGAACAACAGATACCACTCCTGCTGAAAAACAAGAACGCCAGAAAGCGTTTCTGCTCGATTCAGAGGAAGAACAGGACCAGAAACGTAAGAAAAATACAGGAAATATAAAAGCTCTGATATAAGAGCAAAATGACATGCATTAGCACAACGCTGCAGAGGAAGGTCTATTGCGAGGTGAGCTGAATAAACAAGTTTCTTGATATCTTAGGAACAAATATTAATGACATCAAAAATACCTGATGTAGAATGGAAACGTTCGTTACTGCAGAACATAGTTACTTTTAAAAATGTGTTTCAAATTGTAATAACCGAAAATCAAAAATATTTGTTATTTATAACCGATATTTACAGAACCTTACAAATATTTACAAATTTCTTCCGACAAAATTTTACTTTAGCATTCTGCAAACGTTTCTTTGTGAGGGTGAGATGATATAATGAGGACGGCGACCTTGTAAAACAGTGAGCATAAATCAACCTAGCTGTTGTCGAGGAGGGGGCTAAACACAACTCGCTTCATCTAAAACGCCCGCGAATTGTGTAGACTGAGGGAGGTGTTAATCACAAAACTGAAACGTATTCAACCGTTGTTTTTAGCCTTAATGAATCTAGTTTGGAAAATTTAATGAACTAATTTCTTTAGCTATCATTTACCATTCTGCAATTGCTTTTTAATAAATGTAATCTTATTTTGACCCGTTGGATTCGTTATAAATAATCTAGTTAAACTGCAATGAATGAATATTTGAATGGTGTTGTAAATTTTAATTAAGTAAAATAAAGCAGGCGTAACCATAATTATATTAATAAAAAACATGATTTGGCAGAAATGTAAATTATTGCAAATTACTAGTAACTTGCGAATTATGGCCCATTCTTCAATGTTACGTGACTAGCGATCTTTATTCTGGGTGGTATTAAAACGATACCAAAAGATAGTAAAACGATGGAGAGTTTGTTAATTACATTTATTCAAATTAAACTTAATTCAGCAGTCGTGATGTACACGTGTAATAGTAATAATAATAAAGTTTGTTAATTCTTCTTCTTCTTCTGCACTACAAGGATTAAGCATTTGCCTGTTCCGTCCTCACAAACTTACGACCACCGTTTTCGTGGTCTTCCTATATCTCTTTTCCCTCTTGGGTGTAGTTAAGTATTTTTTGGGGTATTCTCCCATTTCCCATTCTAATTACGTGGTGTTTCCATCTTTCGTTATATTCAGTTATTTTTTCATTTATTACATAAAAATTTAGTTCACTTCGCACGTCTTCATTACTTACTAAATCTCTTCTTGTGCAGCCTTTGACCCGTCTCAAAAATCTCATTTCTGCTGCCTGTATTTTCCTGTCTCCTTTTTTGATATTTATCCAACTTTTACTCCCATACATTGTAACCCCACTTTAACTTAAGCAGTAAAAAAAAAGATTATTTTTTTTTTTAGAAAATTTTTTTAATTTTTTTTTTAATTTTTGTAAAGAGGGGTCACAAGTTAATTATAACTAGGCTTAGGCCTAGAGAAGCCAAAAATGCGCTGGATCCAGTGAGACGAGACTTGCAATGAAAACTCAAGAATTAAACAATTAACAAATCCTTTTTATTATTCTATCTCATTAAACAATTAATAATAAAATAAATAAACCCAACAGTAATCGATAATTCCCTTAAACAGTTAATTAAATAAAGTATACTTTCTCAACAAGGCCACCTGAAAATATTTATTGAAACCAAGAAAATAATTTGCTATGTCACTCTACCAATGAATTGAAATTTAAAACATAACTAACCTTGAAATAAGCTTCCATAAAATATTAATAAAATATAAAATTTATTTTATATGTTCCTTTTAGAATACTTCATATGACTTAATGAAGATAATGATATAGATTCCTTGCTAATATTAATTACAATAATAATTACTCAAACAAATTAAATAATTTTAAAGGGTGACAATTCATATACTTGTTATAAGGTTAAATAAAATAAATTATTTCCTTAAAGAAATTATCAGCAATGATTAATTGAGATAGAATACCTGTTATAAAAATTGAAAAGGATATAACTACATGACTCCATGTATTAACTTTCTTTTATAAAAAGACATTGCACAAATAAAACCCTATATCCAAAGTCCCCACCAAAAATACACTAAATGGATAATACTTATAACCCCCAAAATGTACACACAAATATACATACATAACATGTTCCACGACACAAATACATTATACAATAAAATCTACATAAAGGTGTCTTGCCACGCCCTTTTTTATATTACCCTCATGGTGTATATAAATTCTTACTTTTTCTTTATAATTATCCCTGTTAGGATTACAAATTTATTTTTATTATATTACCCTCATGGTGTGGGTTGATTACACATCAGGTGTATAAGATAATGTTTAGGCATACAGTAGCCCCAGGACATAATAAAATTCAAAACTAAGTGCCTAAGTGCCTAAGTGGCTAAGTGCCTAATTACAGTGAGAAATTAAAAATATTTAAAATAATGAACGCCCCCCAGTTATCATAATTAATTTAAAGAATTTATATATACCGAAACATTGCCAATTAATAAAAAGAGAAATATTGCATAATATTATAACCCTATGAAAAAAATACACTTGGCCCAGAGACGGACATGTTATCTTGATGATTCAGCCTTCAACTTGTCTCAACAAACAAGTTGAAAGGTGTTTCGACTTGCATTCCTTCTGGTTGAAACTTGTTGAAAATGCACCTACCTCCCCAGTAATTTTTTTATACAAATTGAATTAAACTGATTTTAAATTAAGAAAATATATATGTATATACTACTGAATTGAACACTATAAATTACTAATAGCCAGAATGACTTATTCTGTAAAGAAACCCCTATAATGAAATAAGTGGAAATCTATGTTGAATGTTGCATTTTAATCATGCCAGTCTCTGAGCTGACAATTTTACCAGCAATACACTGAAATTTACAATTAATTTAGCACCCAGTCCACACACTAAACTGTCCCATCAATTGGGGATCCAAATGAAAGTTGAAAACTTGAAATGTTGTAGTTGATAGATATATATAACTGGTCACTGGGTATGATTGAGTGTTGACTCTGTGTAATTAATAATTGGTTTTGTATCACCTGATTTCATCCATGAAGGGTTTTTTAAAGAAGTGACAATCTTGTGGCCGACATTTTAGGTGTGGGTGTGGTTGTCCAATTCCCTCCGGTAGCGAGTAGAGCTTCAGATGTTCATCGTTCAGCTATGTAGTAGGTCTTTTTTCTCGTCTACATCGGTGGACCCTGATTACACATTATATTTTTAGTCAGAGACCACAACACAAATGCCCCACTAAAGTTTGCACACCCTCCAAAATACATATATAAAGTCAACATAGTTATTGAGCTATTTAATTAAACTTGATAAAATTTATATGGCCAACATGCCTTATTTACAAATCTTTATAACAGTAATTCTTCCCAATATTAACATCACCTAATGTGAGTTACCTTGTTTGCAATTTGACAATTAATTATGGATTTGTACCATCTCATAAACTTTATACTTAGTGTGAATATGTGGATACCACGTGGTTAAGATTTGTTTCAATTACCTAGTTTTTTACTACAGAAAATAATATGAATTGGACATTATTTACTTTCAAAACGTGCCTGAGTAAGTTCCCAGATATTAATAAAGTTTTACTGTTAATTCTAGCAAAACTTTATTGCTACCCAAACTAACTACGCATTGTGCAATAAACTAGATTGATGTACAACGAATCTCGTTACATCGATGTTATATAAATTTTAAACTTAGATATTTTGTATTCAATATACTTTACTTTTTAGTGCCGAAATTCTGACACTTGAATGGAATGTTTTATAAAGTTTTTAAAAACTTTACCAACACATTGCGTATTGCACAATGCACGATGCAACAGGTGAACAGATGAACTTACTTAGGCTTACTAAAAAAACAGTTTTCTCCAACGAAATATTGTTGTTAATTAATACGAAAGTAAATGAGAGACTTACCGCAGTCGTTATAGAATTATCTATACATAGTGTGAAGACGTGTAGTTGTTGAACTTCATTTCTCTACCGGAGAAAATATGGCGTCGACCACCAGCCACGGAGTATTTTGTCAGACAAAAATTACTCAGAAAATTCGGCTCCGTGTCCGTTTGCGTACCGCAAATAACGCCAGGAAGCAGCACCTGATGTTTTCATTCTGCCAGTTGTCGGCAGGTGCCGACACCGACCGACGTTGTCTAAACTAAACCGGTAGTTTTTCCTATCCACAGGTAGGGCGCAGCACTAATTACCGCATTAATTCTGTACTGCCTCTAACTACAAGCGGTATATTCAGTCGTTTCGCGCCGTCTTTCCGCTAGATATCAGCCCACTCTCTGATCGTCAATTACTGAAGATCTGCCGCTCTATATTAGAACGGCACAACATAAGTACAGGTACAGCCATCGTTTTATAAAATTTTATCCTTGTGTCTTTTCGTGTTTTGTTATTTAATGTTCTATTTATTGTGCTACATATTTCCTGGAACTTATTTATTTTATTTTCCATGTCATTGTCATAATTGTAGCTTGTGTCGCAGCCCAAGTATGTAAAATTTGATACTTGTTCGACTGGCTTATTGTTGACAATTATTTTCGACCTAACGGGATACTTGCCTTGGAAAGCCATAACTTTTGTCTTATGCAAGGAAATTTTAAGATTATATTCTGGACATATTTGATTCACTCGGTGCACTGCCAGTTGTAATTTATCTACACTCTATTGTATTATGATTTTATCGTCAGCAAATAGTAACGTACTCAGGTAAGTATGTCGGTCTAGCTGGACTCCAGGATATTCCTTTGATTGCCATTTTTTAAGAACATCATCTATCTATCTATATAGATATATATATATATATATTGTAACAAGACATATGACCCCGATATTTTAAGTATCAAATATAAGCACATGTCACGATAAACTGAGGGGACAAACCCATCAAGTAATTACAATGAAAATGCCAAGCATGAAACTACATATACAACTAATAAAGAAGAATGAACTCACAACGCAGGAGTTAATAAAAAGTAATGGTAATAATAATTAATAAGAAGAAAGAAGATGCATTAAATAAGTGATTATACAACAGGAACCAATAACCCAGTAGATTCCGTCAGTAAGAAGCCAAGAAACAAGAAAGAAACATATTATGAGGAAGAATTAACAATACTGATGACATTAATCAGAATGGTGATATAAGAAGAACAACAAGAATATAATGACAACGAGATAAGGAAGTCTAATGAGAAGTAAATAGCCAACACCAGTAAAATACTAGCTGAGAGACATACAACTTGTAGACAAAACAATAACTGACTAACTTAGATGACCTTTATATGACCAATAATATTGTAAATGAGTAAGGCATCCCAGATTAGCCAAGAGAGTGAAGGTAACAATAATGTTAATACAATAAAAAGCTGTAAACAACAGCATAATGACATATTATGCACAGCATTAATGTAAGATAAAAGAGAATTAAAATTGTCTAATAATTGTTAGCTAAGTAATAGAAAAATGATAACAGATAGAAAAAAGAACTAATTAACTAATTACTGGTAATAATTAATAACATAATACTTGTAAAAGCAAGGTTAAAAAATGTAAATTTGTATCAACTCAATTCACCCATTGCTGCTACATAGGGGGGGGGGAAACACATAACCTAGATACAGGTACTTTCCACCTAGTTTCATATTTAATAATAAATAAAACATGTCTAAACTAAAATCTTGTATACAGTAAATGAAGTAGAGGTAATAAGGTTTCTACTAGTACCAATATCAGCTACATAGAGTAGTATTAATACAAGAATTAATGTAAACAAATTGAACAAAAACAGTCAAAATGAGAATCACCATGTGAAACTGATATAACAATTATTGTAAAGTATTGTAAATATTGTAAAGTTAGACAGGAATAAAAGGGGGATACCTGTATGGTAAATAAGATGTATTATCACTAATATGATACTGTAAGAGAATTATTATCAGTAATATAAAGTATTATAATCATAAATAAGCACATCTGTCATGTGACACTAGATGTGAATACTATTATCCAATTCTCTATACAAAAGCACAGACAAATGTATTAAAATATCAGATTAGTAATCAATGTAACAACTATAGTGAACTATTATAAACCAGATAGTGGTCTGAAAGGACACTACATCATTAAAAAGAATTAAGGTAAAGTGACACTTAATAGTGCTATACAGAGGTCACTAAATAGACCAAAAAACTAGGGAATAACAACATATTCCCATTAACAAAGTCAACCAGTAGTTGTAATAACATTATGTATACAATTGGGGCAACATAGAAATTGGCCAGAAGCTATTTCTAATAAATAGTTAATAAATATAGTTTAGTAGGCTTATAGGCTAAGACAATGTTAGAATAAGAGTTATATTTTGTTCATAATTATAAGTAAATAATAAATAAGGGGTGTGGAAGGACTTAGAAGGCATACTCTTTAAGAGATATGATTGTCATTAACTAGTTATAATACAAGAATATATAAAGTTAATCATAAATAGTGTAAAGTGTACATCTCAAACAATAAATCTGTAATAATGGACGAAAACATATAATGAGTGAACTCTAAATTAAGAGCCAAATGTTCGCCATGCAGTGATAAACTTAGATTCAAAATCTAAGCAGTGATAAGAAAGTTATGCCAATTTTAATATGTTTGAGTTAGTTTGGAAAAAATAACTAGCGTCAGTCGCAATCTCGAACCCAGCTACCCCACACCTATTACAACAATTAAATAATTTCGCAAAGGGGGTATGTGTGCTAAATCAGACAAATCGTCAGCCAATCAAATCAGAGAAATTGACAAATTTTATAAGAATCGCAGAAGAGAACGGCAGCATCACGCGTCGGCTCGAGACACTTTTTGAATAACATTTCATGTGTACAGACGGCAACTCGACACCGCCAGAAAACAGCTGATTAACCTAGTTTGTGCACGTCATCAATGTCTACAAGTCAACCTAACCTAAATTTGTGCGATAATAACAACACTACTACTCAAGACTAATGAAGAGTAAACAGTGCGTAAATACGAATTGCAAAGTGTATAATCCCTAGCAATTCCGGGATTTACAGGGAGTACAATGATTTTATAATATTAGTTAAGGAAGTTGAAAAATGACGATATAATCGAACAACATTATTGTAATGTGTATAAATAAAGGTATAAAGGGCAATGCACCCGATTAATTTCACACAGCAACCATTTATAGAGATAACTCAATTCATTTCAAATAATTCATAAATAAAAATTTTGAAGACAGTAATAGCCTGTTATGTATAAACATTGAGTGTGTTACAACCATACACCTGAATGAATTTATTAATGCTAAACTAAGATTAACTAACTTGAGGATTGTCAGCTGACGAAATTAATTAACGAAAGTTAACCAAAGCAAATAATATTATGTGTGTTTATTTAATTTTAGGAAGAGTCTACTACTATTTGACTATTTCATTATTTTATTAATAAAAGCATGTTGTACCAATCAACATAATTTACTGATAATTAACCGATTACCTTTGAAGGAATCCAGTATGACAATCCAGATGATTCTTTAAAGAACACTGCATTGAGCCATTATTTAGTTATGTTCACATTTTTGATATTGTAAAGAGTTCTTTTAACGTTCATTAACGTTTATTAACTCATTTAATATTTATTGTCGATTGACTATTAAACCAGTTAACCTCTAATGCCAAATCAGGCATGGTTATAATTTTATTTGTTATACAGTGAATTGTAATCACTTTCCGACTACCTATAATGGTAGAATAAGATTTTCTAGTTACTTTATTGATATTCTGCAGGCTAAAAGAACCTGCACTTGAATTAAAATAGTTAACCAAAAATTACGTTAAATCAGTCTCATGTTTGTAGATCAGTACTGCCAACCCTGAGACAACTTTCTATAAAATAAATATTCAATGTAAAGTAAATTTGAACCGAAACGGTTTATGATATTTTAAATTATTAAAGAGATGTTAACAGAAAATAAATTATAATTTTCATACATCAAATTAGAGTGAGACAGCTTACTTCAATAGACTAGGACATTTCAGGATAGGTGAACGTCCGTCTCGTTCAAGCCCCGTGATGGAAGCCAATTTTATAATCTTACGTTGTAGCCCCCGTGTTATAATGCCACACGTTGGATGCGTCAATTTTATAATACCACCTGTGTGTCGTCGTTATTATCTCTGTAAAATGTAGAAGTGTCAGAGTGTAACTTGTGTATGTGTGCCTTACCAATTCATCCTCGCTCGGTAACATAACTTACGATGCTTGAGTCCGTCGCGAACGTACGGATAACCAGGTATCGTAGTCCTGACCTGAGGTTCACTAGGAGTGTATGATTCCCGGGTGGCGCCAAATTGTTTATTTAAAACAATTAAAAATGTATTATTATCAGCGGTTCCGCTCAGGCGGTGTGGAGAATTCAGTTTGTCCCGCCGCTTATCGATTTGTATGATCAAGCCAGCAGTTCGCTCTATTCACTGCTTGAGCGCTAGTCACCACTTCATAGACGTGCGCTATTATTTATAATATTAAGAATACACCTCCCTACTGAAAATAAAACACACTTGATATACACAGTATTGATTTATTAACGATTGGTTATTACTGTTTTCATTGACACAAGCTATATTTGATTTCTTATATAATTTTGCACTGGTTATTTATTTATGAGACAAGCTCTCTGGGTTTAATAAATCGATTTTGAACGTAACAAACGTACAGTACGGCGTTCTACCAAAGTAGTCAACCAATAATTTCGTTCTATCGTTGGGATCCTTTTGATCACTATGAAAGGCTTAGATGCAATTACAATAATAAAAAATACACAACCTTACAATGTTTCTACTTAAATCTTATAACGTGTAGCTATAAGTGGTTTGTTGGAGTGTATTAAAAGTGTTTTAAAGGTTCGTAAACTAATACTAGGTTAACTTTATAATTTGACAAATTTTTAGTGTCTTAATATTTTTATTTAATCTTTGAAAGAGAATAAAATTGGTTCAGTTATTTCAGAATATAGTGAGAAATATTCAAAGTGCGTTATTACGGAAGTTTAGATAATTTATAGGATACTTAACAGCTTCGTAGCATGTGATTAATCTGATTCTGTTCATTATTACTGAATCAATGGTTTATTTTAAATATTATTCTTAACAACTTTCTTTAATGTTATTGTTCACTTTCAAATCTTAAGTGTTTGTTACTTTTACTAAGTGTTTATCTTAGCCTTCCCTATTTTCCCTATTACTATCATTGACAATATTTTTATTTATTCATCACTTGCACTTTTAAATTATTTTGTGTTTATTATAATTTACTTAGTGTTTCTTTTTCTATCATTTCACTTTAGGGCAATTTTACTTTCACTATGTTAACTTCCGTTTACTTATCACTATTTCAATACCTTTCTCTTTCTCTACACATATTATATATACTTATTAATATCATGTCTTTCTCTATTAACAACTTACATGTACTTCTAATTCTTTGGCTAGTGTATTTTTAGCTATCGTTTTTTATTAATGACTAATTACAATTGTCACTCAATCAATACCAACATTCATTATTTATTTTGGTTCTTTACCGGTTTCATTTTCTTTATTATATTTGATTACATTATTTCTCCCTTCTCTATTCTCTATGCCTTGTCTGTGTTTACTTGACGTGTTTCATTTTATTTTCTTCATCGTTTGTTTTTTCCCTCTTTGTTCTCATTTTTCTTCTCCTTCACGTCTCATCCTGTTTACTTTCATATTGGTTCTTAGCTGGCCAATCTCTGGGGTTGGGTCAATGTCGTTTGTCTGTCAGTCTAGTCGGTGTGTTTCTTTAATAATCACTTTTAGTTTATAACTCTTTCTCCTTCTTTCTTAATTACATTTTATATTTTTATTCTCTTCATTATTTATTTATTAAAATATATTATTTTTAGCATTTTTTATACATACTTATAGTCATGAAATATGATCTGATTTTGGCGATGTTATATAATGCCCTTCCACCAAAATTGATCATTTTAAAAAACGTGTTTCTAAGTTTGATGAAATTATCAATTTTATTGTATCATTTTCTTCTTAAATTCTCCTGCTTCTCGTTCATTTTTATGTTTAATTCTGTATCTTTTATTTCCTTTCTTCTGAGTCTTTTCTTCATTATTTTCTCATAGTACGAACTGGCTTATTGATTTTTTATTATAAATTATTCCCTATAAATTTTATTTTCCCTAACTATCCCTACTTTGTAGCTGAAATCGATTCGGATGGGCTCTATTGGCTTACCTAACTCCATAGTTCAAAACTACCCTTTTTCTGAGATAAGGGGAACATCATCCCTGCTCAGTTAAATGATTGCTGGACTTATTCAACAGTCAATCTCAATTAATGAATCTTCAATACAGTCATCTCGTGACTCATAATAATAATAATAATAATAATCATAATATTTGTTGGGAATCTTTTACTTTTGTATTTCATTATTGCTCAGTTCGAGTCATATATTTTTCATCTTTCTTTAGTGATACTATTTGATGATACTTGAAGCGTTGGTTTTTATTGATACCATTCACATTTTTTTTTCATTTTTTAATTACTCTTTGTTTCATCTCATTTCATATTATAACTCTTAGAATGTTTATTTTATTTATTTCGTTTTTTGATCATTGGTTTGTTTAATTTTACTTCCCATCTTTTTTCTAAATATTTGTGGAAGTTGATCATTTTGAATGATATTGTTTTTCAAAATTTTTAAAAATCATAGTAAGTTAGTACTTCTTACTAGTTAGGAATTTTTTGTAGCTTATTCCTTTATAGTATGTTTTGCTTTTTATGCCTCGTATGTTGGCTAAAGATTATTGTAACTTAATCTTATTTTGTAGGAAATTTCTGTAACTTCATTCCTTTATTATTATTTTTTATTTAAATTATAGAGTAAGTTTGTGGTCCTTACTTTATATGGATTCTTTGTAACTTTATTTCTCCATTTTATAATTGGTCTAAAATATTATCGAAATATTTGCGTAAGTTGTCCTTACATAACATTTTTTTGAATTTTGAAATTCATCTTATACTTTTCTTTATTATTTACTAGCGAACTTATTCGTTTGTCTTGTTACCTCTTTTTATTCCAAGTAATTTTGGTTGGTTTTTCAATTTTAAGTTTTTTCAGTCATGTTTGGCTGTCACAATATTTTTTAATTGATGCCTGATTGTATACCCCCTTTATTTTCTTAGTGATGAGGTTAGTGATTTCATAAGTGTTATTGCCCTTGTCTCTTGTGATAGTGTACGGTCCTACGTATAATAATAGTAACTTTTTTGTAATGCCTTCTATTGAGCTGGGTAATTCTCTGTTTTTTATCAGCACACTTTCTCCTATCTGGTATATGATAGTATTTTGATGGTTGTTAGAGTATTTATTCTTTTGTTGCTCTACCTTCTCTGCGATTCTGTTATAAACTCTTCTTTTTTCGAATTGGTATTCGGTGTTTGTGGGAAATTGAATCAGATCGTTTATCTCTCTAGGTGGTGGTCGCTCAAACATCATTGAGTATGGGGTGGTTTCAGTGAAGTTGTGGTAAGCCAGGTTTATAAATTCTCCAGTGGATCTTAGGTAATTGTGCCATTCCCTTTGTTTATTATGGCAGTAGGTCCTTAGAATTCGACACACTTCTCTAAGTACTCTATCAGCTGGGTTACTGCTGGGGTGATAAACGGATGTTTTGTAGGTTTAATACCATGTTCCCAGAGTTTGCTTTTCCATAGAGTTCCTTTAAACTGAGTCCCATGATCGGATATGATGGCCATAGGTTTCCCCACTTCTGGTATAAAGTTGTTTAATATGATTTCAATAATTTTCTTGGTAGTAGCACGGTTAATGGAGTACAATTTAGTATATTTGGTGAAGTGATCGAATATGATTATAATGAATCTAAATCGGTGTCTTCCTCCACTGCGAGGAAATGGACCACAAATATCAAGGAATACTCTTTCTAATTTTTGACTTGATATTAAGGGTATCCCTCTTTTTTAGAATTGTTGCACTTTACCATTTGACAGATATGGCATTTTTGTACAGTTTTGCTCACCTTTCGATAAATATTCTTGATATACACTTGTTCCTCTAGTGCTTTTATTACTTTCATGGCACCCATATGGCCGTACCGAATGTGGTAGTCCAAGATCAGTTGTTCTTCTACAATAGACGGGATTACTAGTTTCCATTCTCCAATGTTAGGGTTATTTTTAATGAATAATAAGTTATTGTGTACTTTATAATACTGTACAATGGGTTCTTCTTCCTTCAATATTCTCTCTCGGATACGCACTATTTTTGGGTCCACATTTTGATGTTTGCTTATTTCCAGCGTTATTTTTTCCAGATCTGTTCTATCCTTGATTATGTTATATACCTTGACTAGCTGTTCTTTCTCTCCCTCGAATGTTTGTTGCTGGATGTTGATACGGGATAATATATCAGCAGCTGTGTTTTTCTTCCCTGGTATGTATTCCCAGTTAATATGGTATTCTTGTAGTAATAAAATCCATTGGGTTAGTCTTCCATGACTGAGCTTGCATTGCTTAAGGAAAGATATGGATCTATGGTCACTTCTCACGGTTATGTTGTATCCTAAAATGTACGTCCTGAATTTGTTGCAGGCGAACACAACACTAAGTAATTCTTTCTCCGTGACGTGGTAGTTCCTTTCACATACATTTAAGGTTCTACTTGCAAAGCTTATGACCATATGTTGCCCCTTATCATCTTCTTGATATAATACAGCACCGACACTCACGTCGCTCGCATCACAGTTCATGAAGAATGCCTTTTTGAAGTCTGGATGTTGTAAAATAACGGTGTTTAAAAATTTCTCTTTTATTTGTTTAAACACTTCGTCTTGTTCGGCTCCCCATGTCCATTTATCTTTAGTGGATAATTGTTTTTTAAATTGTGCTGTTAACTTGGAATAATTGTCCTGGAATTTCCGATAATAATTGCAGATTCCAAGGAAAGACTGTAGTTGTTTTTTGTTTTTAGGTGTGGGGAATCGTTGTATCGCTTCAACTTTCTCTGATGAAGGGGAGATGCCTTCTTCTGTCAGATTAAACCCTAGAAATTGTACCTTGCTGGCTATGAACTTTGACTTATCCAGCTTAAGGGTAATGCGGTTATCTGATAATTTTTTCAATACTGTCTCCACTCTATCACAGTGTTCTTGCCAATTTGATGAGGTTGTCAGCAAGTCATCTACATATACAGTAGTAAAATCAAGTACCTCTTGTCCCAATATCTGATCCATACACTTAACGAACACTGCAACCGAATTGATCAGTCCAAATTGCAGTCGTTTGAATTGGTAGTTCCTCCCATCGAACAGAAAAGCTAAGTATTTTCTACTGTTCGGATGTAGCTCCACCTGCCAGTATCCACATACTGTATCCCATGCGCGATGTATTTGGTACCATGGAACTTCTTTAGAATCTCTTCAATTTCGCCTGGGGATGTCCTATCATTTACGATCATTTTATTGATCTCTCTTGCATCGAGGCATATTCTTACTTTTCCGTCCTTTTTCGGTATCGCCACTATTGGACTGGTATATGGTGATTGGCTTAATTCTATTATATCGTCTTCCATCATTTGGTTGATCTCGGCCCTCACTGCATTCCTTTGCGAGTAGGCGATAGGGGAAGATGATTTTTTCTTAAAATCAATGGGCTATTTGAATATGATTTTACATTTGTAATCTTTTACCTTGCCCGGGGCATCAGAAAAAATATGTCGATATTTATTGTAAATGTTTATGAGGTCCTCTGCCTGGTGAACACTAATCTGTTGATCTCGTACGTCTCGTTGGAATTGTCTGATCTCCTCCAGCTTGCTCGACCATAGTTCATCATCCTTCCATTCATTTACTATCCTTCCATGTGATTGTTGGCAATAATTGTTTTGTAATCTGGTGCAACAGTTGGTTATTGAAGGTAAGTTACTACCCTTCACTATATTTGTTGTCCATATTCCATGTTCAGTGTTTAGTGATACTTCTCCTTGCCGCAGATCAATTATGGCAGAGTATTGTCGGAGTACATCACATCCAACAAGTATTGAGAATGGCAGGCCGCTGGCAACAAGAAAAGACATAGTGAATGTTAGGCCTTTACTATTAAGTTCCAGGGACACTTGTTTCCTGACAGTTTTGTTTTGTCTGCCTGTAGCACCGATGATGGTCACATTGTTTATTGGTAGAGTTGGTATAGGTATGCTACTTTCCTGCTGCAGTCTGCTTAACTCCGCTTGGTCGATCAAAGATATATTAGATCCAGTATCGATCATTAATGTTGACATGATTCCATTTATTTGGGCACTTACGTACACTATCTCACTGTTTCGGCTAGGCATTGGTTGATTACTTTCTTCAATCAACTCGTCTCTTATATTTTTTAGATAATTTGTATGTATTATAGTGATTATATTTTCTGTCGTCTTACATTCCCCAAGAGATTGGTCCACTGATGGGCTGTTCACAGTTTTCACTGACCTTAGGCGTTTAAATGAGGGCTGGCCTCATTGTCCCTAACTTCATTAGTGTTTAATGGTTGGTTAGTGATTGGCTCCTGTCGATTATTCCTGTTATCTACGTCGTTCCTGGTATTTTCCTCGAATGTGTTGCTTCTTGTGTCAGGTACCTGGTTAAAGTACGCTCGTCGGTAATTAGCTTGGGAATAGTTTCTTCCTGGACTCCGTTGTGTTTGTCCTCTTACGTAATTTACCTGTGGTCGGTACCCTTGGTTGTAGTTATTATTACCGTTTCCAGGGCGATAATAGTTATTAGGACCATTCTGTGGGTAGTTACCCCTGTAGTTGTTTCTGAAATTGTTATTATTGTTCCCATTTCGGTTGAAGTTTCTGGGTGTATTATTGCCCCGTTGGTTCCCTTGATAATTATTAGGGTTGTTTTGTGGTGGCTTGTTATCACCCTGTTGGTTTGGTGATGATGGTCCTTCGTTTACTATACTACTTCTGAACCTCGAGACCCTATTTTTCCTGTATTGCCACTCGTGCTCGTGACTCTCTAACAAACTAGCCATGTCTTGAATGGTCTTTACCTGACTGTACATCCGGGCTTTCTGTATGGCGTCGTCGTAATGGTAAGACAATTGTATCACAAGACACTCTTGCGGGATGCGTGGTTCCAAATTTCTTGCCATGCAGATCTTTCCCAGGAAGTAGGATGTGAGGCATTGTCCATTTTGACTCTCATACCTCCCGTTGCTTAGGTTTTTGCGGACCATGTTCTGGGTCGATTCAGACCAGTATTTCGCCTTGAATTGGGTCTTAAATTCTTGAATGCTCTGGATGTCTGGTCTTGTGGCGGTCCACCAGTTGTCGTATGTTTCTTTGAACATTTCGTCCAGCATTCCTCTCACCGTTGTCCATCGGGTTTCTCGATTTTTTATTATCAACTCTTCCACCCTCTTCAGGAATTCAATAGGGTTCCTTTTATAATTACGGAAAATGATCGTATCCCTATTGTCAGTGTTAATGATATGGTTAGTGTTACATGGCCGGTCACGCCAGGCGTCCACTTCTTCCCGTAATGATTCTTCTAGTCTGTGCATCTCGTCAATCCTTTGTTTGTTTTTGTCTACCTTGCTGTCTATTTTATTTAAATTGCTGTACACCCCTTCCATTCTTTCTCCCAGGTCTGTTCGTACAGCTGCTATCTTCTTCTGGTTTTCTTCCCGGACTTGATGTATGTCCTGGTCCATCTGTTCACATCTTTTGGCTGTTTCTTCGTGGCATTCCACAATTCTCCTTTTATTTTCTCCTTCAAGGTTGTTTATTTTATTGAGTACTTCCTCACGGACTTCTGAAACATTTTCATTGGTTTTCTCCAGTCTCTCCAACGTCTCCTCCAATTTCTCATTCGTTTCGGTGATCTGTTGTATGGTTTCTTCTCGATAATCACTTAGTTATTGGATTATTTGCTGCTTCATCTCTTCCTTGGTTATTTCATTGACTTCTTTCAGCTGTTGTTGGAGGGTTTCGTTATTTTTGTTAATGTAATATTCATGTTTAATATGGTAACCAAATCACTTGTACGAATTAATAAATTATTAACTTAAATTATCCGCCGTGTGATTTCTTGTGCTTAATATCTGATGATGGAGCATATGCTCTGAAACGCGTCATAGACGAAGCACAAGAAATCACACGGCGGATAATTTAAGGTACATAATTTATTAATTTTGTTAATGGTTTGTCTCAATTCTTCTTTCTGCTTCTGAAAATTGTCCTCCTGTTTCTTAAAATTTTCACTGGTTTCTTTCTTCATACTATTCAGATTCTCCTCATTCTTGTCTAATTTTCTATTAATCAACTCCCATAATTGTTGTAAGTCCATGCCTCCTTTGGCTTCCTCTCTGTCACCCGCCTGTGGTTCCCTTTCTTTGTCATTGGTTGGTTCCGTTGTGGTTATTGTTGTCTCCACTTCTTCGATTGATGTTCCTTCCTCTTCTTCCCCTCTATTTTCTTCCATCTCTTTGTCCTTCGCCAACTTTTTCGTCACTCCTCTAGTATGCATCTTGATCTACTTTCGTGACCGCCGCTAGAATTTCGTATCTTCCTTTCTTCTAGTACCACCAGTTGGTCGCCAATTTTATAGTACTACGAGACGTCAGTCTTGTTCAAGCCCCGCGATGGAAGCCAATTTTATAACCTTACGTTGTAGCTCCCGTGTTATAATGCCACACGTTGGATGCGTCAATTTTATAATACCACCTGTGTGTCGTCGTTATTATCTCTGTAAAATGTAGAAGTGTCAGAGTGTAACTTGTGTATGTGTGTCTTACCAATTCGTCCTCGCTCGGTAACGTAACTTACGATGCTTGAGTCCGTCGCGAACGTACGGATAACCAGGTATCGTAGTCCTGACCTGAGGTTCACTAGGAGTGTATGATTCCCGGGTGGCGCCAAATTGTTTATTTAAAACAATTAAAAATGTATTATTATCAGCGGTTCCGCTCAGGCGGTGTGGAGAATTCAGTTTGTCCCGCCGCTTATCGATTTGTATGATCAAGCCAGCAGTTCGCTCTATTCACTGCTTGAGCGCTAGTCACCACTTCATAGACGTGCGCTATTATTTATAATATTAAGGATACACCTCCCTACTGAAAATAAAACACATTTGATATACACAGTATTGATTTATTAACGATTGGTTATTACTGTTTTCATTGACACAAGCTATATTTGATTTCTTATATAATTTTGCACTGGTTATTTATTTATGAGACAAGCTCTCTGGGTTTAATAAATCGATTTTGAACGTAACAAACATACAGTATGGCGTTCTACCAAAGTAGTCAACCAATAATTTCGTTCTATCGTTGGGATCCTTTTGATCACGATGAAAGGCTTAGATGCAATTACAATAATAAAAAATACACAACCTTACAATGTTTCTACTTAAATCTTATAACGTGTAGCTATAAGTGGTTTGTTGGAGTGTATTAAAAGTGTTTTAAAGGTTCGTAAACTAATACTGGGTTAACTTTATAATTTGACAAATTTTTAGTGTCTTAATATTTTTATTTAATCTTTGAAAGAGAAAAAATTGGTTCAGTGATATTTCAGAATATAGTGAGAAATATTCAAAGTGCGTTATTTCGGAAGTTTAGAAAATTTATAGGATACTTAACAGCTTCGTAGCATGTGATTAATCTGTTGGTCTGGAACAAAGGACTGGAGCCGCAATAGAATTCAGTTTTCAATTATTCGGGCTTCTGGCATCTTTTTCAAAGTACTTGGATTCATTTATTCACTTCGTCTTGAATTAAAAAGTCTTCTCCATCAGTTAATTGAGTTCAGTGATAGTCTGCCTCTTTCTCGTTCAATTTTGACAATTTGTTTAACTTTTAAAACATGTTAAATAAGAAAATTGGTTGTTCAAAATTTTGGCTTCCGTTTTTCATGAGCGTCACTTTTTGAGCAACGATATTCAACGGTAATTTTCGCTACCAGTCCCGTTTCTATGGTTACCAAAGAATTCTGATTGGACTAGCTTGATATAAATCCATTGTTATCAAAATTTGAATTCTTTTCAAATCTTCATATATCTTCTGACTTTTTTCCTTCCATTATCTTCCTTCTTATGTATTAATTATTAGCACTGTTATTTGTATTTTCTTACAAAGATTATTTTGGTATCCCACAATATTGGGTTATTTCATGTTTTCTAAGTTTACAATTAATTTAATATTTACTAATTACATTTCTCTGTTTATATAACTCCTTATTTTAATATTTTGTTTTTAATAAATTTTACCATTTATCCTTGGTTAATTAGTCACCTTGGATTTGTTAATTACTTGGCTATTTTCATACAATTAGTATTTGTTGGTGTTTGACCGTTAGGCCTGTCTCAAGTCTAAGTAGCCATTACTGATTGTTGATTATTTCATATACATTATATCTTATTTTGTCCTAGAGCTTTATTTTGTTCTTATAATTATGTTTATTATCTATGGATGTGTTTTGGTTCAGTCTTTGTGTGATTTTTGTGTGTTACTACTGTTTTATTCATTATTTATTGCTAATTATTTACTAACTGGTTTTCTCTTTTCTAACTCAGACATTGCGTCCTTTTCTTATTTATATACTTTGCCAATGTCAACAATATGGCTATTAATTACTATTATTTAATCATATAACATATAACATTTAGGTCTATGTTTGGGATAATTACCCAATCCATATCCTATTCATAAGTTTGTTTAGACAATTATTTAACACTTATTATCTAATATTGGTGTACAATTCATTACCTTTGATTTATTGTTCGGGTGATAAACAACCTCACCTCTATTGAACTTGTTTCATTAATCTTCCCTTATAACATGGGTGTTTACTTATGGTTTTAAACTACTTATTTTATAAAAACTCTTTGCTTTCTTTTCCATGTTAACACCATCTTATTACTTTGTCATGTGGTTCTCACCTTTAAATTCTACAATACACTTTTAAGCTCTACAATAATATTCTTTTATAATCACTACAGTTAATATCACTCTTCAGTGTTCATTATTACTGAATCAATGGTTTATTTTAAATATTATTCTTAACAACTTTCTTAAATGTTATTGTTCACCATCAAATCTTAAGTGTTTGTTACTTTTACTAAGAGTTTATCTTAGCCTTCCCTATTTTCCCTATTACTATCATTGACAATATTTTTATTTATTCATCACTTGCACTTTTAAATTATTTTGTGTTTATTATAATTTACTTAGTGTTTCTTTTTCTATCATTTCACTTTAGGGTAATTTCACTTCACTATATTAACTTCCGTTTACTTCTCACTATTTCAATATCTTTCTCTTTCTCTATACATATTATATATACTTATTAATATCATGTCTTTCTCTATTAACAACTTACATGTACTTCTAATTCTTTGGCTAGTGTATTTTTAGCTATCGTTTTTTATTAATGACTAATTACAATTGTCACTCAATCAATACCAACATTCATTATTTATTTTGGTTCTTTACCGGTTTCATTTGCTTTATTATATTTGATTACACTATTTCTCCCTTCTCTATTCTCTATGCTTTATCTGTGTTTTCTTGACGTATTTCATTTTATTTTCTTCATCGTTTGCTTGTTCCCTCTTTGTTCTCATTTTTCTTCTCCTTCACTTCTCATCCTGTTTACTTCATATTGGTTCTTAGCTGGCCAATCTCTGGGGTTGGGTCAATGTAGTTTGTCTGTCAGTCTAGTCGGTGTGTTTCTTTAATAATCACTTTTAGTTTATAACTTTTTCTCCTTCTTTCTTAATTACATTTTATATTTTTATTCTCTTCATTATTTATTTATTAAAATATATTATTTTTTAGCATTTTTTATACATACTTATAGTCATCAAATATGATCTGATTTTGGCGATATTATAATATATATATTGTAAAAGAACTTGGTTATGGTGTTCAAATATTGGTGTAGTGTTACAAAAATATAAATATGCGTTCTTGAAAGAAATTAAAATTGTTTGTTTAAAAAAAAAATGTTCTAATTAAAAATTTTTTTTATATTGAATAATTAATTAGAAACAATTAATTAATTGATGTTCGTAAAGTTCCAAAACGTCTCTCACTTGTTTAAAAAATTTTATAAGCTTCCCTGTATTTTTTAAGAAACTCCAACCACTTATAAGATTGTCTCCAGATACAATCGATCGTTGTTTACTTTCAGTTTTGGAGGTTATCTTCCTTCAATGTAGTGAAATTCTTGTGGTATGTTGTTTAAATTATAATATGTGTAAATTGCTATGTTTAGAAAAGAAAGAACTGTTTTGAGATGAAAAGTATAAATTATTTATTGGACAATTGGTTATAAAGACTTTTGTCGATTTTAAAATCGACTCTCAGGGTATCGAATGTTACAAGTTTTTATATAAAATACAATAAGGTTCTTTTGACAGCTATTCATTGGAAAAGTCAGAGAAATCGGGCAAAGATTAAAAAAGTATAACGTTACAATAATAATTCTTAATACTAAAGTACATATATTCAATTGAAAAGATTCAAATAAATAAATTGATTGCGAACCGTGACGCTGACAAACTAGATGGCCGTGTTCAGTTGAGCGGTGACGAAAAGCAAATGGCCGCCGTCGAAGTTGTCAATCGTTCCTTCGTAGATTTGGCGTTCCAATAAAGATATTTTCTTGCCGAATTCACGTCCTGGTGTCGGCAAATCTTCCTTCTGATGTTGGTGTAGTGTCTCTGGTTAAGTTTCTGTGTTGTATTTTGAAAAGTGGTGTATTTATAAGTCAGTTCACTTTTTGTCGATCAGGCACTATTCGATGGTTATGTTATATACTGTTTTGTGGTGTTTAAAATGTTATTTAACTGTCGTTTCGTGCTATACAATGTTAGTTAATCTTCTGTAAGTGTTTATGTCACTGTGTCGATGTTGTGAAATGTTTTTAGTCGCCACTCGCGATTTTTCAAATTCGTCTTATACACTGACTCGCCATTACGGTACTCGAAACTAGGTTATATCGTTTTAATTGCTCGTGTCAAGTGTCCCGTACAACTTTCAATAATCAACTCTCTACTTCCTTCACTTTCGACTAAAATCTTAGCCAAAGCAATATTATTCCTTACATTGTTCGAATTTTACTTTGCATCCTGTGCATGTATTAAAATTACATTATATAACTGCTTAAACTTTGGTTATTATTCAAATTTATTAGCTAGTTGTTACTTAATTTTATCCTTCAGTTCATTCGGCGTATTTTGATATCGAATAATGCCGTTTTATTATGTTTTTTATCTAAAATTGGTAATTTACCTTCATTTTGTATCTTGTAAATTTTCAAAATCAGCTTCCTGTCATTATGCAAATTCTGCCATTTTTAAGTTATATTTATGATTATTAATCTCATAATGTAATAAAAGGTTTATTAAGAGGAAATTCTCTTAATTTCTTGCAATTATTTGAATTGGTTAATTTTTAAAATATTATGTTGGAATGTATGACTCCCCTCTCCAAATTTTTGAGTTCTGTCATTTCCATTTTTATTAATAATTCTGTCTATAATTTTACAAAATCTTTCTAAGTTATATTTCTAATTATATGGCTTCATTTCTGGTTTATGTTATTTAAATCCCTTCGGTTTAAAGGTATTTAAGTACTTAGTTTCTCAGTTTTAATGATGTTTAGTTTTCATCATTTTGCCTAGATTCCTAACAATTTTTCCCAACAAATTTTTATATAAACAATATATATATTTAGTTATACCCTCTCTGACTTTTTAACATTGTAATATAAATTTAACATTTTTTCTATTAAACATAATAACAATTAGTATCTGTTTCAATACTATTAACAGATAAGAAATATTTAAAATAATGGTTGTCTTCAACTAATTAGACATTTTTTTATAATCAAAACTTAATACTAAAACAGAAATATTATTTATAAAGAATGTTTTTTACCAGCTACCATCTTATTTAACCATTAACACCAATACAAGTAATAAATATTTTACAATTAGGATGTTAGTGGTTCTAAACTTATTAAATGTTCTTATCCCTAATGCATTTTTAAAATTCTTATTTCAAATAAACAAAACCTTATTTTCGACATTCTTATTCTATTTCTTATATTAAATTTAATTACTCAGTTTTTAAACTGTTTTTAATATGGTTTAGGGTAATTGTACCCTGTCACTTTATGTTTTAATACTGTGTCTGCTCCTGTTTTTACTCATCATTTACATAAATGTCATTTCAAACAGATGATAGCTTGATATTATTACATGTATTATATTCCCTTTTGTACAAATCATAAGTCATTCAAAAGTTGTATTTTTCATTATCTACACAGTTTGTGGATGCCAAGGATGAAACATAAGTTTTATTTTTTATAATACACAAACTAGCACTGGTTCACTTTACACTTCTTGATGCTATTTCTAAATGGTCATTTAGTCTTATTAACATCAAGAGATTTGTTTGCGGGTTACAATGAAGATTTGTTCTTTGGGTATTATATTATTGTTTCACCTTGGTCCACTGGCAACTCTTACTCTATACACTTTTATTCTTAATTTTATTGTACATATGGTTTCTGTTCATGAATACTTCGTTATACTTTTATTATTATGGTTTTTATTTAGATTGGGATATGGGGATATGGGTGTTTTTTATAAGAGCATTCCTTCTTCTTCTGGATGCTGTCTTCTTCTTCTTTCTTCAATGATGTCTTCTTTTCTTCTGGCTCCTTTGAATTGTATGTTCTTCATCTTCTTCTGGATGTCATCGAGTTTCTTGGGGTTACTTCTTCTGGTTAATTAAATACATCACCCTTTATGGTGGATCTTGCATTGTTCTGGGTTCCTTTTTCTTTATTCCTTATACTCGTTGTGGGTTTAGTAATACTCTGTGTTGCTTCCTTATTTACTCCTTACCTTCCTGGGTTATATTTTTAAACCTTGAGTTATTAAACTGGTTTTGATGATTCATCACTAGTAACATTTCTTTTATTCGAACTTATACTTTTAATATCAATGATTGTTCTGCACGATTGCTCTGAATTAATTCTTTATATTATTTCAATGCTTTCTTCGGATTTAATGTCATTATATTATATTATTTTAATGATCAATGCCATTCATTATTATGTGTTTATTCTGTCACGCTACAGATTGCTCTCCTCCAGAAGTAATTATTTCAGACATGTTTATGGATGAAATAATTTCTTATGATTATTTCATTATTTTTTTTTTGTATTTCATTTTCCTCTCCATTTCTATATCGACTTTTTATATTTGAGTTTAATAAATTTTATATATATAGTTACTTATTTTACTTTTGATCCTTCTTGGATAGTTAGTGTCTTCTGAGATATATTATTATTATTATTATACATTTTCTTTCTTTATAAACTTCGTGTTGCATCCTTGGGATATTAATTCCCTAACATTCCCTATCACGTGGGCTGGGGCAGTTCAGAGGGGCACTGTAGGCTTCACAAACTCTGCTGGCCATACACCACTTCTACAGTTTGAGTCCAGAGGCACATTCATCTCTGCTCAAAAAACATAATGCTGCTGGAATTATCTTCAGTCAGTCATCGAATAAAATAAAATAAAATGTAGTCTCATTTTCGACTAATAAAAATATCTTTGGATTCTTCACTTCGTAGTTTCTCAGATTATCTCACATTTTCTATCTTAATAAATCTTCTTAATTCTTATTACACTCATTATATATATATTTTTCTGAACTCTTAACTTGTCTGATATATTTATTTTAATTATGGTTGAAAACTTCTCTTAATAATTCTTGTTACTAGTTATAGTGTCACTCTTTTCCTTCTCCATCTGAATTCTCTTTATACTTCCTTCTGGTTAATTACAGTTTTAGCATGGTCTTTATATATAGTTTTTTCTTATTCATTATTTGAATGGTCTTATTTTATTATATTTAATTTTTAAAATTTGTATCTTTATATTAGATATTCAGGTTGTTATTTTGATCATTTTATTTAAACATTTTGTTCTTTCCTTTCTCTTAGAAAGTTATTAATCCGCCTTCGCATTCATTAACATTAATTCATTTATATTATATTTCATGTGGTACCTCTTCTCTTCGCATTTCATATATAGGTCTTATTATTATTATTGGTTCAAAATCATCTTCTCCATATGTTTGGTATGAGTTGTTCTTCTTTGCTTCTTCAGAACTGAGTAATATCGTATTCCTTTTTCTTGATTAACTGTTTCCATTAACGTTTCATAAGTAATTAGTCATAGGTTGTTCTCATTATTAATTTATTATTTTTATATCCTGGATTTTTTATAATTTTATTATAATAACATATTCTTCTCTTTGTTTCCAAATTATTGCCTTCTCTTGTATATCACACTCTTTTTTGTTATTCTTCTCTACTCCTTCAAATGCTAGATATTCACATTTATTCTGGATTATATTTAATTCTTTTTCCTGAATTAATCATTTTATTTTCTTCTAAATTTAATTATAAATGGCACATATTTATTTTTAGAACTTTGTTAGTTTTATGCAAAATTCAAACTCTTCTTTTTATTTAATTCCAAAACATTTCTCATAAATCATTGTAATAAGTTGATCTTATTTTGTTTCAAAGTTTTGACGTTTTATCAAAGTTCAAATGCTGTTTAATTCATTTATTTCCAAAATTGTTTCCTTCAAAATTGTTTATAGTAAGATGTGCTTACTTAATTTTTAATTTTTTGTTATATATATTTCTAAATTCTAATTCTTCCTTTTTAATTATTCCAAATGGTATCTCTTCAAAATTGTGTGTCGTAAGGTGATCTTACAATTATTTCTGAATTTTTTGGTATTTCTCTAAATTCAAATTCTTCTTAATTATTTACCATAAAGTTTTTTCACAAAATTAGTTATAGTAAGTTGGTCTTACTTCATTTTTAAATTTTTTGTATATTAAATTCCAAAATCTTTCTTTTATTTCGCCATAAAGTTTTTTCTCATAAATATTTGGTTGTAAGATGTTCTTACAATTGTTTTCGAATTTTGTTGTATTAAAAATTCTTTTTTTTATTTTGCCATACAGCTTTTTTCTCAAAAATATTTGGTAGTAAGATGTTCTTACAATTATTTTAGAATTTGTATGTTTTTATTAAAATTCCAAATTCTTTCTTTTATGTTGCCAAAAGTTTTTTCTTATAAATATTTGGTTGTAAGATGTTCTTACAATTGTTTTTGAATTTTTCTGTGTATTTAAAATTCAAAATTCCAAACTCATTCTTCATAGTACTTTTTCATGGATGCTTGATTGTACACACCTTTAACTCTTCCGGAAACGATTTCTCTTAGTTCATAAGTATTATTATGATTATCCTTTACCACAACATATGGGCCTGTATAGAGCAATAATAACTTTTTGGTTATCCCTTCTAGGGTGCTGGGCAGTTCTCGATTTTTAAAAGAACTTTCTCGCCCTCTTTGTATGTTATTACACGCCCTATTGCCTTTTGGTATTTGGCTTGCCGTTTCTCTTGGTCTTCAGCCACCTTGTTATAAAATCTCAACTGGTTAAATTTGCGATCATTGTTTGGTGGAAACTCGATTATTTCTTCAATGTCTCGGGGAGTTGGCTTCTCATACATGGCGGAGTAAGGGGTAATTCCTATAGCTGGATGGTGGGCGAAATTTAGGAATTTCTCTGTTGCTGCTAAGTACTCTTGCCACTTTTTCTGTTGGTTGTGACAGTACGTCCGCAAGATCCTACCCACTTCTCTCAGTACCCTTTCAGCCGGATTACTACTTGGGTGGTAGACTGACGTCTTATAGGTTTTGATCCCAAGTGATAATAATGTGTCTCGCCATCTCCTCCCCTTAAATTGAGTACCATGGTCGGTAATAATTGAAGATGGTCTACCGATCTCTGGCACATACAAGTCTGTGATGACCGCAAGAACTTTCGCTGTTGTTGCCCGATTAACCGGATATAGCTTTATGTACTTCGTATAATGGTCCATGATTATTATCAGGTACTTATACCTGTGTCGACCGCCGCTACGGGGAAATGGCCCGCAGATATCCAAGAACACTTTTTCTAGTTTTGTATTTGAGGTAATAGGTATCATTATACCCTCTTTCTTCTCATTGTTTATCTTGACGCATTGGCAAATATTACAGGACTTTAGGTAATTTCTCACCTTTCGGTTGATATTCTTTATTTTGCAGTTTTCTTCTAAAGCCTGTATCACTTTTAGCGCTCCCATGTGGCCATACCTGATATGATAATCTATTATGACTTCTTTTTCGATTTGGTGCGGAATTATCACCTTCCAAGTTTCTTCATCCACTGCCGTTTTTATGAATAATATTCCTTTATTTATATGGTAGTATTTGGAAACGGTATCATCGTCGGCTTCCAATCGACTCATGATGTTTTTCAGTTTAGGGCCAGACTGTTGGTGGATACGGATATTTATTACTAGAGCTAGTAGATCGGACCTGGTTTTAAATAGGTTGTAAATTTTAACCAAGCTCTCCTTCTCTCCCTCGAAGGTCTGATCTTCCAGATTTATCCGTGATAATACATCTGCTACCACATTCTTTTTTCCCGGAACATACTCCCATTTTAAATCATATTCTTGTAGGGCGAGTACCCATCTAGCCAATCGGCCGTGACTCAATTTGCACCTACGTAAAAATGAGATGGATTTATGATCAGTACGAACAGTGACTTGATACCCGAGAATATATGTTCGGAACTTGCTGCATGCGAACACCACGCTAAGCAATTCCTTTTCGGTTACATTATAATTCTTTTCGCATTGATTCAGCGTGCGACTAGCGAAGCTTATTACCAAATGCTGACCCTCCTCATCTTCCTGGTATAAAGTTGTTCCTAAGCTTATGTCGCTAGCATCGCAGTTTAAAAAGAATGGTTTCTTAAAATCCGGGTGACGAAGTATAACGCTCTCCAGGAACTTTTCTTTTATCAAGCGGAAAGTAATATCTAGTTCCTCACCCCAGGTCCATTTGTTTTTAGCAGATAATTGTGGTTGAAACTTGGCTGTCAACTCGGAATATCTGTTCTGAAACTTTCTGTAATAGTTACAGAGTCCGAGGAAAGATTGTAACTGTTTCCTGTTTCTTGGTTGCGGGAACTTCTGAATTGCCTCCACTTTCTCTGCTGACGGGGTAATACCTCTATCGTCTATATTGAAACCTAAGAATTGTACTTCGCGCGCAATGAACTTGGATTTCTCCAACTTCAAAGTTATGTTGTTTTGCGCTAATTTTCCGAGTACATATTCTACTCTATAACAGTGTTCCTCCCAGGTTTCTGACGTAATGAGTAAGTCGTCTACATAGACTGTGGTAAATTGGAGTGCTTCTTGCCCAAGTATCTGGTCCATACATGCCACAAAGATGGCGACAGAATTTACAAGTCCGAAGGGCAGTCTCTTGAACTGGTAATTGCGCCCTTCGAAAATGAACGCCACATACTGACGGCTTTGTGGATGCAACTCCACTTGCCAATAACCACATACAGTGTCCCAGGTACTGATAAACTTAGTGCCATGAAAATGTTTTAGTATCTCCTCTATTTCACCGGGTGAGGTTCGGTCATTCACAATTGTTTTGTTCAGTTCGCGCGCATCTAAACAGAGCCGGACTTGTCCGTCTTTCTTGGGAACAGCAATAATTGGACTAGTGTAAGGAGTCTGACTAATCTCAATTATGTCATTTTCAATCATTTTATTAATTTCTGTTCTCACGGCCTCTTCAAGCGAATGCGCGATTGGATATGACCTCCGGTTAAACTCCACGTTTTCTTTGAATTCAAGTTTGCACTGATAGTTTTTAACTTTACCTGGTTCGTCTGAAAACACTGCTTTGTACTTCTCATATACACTGACTAAACGATCTGCTAGATGTACAGGTATTTTTTCGTTATTAGTTCCGCACTGGAAGTCCCGTATCTCTTGTATCTTTACTGACCATAAATCCTCTCCTCCATTGTTGTATACAATTGGTTTATGAAGGGGGCTGTTCCTTATGATATTTATTTTACGAAGTTGTTGGTGTATAGGGCTGGGAAGTATATTTGCGCCTCCTACCAAATTTGCGGTCCATTTTATTCCGTCTGGGAAAAGTGATACTCTCTCTAGGTTACGGTCGATAATGGCGGAGTACCTTCTTAGAATATCGCAACCTACCAGTATATCAAATGGTAATCCGGTGGCGATCAAAAATTCCATGTCCAAAGCTATATCACGGCTAACGACACTTAAGGAAACTTGCTTCCTAATGGTTTTGTTCTGGCGGCCAGTTGCACCTATTAATACAATGTTATTCACTGGTAACATTGGCAAAGTTTTCCCACATTCTCTCTGTATCCTTTCCAGTTCATTGGCATTTATAATGGAAATATTGGCACCTGTGTCAATCATGATTTTTGCGGGAATTCCTTCTGCCTCCGCTGTTATATATAATATTTCGTTATTATTATTATTGAGGCTCTTTTCGTTCTCCTCTAAAAGTTCAGTTCTAATATCTTTCAGGTAATGGTTACTAATTATGGTGATGTTCTTTGCATTGGTTGCTTGTTGCAACTCATCTTTATATAACCTAGGAAGTTGAAGCAGTAACGGGTCGTAATCGTTAATTACTGCTTCCTCCCGTTTAAAGTATTGTGGTCATCGTTTGGACTAGGATTGACCGAGGCATCGTTCGGGAAACTCTGTGTCGTTTCCTTACGCTCTGTACCCTGTTCGAGGTTTATTTCCCTGTTTTGTTGTCGGCCAAGATCCTCCAGGCTGGTACTTCTTCTTCCTTGCTCGTGGCGTGGACCGTCCCGTTCCGAACTTCTCCATCTTCTGCTCCACCGTGGAAACTGTTCCTCCGTGGTTGGTAGTACCTCCTCGGACCGCGATCTTCCGCTCTTATAAAATTAACCCTCGGGCGTGACACTCTATTATTATTATTATTATTATTATTATAATTATTGCTATAATAATTTCTATTGGGTGGGTAATGTCTATCACCATTATTACCGGGGTATGGATTTCTCTGACTATACGGGTTGTTAGTGGTCTGAGAATAATTGTTCCGGTTATTAGGATAGGTGTTGTTGTTCCTAATACCGTTTGCGTTGCCATTAAAATTGTGGTTATTACGCGGCGGGTTATTATTGCCGTCGTAATTACTGGGCTGGTTTCGGTTTCCGAGATGGTTATTGCCGTTATTAGGGTACTGATTCGTTCTCGCCTCCGGTCGTTCGTTCCGCCTCCTGCTCTGGCGGTAGTATTCTTCATTTTCGTACCCTTCCAGTAATTCCGTCATGGCTTGTACCGTCTTGATCTGGCTACCTCTCCTTGCCCTGACAATATCTTCATCGTAATGATAGGAGAGTTTATTTACCAGGCACTCTTCTGGTATAGCTGGCTCGAGGTGTTTCGCCATGCACACCTTTCCTAGGAAATAGGCTGTCATGCTATTACCTATTTGTGCCCGGTATCGTCCATTACAGATGTTATCTCGGATCAGGTTCTGGGTTGTTTTGGACCAGTATTTTGACTTAAACATTCTCCGGAACTGCTGGTAGTCGGCAACGGTTAGTCTCGCTACGGTTAGCCATCCACCAATTATCAGTCATCTCCCTGAATGACTCGTCCAGTATCTCCCGGTTATGGCTCCATTGAGTTACTCTATGTTTGGCGAAGTACTCATCTACCCTCGCCAGGAACTCCATCGGTTTCCGCTTGTACTGCCGGAAGTTGAGCCATTCTCGGCTTTCGTTGATGGGCAATCCGGTGAAATGAGTTGGTCTAAAGCTTCCATCTCTTCTTGGCTTTGCCGTACCTGACCCGTGATATTGGTCATAGCCTCTTGCATCCCATCACACCGTTCCGCGACTTGGTTCCGTACTCTCCCGGATTCTTCCTGAGTCTCCTTCCGTTGTTCTTCCACTTTCCTGCGGCTATGATCTTCTATATTTGTAAACTTGATGTTTACTACTTCCTTAAATTCTTGTACCTCCTTTTCGGTCTGGTTGCGTTTCCCGTCAATTTCTCGGATCTGTCGATTCACCATTATGTTTTCTTCTTCTAATTTTTTATTCATAGCTTTCTTGCTAACGTTAATTTCTTTGTTCAGTTCTTCTCTTAACAATTCCATTCTTTCGTCAAGTTTGTCCAGATTCTCCTGATTGACCTCCCCTAATTCTTCTCTTAAAATTTGGTTGTCCTCTCTCAACTCTTTCAATTTCTCCCCCATCTTCTCTTCCAACTTCTTGTTATCTTCCTTCAACTCTTCCTTCAATTGTCGGTTGTCACTTTCCATTTTTTCCTATTTTCTTGAATTCTCTTATTGGTATTCTCAATTTTGTTAATCAACTCTTCCTTAGTCGCTTTAAATTCTTCCTTAAAAGATTGGTTGTCTTCCTTCAATTCTTCTAACTTCTTCCCCATTTCTTCTTCCATCTTTTTATTTGTTTCATCAATCTTCTTACTCAGGGACTGGTTGTCTTCCTTCAAATCTTCCATGTTCTTGTTCATTCCACTCAATTCTTCTTTTGTGGATTGGTTATCCTTCCTCAATTCTTCTAATTTTTCTCCCATCCTCTCTTCCATCTTCTTACTTGTTTCATCAATTTTCTTACTCAGGGACTGGTTGTCTTCTTTCCTTTCCTTACTATTTCCTTCCTTCAAGGATTTAAATTCTCGTAGGAGCATTTCCATCATTTTATCCATCTTGCTATCTTCCATTGTTTTGGATTTCTCCATCTCCTTCTCTGGGACATTAACGTCCCCTGTCTGTGTGGGCATCCCAGGTTGTTCCTCTGGCTGTGCAGGTTGTTTCGACAATACTGGTGGCAATACCCTTTCCATATCTTCTACTGGCGTCGCCTCTTTATTTTTCATGTCCATCTCTACTTCCTTTTCGGCCTCCGCCGCCCGTTTCTTTGAAGTTGCACGTCGTTGCATTCTTCCCTTTTCTCTGGCTTTGTAGCTGCTGCCAAACTCCAATTAGTGATTGGGCAGATTGTAGTGGCCTTTCAATTGCTAATTAAAGCCCCTCAGTTGTGCGCCAATTTGTAAAAGAACTTGGTTATGGTGTTTAAATATTGGTGTAGTGTTACAAAAATGTAAATATGCGTTCTTGAAAGAAATTAAAATTGTTTGTTTAAAAAAAAAATTTTCTAATTAAAACATTTTTTTTATATTGATTAATTAATTAGAAACAATTAATTAATTGATGTTCGTGAAGTTCCAAAATGTCTCTCACTTGTTTAAAAATTTTATAAGCTTCCCTGTATTTTTTTAAGAAACTCCAACCATTTATAAGATTGTCTCCAGATACAATCGATCGTTGTTTACTTTCAGTTTTGGAGGTTATCTTCCTTCAATGTAGTGAAATTCTTGTGGTATGTTGTTTAAATTATAATATGTGTAAATTGCTATGTTTAGAAAAGAAAGAACTGTTTTGAGATGAAAAGTATAAATTATTTATTGGACAATTGGTTATAAAGACTCTTGTCGATTTTAAAATCGACTCTCGGGGTATCGAATGTTACAAGTTTTTATATAAAATACAATAAGGTTCTTTTAACAGCTATTCATTGGAAAAGTCAGAGAAATCGGGCAAAGATTAAAAAAGTATAACGTTACAATAATAATTCTTAATACTAAAGTACATATATTCAATTGAAAAGATTAAAATAAATAAATTGATTGCGAACCGTGACGCTGACAAACTAGATGGCCGTGTTCAGTTGAGCGGTGACGAAAAGCAAATGGCCGCCGTCGAAGTTGTCAATCGTTCCTTCGTAGATTTGGCGTTCCAATAAAGATATTTTCTTGCCGAATTCACGTCCTGGTGTCGGCAAATCTTCCTTCTGATGTTGGTGTAGTGTCTCTGGTTAAGTTTCTGTGTTGTATTTTGAAAAGTGGTGTATTTATAAGTCAGTTCACTTTTTGTCGATCAGGCACTATTCGATGGTTATGTTATATACTGTTTTGTGGTGTTTAAAATGTTATTTAACTGTCGTTTCGTGCTATACAATGTTAGTTAATCTTCTGTAAGTGTTTATGTCACTGTGTCGATGTTGTAAAATGTTTTTAGTCGCCACTCGCGATTTTTCAAATTCGTCTTATACACTGACTCGCCATTACGGTACTCGAAACTAGGTTATATCGTTTTAATTGCTCGTGTCAAATGTCCCGTACAACTTTCAATAATCAACTCTCTACTTCCTTCACTTTCGACTAAAATCTTAGCCAAAGCAATATTATTCCTTACATTGTTCGAATTTTACTTTGCATCCTGTGCATGTATTAAAATTACATTATATAATTGCTTAAACTTTGGTTATTATTCAAATTTATTAGCTAGTTGTTACTTAATTTTATCCTTCAGTTCATTCGGCGTATTTTGATATCGAATAATGCCGTTTTATTATGTTTTTTATCTAAAATTGGTAATTTTACCTTCATTTTGTATCTTGTAAATTTTCAAAATCAGCTTCCTGTCATTATGCAAATTCTGCCATTTTTAAGTTATATTTATGATTATTAATCTCATATTGTAATAAAAGGTTTATTAAGAGGAAATTCTCTTAATTTCTTGCAATTATTTGAATTGGTTAAGTTTTAAAATATTATGTTGGAATGTATGACTCCCCTCTCCAAATTTTTGAGTTCTGTCATTTCCATTTTTATTAATAATTCTGTCTATAATTTTACAAAATCTTTCTAAGTTATATTTCTAATTATATGGCTTCATTTCTGGTTTATGTTATCTAAATCCCTTCGGTTTAAAGGTATTTAAGTACTTAGTTTCTCAGTTTTAATGATGTTTAGTTTTCATCATTTTGCCTAGATTCCTAACAATTTTTCCCAACAAATTTTTATATAAACAATATATATATTTAGTTATACCCTCTCTGACTTTTTAACATTGTAATATAAATTTAACATTTTTTCTATTAAACATAATAACAATTAGTATCTGTTTCAATACTATTAACAGATAAGAAATATTTAAAATAATGGTTGTCTTCAACTAATTAGACATTTTTTTATAATCAAAACTTAATACTAAAACAGAAATATTATTTATAAAGAATGTTTTTTACCAGCTACCATCTTATTTAACCATTAACACCAATACAAGTAATAAATATTTTACAATTAGGATGTTAGTGGTTCTAAACTTATTAAATGTTCTTATCCCTAATGCATTTTTAAAATTCTTATTTCAAATAAACAAAACCTTATTTTCGACATTCTTATTCTATTTCTTATATTAAATTTAATTACTCAGTTTTTAAACTGTTTTTAATATGGTTTAGGGTAATTGTACCCTGTCACTTTATGTTTTAATACTGTGTCTGCTCCTGTTTTTACTCATCATTTACATAAATGTCATTTCAAACAGATTGATAGCTTGATATTATTACATGTATTATATTCACTTTTGTACAAATCATAAGTCATTCAAAAGTTGTATTTTTCATTATCTACACAGTTTGTGGATGCCAAGGATGAAACATAAGTTTTATTTTTTATAATACACAAACTAGCACTGGTTCACTTTACACTTCTTGATGCTATTTCTAAATGGTCATTTAGTCTTATTAACATCAAGAGATTTGTTTGCGGGTTACAATGAAGATTTGTTCTTTGGGTATTACATTATTGTTTCACCTTGGTCCACTGGCAACTCTTACTCTATACACTTTTATTCTTAATTTTATTGTACATATGGTTTCTGTTCATGAATACTTCTTTATACTTTTATTATTATGGTTTTTATTTAGATTGGGATATGGGGATATGGGTGTTTTTTATAAGAGCATTCCTTCTTCTTCTGGATGCTGTCTTCTTCTTCTTTCTTCAATGATGTCTTCTTTTCTTCTGGCTCCTTTGAATTGTATGTTCTTCATCTTCTTCTGGATGTCATCGAGTTTCTTGGGGTTACTTCTTCTGGTTAATTAAATACATCACCCTTTATGGTGGATCTTGCATTGTTCTGGGTTCCTTTTTATTTATTCCTTATACTCGTTGTGGGTTTAGTAATACTCTGTGTTGCTTCCTTATTTACTCCTTACCTTCCTGGGTTATATTTTTAAACCTTGAGTTATTAAACTGGTTTTGATGATTCATCACTAGTAACATTTCTTTTATTCGAACTTATACTTTTAATATCATTGATTGTTCTGCACGGTTGCTCTGAATTAATTCTTCATATTATTTTCATGCTTTCTTCGGATTTAATGTTATTATATTATATTATTTTAATGATCAATGCCATTCATTATTATGTGTTTATTCTGTCACGCTACAATATATATATATATATATATATATTTTTTTTTTTTTTTTTAAGAGTGGAAGACAAGCTACATTCCTGCCTTACTCCTTGGTTAATTTTTATCTCATCCGTTCTCTTATTACCTGTGTTTATTAATATTCGTGTCGCATGATACAACCTTTTGATTTCATTTACAAGGTGTGGAGGATACCCATTGTTTATCACTATTATCCAGACCTTATTTCTGTCAACTCGGTCAAAGCCTTTCTCGAAATCTATGAAAGTGAGATGGGTTTCAAGATTAAATTCTCTACGTTTTTCTACAAGACGTTTGACTGTGAAGATATTATCGCTGCATGAGCGTCCTTGCCGAAATCCATTTTGTTCTTCTTGTAAGAGTGCGTCTGGCAATACCTTTAACCGGTTATTAAGTATTCTGGAATATATTTTGTGAGCAGCATTCAGCAGGCTTATGCCTCTATAGTTCCCGCAATCGCTTCTGTTCCCTTTCTTGAAAAGAGAGATCATCTCTGCTGTTTCCCATGCATTTGAAATTTTACACCTTCGCGAGCACATATTAATGAGATGTAAGAACCTAAGGTGTCAGAAAGTGTCGGTGTATTTGATTAGTTCCAAATTTATCCCGTCTAATCCTGCAGCTTTTCTATTTTTTATGCCTTTTAGTGCAATGATTCACTCATTGCTATGTCATCAACGCCCATGATTTCTCCTTCAGTTTGTTAATTCTAGAGGACTTAAAATAAATATCAATTATGATGGTTTATAGATTAGGGAAAACCGGAATACCAATAAAATATTTAGAATACGCATATTACAAAGACAACAATTTAAGAATTTGTAAAACTATAGTATGTAGCTCATGGACAGCATTATGATAAATGGACAATAAACTTGAACGCTAAACAAAATTAATCTAGAGCATTAGAAGTTCTGAGATGATATTGGTAGATCTAGATGGACGGACAAAGTAAATCACACATGTCGAAGGTTTCAAGTACACACAAGCGTTCACACACACACACACAAAATTTAATGTATTTGATTTAGAACTGTTTACGACTACATAGACATCCAAACACCAAATGAACTGCTGACATTATTGCTTTGCTAGAATCAAGCCTGTAGCGGTAGCAAAAATGGAGGAATTTATAAAGTTTTATTAATTTCTCCTTTAACGATTTTAAATTTAAAGTACATAAAATACATTCATGCACTTCCGTTTACCAAAAACTATTTGATTTTAAAGATATTGTAACTATTACTTTTTACTGTTCTATTCAATTATTCTTTTGCGTGAAACTTGGCACTCAGATTTGTTGCGATTTAAAGATGTTTCTTTAAATTTTATGAAAATTCACGAAATGAGGTTATATTGAGATTTTACATATTTTCAAAAATTGTCCAGAATGCGGTGTTTTGTTGTTTTTATGTTATACGTCGTCGTTGACTAATAAGTTATTTATTGTGTAATTTATGTTATATGTTTTTGTTGTTTATGTTGTCTAAGTCGTTTTATCCTGTGCATATTTAGAGAAAACATCATAACAAAACAATTTTTTTTATCCGATACGTAGAAGCCGAATATAAAAAAAAGAATGCAGGAATATCAATAATAATAACCGTTACTAAAAAACAAAAACATGCTTCCTGCATTGGGCCCCGATAGAAGTCAGGAGCGGATTCTCAGCAATACCCATAATATATGTAAACAAAATATTATTCATCCCAGAGAATACCATTCTCTAGAATTTTCAGATAGACCCCCCCCCCCGTTAAAACCCCTCTGTTAAAAGAAGAAAGGTGCGTAGATAACGCCCTTGCATATAAGGAGAAAAGCAACTACATGGTGTAGAAGTAAGGAGAACCAGAACGGTTAAAGGAAGTAAGGGATTAATGTAACATTGGCAGACGAAGAATAAGAAAAACTAAAAACCTTGGAGAATCAAAGTCGATTAGGCGAAGAAATGATGCAAGTGGGAAATGGAGACAGATAAATTACAGCTGAGTTGAGCGAGTGGATGACAGAAGGAGACATCGGTGGTTGCAGAAATATCTTCAGTAATTTAGTTAAATACTCCTATTGCAGTGACGATTATCTAATCGAACAAATTACTTTAAATTTTTACATATTGTGTGAAGTATAAGTAAAATGATGTGAGAAATCAACTACTTTGGCAATGACGTAAAAGTTATGTTTTGAATAAAATTTACAATACAGGATTCTAAATCACACACACACACACACACACACACACACACACACACACACACACACGCACACACACACACACGCACACGCACGCACGCACGCACACACACAAGTGTTCTTTGCATAGCTAATAAGGTCAAATAAGGTCGCCGTTGACGTCAAAGCGTTTCGATAAATAAAACAAATATAACCAAGGTGAATTTTCAAAGCGGTTGATATGAAAACAAACAGTGATCTGCGTCTGAAGGGAAAGTCTCACAAGATTTCGCAACATTTTTTCCTTGATACATTACAGATATATAAATGTTTCGATATTTTGTATAGAAATATAGTTGAAAAGGTTTAACAAACAAAAATTATTCCACTTTGATACCTACTAGTTTACTTTTAAAATTTTAAAATTAGTGTCTTATTTATAAGCCTATCTTAAATTTACAATTTAATGATATTCCGGTTTTTCTAATCTGTCAGCCAACCTAAAATGACATTAATTTTTAATTAGGCTATTATTACTCAATATTCTTCTTCTTCTTCTTCTTCTTCTTCTTCTTCTTCTTCTTCTTCTTCTTCTTCTTCTTCTTCTTCTTCTTCTTCTTCTTCTTCTTCTTCTTCTTATTATTATTATTATTATTATTATTATTATTATTATTATTATTATTAGAGAATTGAACGGGTCTGTAGCTCTTACTTTCTTGTCTTCTTTTGGCTGGTGTGCCCACAAATACCCAGGCAAGGAACCCTGTATAAAAAATACTCTTTATAGTTACCTAAAGAACAAAATCTTACGCACGGGGTCGGATCCAAGCTAGTGCTCGTTCGACGGAGGAGGGGTTTCAATGGGGAGTCCACTTGAGATGGGAGTTTTACACTTCGTGCGTACGTGCACTTCGCTTCCTCCTAATAAAAAAAAAAAAATAATAATAATAATAATAATAATAATAATAATAATAATAATAATAATTATTATTATTATTATTATTTACTGCCATCATAATAATTTTATTATAATTATTAGGCTATTATTATTATTTACTGTCAATATTGCATAATTAATTAATATTAATATTCCACTTGTGCATCAGGACTATTGGTTAAAATTAATTTGAATAAAACTAATTAATCAACTCTGCCATCATTTTACTCTTCTCTGGTATCGTTTTAATTCAATCCCACAGTAACGATCGCTAGTCACATAACAATGAAGAATGGCTTGTTACTATTAGTTTCTACACTGATTCAACAGATCAAGATAAGCTTTTATTTATTAAAGAAGAATTACAGAAAGATGAATGATAGCTAAAAAAGGTTTTACATTATATTTTCCAAATTGGATTCATTAAAGCTACAAACGACGGTTGAGTACGTTTCAGTTTTGTGATTAACACCTCCCTCAGTCTACACAATTCGCTAGCGCTTTAGATGAAGCGAGTTGTGTTTAACCCCCATCCACTATAACAGGTTGATTTATGTTCACTTTTTACTAGGCCGCCCGCTCTCATTATCTCATCTCACCCTTGTAAACAAACGTTTGCAAAAGGTTAAAGTGAAATTGGTGCTGAGTAAATTTGTAAATATTTGTATGATTCTGTAAATATCGGTTATAAATAACAGTTTTGACCAATTAATATTTCAGAATTATTCTTGATTTTCAATTATTTGAATTTGAAATTATTAAAAGTAATTTTGTGCTCCAGTAACAGCAGCATTCCACATCAGTAAAGTTTCCATTCTGCATCAGATAGTTTTAATGTCATTCATTTTTTTTCGTAATATATCAAGCATCTTTTCACGATATTAATTGATTACTCGTTGGGCACTTGGTGAAACATATTAATACAAAGGTTTTTAAAAATATATAGTGTAATGGTACATATCTTCAACAAACAATAATGGAGAAACATGACAAAAATAATTTATTTAAATACTTAACACTATGATTAAAAGGGATGAGTCAGATATTAAAGAATGGGTAATTAAAAAATAATAATACGATCAAACATATGAATGTAATCATGAAAGTAACCTCTAATAAGAAAAAAGTAACAAGCAACGGACCGAAACGTTGAAAACAATGATAAATGGCGATTTAACCACAATAGCCCAACAGACGGTAAGTGAGAAGGTAGGACCAGCCCCAAAACCAAGGAAAGAATATATAAGTTATAACACATTGTAAGACAATAAGTAGAACCAGCCAACACTAACATAAGGATGTATAAATAATTAACATGGAAGTGAGAAGATAGAACCAGCCCCAACACCAAGGAAGGGATGTATAAATTATAACAAATGAAATAAAGACAGTGAAAATGCACAACACCAGTGATTGTCAAGTGAAAAGAGATCAATCAATAATAATTGTATATAATGATGATGATTGTAAACACAGACAAACAATGTAAAATAAGAAGTGTTAAATTTTAATGACTTAAGTTTTAGAAGGGTACATTAACCCAAATGAATAGAGATAACTATGACAAATCAAACTAGCACGACACAAACTTGTTAACTGTATAATCAAACCTAGTAGAGTGAGAGATAGTAATTAGAATAATAATGAAATTTTTAAAAAATGAGAAAGAGAATTTTAGTAAGCAATACCCACCAGTAACACTAAAAACCAAATATAGAGTGCAAGGTGTTAGTATTAGAATACCCAAAGTAAATAGAACCACATTGATAGTGATAAACACTGATAAATCAGTGGAAAAAGTGTTAAGAGTGCATAAAAAGTGAATGAAAGCTCATAATTGCTAAACACAGAAAGGACAGTGGCAATCAAAAGCAATAATAAGTGAACACCAGTGTATGACAAACTAAACTAAATTGTAGTAGATTAAATAATCAATAGAATTAAGATAGCAGTAGTAGTGACTACATACCATATATTAAATCTTGAACAATTAGTATTCTAAGTGGCAATTTATGTTATTACCTATGTGTTTAAGAAAGATTGACTATTAGTGTGATAATACACAGTATAGAGAATTTCCAATGTACAGAGGTATAAAGCCAAATATTCTTAACCCAAAATGATAGGGGAAAGACATTTAATAATAATAATCATTAAAAGATTTTAATAAAATATATAGTGAAATGTTATTAGAGTGTCATGTTAATGACCTAATGTCATATAGAATTAGTAATAAGGAATTATCAATATGTTCAAATATTTAATTAATGTTTATATGTTTGTTTTTATACTATATAATAATTACTACTCACCAAAGAGTATGAGGAGATGAAGAAAATGAACATTGTGAGTAATGACAAGCAAATAATTATGTTTAATGAATAGAGTTATATCTGTGGGAATTATTAGACCATAAGATTAAATGTTATATGTTAAATAATAAAGAATAAGAAATAATAATTAAAAACAAACAAAAACAGTAAACAAGAAACAAAATAAATACAGACAAATACAATGATACTAAAAGGCAGTTATGACAATAGACAAGCCAGAGTATGGAACCATAAAATCACATACAATTACAATAGAACAGACATAAAACCATTGAACAAATGAACAAATCATGTATTAAACCATTCAGAACCCATACAAGGGGAAAATAAAATGTAATCTCTGTAATTTAAGAAATATAGCCAATTGCTGTTTAGGCCTAGGCAAATGCCTAACTGTAAAACTACAAAAAACTTCAATTTTGAGAATTAAACAATAACATTGACAAAACTAATGCAAGTAAACAATAAAAGACGATTAGGCAATTATGTTAAGAAAGAAATATTAAAGTAATCAGATAAATTAAGAAAATAGTGTAATTAAACAATACCAACATAACTGTCAAAATGTTAATACATCAGTAAACCCAATCTTATTGGATGTCAGATTAATCCTTGAACCAAAATACGAACAGCGGTGATGATATTTAATACCCAAATTTGAATACCGAAGATTAATTGCATTGAGAAGATCTGTAACCATTTTAAATAAAAATTCAAATCTCCTAACAATGGTCTTAAGCCAATTTTAACCAATCAGAATTTTTGAGTTACCATGACAACAGCAGAATATTGACAATTTTCAGTTTGGAACCAGAGAATCTATAGTGATGGTTACATGAAGAGACGCCACGCCGTGAAGGGCCCAAAATTTTATTATAAAACATTAAAAGTGCCCATATTTTATGAAGAGAAGGACCATACCAACTGATGAGAGGATAATACTTTCAACCCAGACCAAGGACCAACTTAATTTAATCCCGATGTATTGAAAATAAGGAAATTAACAAGAAGAAGACGCAAGACGTACCTGAAGCCCAAGATTTGAAGAAAGAAGAATCGACATCGATGAATCAACCTACGTTAACTATTGACAATACACTTCCTAGCAACTGACGATAAGTATTGCTGAATTAATTGAACTTTTAAAATAAATTCTCTTTCAAATTTCTCACTAAACTGTGACTCTCACTATCACTGAAGGCAATATTTTTCAAGGATTGATAAATAAAACGTAATTTATGAACACTGAATAACTGATTATAACCTATGTATTATACAAATGACACCGTCACACACTTTAACACCACAACATTGAATTTAAAATAAACCTTATTCAATTTTAATGCTCACGATTATAAAGTGATATATTGTAATTTATTATCTTGTTTTAAACTTCTTTGTCGTACTTAAAACGACTCATTTGGCAAATTTATTGTGTAAATAATAATCAACGCCGTCTTTTGGCGAAAGAAAACATTGTATTGCCAACCCAGCTTCCCGCTGAGTGAACGACTATTTATTGCCGAGGCTAAAATTATTATGTTAATTACAATTTTTGTACAAGCGTTAACAAGGATCAACAGTTTTAAGCCAAATAAAAAAGTGTGTATCATTAACAACTGTCCAGTAATTATTTACAAAAAAATATGTATGTTTTGTTTCGTAGCAGCGAGTAAAACTAACCGACATTATTTCACGTTGGTAACACGTTTCCCCCACTCAAACGAGATTCGAGTTCATGCCAGTTGGCGAACAATTCGAATCGACACCACCATACTGTAAAACAACCCAGGTAAAAATCGTTTAATTGTTTTCTAGCAAAACAATTTGGCGCCTATCGGGAAGTACAAAAGAGTGAGAAGGGACAGGTAAGGCACACAGGCTACTTGACGCTTAAATCACACCGAACGAGAATTCATAACGTTCGCATTTTTAAAACACTAAAACTCAACATTTAAAATTATAAATACAATAAACACGACACATCAAGCTTTCTACAATAGACACTTGGATAAATAGACGTTTAAATATATAGACGTTTATAGATAAGTCTGTGAATAGTAACAAGTGTTTATATACTTTTAAAAACCTTTGTATCAAGAGTCTTGTTTATTCAGCTCACCTGGCACTAGATCTTGCTCTGCAGCGGTGTTATAATTCATGTCATTTTGCTCTTATATCAACGCTTTTATAATTCCGGTATTTTTGCTTACAATTCTCGTCATGTTTTTCTTCTGAATCGATCAGTGATGCTTTCTGGCGTTCTTGTGGTTCTGTAAATATCGGTTATAAATAACAGATTCTACAAATTAATATTGCACAATAATTCTTGACCTGTCAAATTATTATAATTTGAAATAAATGATTAAAAGTAACTATGTGCTACAGTAACAAAATTTACAAATTAATTTTTTATGGCATTCAAGAGAAAATATTGATAGAAAATTGTCTACATACGATTAAATTCTTCCTGAACGTTAAAAATATGTATCGGTTCCTGTTAACAGATGTTAGAAAAAAAATTATTACAATTTTAAGATTTTGATGAAGTCTTAAAACTGTGCGTGGTGATTGAAAGACCGTATTAAAAGATCTAACAGCAGGGATTTTAAGTTATGCAATTTTAATTAAGTATCTTTAATCAAACGTTATTTTAATTAAATACTCTAGATTAGTTTACATTTTTTAATTATGATTTAACGCCACGTTACGAAGTTTTATATTATCCCAAGTATAAAAATGTTATTACTTGTTCATTTTGTAGCTAAACACAGTACGTCTTGTCTCAGAGCTCTACAAGAGCGCACAATTTAGTGTTTGTATGTATCTATTTTTAAAACAATATTCATATGAGAAACAGAATGTATAGTAGGAACAAATAGGATACACGTAAAGTATGCATCATCTTTATAATCCTTTTAGCTGTCAAGCGTCTGAATCCTTTCGTCACTTTATAAACTCTTTCTATCTTGGATGAAACGTTTCATTTCTAATTAGGACTTCCTCCTCTGGAAGCCATTATCTTAACTCAATCTACACACTTAAACCTTGATCTTCCTCTTCTTCTTTCTAGGTTTGTTTCCATGGTGAGCTACAGTTTTCTTTAGATTCAATGGCATTAATGTGTTCATAGAAGTGCTCGATTATCCTCCATTATCAACACAAACGATTCCTCCTGAAACTGATTTATAATGATATCACTCTTAACTTGACTCTTCTAGCTCTTCCATCCGCCTGCCTATAATCTTATTTCATTTGTTTATTAACCGTAAAACGTGAAACGACGCAAATATGAGGAAAACTGTTGGTAGTGATCCTACCTAAAAAAGCAACGAAATAGACACTAGCAAGTCCATTTCCCTATGCCAGTCCCTCTTCCTAGAAGGAAGGCCCATCGCCTGGAAAGAGTCGGTGAAGTATCTAGGCGTTCAGCTTGACGGGCACCTATGCTTCAACAACCACGTAACTGAAACCCTTGACAAGGCTCGCGGCGTCCGAACCAAGCTTCTCCCATTTCTCTAGTGTCGCAACCCCCTAGCGCAGAGCACAGAAGTCATCATTTATCTTACGTTCCTCAGGTCTGTACTGACCTATTCGGCTCCCGCTTGGTGGTCTCTTCTGTCAACCACCAACAGGTGCAGACTGGAAAGATTCCAATCGGGAAACCTCCGTTCTGCAGAGATTTCGCGTTTACAGTTTTGTGTGAACTTTCTGAAGTATCCTCAAGTATCTGTGACATCAAAATATCAGAAATTTTTCGAATCAACTACTTACTACGGGAACTTTGAATTCTTTGTACACTAAACTTCCTGAGACACATACAAACATCTAAGCCGTACATACAGCTTTTGGTACAATTTTATAATCTATTTTAAAATCAATAGGTAGATTATTTTCCTATTGATTTTATAAACAACAGTTGATGTTTAAAAAATAAAAAAGCAAACTTACATCTTTGGTAGAATTTTAACGAACGTTTACTTACATCTCTGCTGTTGTAATGACCCGGCAACAAGTTTTTAAATTCTTGTTGTGAAAGTGGGCAAGTAAACAACGCGTTTTTTCTTACACAAGGAAAAGTCAGTCGTTTCAATAAATACTGTATACAAGGAAACTTGTGATTATATTCTTGTGTTTTTATTTAATAAATTTGTTATTACTATTTAAAATGTTAAGTAAATCATCCTGCTTTGATCAGATATTTTATAGCTTTAAACAATTCTAAAATTAATTAATTTACAATTTGATAACTTCATAAACCTCCCCCATAGCTTTCATCTGTAGTAGTCATGCTAGGGCAACATTTGCACACTTTATCAAGTGTGCAAATGCATATTTGCATATTTGGTGTAATCAAGTGTTAGTACTGAGTTTCTAAGCTTTATAATATAATAAGAATGGCTCCCATGTGTACCACCGAAGCAGCGTAGGAGACAGGCAGGGTAGGCTGTCATATGCGAGCCGTATGGCATACAAGGAAGGCAGTGTGGTCAGAACTACGCTTCAACCGCCCATTTATAATATCGTATGCTAATAATATTACACTGACCCAAGGTGTGCTCATAGCACATATAAGGTTTGAAGATTTAATTTACGTAAACAGAATAGTTCCCTTATATTTCCATAATGTTCTTGCCTAATTCAGTTTACAGTGATGTGCAATCCTCCTCTCTTCAATTATCACATCCAAATTAGTGTAATGTAACTGTGCGATGCTTCCGCTGTTTCTACCATACCATCACTAAACTGTTTTGTAATTATGTTCCACACGTCAGCTGTATAGTCACTTGTACAGTGCACTCACAAGTAGAGTGTTTCTTTAATTCTTAAGGAAAAACTTTCACTACCAACACTCTAATGCTTTCCATCTTTTAAATTTTGCATACGGATCTATTAGTAAATTTAGACACAGTCAAGATTATGTCAGTATTTACAATGTATTTGTCACTTATTGACGTCGTTATCAGAACAGATAGATTTGGATTTCTATAAGTAGTAATGCATTAATTTTTTCGTTTAGTGATAAAACATTGTTTAATTCTGATTCTTCCTTCTACTTCTTCTCTAGTTTTCCCTTTTAAAGATCAATCGGTCTCTTTCTCGACCTGTCGAATCGTCTTCCATTAAGCTCCAGTTGTTCACTGCTTCTTTTCTTCGGCAAGATATAGTCACTGTGAGAGAAGTAGTTTCTGCCTCGTTTGCTTGTTTTTAGAGTCTTTTATAATATTCTTTTTTGCCATTTGATTTCTGCCACTCGTATTTAACATTCTTATAATAGTGTAATCCTTGGTCATCTATTCTGAAGTATATCTACCAATGTCAATCTTATCCTTCTTAACATTCTACTATTTGTACTTTAGCCTCACGTTTAATGTTTAAGCACCTTCTCATATACACTAGAACTAAATTTCCTATTCTGTACCCTCCTTTCTTCGGTTGGAGGCCACTACTCCCCCTTATATATTACTAAATTTCCGATTAAGCTGTGTACAGATATTTTACAGATATAATTACCTGTTTTCTAATAAAACTTTTTCGAGGAATTGTACAAATAATTTGATATAATTTCTAAAATGAGATGAAAACATATACACAGAGTAGCCTCATAAGTTAGTTGACAAAATGTATTTTTTTATAACTCCTGGTGGCGGAATATTTTGTAATGCTCGCTCATTAACTGGAAACAATAAAACGTTTTTGTTGACATTCGACAGTCTCTTGTCAAATTTCAAAAGTGGTTGTTATTATTAGGACCTATATAATAATCAGCTCAAAATAATTGATACACATAAAATAAATTGTTAATATATGCGGAACATTATAATTGTTCTCTAATAATATTGTTACGATATTACAGAAGAATTTACGTGTTTATCGAATGTTCCACATGAATCCAGTGGAATACGGCTAAATGTTGTGGCGTACGTGATTTTAACATGCGCTCGTGAGACTTTTCTGGAAGCCGCCAGGCACGCGGACTGTGTCAAGGCCGCAATTATCTACGTCGTACACACTGGCGCTAACTCGTAGTTTGGAATCTTGTGGTCTGTGAGCGTTGTATAAACACAAGGCGTCAGCGGCCTTAGTAGTCTGTTAGAGTTGCGATATATTTACAGTGCGGTTCGAGTTATTATCGGGCAATATTACTCTGTGCGTTCAAGTGGTTATTAGTGAGTGTTGTTTTATAATCGAACGGTACAATTGTAGTACAATTGTGTTTTATATTATTTGACATTTTATTGCGTGTTAACAATTTTTATTTGATTTGTTGTAAGAGACTGTGTTCTTAATTACGAAATGTTTAACTGTGAAATTAAAGCTGATGATTAGTGACTTAATTGGTGTCTTGTATTTTGTTTTCCACTGCACCTACGACGATCAAGTAGACCGTCGTAACAATATAAAAGTACTATTAAAGTGTAAAGCTTATAATTATTCCTTATGTAACGTGTACGCACATAATCACACAAAAACACTTACGATATGTTTATTATTTGTGTATCCCCCGTGCATTGATCCAGATTATGATAATAAATTCTGTCGCAACTTCGACGGAAATGTTTTAAAATTGTGTCTATTTAATGACTGGACCTCATAAAACATTTATCATTTATTTATTCACGGTCACTAAGAAACTAGGGAGCGTCAAACGACTAATGGCCCACACTTTGCATTGAGCTTCATAAAATGTTGTTTTAAACCCTCGCATATGGAGTCAATGTAATTTACCATCAAGCATTGTTTGTTTAACGAAAAATTTCTGCAAAAATTGACGTTTCTTCTCCATTGACATTAATATTCTCAGACTTGTGCCAAGTTACAGTATTCTATATGCTTAGTTAATTCAGTCAAAAAAATATAAATGAAATATATTTTTATTTTTAGTTAACATAAGGAAAACTAATTAGATGATGAGTAAGAGGAGAGATGGCGAGGGCAGAGTTGAGTAGCCAGGTCCAAATCGTGAAGAAATTAGTTTTCCAAAATCGCAAAGACATTCATGTGTAAAATTAACTTTAGTGTCTCGTGCTTAACTCTTGCGATCGTGTAGGTCAACTACGCAAACAAATAATTTAAGATTTCGTAAAAACTAAACCGTAAACCAGTGTTTAGAAAGACAGTAATATAATGTCAATAGTACAAAAAATCCGGTCGATGTAAAACTTGCTCAAAATCAAATTTCATTGACACACGAAAGCCTTCTCCTTGGTTGCAATAAGGTCAAACGAGGTCGTCGTTGACGTCAGAATATTTCTTTGAATACCTCTGAAACAAACAAGGTGGAATTTAAAAACGATCGATGTGTAAGTATTCACTGATCTCCGTTTGAGGTGAAAGTAACACAACAGTTCGTGACATTTTTGTCGTCTACGCCGTGATAACGTCATATAAATATTGAAATATTTATAAAACGTATTCCCATGTGTAAAAATATATTGAAATTTAAAAACAAATTTACAATTCGTTATTAATTTTGAAAAGCTAACGTTCCTACCAGTTCCCACTGAAGGTCCGTTGTAACATTGACAATGAACAAAAATCCCGAATCCTGCTAAAAATGACGTAACATTTGTGCCTACGGTCGTATACCCACCACAGTTTTTATAGGGTTGTAGATGTCTACAGCTTAAGTTGCCTCTACAAATGAAATCAGTCTTCATTTGTAGACTGATATGTAAATGAGTTTACAAATGATACTGTAGTATCATTTGTAAATGATACTGAGGTAACATCGATGCACACTGAATTCGTTTTCAACACATGCCGAGGTATAGTCTTGCTGTTATGCTGGAACAATTATGCAAGAATACCACTAAGCTCTAGAAAAGCGATACTCACAAACGTTATTAACACTCCTATAAAAAGCAATCACACTCGTTCACAATAATTCTTCCACCTAGCACAGATATCCAACACGCACTGTACTCGACAAATAAATTTATCAGTTTACGTGAATAACAAACCTTTTCATGCCACTCGCTAAAATAATGCATACTCTATCGCTAATTAAAACCGCTCTCTAAACTGACTACATCGCGCGTCGATCGCTGTAAACAATTTGTGAAACTGACGTGTTCACATTGTCGCTACTTGTCTTTACATAAGCCTAGCTAAAGTTTACATGTAATATGTACTAACAACTGTTACACATGGAAGCACAGGTATACAACTTTCCAAATGTTATATCACGCGTTGGCCTAATAATATATAACTGTGTATGGAAATGACAATTATCGAAGTTTTCCACTAACTGTCTGTTCTGCAAGTATACGTGGGACAGAATTCTAACAAAGACAAGTTTTGTTTAACACCTGGCTGATACAACAAGAGGCATTGAAAACTGACAAGGGACATTTAAGTGGGTTGAAACTTACGATCACTATAGTTAACTGCATGGAAGTAGTATCGTCAAGGTCAAACCGCTTACTTACAGCGTTGCCACTCAGCAACAGTTTCCCTTTCTTCCGAAAAATGCTACACTAGTAAGTAGGCCTACTTAATGTAAAGAATATAACAACGTGATTTTTAAATTAAATATTTACTTTGTTATCAATAAGGCTTCCATTAAAATCATTTTTTGTGCTTTAAACTGTTGAACATTCTAAAATCAATGAAAATAGAAGACTGATAAAACAACGATACATTTTGAAGGTTCATAAATGCCTACTGCAGAAATTTTATAGATAAAATTTAATGTTATTTAAAGCAAAAAACATTTTAAAATCTTACGAGTATCACACAGTTGTTCTGGTTTTGTAAGATAGTGTAATGTAAGGTTAACTTGCGTTTTACTGTATTTTTTCAAGTAAAATTTTACAGGGAGAAAGTTTTTAATACATACATTAGAATACATTGTCAATAATTCTTAATAATAATTACATCACAATTAATACATAGTTAATAATTAATTAACAATGAATTTCCGTAACTTATACATAACATTCAATGCGATGCGTCAGCTATAGTTTGTTTGAACGAATTTTCATACGCATCCTGTGTCTTAAGCTTGCCCCATTTAATTATTGAAGAGACACCGCACTATTCGTGACTCTGAAAAATATTCTATTTTTATTTCCTGCACTGCTTATTAATACTTAAGTAAAAAAATTAGAACTATACTATAAGACGTTACATGCACAAGTAGCATAAAAATAATCGTATGTATAAACGTGAAACGAGTTGGATGTCTTAAGAAAATAAGGATAATTTTATAAACAACAAATACAAATGCCTCATGAAATAAATTTAAAATTCCTTATTAATATATTATAAATCTTTAAATTCAGAAATTAAATTTATAATTCTATATTTTATGAATTATCCTTACAAATTTTATAATTAAAATTTTCCTTATTTTATAAACTATAGAATTCCTTATGAGTATTATAAATAATAGTCAGTACTGTAACTGAAATGGGATTGGCTTTTGCCACAACAGCGACAAATTTGTTTACAGAAATTGCTCAGTCCTATTTATCTTTGTGCAACGGAAGAAAGGTAGTAGCGCGGCCAGTAAACATACACATTTTTGAGGGGAGTGTAAAATGACAAAGGCATTCATAAAAGTGTCAGACAGCAATATTTACCGAAAAGACATGCCAACAGGGTATACGCAATTTGCATACCAAATGTGTACATATACCTAACAGAACTTACGAACCATATGGCTAAGAAACGACCGTGCAGAGAACAAAAGCAGATTCATTTACAAAAGGGAAAAGACCGTGAGTATGAAAAAATTAAAGCGACAACAGCAGGCAAGGTCAGCGTTCTCAGACAACTGTCAGTCTGTAGGATAACCACCCATGAAGAAAACAGTAAAACTTTAAATAAGTAAGTTCACTGTACGGAAAACACAAAATAACTGTCCTAATGGTACTTCGTAAAGTTAGGGTGTGTATTGCTAAAAGCTTTAGATTCCAACATAAGAAAAACCAGCGCAGTATAAATCGTAGATTCAGAGAACTGCAAATCGTAACAAAAGAAGGCAAAGAAAGAGAAGAAACGCAAAGATAGAAATTCTGTAATTTACACGACAACAAAAAATATGTTGCCGACTCACAAATTTTTATAGCTCAAATACTGGCGCCCAGAATTTAACTGAATAATGTTACCCACAACTAATTATTCCTGATAAAAAAAATTCATTTACGCCATACGCATAAATAAATTTGAAACGAGCAATATAAGGTGGATGTATGAAATTTGCTTTCGTAACACTGCTAAAACGCTACACACTGTACTAGCCGGCAACAACGCTGGGCGAGGGGCGTGGAGGTGACAGGGAGAAGCAGTGAAAGTGAGTGACCTTGACGGTACTACTTCCATGCAGTTAACTCTAGTTCAAGTGTGAACGAACAGCGCCAATGCAAGGTTACCGCTCGGTACCTCTGCTCACAGAAGTCAAAGAACGCAAGATACACATACAAGATAATGTTGGCGTTACAACACACTTATGAAGTAAAGTGTTAAAGTAAAAGAATGCCTCTTGTATCAAAATTTTTATACATCCCCATACCACAAATAGCGGTGTTACGTTCATCGTGTGTGTGTGTGTGTGTGTGTGTGTGTGTGTGCGCGCGCGCGCGCGCCTGCGAACGCGCGTGTGTTGAATGCATCTCTAATACTTTTACGTGCCTAACCAAGTCATGGTATTTGCATTTATTTGAGTTACGTCCAATCACTACATCACACATACGAAAAGTTCCGTAGATGAGAGAGTGTTGTAAAATGAAACAATAACTTTAAATTTGAAAAAGAATAAAATTTACTTATACTAAAACCAAACAAACAAACAAACATTTTTCAGTACTATATAAATATAGCATGGAATAATCATCATATTAATGTATGTGAAACAATTATATTTACAATTATTTTAACATAGAATTAAAATACAGGTTTACTTTATATTGCTTTGCGTTACTGAAAAAATAAATGCTATAGGCCTAACGCGTTTTTGTTAAGGAAAAAGCCTTTAACATTTAAATATATGTTAGTTTCAGTTCTCAACAGCAAAAATGTATAAGATCTACTAGCACATTACTAGCTACAAAGGAACACAACTTCAAAATAGAATGTAGAACTCATTGAGGAAGTAATTTAAAAAAAAGAAATAATGTTATTAAACTAAATTAATGAGAATAGTTAAACTCAAATGGTTAAACTCAAAATAATGAGAACAGACCATTCAAAAATTAAAACTTATACTAAACGAAACAATGTGCAATCACACAAATATTGTTACTACGACCTCACTGATCATCGCATCGTACAGTGAAAAACAAAATATAAGACACTACTGAAGTCACTAAAAACCAGCTTTAAATATCACAATTAACAGTTTATAATCAACACGTTATTCAACAAGATTATTCTCGTACAATAATTCAAGTTAATTTGTCCACAAAAATAATAATGTTAACGAATACAGTCCCGCACAATAATCTCTTTTCACTAATAATCACTTGAACGCACAGAATAATCGCCCGAAGTAAACTAGAACCTCACTTGAATAAATCGCCACTAAACTGAAGCTAAACGTCGCTAAATTCTTGTATTTATACCCCGCTGCGATTCCAAAATAATCCATATACGCGACAGAAAAACTAGAAAACAGTAGAGCTAATTGTTTGCGGCTTTGAACACAGTGAGCGCGGACCGGTGAGTCTGGAACAGTCTCGTTAAGCCATGTTGAGAATCACGTACGCACACAACATTAAAGCTGGTTCTGCTGGGATTGCCGAGAAAGATGTAGAACGTTCTGTAATGGCGTAACACTGTCCCCTCCTTAAGCCTGTTAGACCCGAACTGGCAAACCATCTCTGAAGTGTACTTAATCAGGCGATCTAGGTGGACGACCTTGAATTTTCGCTGTCCTTCCTCTTGAATCCAATAAACAATATCTTTGATTTTTTTTCAAAGTGTAGGGTCCTTTCCAGTTAGTTCGAAGTTTGGTGAGTGACCACGACGGCGCTTTGGGTTGAACGACCGGACCTGATCTCATTCTTGGAAACCCACACTATGCTGCGAATGTCATTTTTTATTCTATCATTGGCTATCTCCAGCCGTCCTCTTATCAAGCGATTCATTTCATGCAGATAGTTTTCTAGTTGCGAGGAATAGATCTGTGGCTCTTGGCACTGAGTCTCAGGTGATCCAAACATCAAGTCCCCAGAAAGACGATTCTCGCACCCAAACAGTCATGCTGGTTACGTCGTGTACTGATAACCTATACGCCATGAGAAATAGTGGTATACGTTGGTCCCAGTCTGTTTGTTTCTTGTCAACAAGCTTTGAAAGATGCTGCTCAAGCGTCCTATCGAATCTCTCAACTATCCCGGCCGACTGAGGATGGAGAGGCGTTGTCCTGGTCTTTCCGAGTACATGGCATAATTCATCAAACATTCATGATTCGAAATTCCTCTCTTGATCCGCATTGATTTCCACTGGGGCTCCATAACGGCAAAAGAAGTTGTAAAATAACGCATTTTCCACAGTGGTAACCTGATTTAGAATTGCGTACGCTTCCACCCACTTAGTAAAGTAGTCACCTATAACCATGATGTACCGGTTTCCATCGTCAGTAACTGGGAAAGGTCCAGCAATGGACCCTTGCTTGCAGCACATATTTCACATGTCCGAACCCATTCCTCTACATCGTGGCAAATAGGAAGCCAATAAAATCGCTTTCGTATTTTGTCAAGGGTTTTGTTAACGCCAAGATGGCCTACAGACGTTCCATCATGAATCTCCTTCAAAACAGACTGCACTTTACTTTGGGAAACTATCAACAGCATTACCACGTCTCGTCCATCTGCACTTTCCCAAGCCCTTTTCAGAAATCCGTTCTCTAAGGTAAGAGATTCCCATTTAGCCCAATAGCTCTTCAGCACTTCCGAACCATGGCAGATATTTTGCCAATCCGGGCGGCGCCCTTCCTCTTTTGCTGTCAAGATTGGTCCAATGTATTTATCAGTCAACTGTTCTTGTCGAAAATCTAGTGTCGTCCAGCCGTCTGCTAGGAAAAATACAGTGATTGCTTGAACATGTTTACTTGCATTTAGTTCATCGTTTCTGTGGCAATGTCGGCAGTGTCTTACGGGCACGGTCTTCGTTCTTCACGATTTTGCACTTGAGAAAAAACTGCTCCTAAACCAGTACTGCTTGCGTCTGGTTTGTGTACTTGTGTTCTTCCCTTCGCAAGCTGTGAAAGCGAGAATTGGCTGCATACATAATGAAAATTTCAAAATCCTAAATGCTTGATCACACTTTCTCGACCACTGGAAGTTTCGTTTATTTTCCGTTAGCTGATGTAGTGGTTTAGCAATAGTAGCGAAGTCTTTCACAAAACGTATGTAATATGAGCATAACCCCTGGAAACTTCTAACTTCGTGTTTACTCTTCGGAACCGCCAGTCTCTTACGGTGTCTACTGTAACATCTTTTCGCCGCGTTACAAATCCAGGGAACCCCTCGTAATTAAACTCCGTTAATTAGATGGGCTGCCTACGTTGTAACAGAATTGATCACAATTAATTAATGTAACAAATTACTTGCTAACTGTGTAAGGAAACAATGGCAAGGTATACAATTGATTTAAGCACTCCTCATATGTGTGTAACAAGAAGACTTCTCTTTTATTTAACATTTAAAAACATATACTGACAGATCCCATGACATTACTAATTCAATTATTAAGTTATTTGAAAGGTTTCTTTAACTTTGAGATCAACTTGATTTTACATAGCTACACCTCGGATCCGGGTCAACTTTCTGTATTTCTGTAATTAAAACTTTTAATTATACTCATTTCATGATATAAGCTTGAAAGACTTTCTTTTATTCCACCATTGGAAGAATGGTATTATTGCTTGAATTATATTACTCTACATTAGCATATAAACTGTTACAACGTATGAAGTTCGAATAGTTACATGAAATTCTTAGATTTAATTTATAAGTCTTTACAAAGTTAATAGTTTCTGAAAAGTCTCTTTCAAGATGTGTTGTGTAACAAATATTAGTAACCCTCGATAGACAGGCTATCGAGTCACCTTTTAATTGGTATACTGAAGACTCGTCCTGGGGTATCCGTCTTGGGAAACAGGAACAGCGACGTCGTCATCTCGGTCTGGCCTTCCTCTGTAAAGGGCTCCAAAAGTTCGCAGGTTGAACAATACGTCGTGTAGATATCTACGATGATCTTGTAGATTCTCGGATGTCCTGATCTGCATCTTCTGTCACGTGCAGTAGAGTTTGTGGCTTCTGATAGTTCACATCTCCGGGTATGACTTTGGAATTGTTGTTATTAGTTGAAGCACGAAGTCATCTTGTGTTACACTCCTTTTTACGTTTCGATTTTTTTACTTAAAATTTCTTGTCTATTTACATGACTATCTTAATTAACACATCCAGATGTTTTAAACAACTACATCTGGTACACCATCTTAAGGTGAAGCAAAATATCGTTAACATATTTTAAGCGCACAGCTCCTACGTCTGTACGGTACGAAGTCACCATTGCAAGAGAGAGAAATTCCGCTCCCTTCGCCTGGTACTGGGCAAAAGTTAGTGGGACAATTTCCGCGCGAGAATATAGTTCCTAACTATATTTAAGTTAACATTTTTTTATTTATACAAACTATCCCTAAACAAATATACATAATTTAAATCAGTTGTTTTAGCGACTATTTATTTCTTCAGATTTTTTCTATTATTAACATTAGTTTTTTTCTTATTCTAACTCACACAGGACTCGGAAAGCATGTCGAGTCTGGAATCAACAGGACAGCGCCTGCTTACAAGCAAAGGGTTAAATACGATATTAATAACTCTTTACAATTTTTCTTTTTATTAGAGTATCTTATAACTAATTAACTACTGCTTCCTCTCATACTGAGTACATACAGGTATTTTATATTAATACAGTGAGATTTAAATGGCTTAAGAGCTCGCAACCTTAATTTTTAAAAAATTTTATTATTTTGATTATTGGTACAATTTAAATCGTCACAGACTCCACCGCTTAAATTGCACGCTACGGTTAAGCCTTTTGAGTCTAACTCACTATTGGGGACTGGGAGTACGATTAGTGTCAGTGTGTGAAGTTATTTATTATTAGTGCACAGTTTGTTTGTTTTTTTTTTTTTTAATTCTCTTTAAATGACATTGTTCATTTAAATGATCGCCTTCGTGAAATTCCCTTTTTCTCACTTCTTAAGTACTAACTTACATTTTAATCTTAATACTAATTTCCAAACCTTAGATTGGAATGATCCCTACTTATCCGTAACTCACAACATCCCGGCCCAACTGACACCAGCTTACTCTAACTACGGAAGTTAGCTTTCAGCATTTATTAATGATCTTTGGCACATTTCTGCCCTATCATTACCCTTTCAGTCGGCGCCGTTGTGACCTGTTACGTTACATTTATAATCACTACTTGATTATATCTCATAAACTTATTTCTAATGTGATCTAAAGAGGATCCCATACTCCACTTTAGATCACTGGTTTGAGAGAAGCGGAATCTCACGAATATGATTCTCTTTTATCTCTTTTTACAATACTTAAACAAACTATGCGGGAGGGGAGACACTTTACACAAATGCATTGTCATACTCACTAGGGGTGGTTTTTCAATTGTTCAGGCTAGCACCGGTTTCTCACAATAGAGAAGGTGGGCGGCTGCTTACTACCTTACTGAACACGCTTTAATTTTCTCTTACTGGCCACCACTGCGAAGTGTTTACAATGTGTAACTGTACTTTTATAATTATTTTCTTTTTTCCTACTTACTTCTACACTTCACACAATTTTAGTATAACTTAGGATTTATTTAGCTCTAGTATTTAAATAAATTATTATTATTCACTTTATTATTTATTATTTATTAAACTACTTTGGGGATTTAAGAAACGCTCCTAGAACTATCGTCTATTTAATCACCATATTTATTTAGCACACTTTATATTCACAGGTTGGTTCCGTTTTACTAGATGATGTTTATCTAACATGTCCGCTAATTCTTGGCTGATTAAGCTTCTACTAGATCCCGAATCAATTAAGGCGATGGGGGATGTAACGCTTAAGTCGACTCGTATTAATGGTAGTAGATTTTTTCCATTTACATCTATTAATCGCATTACACTTTTCACGAAATTCTCGCACATAGGGGTCGATTTCTTTCGCACCTTTTTTGTTTTTCACTTGGTTACAGAATAATTCATTCTTATTATTATTACTGGTTTCTTTTAGTTTACCTAGTTTCGAGTAGCTGCGGAAGACACAGGTTTTCGGGTCTCCCTGCCTTACATGTTTTTTTGAATTGGGGTTATTCCGTTCCAATGGCTTACTTTTGCACTCTCTTCTTATGTGCCCATATTTGCCACAATTATAACAGGTGGGTTTTCTGCGAGGTGGGTACTTGGTTTCCGCTTTATCTGGGTTTACAGTTAACTTACCAGCTTTGCGCACATGGTGAGGTCTACTAGAAACTTGTCTTTCATACGAGGTTGTTACATCAGGCAGTAGTGCTCGCAATTGATGTCTATTAGTTCCATAGGTTTTCATTGCTTCTCTATTTTGATCTGAGTACCATACATTTGAAGAATGGATACTGCACTGTTCTAGATCAGCAATAGTATTGGGTCTATTCATCAATGATAGTCGAGATCTTTCTTCGGGTGACACTCCTATTAAAATGGTGTCCACCAGTTGTGTTTCATTCCAGCTTACACGTAGTAGTCGAGAGGACTCCCTAATATCGGAGATGTAGTGAGCTAATCTCTCCTGATGTCCTTGTACTCGGAGTACTGTCTTCCTTTTTATTTCCTCATAGATGCCGGTGGGAATAAAGTATTTTATTAAAGAGCTATGTAGCTCTTCTACTGGGAAAGTAGAGGTTAGGGCTTCTAGCACACGATTTTTTAACGGGGGTTTACACTTTGGTAACAGAACTTGTAAAATTTGCCAGTCATTCAGCTGCTCTAGATCCTTTATCTGAAGAAGATAACTAATAAATGTTAGTAACTTGGAAACATTTAAACCATCTGTATAAGGGATTTCGGTTAAAATCTTCTCCACAGGGTGAGTCATTTTTTCGTATAGATCTGCGTTATAGTTCATAGGGGTAATTCCTCGATGAGGGTGATTGGATTCATTGGGGGTGGTGGTGAATTCATTATTTCCGGGACGAAACTGAAAATGCTCGGGAGGAGGGGGATTTACATCTGTATCAGTATTTGGTTCTGGGTTCGCTTGCACTTGCGATACGATAGGTGAGTTCCGATCCGTGTTAGGCGGAGGTAAACCAGTGGTGGGGGATTGTACTGGGAAGATGTGTAATTTCATTAATGACTTCTCTATTTCGTCAATCCTGAATGAGTCGGATTTTCGTCTTAAATCGTTGATAATTGAAGGTAAGCGGCGTAGAGCTTCGTCTGCTAGCTTTTGTACATCAACGGGTATTTCTGTGAGATTCGGCCAGATCGACAAATTTTTTATTCGCCTGGTTAAATGCTCTATTCTCTGGGTAGTCCGCAAAATTTTTGCCGGAGATTTCTCGTCTTGGAGTGTTTGAGACAATAAGTATAGTTCACTATACTTGGCATCACAAATTTCTTTCTCGCTTTCATAATCGAGTTGGTTTAGATTGTTTAATTGCACGGGCGCATCAAATCCACATTCGCGAATTGAACTTCGTAATTCCGCGACTGTTACATCAGCATGGGGTAGTCCACGCAAAAGGGCTTCGTAAGACAGCTCGTCTTTTAATAACAAATCCGGGTTAAATTGGGCCATTTTGTTCTAACACATTAGCACGTACTTACAATTAATACTAGTATATTACACATATATTACATATACATATAATAAATTCATATGTAATCAATTTACACAAATTAGAAAAGAACAACTTCTCTTCTAAGGAAGAGACAGAAATCACACACACATATATCTTTCAATGTTAAATAGCCGATCAGCTGTTTACTGGAATATAGGTCAGAGGGTGGCCTACATATTTAGTTAACAAAGAAGGGTTGAGCGTGTGACAATGGGGTGTTTGCTTTTACATATTATTGTCTACACAATGCGAGTGAATAACACCAACGACCGGTATAAACACGAGAAAAGGGGAGCGCAATCTTATGCAACACATTTATTATTATTCCGCTTAGACAACACTTTGGCTTCGTTCATTCATAAACTTTTCTCAATTAAATAATTACTTATTTTGTTCACAAGTTTTAAATCACGAACTTCTACTTAATTACTTTATTATTATTAACAAAGTTATTTTTAATCAAATTTTTTTTTTTATAACTCTTTCTAGTGTATGTAAGCTAGATAGTTGGACATACACTGTGCAGAATGATTCAGGAAACAACAGGTTATAGATTGTCGTAAACAAACCTGTTACAGATTGTTCGGTTGACCAAAATTGTTATGCTTGGTCACAATTCATGTATGCAAGTAATTATATCGAATTATGCAGGAAGTGCCGGTAGGAACCTGCATATAGCATTTTACATTGTATGACGCTAATGACATTTTACTTATACATACTACCATCTACGTATTAAGTTACGTATTAATACACTATTAAATATGTTTTGAACATTACATTTATTAAAGTAACTTTCTGAGTGCATATATCAATATTATATATTTAGTTATTGATCTTACAATTTATCCACGCATAGTGAATGCAATTTTGTTTGTGACACTATATAAACAATTAAAACTCTTTCCTTTGTTTACTTTATTTTTTTGAATGACGCAATTTTGTTTGCTTAAAACACCTTTATAAAATTTTGCATAGTGGCACTCTTTTGTGACACTCTGTAAACAATTACCCTTTTACCTTTTTTACAAGTAAGCAGAGTGGCGCATTTCTGTAACGTCTTTTCGCCGCGTTACAAATCCAGGGAACCCCTCGTAATTAAACTCCGTTAATTAGATGGGCTGCCTACGTTGTAACAGAATTGATCACAATTAATTAATGTAACAAATTACTTGCTAACTGTGTAAGGAAACAATGGCAAGGTATACAATTGATTTAAGCACTCCTCATATGTGTGTAACAAGAAGACTTCTCTTTTATTTAACATTTAAAAACATATACTGACAGATCCCATGACATTACTAATTCAATTATTAAGTTATTTGAAAGGTTTCTTTAACTTTGAGATCAACTTGATTTTACATAGCTACACCTCGGATCCGGGTCAACTTTCTGTATTTCTGTAATTAAAACTTTTAATTATACTCATTTCATGATATAAGCTTGAAAGACTTTCTTTTATTCCACCATTGGAAGAATGGTATTATTGCTTGAATTATATTACTCTACATTAGCATATAAACTGTTACAACGTATGAAGTTCGAATAGTTACATGAAATTCTTAGATTTAATTTATAAGTCTTTACAAAGTTAATAGTTTCTGAAAAGTCTCTTTCAAGATGTGTTGTGTAACAAATATTAGTAACCCTCGATAGACAGGCTATCGAGTCACCTTTTAATTGGTATACTGAAGACTCGTCCTGGGGTATCCGTCTTGGGAAACAGGAACAGCGACGTCGTCATCTCGGTCTGGCCTTCCTCTGTAAAGGGCTCCAAAAGTTCGCAGGTTGAACAATACGTCGTGTAGATATCTACGATGATCTTGTAGATTCTCGGATGTCCTGATCTGCATCTTCTGTCACGTGCAGTAGAGTTTGTGGCTTCTGATAGTTCACATCTCCGGGTATGACTTTGGAATTGTTGTTATTAGTTGAAGCACGAAGTCATCTTGTGTTACACTCCTTTTTACGTTTCGATTTTTTTACTTAAAATTTCTTGTCTATTTACATGACTATCTTAATTAACACATCCAGATGTTTTAAACAACTACATCTGGTACACCATCTTAAGGTGAAGCAAAATATCGTTAACATATTTTAAGCGCACAGCTCCTACGTCTGTACGGTACGAAGTCACCATTGCAAGAGAGAGAAATTCCGCTCCCTTCGCCTGGTACTGGGCAAAAGTTAGTGGGACAATTTCCGCGCGAGAATATAGTTCCTAACTATATTTAAGTTAACATTTTTTTATTTATACAAACTATCCCTAAACAAATATACATAATTTAAATCAGTTGTTTTAGCGACTATTTATTTCTTCAGATTTTTTCTATTATTAACATTAGTTTTTTTCTTATTCTAACTCACACAGGACTCGGAAAGCATGTCGAGTCTGGAATCAACAGGACAGCGCCTGCTTACAAGCAAAGGGTTAAATACGATATTAATAACTCTTTACAATTTTTCTTTTTATTAGAGTATCTTATAACTAATTAACTACTGCTTCCTCTCATACTGAGTACATACAGGTATTTTATATTAATACAGTGAGATTTAAATGGCTTAAGAGCTCGCAACCTTAATTTTTAAAAATTTTATTATTTTGATTATTGGTACAATTTAAATCGTCACACTACTTTATTAGAATCAATGGTAACACCCGCTGTCGAAACCAGATGGCCCAGGTACTGTACTTCCTTCTGGATTAGAGAACACTTTTTCGGCCTCAGCTTCAGTTGGGCACCGTGAATTCTAGTTAGAACTTCCTTAACATGTTCAAAATGGTCTTTGAAATTCTTCCCAATGACTATGACATCGTCTAAATAAACACGGCAAGTTTTAAATGTCACACCTTGGAGTACCAGATCCATCAATCTTTCGAATGTTGCCGGTGCATTACAGAATCCAAATGGCATGCCGTTATAAATTGGAATAAGCCACTTGTGGTCGAAAAAGCGGTCTTTTCCTTGTCTTTTTGATGAAGACCCACTTGCCAATATCCACTCTTTGGGTCCAATGTGGAAAACCACTGTGCTCTGGACAGTGTGTCGAGTGTATCGTCAACGCGAGGTAATAGATAGCAATCATTCTTTGTCACGTCATTCAACATCTGTTAGTCTACGCAAGAATGTAATCCACCATCTTTCTTCGCTACCAGCACTACCAGACATTTCCTCTTGCTTAGATAATCGAGGGCTTCGCGGAGGTTGATAATCACGTACGCACACAACATTACAGCTTATTCTGCTGGGATTGCCGAGAAACATGTAGAACGTTCTGTAATTTCGTAACAATATTAAAAACTAGTGATTTTACGTTTACTTAAACCTTTATATTTAATATTGCTTTCAGCATCTACTTTATATTTAATATTGCTTTCAGCATCTACTTTTTCTTTTCCATTTGTTTGTAACATTATCCCTCTCACAAATACTTTTATATCCGTTTATATATTTGATTATTCCTCCAGCTCTGTACAAGTCGTGACCTTGTTTTCCAATAATCGTATAAGCCTAATGTGTTTTTTCCATATTATTTTGTGACCCCACGTGCCATATTCCTCCGTACGTTTTCGAAGCACCTACTTCGTATCATATTCAGCCCGACAAAATAACTTGGTTATCAGCCAACAGACTATAGAGAAAATCCTTCCCTATTCTTTTAATCATTTTACTGCTTTCCTTTTACATTTCCAGGCCTTATTTATATAGATATTATACAGCGCAAGTGTAAATGAATTACGCCTGTCTAAGTTTTTTATTAACTAACAATTTCTTTGAATGTTCTTGCTCTATACTTAATACATTCCTTGAGTTTTATTAATCTGTTATCTGGTAATTAATAAAGCTTTACACGGCCACTTTATCGTAAACCTTTCTTATATCAATGAATAACAGGTGTAACTCTCTTGAACAGAGTATGCTCTTTTCATATCCTCGTGCCTAAATATTTACCCTAAAGTACGTATAAACACAACATATTATTGCCCGAAAATTGATATATTAATTTTTTTTTGGCTTTGTTACAAACTTTTTTTGGTAAACGTAAGTCCAGATAACACTTGAGTGTGTTTTGAAATGCGTTTCCGTGTGTGTGTGTGTGTGTGTGTGTGTGTGTGTGTGTGTGTGTGTGTGTGTGATTGTGATTGTATTATATGGCAGCTGAACACTAAAAGTACACAATACTTTAAAAATGGTATAAAATATCTAGGTCACTATGAATTTATCGGTAAGTTTCTTCAGACTCACAGGTCACAATGTGCTTTATATGATTTAGGAGCAACCTGTAAACTGTGAACTACTACTCAATAGACCAAGTTTTAGTAACAAAAAACGTTCTCTTATCGACACGGAAACACAGATGCGCGCGCGTTTTTAAATCTGCCATAAAACTTTTCACTAAAATATACGATAAACTTTTTTCTTTGGAACTTACCATTTTCTTGCATTTTTAGATTCATTTATGAAGTCTACGGAATGGTGCTAAATCATAACTTTTTACAAGCTTTGCAAGTTTAATAATGTAACATCATTAAAACGAACCATCTTCTTGAAGTCTTTATATTCTCAGATATAGGCCTACATCATAACAGTTTGATACAATACTTCTTACTTTAAATTGCTTATAAATTCTGAAGATAGTTCTACACGAATAAGTAAATTACTACTGAAACCAAAACAAAAATAAAACCGACTGTTACTAGTAAAAGCTTCTTAGAGCACATACTACAGGTGAGCATCTACATACGATATTCTTAGACGTGAGGATAATAGATTGTAAATTGTTTATGACCTCTAACACTTACATCTGCAAACATGTGAAAACGTTTTATCTTCTCTAAAACATCCTCTAGAATTAAAGTTCTATCTTATAACAGTAACATATTGTCAGTAGTGTTGGAACTAAAGGAATGGTTCTGAGCTAATTATTAGTTTCATAAAATATGGTTACTTATATAAGGCAGTAATATATTATTTTGTAATAATATTCTCATACAAATCAATGTCTGCTAGTGTGTCAGCTACACTAATAGCTAATCTGTGACAGCTAAATTTAAGAATACAGCAAAATACTCGGTCAAATATGTATTGTTACGACAATCTCACAGATCATCCTTTTGTACAGTGCATACAGAATAACTAACACCAATGGAGTCACTAATTGCAAACTTTAATTTGAAACAAACAACAGTTAAAAATCAACAAAAGTTTATTCTCAAAAAAGGCACTCTTATTGAATAATTCAATTTGTCCAGCAACAACAAATGTCACCTCATTACAGTTTCAGTTTCGCACCAATTAACACAGAGGTCGGTTCTCACTAAACCGCCACAATAACTAACACTCTGTGCTCCTAATATCACTGGGTCTAAACTAAACTGGACCACTTCTAAATCCAGTATATATACATCCGCCACCTTGCACTGTAGTGATATAGCGGGCCTCGATACCGGTAGGGTAGTCCAGTAACGTCTGTAACAGGCATTACGTAATTCTCCCGCATAGAATGATATCAAAACGTCTGGAACAGCTTCGCGTGCCGCAGCGTGCCATGAGTCACGTAGGCACTCAGAAATGCGTTACTATTTATTTCTACAGCATAGCAATATTTTAGAAAAGATTATCTTTCAACCATCAATAACCTAGCATAGCCTACTTTTGAGGAAAATGTTTAACACGTTATTGCTATAGAATAACAACGTTACTAATCTATAAGAAAGACGCTGAGGTTGAGGACACGGAATTGGTTCTACGAAATGTCCTAGAACTTTTAACATCAAAAGAAGCCTACTGTCTACACTGAAATTTATTTTTGAAGTTTATGATTATAATGGAGTTCCTGTTTAAGATGTCCAAATTGGTAAATTTATTCTAACGCAGTTGATATTTATTTCACTTAGAATTGATGCGGATCAGTCATGTTACGAATAATAGATTCAGTATTATTAGTAGTAGGTAATACAAAATGTATTTAAGACCCTAGTGGAAAAAAATAGCCGAACGATTCAAATAGGTTCCCATGGCAATCGAGGTCTCAAAGGCACAGATCCAGTTAACGTACGTAAACGTTTCTCGTGGATTCAATTTTATTTTTCTGCTCTATACACGCGCGCGCGCGCACACACAATGATCTTTTTACATACTGGTTTTCTATCTTCTCTTTACCGTTGTTTCCACTGTAATTGTTTTTCCAATCTACAGCTGAAGTTACGCTTTTCATTTATTTCAACTCTCCATATTTATCTGTTGCTCTTGATTTGTGTGTGTGTGTATATATTCTAACTCCATCAAGTTAATGAGTTTTCTGGCGGAAAACAAATAATAGTAAATTAGAATCAAATTTAATACGGTATACTAATACGGTATACAAAAATATATTTTTAAAAACTCTTTTACAGCTAGAGAACAAAGTTTCACAACTCAAGCAGGTCAAAGAGTCAAATATCTTGGAAACCAAAATTTACTTATGTTGTGCTGCCATCTCCAGCAAAAGGACGATCAAAGATGTCCTAAAAGAGTGCGCAAATAGCAAAAATCTGACACGATAATGTGACTGATGATGCCGTCCAAAAAGAAATGCCTATCAAAGGGTGACAATAAAACGATTGACAGAATCAACGAATGAGCCTGGAACAATGAAAGCAAAGCTTGACTCCCATGAAAGTGAGTAGAGTAAACAACAGTTGAGAAAGCGAGTTGCTGGGGGACGCACATTATAATAGTCTTTCGCCAAAGTCGTTCTAAACTCAGTTGTTAGGTTAGGTAAGGTCGCTACTTCAAAATATATTACCACTATATTTTATGGTAATATAGTGTGGCGTCAATTCGAAACAGTATTCGGGGACTGATATTTGTCTATAACACAGAATATCGAATATGTTGGTAACAGGTTTATAATTTAGGACTCGAGGAATACGAAAAAGAAGCACGATGTCGTCAAACTAGGCTATAACACAAAACACGCGAGCAAAACGAGTACTCGCCTTAAACGCGCAATTGTGTAACTTTGACACAGGCGATGCTCACTACTGCAGAATAATTACAAGAGCGTAGCCAGCGGAGAAATTTAATTAACCGTTTGAGCAGCTGTTCCGAAGTAATGAACACACATTAACCATTCTTAATTAAGGTAATAATATAAACTTGAAATTTTATTACTATTTCTATGTTACTTTAATTATTATTACAAATTAATATTTTAAATTGTAAGAAAACGATCAGCGACCTTCCCACGACGGAATTACATACATTGTTTTGCTACAATCTGCAATGTAAATGCCGTTCTCATGTTGCGTGCAAATTTGTATTCTACATTGCTTACAAAAAAAAGAGTTATGTAATGTATGCTAGTGTGCGTGCGTTTACTTTCGACCGACCTTCGTCTGCTGGCGTCCGTACAAGAATGTTTGACCGGTTTAATTTTCATCCTCAGCCTGGTGTATGTGAACATACTCGTGACTAGGCGAGAGAACACGACTACGCAGTCAGTAGTTTATTAAAGCAATGCTCGCATTGCTCGATCTAGTCAGTAGTGCATGCACTGTGTATCAACTGGCGGTGATTTGTTAATACAGTATTAACTTTCATGCTGCGTGTTACCTGAGTGGACATAATGATACTACCTCACACTATGTCGGTTAAAGAGATTGTCCAATCTCCTTATTCTAGAAATGTATCTAAGCACGCTGATAAATAGCTTCTTACATATTTTGATCTTGACATTACCTTAGTAATTACACATAATGAAACTTTTACTCAATAAAACTGTAAGTATCAAAAGTGGGGTTGTTCTCTTGAGGGGGAGGAGTAGTTTATCGGCAACGTTTTGTGTTTTAATAAGAGTAAAATACTTACATTGGTAAACAAAGTACCCTAAAATTTGATTATAATAATCCACTGTAGAAAGGTAGATGAAATATCTATAAATAAAAATGTTAGTTGAAGGGGGAATTTTTTAAAAATTATTTTTCTTATGTCGAATAATCTACTTCATTTTGAAGGATAATATGCCTTAAAAATTACATGTAATGAAACTATTACTCTATAAAATTGTAAATATCAAAAATGGGGTTGTTCGGTTGAGGGGGAGTTGCAGTTTACCTGCATTGTTTTGTGTTTTAAGAATAGTAAAGTACTTAATTTTGATAAATAAGTGCTCCGAAAATAAAGTCATATTAATGCACTGTAAAATAGTAAATGAGATATCTATAAATGGAGAGGGTAGTTGAAGCAGGAGGGTGTGAGTTTTAAAAAAATTACTTTGGTGATATCAACTAAAGTACGAGTAATTAATTTTGTAGGATAAGATACCTAACCAATTACATATGATAAAATTCGTACTCTATGAAAGTGTAAATATCATTAATGATGGGGATCTGTTGAGGAGGAGGGATGATTATCTGCGTAGTTCAGTTTCTTTATAAGAATAAAGTACCTAATTTTTATAGATAAAGTGACTCAAAATAACATTATATTAAACGACTGCCCCATAATAATAAAAATATCTATAAATAGTGAAAATCGTTTGAGGGTGGGGATATTTTTTATAAATTACCGAACCGAATTCAAGTAAATGATTTTAAATATAAATCTTAGAACATGGAAGTCATGCATGGTTCTCCATACCGATATTTAGTAACAACTGGCATACAAATTCATTAAAACAAAAGTTCCATAATAATGGCCTCCGGCGATGGTGTCGGCATTCTGAAAGGACACATCGGGACACCGAAAACTATCTTTCTCTGGTAGACTGAGCTACAAAAAGAAGATCTTTGGAGTTTCTCAGCTTGGAGGTGGACCGAAGGCTGCCAAAGCAAAACACATGTATGTGTCTACAAATAGGGAACCAATAGAGATTATCGAATTATTCATATCCTTGGATGATCTATAGTGAGTGAGTTTAAATACTTGGGCTGTACCTTTACAGTAACTATCACGAACGACTTTAAAGGAAAACAGCAAAACGTGTCTTAGAGGCCAATATATTATTATAATTATCTGACGACGACCAAAGATTTTTGTAGGGGATACGTACAAGGTTAATTAGAAAGCCAGTTCTGACTTATGAATGTGAATCAGGGATCCTCACCAAACGTCACGAATGGTTACTGAGTACGGTCACGTAAAATATATGAGCACATATTTGAGAAAGATATTTGAGGCGGTGTGAAACCATGAAGATACTTCAACAAGATGAAAAAAGCTGAAGAAAAAAATGTAATATGATACACAAAATAGGACTGAATAAGATACACTGAACATTTATGAAACATGGCTAAGGAACGGGTTATGAAAAACATCAATCACGCAAACCACACTTTGTGGTTTGTGGTTCGACGGGAAAAGCAAAGACGAGAGGAGTTTTGGAAAACAGTTTTGAAAAAACCAAGGCTCTTCGTTGGTCATAGAGCAGAAAAACAGAGAGAGAGAGAGAGAGAGAGAGAGAGAGAGAGAGAGAGAGAGAGAGAGTATAAGTTTAAGTATTTTAATTAGTTACCTATAGTCATAAATTTCGATCGTTTTTAAGACAATTTTGGAAACTGAAAATAACTAAAAGTTTTATGAAAATCTGTTACCACTTCTTTTGATTAGACACTGAGGGAGTCTTCTGCCTCCACCTTGACTAACGATTACTTCTTCCCCGGTCACTGTAGACTACCTGATTGAGCTCATTTGCTCCGTTTCCAAAGAAAGTTCACCAAATCATTGGTACTGCCAATGTGCAGCATCATATGAAACCCGAAGGCAAATTACCTCAATGTTGCACTAACAGAACTTCCACGTCTGCTAGCTGATCGACATCAATTTTAAACGTTACATACACAACGGGTTATAATGGTTTACTCAGTGTAACAAGGTCGGTTAAGAGTATAACTGAGCTGGAGAGGTCAAACGAGTTTTGTTCTCGATTGTCTAGAATCACTTTACACCTCCTTTCGGAACCAGGATAGTCGGATAAAAAACAAGATAATTGAACAAACGCATCCTTTTAATTTTTTTGGGCGTGGCACTTCCTGTTATTACGATATGAATATGATCGACAAAACTGTATAAATACTGTCACACATCTGAGCTTAATAAACAGGTACGTAAGAAAACAGATGGGTTCATACATTAGAATGACTTTTTCTGTACCCACACTGTTGATAGATGTTGAAAATTGTTTGTTCTGAATAAATGGCACCAGGTTCGTATATATACGGTGCGCAGATAAGATTTCATTTCCAGTGACGATTTTAGATGTGCAGATAGACCAAAGAATTGTAGCACGATTGTTTAGAGTATTCAGGAAAACAAAATAAAACACGATAACGTATGAAACCGCGTTATTTAAAAACCTAAATTCACTATATTAATTTAGTGGAAAAAATTGGAAGAATTGCATGACAGAATTATTGTTTAAAATTATAGTAATCTAAGAAACGCGCGCACACACACACACACACACACACAAATTACAAGCAATTTTTCTTCTCTAACTTCTTAAGAAACAAATATGAAAAACTATCAAAACAATTCTGCTACCATGGTAAGCGACTTAATTCTGTAGGAGCTGTAACAAAATAAATGAACATACCTCTTACTCAAAATTCCGTCTTTCTTGTGTATTATGATAGTAATTTCAAAATTTCTTACCTGCTTTTGTAATTATATTTGTATGCACTATTCATTAATTTAAATGACATCAATGATATCAGAGTGATAGGTTCGCCCCCGTTTTACACAATATAGGGTTTGACGTCCGTCATTTTGATTTTTTAAAAATGGTATATATTTTTTTGAAATACAAGTATATTATTTGTTTATTTTTTACCGTTTTATTTCAAACTGACGCACGTTACACAGATTAATTCTGGATCATCAGATTTCTACATGAATTGTATATATTCACCGACGCTTCCACACTCGAGTCGAGTTATTTGACACTTCATTTGTCCCAAAAGAGACCAACCGGTTTAGAGTTACACGAAAACAAAGAAACAAACCTGAACACAATACTGTCGTGCTTGTATACGCGAAAAATGAAAGCACATATAAGAAACAATGCTCAACTTCTGGGCCATACGACTTCATCGTGAAAAATTTAAATTTTGAGCGATCGGAGCTACCTTGTTAGGCAATGTTTCTAATATGTAAAGGAGAAGGAATTAATTAAATCGCAAAGTAAGTTCATAGTTCATCAGTTAATTGTGTTAAATAATCTTAGACAATTGCTTCGGCTCAGTAAGCAACTGCTACGGATTTTATATTTTAATTTTTTTATTTATAATGAAGTCGAGCACTCGAATTGAGTACATTCTGTAGAGCAGTAAAAATTTGCTCCAAAGTGGGGATGATAATCGATGGCGGTGGTTTGAAAATATCAGGTAAATGTCCGATGTTCGATGCTTTTACCATCGATCCTTTCGAACGATGTTGTTTTTTTTTTCAAGAAAAATTATAAAACAATGGCTTCAATGTTTTATAATTAATGTTACTTGTTTGAAACTTGTTTAATTTGTGATAAAATATAACGTAATGTTAAGAATACAAAAATAAATAAATAATAGAAAAAAATTCAGTCCTTTTTTTATGACTGAAATTTTTAATTATTGAATTTTTAAGTTTATATGTATATATACATAAAACTTAATTCTAAAGAATCATCAGCTCTTGAAGTTTAACGTGTTTCAATAAGCATTTATTAATTTAAGGTACTCTACATTTTTGTGTTTTTAGCAACTCAATAAATAATAAAGTTGTATTTTGAATTTCATTTTTCACTTCAAATAATGCCTTAATCACTTTCGGAATAAAGCAGATACTTTCTAACCATCAAGTGCTGATTCCGTTTCATTGGCCATCTACACTCCAAACAAGTGTGAGTGGTGATGTCATCATCAGGAAAAGAACACGACAGCAAGGCAGGTTACCGCGAGCAAGTCCAGCGTTCCATCACGTACGAGCAACAGTCTAGTCCAGTCCATTCACGTACAGTGTTGTTTACACGGTCGCTCTCACTGTATCTACATACTCGTACATCTAACACTATACGCCGCTAGACTGTAAAAAGAAGAGGAATATCGTCCATTGAGTCCTCGACCAAGTGTCAAAGTTCACAAAGCTCAAGATGTAAAGAGGGAGTCTGAAGTTAGAGATCGCTTGCGAAACATCATAAACCATACGTACTAGCTCTTAAAATCACGACGTTCGGAATAAAGCAAAGGCTTATATACGGTTTATCTTCTTATCGGTAGTAAAGTTTCTGTACACACAGTCTAAGCAGTACTTACAAGAAAATTAATTTTTCTAATTACTAGAGTTACGAAATGAAATAACATGGAACAGTAAATGAAACAGAGGTAACGTTTTACTAATAAAATAAAAATCATTATTGACGAAAAACTGAAAACATATTTATATTAAATTGAAAAAAGAACAGCCAGTGCGATGAAAAGTGACAGGTACATAAGAAAAAGTGAGAAGACTAACACTCGCTAAAACTTGTAATTGCACGTGTTTTTACTACCAATATCTCGCAAATTCCAATGTTCAAGTAATTCAATGCACATACGTTATCCATGAAAAGTCAATTTCCTGCCGATGATCGGTGAAGCGTGGTTGGAATTTCATCATACTTCGATAATATTACGTTAGTCTCGATAAAGTAAAATTAACAGTAAGGTTTCCATGAATGTATTTTCGTTGTTTATCGTTTTAGACATTTTATACATTCCCCACTGTGCAACGTTAGATGGAATTTAATAATCGCGGAAACTCAGAACTTGTTGAAGTGGCAACACCAATCAACTTTTCCGAACGCTCTGTTTACGTTAATGAATTCCAATATGTTTCCGTTTACTATAGATAAAATACTTCTAAGGAAATCATACAGTGTAATTATTCGCAGTGTATTACTTTATCTCAAGATAAGAATGCCTCTCTTTCTCGTTTCCGATCTTCACCACCAATTTATTGAAAACCGGCAACCTGAGCAATCCTGTGGAAGAGTGTAGTAACCAATACCATCAGGATACCACGCTCAAGGTTGACGAAAGCAGGAAAGATGGCCGTCCTCCAAAAAAATTAATTGGAAATTCTGAGTAAAACAATTTTCTGGTGTCCGAATGTGGAAAAGAGTGACCTGAGGCGAACAATCACAGAGACAAAGGAAAGAAGGCCAAAGGTCAATTTATACAGTTGTTGTAGAGATGTAGAAAGAAAACACTTTTTTAAAAAGGAACTATTCTGCAAAGAACACCAAAATTGTTAGTTTGTTGTTATTATTTTAATTGTTAGTTACGTGCATATGATTATAGTGAAAGGCTTATCTCATCCCACTTCGTGGGAATGCCGCCACATCAGAACTTCTCTTCATTTACTAGCTCACTTGTCAATCTATAAAAGCCATACCAGCTTCTCAGGCTGTAGGGATAGCTCAGCTCCCCCCCCCCTCGGACTGCATTTACGAGCTGGGATAAGACCTTCTTTCTTGAACAGGAAAATAACGTATTCAGCTTGGGATTATCAGTCCACATTTTACATTAATAGCTTAAATGTATTAGTAAAATAAATAGATTTAAAAGTTAATTTTTTCATTTTTTCCGTTTTAAAATTCAGTATTTTCATAGCTATTGTATAAAGGAATTAATCTCAAACATTTACAGGCATTGCACAAATGCAATGCACAAAGAAGGGCATTGAAAATGTTTCAATAAATCTAAAAAATATATATAATTATGTTCATTCACCAATCAATGAATTCATTGTTCATTCACCAATCAATGAATTCATTCTTCATTTACCACTGTACAGATTACAAGTTAAATGTAGTAGCATTCATAAGCGAAGTTTTATATGTGTACTACGTTATTGACAACAAAGAAGTAGTTTCTATGGAAACTCGCCGGTTCCCATTTTCGATCACGCACCAGCGGTCGTTTTCAAATGTGCGACACGTCCTTATAAACATTTTCAATGTTAAAACGGTTGTGTCCTTAAGGCAGACAACAAAACTGTACAAAAGCAAGAGTTTATTCAAAAGAGAATAGTACACCTGCAAAATGGTGTCACTGATAGATTAAATTATTTATGTATCTTACAAAACAGGATATTAAAAATTTTATACGAGCAGCATGTTGAACAGCGTGCGTAGGCATCTATAACTTAACTTTTTTATAAGTAATATAACATTTTCTATAAATATTTAATAGGTAGGCCTATATTTTTGGTTATATTTGTCTTTTATATGCTTGTTAGTAATGTTATATTTTATTTTATTAAAATACTTACATCAGTTATACTTCAGATTAAGATCAAGTCTTTTAATATTAATTTATTTAATATAGTTACGTGCAGCGTGTACATTTCACATTTGATGTAATTTTTTATTTTTCGTTATTTATGTAGGCCTACTAACACAGTTTACATACGTTGCAAAAGACTCCGATGTTTTAAATTTATCAACTGTATAATTTTTATGTTACCTCTATAAGTTAGGTGTTACCCTATGACTTTTTTGTTACACTACATGTAACTAAGTTTCATACTTGAGGCTACGTTATTTGTTTGAGGATAATAATATTATTTTAATTTTTGTATAATAATTTTTTATAAAACCATTGGTTTGCAGATCATATTGCGATTTTAAGGAACAAAGCTTAAGAACTACAGAATAAACTCACCAAATGAAAAAAAAAACCTAAAAGATCAATTCGATGGCAATAAGCATTGAAAAATATTCGTGAAATGTTTCATAAATAAAAAACAGAAGGCTGAGATATTTTTTGACATAGGGAAGCTAGTGCGAATTGCTATCATTAAAAATATCTTGAGAGGTGCATTATATCGGACAGAAGATGTACTAGCGATGTAAAAAATGCAATTGCACAAGCAAAGAGAACGTTTTTTTTTAGATCTCTTCTAACGTCTAGAAACCTGTCCCTGGAAACCAAGAACAAACTCATGAAAAGTTTCAATTGGTGCAGGTACACACGTGGTTCAGAAACCCAGACACTGAAAAAATTGGAAAGGAACTACCTTGAAGCTTTCGAGATGTGGTGTTGGAGGAGGACCTTAAGAATACCGTCCAGAAAGAATAAATAATGATGATGTACCGAAAAGAATGAATAAATGGACACTGTTTAATAGCGTTGCGGAAAAGAGATGTAGTATGGTTGGTCGCCTACTACGCCATTCAAACTAATTTACCACATCGAGCGAATGGTTGAGGGGCGGCGTAGTGGGAGGGAAAGCTCCAGACAGGAGTATGGGCATGAAATCAAAGAAAGAAGAAAGGAAAGGAAAGGAAGAGATTGTAGGTCCGGTAATCTCTGGGTTGAGTAGGATAAGAAGAAAAAGGTAATCTTTATTAATAACCTCAATTGCGTCCATATTATAAAGCTTTCAAGAATTTGGTATGCAAGATTGTATTTGACAAAACTTTCAGTTAGATGAACCAGACATTTTGCTGTGCATAAAATGAAACAAAATATGCAGCAAGTTGAATTATATTTTTATACTATTTGTTCCTATGTATCTGTGTTATACCAGTATCCTCTAGAGACTAGAAAACGCCAAGGTTCTAATAACACAAATGGTCGACTTGTTACTGAATTCATGATCAGGCCAGTGGGACAGTTTTGGATCTGGTGCCCAATTCGACGAAGTAAACATAAATTCATGCCAGCCGTACTAGAAGACACTGTCAAGTAATTTACATAATTTTATGCACAAAGAGTAGCAAATATTGTAGTTATATGACCGACTTCCCCTGTGTATTGCTCTGAAACGATCCGAGTTTTTACGGTATCTGTAAATACATAACTTCCATGTAATGTGACATTGGAAGGTAAATGACGGACACTCTAGCCTACATGAAACCCTCAGATGTGTCTATGTGTAAAGTTACACTCGATTTGTAAACACACGAACACAGAGAAACACCTTAATCCACTAATATTGTTTATAACGCACTTGCCAAAATGTATTCAGCTTTCTTCGAGTAACTTAAACTATTTTCCAGGCTGGTAATGTATACTTGGCGTGCAAAAGAATCATAAAATTATAACAGTTTAAACAAAGAGATGAAGCACGCATTCTCTTACGGAAGTAACACGTGTTCCTATTCGTTTGAATAAATAACGAACGATATTTCACGTTACGTGTTAATTTAATTTCTATGACAGTTGTCTGTACCGCAATCAACCTGAAGACGGTGTCCATTCCTTAACTTTCGTGTCATTCCGTCATTCTATTAGCATTCTTTCAGGTATTTTAATATATACTCAAATTTTGTCTTTACACTCTGTCTGTTGTAGAATTTCTAACGATTCTAAACTTGTCCATTTCTATTGTTTCAATATTCTCCTATTGCTTTCCGTGATACGCCATATTTCCTCTGCGTAGTAGACTGTTATTTTGATATTAGTTCCTGCACATTAGGCCTACAGTTTGATTCCTTTTCCTTTAATGTAATAAACATTACTTCAAGAAAATAATAAGTACTTCCTATTAAGCAAAATAATTAAAATTAAAATAAATATGTACGTGCTGTAAAATTAAGTAGGCAGACAATGTTCATCGTATCCGTCAACAGTGTGGTTGAGACTGTTGTACGTTTTCTGTATAATATGTTTTGCTGGGAAGTTTTCTTTCATCCATTCATTATTTTATTTCGTTTATAAAGTTTTACACAAATTTGATTTTCAATATTTGAAGTGGTGAATTAAAAAATGGTAGCTATTTAACTTACTATTAAATATATCCTCTTAATTTAATTTTTTTGTTATATTTGAAAACATAAGAATGTGTGTTATGTTCTCTTTGTCTGATTTCATAAAGTTCTGACCGCTTAATATGCCAAGTATCTAACACCAGCCTCAAATATCACAAATATCAGAAAGCAAGTTTTTTGTGTGATCTGCGATTTTCATTAAATTTTTTATACATAAAATTCTGTAGCCTTTCGGGAAGATATTGAAATGAGTTTTTATAGAAACAATCTCATTGTTTAAAATTTATTCAATACTAGTTTGTATTGAGTGATTACATTCAGTGTTTAAATTCACTTACAAAGAAATTTAATGCTCTACTAATTTTTGTGTTCAGTTTTCGCTATAAATATGTGATATGAAAATGCAATAGTCATAAATTGAGATTTTCATAAGTTAAAGTAAATCTTATGCGATACATTTGTATGTAACTTGTATGCATTTGTTTAAGCATACTTCATCGTGGCGTCAGTCGATGTCTGCAACAAACTTCTCTGTCCTTTGCCCTTGTGAAGGACTGGAGGTACAGTTAATTTCAATTTATGTGTGTTTTCTACAGATCAGTGTTTGCTAGACCAACTGTAATACTTTGTACAGAAAATGACCTAATTTTTTCTTCATGTTTTTCCAGCCATCTCATTCATCTGTTCATATGTCCCTTGTTTTATATTTGCCTTGTGCAATAAACCATTTTTTGTCTTACATACCTCTCCTTCTGGCCAAGTGTCGGTTGCAGTGCTGATGACCCCCATCCCACAATTAATGACCCGTGGAGGAGGTATATTAAGTTTCTCGCGGTAACAAAAAAATATTTGTGTTCCTGAATGTTGTTAATTTGTTTAATAACTTTTATTTCATTTCTAATAAAATTAAAAATTTAGAGCTCTTTATTTTGTTTAGTATATTTAAAATTAGTCCTACATTAAAAAGAAAAACCTGTACTCCCAAGTAACTAGTCAAGCTTACATTGATTTCTGGAAATTCGTCCTGAATACTAATTTTAGAGATCTGCGTAATTTAACACTGTGGTACTCGCGTAGAATTTGCTCCACGTATATAAATAAGCATTTTTAATTATGCATACAAATAAGACGACATTTTTTTTTATTATTAAATAATACTGATAATAACACAATGAAATGGACTACATTCACTTACATAAACAACATCATGAATAAAATTCCAAACTATTTAAATTTACGGGAATTAAGATGTCATACAAACCAACCAAAACGATATACAAATAATTAGTAGCTCGTACAATAAAAACTATACTACAAACAAGGGGGAATTATAAAAAAAATGCAAAGACTTACATAAAAGAACAAATTTTACATAAGCCAAACATAAAATGACACTTTAAAATTTAAATTTATTTGCAAAACAAAATATGTACAAATCAAATTTACATATATCAACATATACAGAATTTATGTATACCAAAAAGCGCAATAACAGCAGATGATTTCCCAGAAGTAAACAACATGACACGAATGAAACATTCACCACGCAAAGTCAATATAATGAACATTTAAGAAAATGTAGACATATACAAACATAAGACACAAAATAAATTAATACTAAAACAAGCTTTTTCTTCTTCTTTAGCACAACAGCCCAACGTGAGCCCTAGTTTCCAACACAGTCTTCTCCAATTTCTCCTAACCGCGGAACCCCTTAAATCCACTCTTCTGAGATCCCCCACCACATCATGAAAACATCTTAACCTAGGTCGACCCCTCTTTCTGCTTTTATGCACCTGTGCCTTAGGATTGTCTTTGGCATACGCTGATCATCCATCCGCTCTAGGTGACCTAGCCATTGTATTCGTTGAACCTTTAGGAATCTTGCAATGTCCTCATGGCTCAATAGCTCATCTACCTGTTGGTTATTTCTTATTCTCCATTTGTCTTCCTTAACCGGGCTATAAACCCGTCGTACAATCTTTCTCTCAATCCTTCTCAGTGCTACTTGTTTACTAATGTTCACGTCTCACTTCCATAAGCAACGACCGGTTTAATAAATGCTATACATTTTCATTTTTATGTTGTGACTAATGCGTTAGCTTCTCAATAGTCTACTGCTAGCATAGTATGCTCTATTTCTTAATTGTATCCTGTCATGTATTGCCGTGTTTATGCACCCTTCAAAATCTATCATGTTACCTAGGTATCTGAACTTAGTAACCGCATCAAATAAATTACCCTTTATGCATAAATTATACAGATTTATTCTCCTTTCTGGTACAGAAATTAGCATGTACAACAAGAATGTACCAATGTACCAAGAACATTTGGTTTCCCTGGCACTTACATTCAGTCTCATTCAAACGGATTCTTTATTTAGCTCCTTGTAAACCTCAACCAACTGTTGTCTTGATCTAGCTATTGTCACATCATCAGCGTAAGAACATATTTGGCTTCTCTCGTTTAATACTGTTACTCGCTGAACTATGTCTTTAACAGGACAGCTTTGAGTAAGAGTAAAGAGGGTGGTTGATAACCCATCACCTTGCTTCACTTCCTTATTAAATGTAAATGATTCAAATATAGAAAAGTTACAAATCAATATAAAACAGGACTCAATTTTCGTAACAGTAAACGTAGGTAACATTCGCCACTCAAAATTATTAACCAGAACCCATCACAATGACAGCAAGCTAGCCCTATAAAAAAATTCAACAGCAGAAGTCAATCGACTCACAGATACTTCTCCACCCAAGAACGGATAAGCATATTATTTGATGCTCAAAACATGTGTCAACTATACTGTAGGCGGAAAAGGAGGGCGGCTGAAGGATTAAAAACCCCTTTGCCAATGCACCCACAGCCACAGGCCGTCAGGTAGTAGTTTCGATCTGGCGCCAAGACCCAAAAAAAACGACTAAAGTTAACTGCATGGAAGTAGTATCGCCAAGGTCACACCGCTTACTTACAGCGTTGCCACTAAGCAACAGTTTCCCTTTCTTCCGAAAAATGCTACACTAGTAAGTAGGCCTACTTAATGTAAAGAATATAACAAAGTGATTTTTAAATTAAATATTTACTTTGTTGTTATCAATAAGGCTTCCATTAAAATCATTTTTGTGCTTTAAACTGTTGAACATTCTAAAATCAATGACAATAGAAGACTGAAAAAACAACGATACATTTTGAAGGTTCATAGATGCCTACTGCAGAAATTGTATAGATAAAATTTAATGTTATTTAAAGTAAAAAACCTTTTTAAAATCTTACGAGTATCACACAGTTGTTCTGGTTTTGTAAGATAGTGTAATGTAAGGTTAACTTGCGTTTTACTGTATTTTTTTAAGTAAAATGTTACAGGGAGAAAGTTTCTAATACATACATTAGAATACATTGTCAATAATTCTTAATAATAATTACATCACAATTAATACATAGTTAATAATTAATTAACAATGAATTTCCGTAACTTATACATAACATTCAATGCGATGCATCAGCTATAGTTTGTTTGAACGAATTTTCATACGCATCCTGAGTCTTAAGCTTGCCCCATTTAATTATTGAAGAGACACCGCACTATTCGTGACTCTGAAAAATATTCTATTTTTATTTCCTGCACTGCTTATTAATAATTAAGTAAAAAAATTAGAACTATACTATAAGACGTTACATGCACAAGTAGCATAAAAATAATCGTATGTATAAACGTGAAACGAGTTGGATGTCTTAAGAAAATAAGGATAATTTTATAAACAACAAATACAAATGCGTCATGAATTAAATTTAAAATTCCTTATTTATATATTAATAATTTAAATTTATAATTCTATATTTTATGAATTGTCCTTACAAATTTTATAATTAAAATTTTCCTTATTTTATAAACTATAGAATTCCTTATGAGTATTATAAATAATAGTCAGTACTGTAACTGAAATGGGATTGGCTTTTACCACAACAGCGACAAATTTGTTTACAGAAATTGCTCAGTCCTATTTAATTTTGTGCAACGGAAGGAAGGTAGTAGCGCGGCCAGTAAACATACACATTTTTGAGGGGAGTGTAAAATGACAAAGGCACTCATAAAAGTTCAGACACCAATATTTACTGAAAAGACATGCCGACAGGGTATACGCAATTTGCATACCAAATGTGTACATATACCTAACAGAACTTCCGAACCATATGGCTTAGGAACAACCGTGCAGAGAACAAAAATAGATTCATTTACAAAAGGGAAAAGACCGTGAGTATGAAAAAATTAAAGCGACAACAGCAGGCAAGGTCAGCGTTCTCAGACAACTGTCAGTCTGTAGGATAACCACCCATGAAGAAAACAGTAAAACTTTAAATAAGTAAGTTCACTGTACGGAAAACACAAAATAACTGTCCTAATGGTACTTCGTAAAGTTAGGGTGTGTATTGCTAAAAGCTTTAGATTCCAACATAAGAAAAACCAGCGCAGTATAAATCGTAGATTCAGAGAACTGCAAATCGTAACAAAAGAAGGCAAAGAAAGAGAAGAAACGCAAAGATAGAAATTCTGTAGATATTTACGCGACAACAAAAAATATGTTGCCGACTCACACAAATTTTTATAGCTCAAATACTGGCGCCCAGAATTTAACTGAGTAATGTTACCCACAACTAATTATTCCTGATAAAAAAAATTCATTTACGCGATACGCATAAATAAATTTGAAACGAGCAATATAAGGTGGATGTATGAAATTTGCTTTCGTAACACTGCTAAAACGCTACACACTGTACTAGCCGGCAACAACGCTGGGCGAGGGGCGTGGAGGTGACAGGGAGAAGCAGTGAAAGTGAGTGACCTTGACGGTACTACTTCCATGCAGTTAACTCTAGGTCAGTGAATCACCAAATAATGGTGAGCTGGGACCTGCTCTGTGTGCGTGTGTATGTGTGAGGCTGCGATGGTCATACAGCCGGGTTCGTTAACTTGCCAAACTATACGGATATACGGAATGTGTGTGTGTGTTTGGAGGGACGTGTTATTACAGTAAATCATTTTCCTTTTATTGTGAACGTATGGAAATGTGAACGTGCTCCTACTCCTATGTTAATTGTTAATTCCGTTCTCTTGTTGTCTCTGACCTTGGCTATGTAAAAAGTCAAACAACGTGTCGGAAAATAAACTTCCATGACACCTGTATTCAAAATCGTTATTAACATATATTACGTCCTTAACAAAGACCTTAATTTGTTCAATTTTACGGATTTTGAATTCGTATCGCTTAAAGTACAGGATTTTTACTTATTTCATTTGACCTATAAATTACTAATTTTTTCTCACAGCAACTCTTGAAACTCTCTGTACTAATTGCGTCATCTAACGTAATTAGCAGGTATTTCACAAAACGTAAAACTGCAGTGTTCTTGTCGGCGTTCTAATTATACGGTTTCTATTGTGATTAAACCATTTTTGAAAAACGATAATGCGTTCTCAATAACTCCACTGCAGTTTTTTACGCTTGTGACTAAACAATTTTTTATTCTCTGACAATGCTAACTAGAAGAAAGTTTGACGGTTCGAAGAAGCGAACGAATGGTGAACAGAAAAGATTCCAAAACTTCACTAAAACGGGATTCCCAAATGGTTTCGAAATTATTTTCACAACTTAGAATAGCCACGTATGTGTAAACAAAAGTGTCTAAATACATAAGTAGAATTGTTCATTTGTAACGTATGGTTCATCAGTAAAGTAAATAATGATTGGATACAAATATTATCTGTTATTAATGGAAGAAAAACAAATTAATAACTAAGTAATTGATATAACGAATTTACATGACTAACTCATATCATTATAAAATGTTCTATAATATCTTTTCCCCTGTATTCATATTGGTAACTCTGTATTAGAACAAAGAGATTTTTTACAATTAAATAATTATTGTCCATCCTTTGATTCAAAACACTTGCAGCAGTTATTTGCGTCACATGCTAGTTTCAGAAGTTGATACTGCAGTGTAATACACTAGCCGTACCCAATATGGCATACCCATATTTTGAAAAATTTATTAATTTTTCCGAGTCAAACATCGAAAAGTATTGGCCAACTTCAAAACATTTCAGAACATTAACTGACGGAGTAAAAATTGTTCAAACGTCTACATGGATCCAGTAAAAACATGTGAAGGATTATCATTCATGTTGGGTAAGTATCTACGTAATTTGACGTAATTATATTTTTATCTTTTACAGAATTAATAGTAAATAAATAGAAAATATATAGCCTCTTGAGACCCAGCATTTTGATTATTTTCCAATTAGGCTATTAGGAGACTCAGGGATATTACTAATGTGACTGATTGACTAGTTTTCTAATGTGACTGATGCACATTTTTTCACACACACAAAATTACCCTCTCCCCAAAATATCAGTAGTGCACGTACGTGTACCGTAGATCCCGATTAAAAAACTAATATGAAGCAATTTTTTTTAAAGTTTTATTTTGATTAGCATTACAAAAATGTACAAAGACCTCAAAGTCTGAACATACTTCTCCTACATTACAAAATAATAAAATTCAAAAAAATATTGCAATTTACAATTAATTTAATAATTATTACTATAAGAATACAATTTTTTATGTACATGAATACATTCAACCAAAATATTTAAGTGTCTAATAAATTCTTACTGTTTTCCAACTAATATTTTTAAAATAGAATACATAGATAAAGTTATTTTTACAGTTGCTTCTAATTTTAGTTTTGTGACGTGTGATATTTCATGAAACAATTATTATTTATGCATAGACATACTTTACACTGGCTGCAAATAACTCTGCAGCGTGACTTCCATCCAGGAAGTCTACACTAACTTAGATTCAAATTTATCTTCATTCATAAATATATGCAAATGCCCTACATTGTCATATCTCACCTCAGGAAGGGCCTGCGGTACAACTTTCCTGTATTTGGGACGTGATGAGCTACTTTCATCTTCTGAAGATTCCTGTTCAACTGCCACTTGTCTCTTTGCATTTGAAGATGATAAGATCAGAATGTGTGCTAAGCGTAATCTAAACTGGATTAGCGAGAGTTCATATTTTTTTCTACACCATTTAGTCTAGAGTGTCTTTTGTACATCAGCCAACAATTAATTACAGTCATATCGATAAAGTGGTTAAATATTCGTACTGTCCATTTTCTGGTTCTAATATAGCTTCTGTAATATGACAGAAGCCTGTCAAGTAGGTCAATGCCTCCCATGTTCAGGTTATACATTTTGACAACGGTTGGTTGCGGAACATCAACTTTCCGTTTTTCTTCTTTCGACCAACTTTTGCATATATTAACTGGTTCGCTACCCAAACAAATTAAAAGAAGAAAAACACTTTTATTGCCCTTCCATTTTCTGATGGCCACTTTTTCATCACTACGCACTACTTGTGACCGTTCACTTCGTTTCAGAGATTTGTCATAAGCTCTATCAGTTATGGCGAATTGCCATTACTGTATCTGTGAAGTATGTCTGTGTTTCTAAAAGCATATCTGCACATTTCACACTGCTAAAAAATCTGTCTGTGTAAATAACGTGACAATTATTCTGAGGGACTGATTCACACATTTTTAAAATTGACGGGCAAAGACCCAAGGCTTTTAGGGATTCATCACTGACTCTCCCTTTACCTGTATAAATTTTAAAATCTAGGATCAAGCCATCGATTGCAGCTAAAACAAAATTTTTTAAACCAAGGTGATTCGGTTTTTATGGCACGTAACATCTAAACTGCATCTCCCAGAAAAAAGAATCATTTGCTCGTCTATTGAGTGACTGGTGGAACGAGGCAATGTGAGACACCTTTTGTGATAGTAGCTTCACCTTCCACAGCTTATCATTTGTGTCTTTATCTTCTAAATTATAGACAAAATGTGTATGGTTTTTAATTTCAAAATAATTATTTCGTGTCACACGATTTGAAATAGTTGAAATATTAAGATCTCTACTATAATAGAGTTTTGCTTGTGGCATACTAATACAAACCATAATTATTTCAACACCTGTGAACACAAGTAACTCTTCTCTTGTTACATTGAGTGATCTTAATTCTCTAGTTTGTACAGAGTACAAATTTGTTTTTTCATCAGCTTTTTTTCCAGAAATCTAAATCTAAATATTCCAAAAACGATTTCTTATTTCCTGGAAATGCTTGCTCAGAAAGTAAATGCACATCGTCAGACCGTAATGCTGAAACCATCGTCCTTGAATCCATGGAGTAGTCCAATGCAGAATAATTAAAAAGCATATATTATTTATTATAGCTTAAGAAATTCCTGTCAACTATTTTTTTTTTACCTAAATTTATCAATTTTCTAACGACGGCATTCTGTCCTTTTTTGAGAAGTAGAAGCAGTAGATGTGTATGAAAGCTCTGCGTCTTCAGGCAGTATCTCTTCTGTATCAATTGTCTGGTTCTGACCAACAGTATAATCAGCATCATCTAAGCTTAAATTGAGATCACTATCCACTAGACCTGCAAGTATCTCCTCCTCAGTAAGGAAACCTGACAAATATTGATAAATAAATTTAATTTGGCAATGAGCACAGATGTGTGTGTGTGTGTGTGTGTGTGTGTGTGTGTGTATGTATGTGTCTGTGTACAGGATATATACATGAATGAAAGAGGTAGAGTCACATGCTCTCATTGTCATACCGATTTATATATCCAAAACGGGTTGCCCTATCATTCTTGTCATGTGGTCGGATACAAACAAACTTATACACGGAAGTGTCTTTGGTAATAAAAAGTCTTTATCACAGAAAAGTAAAAGTAAATAGGAAGTTTCAGTCCATTATTCACTCTTAAACCCACAATTTTTGTCTCAAATACAATTTTACCTTAAGGAAACTTAACGACTTATGTTATGTGTCTATCATCTGCAGCATGTAACTGGAATTAACTCAATACTGGGAAAAAAATTACGCCAAGAGTTTTGGTAAATAGCAGTTAGTCCAGTAACGCTAAAAAATGAAAAATCCATTAGCCACCATTGAAATTAATCAATAAACTCAATTAAATAATTACTTATTCGAAGGTAACAACAGACATAACATCGTATTGTTACGGCATCACAGAACATTCTACGTGTTTGTCGAATGCGCCAGAAGAAACTCGATGTAACGCGTGTGGCATACGTGCTTGTAGACGCATATACGAGAAGTTTCTCGAAGGCGCCAGCCGCGCGGACTGTGTCAAGGCCGCAAGTAATTACGTCGTAACTATACTGGCGCTATCGAATAATCTAGCAATTTGGGGCGGTATATATACCGGTACTCAATGACGTTCAGTCAGTTCAATGCGAGATATTGGATACTGCGGTTCGAGAGCTATAGTACCGATATTACTGTGCATGTTCAAGTGGTTATTAGTTAAGTGTCGTGTTTTATAATCGGGCGGTATAATTGTAATACAATTGTCTTTAATATTAGTGACATTTTATTGTGTGTGAACACTTTTTATTTGATTTGTTGTAGTAGACTGTGTTTTTAATTGCAAACTGTTTTACTGTAACAATTAAAGCTGGTCGTTAGTGATTTAATTGGTGTCTTGTACTTTTGTTGTTTCCACTCGAGTAGACCGTCGTAACAGTATTAAATTTAAGTTGCGTTGACGTTAGACATAAACACTGTTTCATAGGAAATGTAGGGCTATTGCTGTTTCCAGAACTCGAGCTGTCACAGCTTTCTCATGCATACAGACGTCAATAACTAATTATTTTCACTACCGTATTCAAAATAATTAAAGTACTTGTTGTTTACATTTTGTTGTTGTCCACAAAATAGACAACAAAATTAGATACGATAAGAGCTAACCGGACTTAGCTGTAATAAAAATGTTCTATAAGTTGATAAAAAAGATGTAGTAGTGACCTTAACGAATCTTAACTTGTCATTTCTCACAGTTTGTAGTGAGCAGGTAACTTCCAATGTTGTAAATGTAATTAATAATGTAAAGTTTAATAAAAGAATTATAGTATTATTATTATAATATAAATATTGATTCAGAAAAGCATGAAATTTAATTTTGTGACATGACTTGCAAAGGCAATTGGCTACAACAAAACGTTTAATAGAGTTCTCAGGTCCATTCTGTGGAACTTTACGTGTAGATTGTCCTAAAAATCTTGTAGATGTTAAAAAGAGCATATACTATCTTACAAGGATGATATTGTCTATAGGAGAGGATTTGACAGATATGTACATTAATCATGGAGTGCGCCAAGACTGCAGCATTTCTCCAACATTGTGTAATATATATATTGATGACATAGAGATTGGACATTACGAGTGGGTCCAGGAATAAAAATAAATAATACAACTACACTAGTACAATAATGTTGCGGATGATCATCCGAAACAATGAATCCGAGTCGTGGAGAGACAGTGTCCTGAATGATCTCAAGCAGTTGAGGATAAACATTCCTCTTGCTTAGAACCGATATGGATGGATGCACCAGCCTGGAAGTTTCCTTCATTGTGCTCATTCAGCAATTTTTCTTTGTTGCTCGCATTGTTGGTACTGTCAATAGAGCCAGTTTAAGGTCACGGCAAATATTGACTGGCTTACTCCCCTTATGTTATAATTTTAACCTTTCTTCAATCGAAAGTCGAAACTTAACGTTTGCCGGGCACCGATGAAGTCAGACTTACACCGCAGTACACAATTAGAATACAGTATATTAACCACTCGTAAATAGACGTTCTTACTCAGCAGTGTAGGCTAAGTACACTACAATATAGAAATGGTTTTCTTTCGCGTTATCATAAAGGACAGATTGAATAACAAATATAGTACAACACTTTACAGTGTGTGATTACCCACTGATAACACCCTAACATACAACTTACTGTACTTTTAATGTGATTTACATGGAAATCCCAAATAATAATTGCAGTACTGAACATCTAACCTCAGGACCAATATGGATGGATTGTATGAACAGACCAAGGGCAGCTACATGCGTTTGTTGCGCCGAAGAAGAAGAATATACTGTACTTCTGTTGGTCACTACAAGCAACTGTAACCTGGTGCGTTTACAACCACTTCAAGTTTGTGACACACTATAGTATCAATTTTCTCTAGTCATAAGGCATACATTAAACGCCACCAAATAAGTCGTTACCTTATTCCTTCTTCGAACCCTCGACATTTACATTGTGGTTGATAACGTAACCACACAAGCGCGCGCGCGCGCACACACACATCTTTTCACGCATAGTTGTGTTATTTCATGAATTATGACGTACTAATCTCGATGGCCTTAGTACATTCTTGTTTATTCTACGACATTCTAGTATTTTCTGTGATTACTAATCAGAAGTCATTATTTTTTATTGGCGTCCAGTTATTATTTTTGTCAGTCATCCAGTTCAATTACACAATAAATAATCCGCTTTACAATACATTCTGACTGTCTACTTGTATTTATAAAACGCGTATTAAGCATATTACATTTAACGGTGTTCTGTAAAAGATTCGTAGTAATAAATTATTACAGAGTAAAGTTTCAGCAGTTGTAGCGTTTAAACGCTCTGACAATTATTCAAAACACGCGTTTTGGTTTCATTTCAACGTTGTATACACACCCTTACTGTGGGGATGAGGCGACCTTGTACAGGAGCGAATATAAATCAAAAGGAGAGGCCGCGCTACAACTGTTCCGTGGGTTACAAACTTCTTCTGAATCGCTAACGTATTGTGTGGAATGAGGGCGGCGTTGGTCACAAAACCAAAATGTATACAACCCAACTTTCTGGCTTTAATGAATCTAATTTGTAATGCATTTAAAACAAGGGCATAACGTGGTATAACAATTTCTCTCTTATGATTTGTATTATTAAAAATAATCCTTAAGTGCATTGGTAGAGCGGTATAAAAAATGCTGTGATACCTCAATAACTTGAACCAATTAGAGGTAATAACTCCCTTACCACGGACATTAACCGACGTTATCATAATTTTTTTAATGCTGTAATTTATATTTTGATACAGTTGAGTGGTTACTCTACCGGCCATTAGATTCTATCATAACTTTTTATGAGAATATAAATATATAAGAGATATCAACATCATTTTCACTTGCACACTGGGTTATTTGACAGTAAAAGTATGCAAACGTTCGACATTTCCTGGGAACTGTGACTGTGCGACCGAAACCGCTTATTTACACATGACCGACTGACTTACAGAGAGAGATGGAAATCGTGTGTAACGCAGGCAGTGAGAAAATTCTGAACCATGGCAGAATGTGATCTTGTTCTCAACCTGTTGCCCATGTGATCTACTATGGGCCAAGAAAGGCCCAACGGGCTTGCTTTAATGCATATTCATTACAATGAAAGTAGGTCTATAGACATAGAAAATGTAATTGACATCTATGCTAATTTAAGAAACCATCGTTTCTAGTTTATATTGTAATTATAATATATTGTTATTATCAAAATTTTTACACCAGTGAGATGCTCAAATTGTGCTGAAGCCCATCCAGCAAATTATAGAGGATGCGTTATTACCATAGAATTACAAAAAAAGAAGAGAACAACAGAAACAAAAGAAAACGTATACGTCCAGATGGACGACTGAACAAGTCTCTTATGCCCAAATTACACAAGGGAAAGATGAACCAGTTTGGTGAGAGACTAGGTCGCTTAGAAGCTAGTGCGACAGGTGTAATTCCAAAAAGAAAGTAATGGTAGACAGGACTTAAGAATAGTAACATGGAATGCCAATCGCATCCGGAACAAGATCCATGAATTAGAAATACTCCTAAATTTACAACAGATTGATGTGGGCCTGATTTCAGAAACACATCTAACAAAGGAATCTTATATCAAATTAAAAGGCTATAAAGTTTATAGCACTATTCACTCAGACAATGTTGCCAAGTGAGGAAGTGCGATTATCTTTAAGGACTCTATGAATCATTACGAGGATCATCCGATACAAAGTAAAGAAATACAACTTACTACAATAGTAATTAAATCTACCACACAGGATGTTAAACTTGGTGCAGTTTACTCCCCCCCCCCCAAGACAATCTAAAACTAGAACACTGCAAAAGACTCATACAACACATGGGTGAAAGGTTTATAATGGGAGGAGATTTTAACGCCAAACACACTAATTTTGGAGCAAGGCTGACCACTACTAAAGGAAGGAAATTAAGAAAAGCCATTAGAGAAGCAGGATGTAATTTTCACTCGACAGGGAAGCTAACATACTTGCCAACCGACAGAAACAAGATACCAGACTTACTGGACTTCTTTATCTCGAGAAAGATCTCACCAAATTTTATGGAAATAGAAGAAACTTTTGATTTAGATTCTGATCGTTCGGCTGTTATCTTAACGCTGAGCGAGAGAATAATTAAAAAAGAAGCTAGACCAATGCTCGTTAATAAAACTACGGACTGGAAAATCTTTAGAATAGATTTACAAAAAGAAATCAATTTAAATATTAATTTCAAAACGACTGCAAAATTAGACATAGAAGCTGAACGTTTTACCAGACTATTACAAACAGCCACATTCAACAACACTAAAGAGATAACGCATATCACAAAGGGTATTAATTACCCAGTTGCAATACGAAATCTAGTCAGGGAAAGAGGTTAGCAAGACGAAAGTGGCAACGAACACGACACCCAGCTGACAAGACTGTCCTTAACTATAAAACACAGAAATAAAAAAAGAAATCTGTAAATTAAAAATGAATCTATGAAATTATATTTAACAAACTTAACAGCCGATGAAGAGACTGATTATTCATTGTGGAAAGCCACAAAACGAATCAAAAGGCCAATCATGCAAATTCCTCTAATAAGAAAAGGTCAAGGAGACTGGGCAAGGCAAGAGAGAATAAACAAGAAGCAGATTTATTCGCTGAATTTCTGGAGGAAGTTTTTACATCAAATGATATGCAGAATAACAACCTTGAAGAAATTTATAATATTACAACATAAGAAATTACTCCTATCACTCCAAAAGAAGCAGCAGAAAAAATAAAATTAAATCTGAATCCTAAGAAGGTACCGGGCTTTGATTTAATCACTGGTCACATTTTGAAGCAATTATCATGAAAAGGAATTGTTAAGCTAACATACCTCTTTAATGCAGTTCTTAGACTAAAGCATGTACCTGTCAGCTGGAAGGTAGCAGAAGTTATCATGATTCCTAAGCCAGGGAAAACACCTTATGAAGTGAAATCTTATAGACCGATTTCGCTTTTGCCAGTGATTTCAAAAGTATTTGAAAAACTCCTTCTTATAAAACTAATTATACAGAATGCCAAACTAATTCCTGACCATCAATTCAGTTTTAGACAGAAGCATTCGACAATAGACCTGGTGCATCGAATTACAGATGTAATTGAGAAAACCTTAGAAGAAAAACAAATTTGTTCTGCACTATTCCTTTATGTTGCACAAGCCTTTGACAAGGTGTGGCGTGAAGAATTAATTTACAAGTTAAATAAAATGTTACCTAGACAATATATAGAAATCCTTACCTCGTACATATCTAATATATTGTTTAGAGTTAAACAAGAAGAAGCATATTCAGACCTAAAAGTTGTGCAGGCGGGTGTTCCTCATGGAAATGTTCTTGTGCCTGTCTTGTATGTATTATTTACTAGTGACATACCAAACTTAGAATAAGCAAAATTGGCTACTTTTGCTGATGTTACAGCTGTGCTTACAACAGGGCAAGATGAGGTTATTTCAACCCGATTATTGCAGAAAGCTAGCAATACCATATATGAATGGACCAAAAAATGAAAAATTAAACTTAACGAAGCCAAGTCGGCACACATTAATTTCACCAATAAAAGAGTGAATAATCTTCCAGCAATGGTCATAAATGGAAAGGTAGCTCCTTATGAAAACAAAGCCAAGTACCTGGGTATGACATTGGATACGAAAATGAGATGGAAAGAGCACGTAAAAAAAAAAATAAGGAACTTAACACAAAATTCCGGCAATATAAACGGCTCATAGGAAAACATTCCAACTTGTCTTTATACAGTAAACTTTGATCTATAATCAGGTAATTAAACCCACCTGGCTGTATTGAATTTAACTCTGGGGATGCGCGAAAGATAGTAACATCTCATCAGGATAATACAAACATTCCAAAACAAAGTTTTGCGGACTATGTTAGAAACGCCGATATCCACAGCGATCTAGGTATTCCAACAATTAAAGAAGAGATTAAAAGGTTTGCAAAGAAGAATGAAGAAAGGCTTCACCTCCATGAAAATGCAGAAGTTCTTCAGCTGCTAGACAATCATCACGTGTTCCGAAGACTGAAGAGAACAAAGCCATTTGAACTTGTGTAGTGTTTTGTGTTATAAAAGCAGAGCATTGTGCGCGGGTGAGAGCGTTTAGTTAAGAATACCAGAACTAACTAAAGAATGTCATTGGACTTAATTTGGCTGATATGTATTACTATTAAGAGGTATTAGAGATAAGTGGATGGTTGGTCTTACAGGCCACTTTTAACATGTTAAATTCAATAAAAAATATAATAAATAAATAAAAATTTTTGCTATTAATAAAAACACAAATATATTTTACAATTAAAAATAATCATCCTTTTTATTATTGTTATTTTAATTACTATTGTAATCTGCAGAAGTCACTCTTCCTTTTATTACACCTCCCCTCCCACAAATTGACCACAAGCCCTAGTTCCCCCCCCACCAAAATAATTCCTGGATCCGCGCCTGTAAATCAGTTACACCGTCACGCTCAGGATTTTGAGCATAAACGAAAGTAGTAGTATGAAATGACTCTTAGGCATTAATATTAAATATTAAATTGTTTGCATACAAATATTAATACTATTGTAACCTTTCAATTTATTATTATTATTATTATTATTATTATTATTGATCAAGTGAAACAAAAACAAACAAATCAATGCAAATATTTATTTAAATGTTCCGTCTGGTTCACTTGACACTGGCTGTTATACAGTAGACCCTCAAAAAAAGTTTTACATGAAAGGCAACAAATAGCCATACCTGATAATGTGTCGATAAGTTACATTGTGCGTCTCATGGACACAATATGCCCCCCTTTTTCAAAAATTTTGAATCACAACCAGTATCCATCGAATCCCATATTGGCTGATGATTTCATAAGTTTCCGTTCAAAAATACAATAACGTAACTTGTACTGAAACCCTATGTAGGCCTATTCCAGTGAAAAGTAAAGGATATTCTCCTCAGTTGAATTTAGAATGTGTATGCGTGTGCTGTACAACAAGAGGTAGAGTCTTACTAATCTTCGTACCGAAAGGCATGATGTTGTATTTGAGTAAACAATGTATAGAATGTATTGTGAAAATAAATGTGTAGGAGTGTGTGATAAAAAAATTATTTCTCCTAGCTTACATGTACCCATTTAAAACTGCCATTAAACACAGAAAAAGGTTTTTACAATGATTTTTTTATTATTTTTTTAGAAAAGTTGATTCCACAATCTTATTAAAGAGTCGAAAATAAATACGAGTAACAAAGAAATAGTACTGCAGCATAAGACAGTAATATAATATATAGGCTTACATATTTACCATTAGTGAGCTCAGAGGCAAGAGAAAAAGTTGGGAGTTACAAGTATATTATAGCTAATGTTAATTTTGCAAAGACGGCGGTAATAGTCTCAATGGAAAAACAATCGTTATAATGCACTTTCTTTCGTTTATTCGTGAAATTGTAAATTAGCTGTAATATACGTGGAATATTAAAAACCAGCAAATATATTTTTAAAAGAAAGTGGTATTGCAGTGTCATAAAAGCTCAACAAAAGAATTCCCGAGAATATTGAAGAGGAAAATTTATTTTAGAATAAAACCCAACCGTCTCGTTCGCTTGCTATTAGCAGCTAATTTAAATGAAATAGTCTTCAAAGCTGTCATAGAATTACGATTTTGTTTGAGAGGGCGGTCTTGTGTTGAAGAATGTTGGCTGCCAGCCAATTCTTAAGGTAAGAAAATAAAACGCTTCAATAACCAAAGTAAAATATTACATTCCTTTACTTAAGGAAAACTTTTAATTAAAAAAGTTGCTCAGAAATTCCCGACCGACCAACTCAAACTGAAATAAAACTGAAGGAACGACAACCGTAACTGAAGGTTTAAAAATCTAATTTAAAGTTATGTTTTCATATTACACTTGTTTTAAACTCTTTGAGGCTGGCAAACAAACTCACTGCAATTCACGTAAATTATTGAAATCGAATAAAATCGAAGAACTATATCTTCTGAAGGCATGAATCCCGGGCTGCATCCGAACACTGTCCTCTTCGTATGTGCAGTTAGATGTGTATTTCCATTACTTGTAAAATATACTTCAGTCTATGGTTCTACAGTTACATAGTTAGTACTACCCGGCGGGGCAGGTCAAGAATGTATTTGATTAAAATGAGTGCCCAGGCGGAAACAGAATATGAAATGTAGATATTTTGATAGAATTTGGAGGCCTGCCTTATCAGTAACAGAAGAGAGCAACTGCCTTGAACTACATCTCGATCAGAAACATATTGAAATCAATCGAAGCCAGCTAGACATCATGTTCACACAAATATCCCGGCTTCTTGGGCGTAAATGTAAACAATCGTTACGTAATCGTGTGTACCCAACGGTTCTACGCACGGACGTCACGGGCAAGTACCCGTCACCCCCTCTCACCAATCTTTTTCCAAAATTTAAATCCTAAATAATTTCGTGTTGAAAAACCTTTTAATTTTTTTTTCTAAAAATTATTAGCTGAATAAAAATTAACTTTAATTAGTGCTATTAATGGTTCAATTAGAGGCCCAATGATTTATTTTCTTTGTATTGTTATACGTATATAGAGAAGATAGGTTCCTGGAAGTAATGTTGACGGTTAGAGAGTGGGTTATGACAATTTGTTAAGACGTTGACACTGCCATAGAAGTGTAAACTCGGGAAAAAGAATTATGCCACATCGAAAAACCCTCCTTCCACTGTACTCGCACACTTCCGAATGCAGTGTGCATGGACTCGGCCGACAGTCCATCTTGTATCACTTCGCCGTGTTACTTTCTTTTTATCCGATGAGCTTATCGCCTGTACACGACAACAAATAAAGTTCTAGTTATTTGACGAATAATTGCCACAGGTTTTAAGAATATCTCTTCCGTTTCTCATTTAGTTTGTAATAGTTATTCAGTATAATTTGAATTGTTTAGTAAGTTCAGTTTAATTGTATCTGGTATTTGAATAAAGAACAGAAGTAGTGGGGAACAGGACTCAAAAAACAGGGTCTGGTTATAAACTCAAAAAAAGTTTCTGTCGTCGGTGAGTGCGTCCGTCCAGATTCAAAAACATGCTTCGATTGCTATGAATCAGCGATCTGCGTTGCGTTGCGTCCAGATAATGGGGGTGTCTTTGCACCCATGGCTGAATTGCAGCTTCCGGGACGTGCCCGATGGCTGCCATGAAACAGTGCTGGACTTTCATGAGATAGGGGCCTACAAACTTGGAAAGGCACGCCACCGCGGATATATTTAAATATATAAATATATTTTAATATTTAAATATATAAATATATTTTAATATTTAAATATAAATTAAATATTTTTAAAATAATTAATTTAATGTAATTGGGTACCATTATGCTTGTTTGCACTGCCTCTGGGGGCGAAGCGAATGGCAGGTGACCCCCCGCATCGGACACAGTAGGCAGACGCCTTGAGGCGTCGGTCGTTCCCCGCGAGGCAGGGAACCTCCGTGCCGGTGGCAAACGGCCAATGGACCAAGCAGTGTGCTCAGACGTGCTTGGGGAAGGATGTCCCTGAGAAGCGAAGGTAACAGAAAGGATAGGAAGATGCTTGGGGCTATTCAGATAGCGCAACGAGGTTGACTTTTGGGGGATCATCTAGAATCCCCCGAGGACGTTTGACTTTGATGGGGAGAGGTGGTTCAGACGTACTAATGGTTCTGAGGTAAGAGAAGGACGAGGAAGCTGAAGAAGCAAAGAGAGTTTTGGCAAGCGACCAGGCAAAGTCGGCAAGAAAATGTGAACGCAAAGGCCTCCACGAATGATATCTTTCCGTACAACCCATGGAGACCCAACAAGAAACGGAGGGTTCGGGACTGGAATTGCTCCAGCTTACACTTGTTAGTGGTCGACACAAGCGACCACCATGCACGACCAGCATAGGTCAACTGACCGGAGAAACAAGGGATAGAATATAAGGTACAAAATCAAGGTTACTTTTGTGCGAAAAGGCAGGCGGTTGCGACACGAGAGCATGGGAGATAGTTTGCCTCTGACGCCGCAAGCCTTATTGAGGTGTCAGTCACAGGGGTTTTGAAGCTAAGACCCCAAGACCCCGGTCGATCCGGACGTCTAAATACTTCACCGACTCTTTCCAGGCGATAGGCCTTCCTTACCTGTCGAAGGCCTTGCTCACATCCAACAAGAGAGCGCCCGTAGACTCTTTATTGTTGGCGGCGTCGGACAATACGGTGACAACTAGGACTAGTTGTAAAGTTATCGAGTGCTCTCTGCGGAACCCGAACTGTTTGCTGCAAATAAAATTATCCAACAGCGGCGAGATGCGGGCCAGCAGGAGACGCTCAAACATATAAGATGACTGGCAATAGCGATATGGGACGATACCTGTCTGCAAGCATTCGCGGCTTGCAGGGCTTGGGAATCATGCAGATATTGGCAGTTTTCCACAGGCGGGGAAAGTAGTGCAGCCGGAGACAAGAGTTAAACAGATGAAGGACCAGTTCAACGCCTGAGGCCGGGAGATACTGCAAAGCTGCGGACCCGATCCGGTCAGGACTGTTCTGAACGGTTCAAGCGAAAGATAGACGAAACTAGTTCGTCCCTGTCGAAGAGAGCGGGAGGGTCTAGTGGAGGGCGAAAAAAATAACCAGATAGGAAGTCTCGAACAACTGCCAAATGGGCAGGGTCCGAGACGCCTCGATGAACGGTGAATTGCGTCTCCATACAATCGGCAAAGACCGCAGCTTTACCTTCTGATGAAGAAACAATGCCGTTTGGGGTATTTAGAGGGTTGCGAGTATACTTTTTACGGGTCAGTCGACTCGTCGCTCTCCAAACGGAGGAGTGGTCGACTTCAAGGGACTCAAGATAAGAGTCAAAGAGACTAGGCCTGAAACGCCGTTTGGCGGGGGGATCACGGGTTCTTTGCCATCTGCGGCGGAGCTTGCGCCAAAGCCAGAAGGCGTGGAGAGCTTCCGGAGGTAAGGCCGATTTATGATGATTCACCTCGACGCTGTATGTATCTCGATCCATGACACCTTTGACCAACTCCTTAAGATGTGTGGCACGGAGATCCAGATCGTCACGAGTAACGGTCGGGTCCGCTGTGACTGATGGTAACCTTCAAGGCAGCTCGTTATGATAGGAGCGCCAATTGACCATCCAGCGGAAGGTCGGGTGAAGCCGATAGTTCTCGAATAGTTACGAGCAGGGGATTGTGATCAGACGAGAGGTCTAACACAGACGAGACCTGGATGTAATGAGCCACGCTCCTGACTACAACTACGTCAAGAACGTCAGGTCGCCTACCGGTGTTGGGGAAGTGGGTTGGATCTTCTGGGCCGATGACATGCATATGCGGTCGTCTACGACGAACCGGCGGGGAGAGTTGTCGTAGGCGTTAGCAGTCCTACTGTTACAGAAGGGAAGTTTGGTGTTAAAGTCGCCGACTGCAATGGTTGAAATTGGGTGGTCGAGGAGGGTGTCCCGCTCCTCGGGCGGAGGCGCTGGGCGCAAGCCCGGCCGGAGATACTCGGAAACAATGCGCAACTCCGGGCCGCCTGCGTCCACCGCCACCGTACAACCTTCGATGAGAGTAGTGTTGAGGGGGGTAGTGGTCTATGGGATATCCGCCTGTGGACCAGAATCGCCGTTCCCACAGATGGGAGATGACGCGGCTGTATGGGACGATCCTGACAATAACAAGTGTATGCAGGTAGAGAGAGACGATGGTAGGAGGCTAGACGGATTTCGGAGAGAAGTTCGACATCAGCGTCGTACTCCACGACGAAAGCCGCCAGCTCAGATCGGCGAGAGGAAACGCCATCCACAGGGATCTAGCCATTGAGAGTAAGTAGAGGGAAGAGAGCAGAGAGAGACTGGAAGAAAGTTAATAGTACGAACAGAAGAACATTCCTGAGGAGCTTGGGCCGGTGCTGTAGATGGCGCAGGTCTGGCGGACTGAGTACGCCTATTTGTTTCCTCACTTGGTGGCGGTTGGAAAATAACCGGAGGGGGAGTTTCCCGCTGATGATTCGCAGGCCGTGCGCTCGGTAGTGCTTTTGATAGCGGAAGAAGTGGTTAATGGCTTTGCATCAACTGCTGCGTAGGACTGGCTAGGCGCTCCGGCAGGCGTCGCCGAAGCGCGGGGGTGATAGGAGTCGCCGCCGGGAGATGAACCAGTTAGGGGGCTAAAGCCACTCGCCGGTTAGGGACCGGGCCAGTTACACGGTTCTGGTCGCCAGGATTAGCAGACCGCTGCTTCCTTTCTGCCTCGATATAGGCTATTACAGCAGTAAGGAGCGAAGCCCAAGCGCGGCTTATCACAGCCGCGATGAGCCTCTCCACACCGCACGCAACTCGGGGACGCGTGACAGAACAGGGAAAAATGACCAAAGCCCTGAGCAGGATCAGGCGTCGGGTTAAAAGAACGAACAGTCATCCGAAGGTGAAGGAAGGTTTGAAGGCCATAGACCTCCTCAAAACGGATAGTTTTTAACAACTTCACGATGAGTTGACAGGATGCTTGCTGTCCCCTTGCCAGCATGAAAACCCGACAGCAGTCGGCGAATAGCCGTGAGAGGTCAGCTCCTGCATGATGGTGTCAGAAGAGGTATGATGGGGATACAACTTTAATTTCTCGCTTCACAGTGAGAGCGAAAGTATAAAAGATGTTTCGCGGTGAGGAAACTCTGGACAGCGCAGAAGTCGTTCATGGATTTTACCACCAGTTTCAGCAAATTGCCGGAACATTTCACTCCCACTTTTGTCGAAGGTAAGGCTGAACGGATGGCAACAAGAATTTGGGAATAATCCGATTGTCGGGGATGAAAATTGGAGGAAATGTTTAGAACAGAAGGAGACATTATAGGATTATGAGAAGTACACTGATTGGTAATTGGTCAGCACTAATGATGGCCGTCGATGGCACGGCCGAAACGTTTGCTAATTTGCGTACCAATGGACCACGGCCAAACAGCCCGGAATCTGAAGATCTCAACAACAATTTTATTTTCTTGATCAAACAAGTACAATAGCTTAATTTTCAGATCCTTGGTCATCACGTGAAGAATTTCCACTTCCTGGCGATGAATCTCGAATTTCAAAATTTCCTGAAAGCTTACCACAGCCAATGATACCAGTTACACCCGAAACTGAATCAGCACGTCTTCCACACCAGTGTGAGATTTTATGACCAGACCATGAGATTCGTCATCCATACCAGACGAACTGAGGTGTTTCAGTACATCAGCATCTCACAGGACGGTATTAAGTTTTCAACAAAACTGGTACAAAAGATTTCCGTGGCTGCATGTATCTGGGCATAAATGATGGAGTAAGCTGTTTTGACTGTATAAAATATATTCAGTTATGCCCAGATAAAACATTTGCAGCTAAAGCAAACGTGGACTGAAAACTGGATTCAAAAACTGGAAATGACAACAGGAGATGAACAAGATAGTATCTGTGTACGTTGGTGTGATGATAATCTGTAACCTGAAGAAGATTTTTTTGGATCGCTATAAAACTAGCGTAACTTGTGGTTCACACATAACATCACTCATTTGTGATGTTCTCCTTAGACTATAACTGCGATGGGAAAATCAAAGTAGACAGATCTATGACGGGCTGGGAATATGAGTGACATCAATAAACGCATACAGAATCTAGAAGCGTACGTCATAATCCAGAACCAGCCTTTACCTGATTATCTGTAATGTGGTGCCCATAGCTATAATTTAGTCATGAAAGGAAGTTCTGAATTTTCTATAACAGTTAAATGGGGTGGAATGTGCCCACCGATTAGAAATTTAGTTTTCAACACTATAGCAAAATCTGTATAATTTAGAGCCACTAGAGCTATGAGAATCTAGTCAAGGGTCCTATTGGTAACGCTGGCAAAATCAAACCACTATATCCCACAATATGGCTTTGACAGTAATCACAATTAAAGAAAATTTTGAATACATATGAATTGGTTATTCATTGACTCAACTAACAGAACAAGGATATGGTGGAGCTATTGGTCTACTTAGTAGCTATTTGAGAATGGAGCTACATATCTTGGTTTGATCATAGGACGAGACGTAATTGAACTTCTATAAATGTTAAACAACTGCTTCCAGGGGAGTAACAGAACTGTGGCAGGACTTTATAAATCAGTTGAACACATCACTGATGGATTGAATGCACTGAGAACGAATGAAAAGTTTTCATCTGCATTTGAAGAATGCAATGATAAGATTTCTGAGCTTGGTTTGGAAGAGTTGAAACTTCCTAGACAAAATAAAGTACCAAAAAGAATTTGTTGGAACAATTGGCTTTTATATATATATATATTATAATATCGCCAAATCCAGATCATATTTGATATCTATAAGTATGTAAGAAATACTAAGAAATAAGATATTTTAATAAATAAATAATAAAAAGAATAAAAATATTAAATGTAATTAAGAGTGAAGGAGGAAGAATAGTAAACCAAAGGTGATTATTAAATAAAAAATACAAACTAGACTGACAGACAAATGACATTGACCCAACCCCAGAGATTGGCCAGATAATAACCAAAATAAAGTGAAACAAGATGGAAGTGAAGGAGAAGAAAAATGATATTAAAAATGGAACAAACCAACTATAAAGAAAATAAAGTGAACCAAGGTGATAAAACACAGACAAATAGTGTAGAATAGGGAAGGGGGAGATGATACCATCAAATATCATAAAGGAAACGAAACCAATGAATAACAAATATAAAAAAGAAATATTAGTATTGTCTAAGTGACAAATGTAATTCATAATAAATAAAAAACCGTTAAATAAAAATACACTAACCCACGAATTAGTAGTATATGTAAGTATGAAATCTAGAAAAAGACATGAAATTATTAGATATAAATAAAATTTGTAAAGATAGTGAGATAGTGAGAAATATAATGAAAGTAACTAAGTGACAAAGAAAAATAATAATAGGGATTACCCACCAATAAACGCTTAAAATAAAAAGTTTAACAAGTGATAATAGTGAAGGTGCAAATACCCCAAAATAATGAGTGTATCAGTGATAAACACCAATTAATTAAAGGTGAAAGTGATGTGTGAAAAAGGATATTGTAAATGATAGTATGATTAAAAATATAGTAATAGATAAGAAAACACTTAATAAATCAATGATGAACCAATAAATGATTTAAGAGTGAGCTTATAAAAATTATATAGTTAAGGGTAATTAGAAATAGTATTTAAAGTAGAGATAGATAAAGGATACGATGTTATTCAGGGGAGAAAGCCCATGTAAGATAAACAGTTTGTGTTAACATGGAATGGAGAAAGGGATTAGTAAAGAATTAAGAAATTAAGAATGTAATTAATAAACACCCTATGTTATAAGGAAAAATAAATTAAGTAAGTTTGAAGGAAGTGATGATATTTCTCACTCAAAATAATAGTAAAAAAATGAAATGTATGTTAAACCAACAGTAACTAATAACTTGTAAAGAATTGTTCATTTTAATTTTATGGATAGGATATGGCTGAAGGAAGCTTACAGTCCATAGGCCTAATTGTTATATTTTAGGTATTAGGATATAGAAAGTAATCTTGACACATAATCAGAACACAAACAAATTCAAGACACAACAACCACTAAACGAATCAATTATAACAACAGAACAAAACACGTTGTAATAAAATGAAATATAATTAGAATAGATTAAGTAAAAATAATCAATGGCTACTTAGGCCTAGGAAATGTATAACTGTCAATAACAAATGATTGCAAATTGTATAAAAACAACCAGGAAATTAATAAATTCAAGGCGAGTAAATAGCCGAGAATAATTTGTAAATCAGTTTAAAGGAAAAATATTAGAGTAAGAACTTAATTTAAAGGAGAAATGTAAATACCAAATATTAACATAAATGTACAAACATTGATATTTCATAAAACCATACATTATGTGGTACCAAATTAATCTTTGAAAGGAAATAATAACAGTGGTGATAATATTTAATATGTAGGGAAGAGGACAGAAGAATATAACCAATAAGAAGATATACAGCTATTTTGAATAAAAACAGTCTACTTCAGAATTAACCAATCAGGATTAATTGGTTACTATGACAACAGTCGTTTGGTTACTAATTTACCGTTAGATTTCTTTACTAGTAATATGACGCTCTTGTTGAATAGACGCCAGTTTTTGAACGATCAAAATTGTTAATTAAAACATCAAAATATCAAACGAAATTACTAGCAAGTGAACACCGAGGAAGCAGACGATGGCTGAAACTATTTAACTGATGTCGAAGCCGAATTAAAGAAAAAAGAAAATAATATATTGCCGATTAACTTGAAAAAGTTGCCCGAAGCCCCGAACAATTGAAAATTAAATATGATTGCAGCCTAATTCATTATTACCAGATCAAATGAGTTCATCCAGTCTACTGAAGTGTTAAGTATCTATTATATTACCCAAATTTCCGAATAAACCCACGTTAATTATTTCTCACTGAAAGCTGAACTCTCACTAAACTGCACATAATTACTTTCAAAGATTAAATTAAAAAACTAATACACTGAAAATTTATCAACTGGCAAAGTTAACCTGTCATTAGTTAGCGATATCTTGTAACACTTTTACTACACTCCAATAAACAAATTATAACTACACAGTATATTATTTAGGTTTAACTGATGTAAGGGTGTGTATTTTTATTGTTGTAATAATTAATAATCCTTTTAACGCAATCTCAAGAACCCGAGACGATCGAACAATAATAATTTTGTGTATAATTTCAACAGACGCCATTACTGAAAGTCTGTTATTAAGTTCAGAGATCGATTTGTTAAACCCTAGAGAGGTGTCTCATATAATCTACCGGTGTAAATGTATTACAAAAGAAAACAGAATTTGTATTAACTGAATAATTAATCGTTAACCAAAAATAAATAAGTACTGAGTGTAACCACTGTGTTATAATTTCATTAGGAGGTGGATAATAATTTGTGTACATTTAAGCAGATAAGTAGTATTGACGGCAAGCGATCGCACAGCCAACGCAACGAAATGCTGGCCGATCCAGACGGCCAAGGCGAGGCGGGAACAAATTGAATTCTTCAAACCGCCTGAGCTGCGCTTGTCATACAAACTTAAAATTTTTTAATTGTTTTAATAAAACAATTTGGCGCCACCCGGGATTTTCACACCCCTAGTGAACAACAGGTAAGAACATCGAGGCCTGGTTATTCGTACGTTCGCAACGGACGAAATCTGCGTAAGTTACGTTCTGAAGCGACGACGGATAGAGAAGACACATTACACCCATTATACTTATACACGTTTAAGATTAGACGGACGTTCGACCCGTTGCAATATATATAAATATATATATTGTCAGTCATGTGAATGTCACGATGGAGGATAGCCTTTGTCTTGACGAGCAAAGAGGTCAGAGATCTTTTCAGAATTGTAGAAAGTTTGGTTCTTCTTCTGCTTGTGCCCAGTATCTAGTTGTGAGGCACAAAGAAGCTTCAGTGCTCTTCGAAAACTAAAGACTTATCTTAAGTCAACAAAGAACCAGACAAGGCTCAACCATGTAGCTCTATGTGTCCATAAAAGGTATTGGATCACACAGACAATAAAAGACAGATAAAGTATTTATTTCTATTTTTGATGCTAGAAGATGTGTTGGAATTTTTTACGATTAATCGAAGCTAAGAATATAGTGTCGAACTCCTTAATGCTTTTATTGTACGTATTTAACAGAAAAGTTACTAACACGTAATGTTTAATACTCATTGTAAATAAATATTAAATAAATATATAAACATAAATAATAAATATAACACTTAACTAAAACTTACTAATTTTAATGGACGCGTTTCGGCTTAGTATCCGCCTTCTTCAGCTTTGGTAACAGACTCCCAACTGTTAACTTTTTAGTTAAGTGTTAGTGCTGTGAAAGAAGAGATGAATAATCAAGACAACAATAAATATAAATAAATAAACATTGAATTTCTCTGTTTGAGTCATCTTAATTTCTACAATTAATCTTAACGAATTGAACTAATGCGTTCTTTATGTGACAATGTAAAAAAAATTTATATGACTATAACATTATATCAAATATATAAGTAATATTGTAAAATTAAAACTTATAAAAACAGAGAAGAATGGTCCTAGTCTCCAAAAATTTGACCATTCACCAAATATTCAATACCACACCGTAGCAAACACCACATTGTCTGCCCGTCCCCCATTAATTGGGCACTGGCACATAGTTCTACGAACTGCAGCTATGGGAATGCGCTAAACTTTCAAGATTGAAAACCACGCAAAGATTTAAATCCGATTACGGCAGTAATAAGACACCTCACACCGACCTGAAAATTCCAACTCACAAAGGACAAAATCCAGAAGATTGGAACAGAACACACCCATGAAACAATATATCACGCAAATAAATTAATAAAACGTGTACCCACGCATTAAAGGTTCCGACTCCTCAGAACGTGGTCTCATGGTTTCTGCAGCCCTGTAAATATTGTTCTATAACTTTATTGTCATATATACAATAACTAGGAGTGTCACTGTCACAAATGGGCGGAGCATTTGATATTCGTAATAATTTATTTATTAATATTTTTACAATCAACAAAATATATACACTTTTATGATACACTTTTTATTGAATACACTACATTATAGTACAATATACATTAATTCTCATTAGACATATTCCACAACCTTTGCAACTCATCTCTACGATCACCGATTGATGGACTTCTATTAATTTTTAGCAGTCTATCAAAATTAAACGATGGTTTTAATACTAATCCTTCTAATGTTTCCACTCTTAAAAGAGCAACATACGTTAATCAAACCTGAAATTCATTGTCTCCTAAATTAACAATGGCCTTATCTAATGTTATCAAAATATAATTATTACACTACGACTAGGAACATAAAACTTTTTATGGGTAAAAACGTAATCGTTTTACCTTATGACCTGAACTGGCTTTCACTTTCAAAAAACTTCTTCAGAGGTTGCCGCTGGTAGCACTGTCCGTATTGTTGTTGGCGACGGAATCGATTTTCGAAAGATCGATGTTGTGTGTGTGTGGTGAGATATGTTTGAATAATGCGTGTGATTTGAATTGTGTCTGTTCGTTTAGGATGTCGTTTTTATTTGTTTTCGTGTAATTGTATTTTTCCAATTGTTCTAGAATGTCTAGTTTTCGGTCTTTTGTGTGTACGTGTAGAATGTTCATGTTATTGTCGATGTTTCTGTATGTGTGGTTTGCTTCAATGAGGTGGTTTGCAAAGGTGGATTCTGTAGTGGAGTGGAGTGCCTTTGTGTGTTCAATGTATCTTTGTTTGAAGCTACGTCCTGTCTGGCCTATGTAGAATTTTTTGCAATCTGAGCAATTTAGTTTGTAAACACCAGGTAGATCGAATTTGTTTTGTGCTTTGTGTGTGTGTTTTGATAGTGTGTGTACTGTTTTGTTAGTAGTTTTGTAAGCGATTGTGTATCCTCCTTTTTTGAATTTGTGGCTATTTTTTAGTTTGTTTGTTGATGTATGTTAGTGTTATGAATTTGTTGTTTTCTGTCTTTGTCTGTTGTTTGTTTTGTGTTTTGTGTAGGAGTTTATTGACTATTGTTCTGCCATATCCGTTGGATTCTGCTAGATATTTTATTGTGCTTAGTTCGTCTTTGTAGTCTTTTTAATCTAGGGGGATGTTGTTAATTCTATGTATCATGGTTATGAAGGCAGCTAGTTTGTGTTGTATTGGGTGATTGGAGGAGTTGTGTATTAATGTGTCAGTTGTAGTTGGTTTTCTATATATACTGAATTTGTGCCTGTGTTCAAGTTTTGTGATGGAGAGGTCTAAGAAGTTTATGGTATTGTTGTGTTCGTATTCGGCAGTAAAGGTTATGTTTTTATGTATTTTGTTTATGTGCGCTGTTCACATTGTCTTTCGTTTCCCCTGTATAGTATTAGAATGTCATCAACGTATCTGCGCCAATATAGTATTTTATGTGAGAGTCTGTCATTGTTTGTGAGGATTTTTGTTTTTTCTAAGTGTTGGAGGAAGACTTCTGCTAGAATGCTGGATATGGGTAAGCCCATGGGTAGACCATCACTCTGTGTGTACAATTTATTGTTACATGTAAAGTAGTTTTGTTTTGTGATAATTTTCAGAGTTTCTGTTATTTCGTTGATAAGTTCGTCTGGTGTGTTGTTCTGTTTGAGTTTGTTTTGTAGGATGGTGATTGTTTCAGAGATGGGGATGTTTGTGTACAGGTTTTTAATGCCAAAGAAGGCTAATGTGGCATTTTGGGGGATGTCTTTTATTTATGTTACTAGGTCTGTGTTGTTTTTTACTGCAATGTTGTTGTCTAGTTTTGTGTGTTGTCTGATACTTTTGTCTAGATGTTTTGCGAGTTTGTATGCAGGGGCATTACGGTAATCGATAATGGGGCGGATCGGAATTTCTTCTTTATGGATTTTGGGAAGGGCTTGGAGGGTAGGGGCTGATGGATGGATTTGTCTCATGTAGGGCTTTTGTTTGTGTGTAATTATGTGTTTGGCTTTGTTGAGTAGTTGTTTTACTGTGTTTTGGTATCTGTCGGTGGGGTCGTGTTTTAGTTCTGTGCTGTTGTTCTGTTCCACGAAGTTTTGTACTTTGTTGTGTAGGTCGACTGTGGAGATGATTACAGTCGTGTTGCCTTTGTCTGCTTTTACAAATGTGATGTTGTGTTTGTGTGCCTTTTCCCTCAGTTTGATGGATGTGTGTATTTCTGAGTTGTGGTTCATACAATTCTAGAGATCGTAAATTATCTTCAAATTCATTCTGAAGATTCCTATATCCTGTGTTGTTTTAATCATATAACACATGATTCATATTATGTTCTGCAGGGCCTTCAGCAGTTGCTGCAGCAACATTTTGTCGTTCTCTCATCCGTCTTTGACTTGTAGTTAAACGACCAATATGTGGACCTCTTCTCCGTCGAGGCATACTATAAATAATACGTATATATAAACTGATGAAGAAGAATGTATAGAATATGAGTATAACAGAAAAAAAGTACTTAAACAAAAAGTACAAATTTGAATAAAAAGTATAAGAATAATTTTTCAGTGAAGGGTTAATGAGGATCGGTCAAACTAACACAAATTTTAACTTATTTATGTCGACGTTTCGAAAATGTTTATTGTCATCATCAGGACCTGTGTATAAATTCAAAAGGAATGTCAAACACCACAGAACAATTATTTGGGTGAACGTGTTTGTGTATGTGAGTCTGTGTGCGTGTGTGTGTGCACACGCGTGTGCGTGCGTATGTATGTATCATTGTATATGTGAAGGAGTAGAGATTATTTGTTTACATCTTCAAATTTTTTTTTTAAACGAGAAAATTATAATATCACAGAACTTAATTTATACATTATTACAATTTAATATTTCAATGTACACGTGTTACTTTCATTTCCTTCAAAAGTCAAATAATGTACAAGCGTCATCTGGTTCTGTTTTATAAGTAGGGTGGTTGGTCTGGAAAAATTTACAGTTGTGTGTTTGGCGTCAGCAACAATTGTAAGTGCCTCACTGATCTTATTTTTTAGTGTCAGGTAAGTAAACATATAGCAATTCTTATAGACACATATTCTGATTAGTTTTAAACTCAGTACAGTGGTCCACCGGCATTTGTGATACAGCAAAATCTTATCTTATCGGGCGACAGCCAGCGATATCTCTACCTCTTTTCTTCTCACACGTTTAAGCTAAGATTTTTAAAAATTCGTAATATTTCTTCAACAAAATAATTTAGAGAAATAAAAATTACATTTGTGCACTCTATAATACAGTCCGGATATGTATGCAATATTTTATAACATTCGGTTGAGTAGTTTCGGAGGAGTTCGCGGCCTACCTAAGTTGTGCATCGAGTCATGGATAGCGCGCTATGCCTGATTTCGCTACGCTCATCAGGCTCCGCCCAATAATTTATTATTGTCCTAACATATAACATCAGACACAAGTATTATTTTTTATATTTAAATAACTAAAATTAAGAATAAAATATATATTTTTTTTCATAAATTTAAAAATTTTAAAAAAAGGATTCATTTGGGAACACTAGTATGTTTTTGTTTCAAACTAGGAACACAAGAATTTTGTTTACTTTTCAGCTTAATTATGATGTAAGTTTAATGCTACTTTTAAAGTTGTATATTTTTAATAGATTTTTCTTTATTTGTGTTAATCTGTAAACTGGCACCTCAGGTAAGATTCCAGCTTATCTTACTTTACTTCATATATTTTTATATAATATAGTTGTTTACCTTTTATGATAAGTCCATTTTAAAATTACTACGTAAAAAATTAATATTTACAATTTATTATAAATCCAATAAAATTTTATAACATGTAAAAAAAATTCATGAGAAAAGATTTTTTTTGTTACCGCGTGCAATTTTATATACCTCCAGTACTGTGGTTTGTCCACTACGGGTTTAAGGTATAATACTAATCCAGCACATCCACGTACCTGTTTCAGTACACACTGGTTTTCATTCACAAATTCAACGAGCAAAGTGGCGTAAACGCTGTTTATACTGTGTGATTTCTAACCTCTTATTCTGAATGAACTATCCGCTTGTATTATGTAAGCCCTGAAATAGGTGAAGTGAAAATGTAACTTACTTATTTTGTCCTGTGTATTCTATAAAACGCAAACTAGGCAACTTCTGTAACAAGTAAGGACAATTAAAATAATTAGTAATCAGACGTTTTCGTTCAATGTATCTTATGTAAGTGAATGTAAGGTAACCTTATGTAAGTGCAAGAGTTGAGTGCTCATTCAGTTACGCCTGCGTACGTGTAATACTGAGGTAAATGTTAACCAGAACCTTACGTCAGTCACAGTGCTTGTTCGTTGTTTTTATAACGGGAGTAGTCGACTGGAATCAGCGGTATCACGCGGTGACTAGTTATACGCAGCGATCCATTGTGATAGTGTCCCACATGGACGTGGAGAAGAAAATCGATGACTCGAAACAAGACGATGAGCGAAATGAAGAGTTACAAACGATTGCCAGACTCAGACAATTCCTGGCCGCTGTCGTGGGTGAGTTGTTTTTTGATGCGGAAAACCATAAGTTTGTAAGCAAACACTAAATCAAAAACAGGTTGACAGATAATTTTTCAAAATTCAAATTTTACCGTAAAATTAAATTTATATATATATATATATATATATATATATATATATATATATATATATATATATATATGTCGGGGGATTTTGAGAATTCCGTTAGCTAATAAATCTTGAGTAACAACATTTATACAAATATTGTGACAGTTGACCAACTATATTTTATGATATCTACAAACGGTTTTGAAGCTGTATTTATTTGTGGCCGAAAAACGTCCCAGCGTTGAGCAAAAACTTTCTAACATTTAATCCAGGAAGAACGACGCGAGACACGACCGGAGTTTAACCGTTGTTTTATTTCCACCAAAAATTAGGAAATTATGAAATAATATAATAATACACCACGTCCACTGTCAAATATAAAATTATTCGTTAATAAGTTTAAACTAAGTTTACGACTAAAATTATGTATAGTAATTATTACACATTTTCTTCTTTTGGCTTATAATATTACATTGGTTTGCTTTTCGGCTGTTATGTTCCATTCCGGTGTTTCGTACAACCTCTAGCGTAACTCTTGTCCCAAAAACCTCTTCAAACACCTCCTCATCCTCAAGACTTTAGACATTCTCAGGATTAAACAACCATCTTATTCTGATGTTAACCCTTTTTTCTATTTAAAGGAACAGCAATAATAACTATTGAAATAATTAATGGAGGCCTTAATATAATATGCCAAAAGAACGGTTTGTTTATTTGTTTCTGTAGTGTCTGTACCAGTTACAGGTTACAACTCAGATCTGTACAATTTTATTTGAAAATCATTACTTTTTCAGCCTTCAAGACTAAAAAAAAGTCAAGCCGGAATCTATAACACACACATGTAAATAAAATATTATAAGAATAAATGTGCATAGCTGTGTAATTTGTAGTGTAGACGGCTAATTTACACTGCTGGATAAATAGGGGTAATTATGTGTTCTGCGCTGCAACTGTTTCAATGTTTTTGTTAACAAAACTCAAACAGAAACCGCCAGTTTTATAACGCACTAATTACTTCAGACAGACAGTTTGCTAAATCCCATTGTTATTTGTTTATTTAACAAACGTTAATTATAAAATTTCTACATTTAATTTGCTCTGTGAGGCCTTTGGGATTCAAATAAGCGAACAGAATGCTAGCCTTTAATATTACAGTATATATTTCAAGCTACTGATTTTATAATACTGTTTTCGTTTAATAAAAGCAAAACATGTATTTATTTTGTCTTTGAACAGAAAAATTATACAGTATACAAGGACTATTTAATTTATAAATATAGACCAGTTACACTTTATAATTACATTAGTAAGGATTAGAAAAGTGTTAACAAATTTCGTACTAACACAAATTTTAAAATTATTTATGAAGTATTATTTGTATTTTTATTTGTTGTTTCTGTCGATCAAATCGATAGATAGGTTAAATCATTGAGAATCTCTTCTTCTTCTTTCTCTGGCTCTACAGCCCGTGGTAGGTCTTGGCATCTGCAACAATCCTCCTACATTGAGAATCTATATAACTGTTTTTAAAGTTAGTTGTCAAGTTAAATTAATATTGTAAAATTTATCCTTGATTCCTTTTCAATTAAGCCCCAAGTTGGTGGTGCCAATTTGTAAAAATACCGGATTATGCCCTCTTATTTGTGTGTTATTTGTGTTCTTGTAAGGTAAAATATATAATTTAATTTGGTTAAATACCTTATTATTGTTAAAATAAAATAAACAACTCCTTTCCTTCTATTGTTTTCAGAAATTCAAATAAATTTATAATACCTGTTTGACATTTTTTAATGGTGTTGATATTCAATGTCTCTTCATTTATTGGTAATTCATTTCAATTGTAGAACATGACAGCTCTTATAATCTCAGGGTTAAAGTAAAATTCATGTCAAAGTATTGTTCAAGTCATAACATAACATAAAACATTATTTATAATGAATGTTTTGTAATTGTATGTTGTTAATGTATGTTGAATAGTGGTAGTAGATCCTTTGGATCATACAAAAAGATAACTAAAACTGAACTCTTAATACTAATAATTAGAGTTTACTATTACAATTAATTATTAAATTATTTATATTGTTTGTTTTAAAATTGTTCACTGTAACTCTCTTTTTAAAACGTGATAATGTTTGTTAAAATATCTGGCTTAGTCTATCGCAATGATCTCACCAATCTGTAGTTTTCTTGGGAACTTCTTTCTTGATTTTTTTACTTCAGTACATCAAATTTTCTTTTGTACTTGAGATTAAACTAGTATTCTTCTAGGTTTATCTAATGGTTTTTCTGGATCATTTCAGCCTTCAACAGTCATTAATTTTAATATACATTCAGTAGTAAATTTAATATGTCCTCCTGGTTCTTTTCAATTTTCTCCCCACAATAATCCTCTTTTACCCAAAACTCTAATTTATTAAGTTAACGTCTTGGATCATATTTTTGGGTCTCAGGTTCGATTTTACATTTTATAAGTAATATTATTCCCTTGTATTTTATTTTATCTTCGTCACTAGATGATATTGTGAGTTCGTAACGTAAGATTTCTCTCTTTTTAGTTATTTACACTTTGTTTATTCATACCACACGAGCTACATAGTATTCTCATATAAATTATATGTTTCAACGATGTTCATTATAATTGGGTTGATACAGTTTCACTAGACAGTTGTTTTTCTTTTTATAGTTTATCACTGTTTTCCTCACCTTCTATCACCATTACGCAACATAACTTTGGTAATCATAATTTGATATGATTACGCATATAAAAATTATATCATTCACCGTCTGCGATTCAATACTACAAAATAACTGTCTGAGGTAAACATACCACCATACCATAGTTTTACTCTATTACTTGTGACCTAACAAATGTCTTTTACTTATTAACTACGTTTAACATTTGTACATTTTAACTCTATTAATTAATTATTATTTACATGTTTGTCTGTCCCTTCTGGATATTATTGTCTTCATAAGTCATGGTTCGTCATTGTCATAGTTAATATTTAGAATATTTTTCTTATATGCTGTCTTATCATTAGTTACATTCCATTATTATTTTTGTTCTCTGTACTTTTGGTCATGTTATAATATATATTGAACAAAAAGTGGATTGTTTAAAAATAGATTTGTTATATTTGTGGAAGAGCATGCCGCACTTAAAGGTAATAAAATTAACACTTCCGAAGAAATAATTTTTAAATTGACGGATTTAAAATTTATTGGTGTAATGTACAGAAGTAAAATTAACAGTATTAAACTTTACAGTAAATAAATTAACAGTGTATTTTTCTTTCCCTTCAGATTTTACATTTTAGTGAAATTTAATTTCTCCACAATTCTTTTAACTTAAAGTTTTAAATATTTAATTCTTCCCAGTTACAGAATTCGAGATATATTTAAATTAAAAGCAAGCATACAAACAAATTATGCTAATATAGTGAAAATATCTATACGATGTTAGATTAAAATTATCTGAATATCATATTTTATTTAAGTATAGCCTGAATTAATCTACTTGGACCGTAATTAATGATTTTACACCTTCAACTCTCATATTAATACGGTACGTTTACAAAAAGAAAGTTAATATTTTGATCATCTAATTTATAAAATTACTTCAAATGAGTATGGACGTCAATTTGTGCCATTTTATTTGTTTTATGGTATACATCTGCATTACTCTCAGTAGGCCTATAATGAAAATAGATTATATAATTTTACTGTTTTGTAAAAAAAACTATTTTAGCGACGCAATTGTTCACTTCTTCTTAATTTAAGTTTCTAGCTTACTGGTTTGGTGAAAAATATTGCTAATTACAGAATCGTTGCACGTACGTTCCGTTAAACAAATTAGTTACTGCCAGTAGTAAATAGTACAGAACGACAAAACGTAAATAATTTATGACCGTAACATCTTCGTCAGTTAGACTCGTTATTTTAGATGTATTATTTTTACATGTGTACTTGTACAAGCCTATGCATGTGTACTTAACCTTAAGATTTGATGAAACTTATTCGTTAACGCCATCCTCGAAATTCGCAAAACAGAAAGTAAATAATAATAATAATGGTTGTGGTGGTGGTGGTAATTACGATGATGGTATTGATAATGGCTCCACGTAAGTAGCTTAGGAGTTGTCGGGCAGTCTAGTCTGTACTGTATACGACGCACAAAGAAGGTAGTGTGGCCAGCACTATCCACCAACCTCACCTTATTATTACCTCGTATTGTTACCATTGGTTCCCATTTCCATAGGCTGAGACGATTTGTTGAAAAAATCAAATATATCACGTTTTATCTACAATGTTTTTTAAAGCCTAGGTCTCTAAAAACCTGAAATCTCATGAACGTGTAAATTACTCTTTTAACAACACACGATGGACTTATATTGACAAAGAGTCGATGAAATACATTACAAAATGAATCGTAAATCCAAGTGATCAACATATAGACCTACTGAACGATAATATAATTAAAATAATAGATTAAATAAATATATTACAAGGAAAAATTAACAGCGCCAAATAACTAGAAATATTACAATAAATAATAAACTATGGTAGAAATAATTCTTACAAGAAACAATAGTAGTAAAAACTTTTGCCACCTTTACATTAAAACTAAACACTAAACACCTATCAAATAAAGACCATTTCCTGTCGTTTTATACTTACACATCCGACCTACTATGCACAACGCAAATAATTTTACGGTCTACTTTTGTCACATCACATAAATCAACTCGAAAAGTTTGAACAAATTTACAGTACGTATGTTGTAACAAATTTTATTACGATTGAAACTATCACATGAGAAAGTTAACAAACATCTGAACTCAAAGTTCTCAATAAATTATTTGCTAAGAAAAGTAAAACCGGCGTAAACCAAGAATTAGATACTGATAACAAATTAATAGTTTCTATTATAGAAGAAGACGGGAGACCAGAAATTAGACTCTCCAATACAATGTTAACAACGAACACAAAATTAAAAAAATATGGGGTAGCGAAGGATAATAATTATTGGTGACGTCAAAGGGAGAAACACTAGATTATTCTAAAACAGTATGTGTTTCTTGTTCATTAGAACAGTACATAAACATGCCGTACGCGCAAAGGGTGTTTCATGTTGCTGACTAAACAAGAACACGACTTACAAACGTGACCACAAATATAAATAATTAATATCTGGAAGTAGTAAAAATAAGTAACATTTCGCAAAATAGTTCATGCATGTTCGGTTTCGGTGTTCCTTCCTCACAAACATGTTCCTTATAACACTATTCAACAAACACGATGATTTTTAACGCTGTCAAGTAGAAGGATACAAAAAGAAATGCGGTTAAGAAGAAACATCACAACATTAGTAATGGCACTCTATCATGCTGTAAACAAACCAGAAATCATCTACCTACACTCTTTAACGTTTCCTAGGAAACTGAGGAAACTCGTTACTTTGGAATCGTAAGGAAGGAAAGAAAAAACTGTTTATTCAGAGGAACAAGGTAGGTATAACATGGCATAGATTATTCCATGGTAATGAGCATAACTGATGTGACGACGAGACTCTAACGTAGGTAAAACACGAGCATATGTTTTGTTATTATAATGTGGTAGAAACAAGAATAACGAATTTACTTATTTATAATTGTGTCTGGACATTTATAATTCTCATACATTCCCTTTTGACATGCTCATACATGCACATACGCGGTGTGATACTGGTCATAATGGATATAAAAATTACTAAGTAATCGCCAAACAATTTCCCAGCGACAATTTTACGCAGCAAAATTTAAATAAGTCCGTGACCTCTTTTTTATAGGACAACTGACGGTCACTGGCACAGGCATCGTTTAATTTACTGTATAGAACGTCATGGAGTTGTGCGCCTCAGAATCTGTACAACGATTCGTTTAAGGTCTGTTGCACACGAGCAATATCGCTGACTGACTTGTCAGATAGCAGACGAGCGCAGCATCGATTATTCTCTAGCCCCGCACAAGAGCGACTCTAAGTCGGGACGCGTTCTATTTTTCTCTGATTCTTTCCAAACCGACGATCGCTGTCGGCGGCATACCAACTTGAATGTGCGAAGCTGTTAAAATGCGCCACCGCACACAACAGATAAAAGTTTGACCTACATTTTTGTGGGACGAATGAGGGTGCGAGCGAGACAAATGAATATACACGTTATTGTGTCTTGCCTAGATAGTTGTCGCAGTTCACGTAGTAAACAACTAAAAGTGGAGTTTTTTCAACATTTTTTTCTTAAGACTCTTAACATCTTGACCTCATCATTGGTTAGGAATTATATAGGCACAGACGTAAGGCCAACCATAACGTGTGTCCCGTCAATCAGACGGGGAAGTTATGGATCTAGAGCTATGCGTCTAGACGTAACGCCCGTCATGTTACCCTACTTCTGTGACGTACAACTAATATATCGTATCCTGATTTATAATAACCCTGTTAAAGATATGTAACACGCGTTAACCTTAACTCAGCAGAAGAAAGAATCGTTCTACACCACAATTCGAAAACAATATTGAATCAGTACACTAGTTCGTTCATAATTCTGTACACTAGTAGTTTTACTCATTTATCATAGGCCTATGTGTTTAACTCTCGATGGCAGTTGAAAAAATAAACAGTTGGAGGCCTCACTTAGGCTGTAATTCTAGGCTTTCTAGGATTTTCTGGTTGTAATAAATAGAATGTTATTTGCACCAACAGTTGACAATACGTTACCTTTTATGAAGACTAGAATGTTTACGCAATAAACGAAATGCTATTAAAATTCGCATGGAAAAATGATGCCTGCATAAAATACTATACTCACACAAGCGCAAAGTACGTTTTCACCCCTGGTTGCAGCATATAAGTACCAAAAATTCCAAATATATTTTGTTCTCAGTATAAAAGTAAGGAGTCTAAACAAATCGTGCGATATTTCTAGTCCAGAAGTGGCCTTGTCCTCGACCTCTAGATGCAATCATTACCCACATTACATCCTGATCTGGCGCGCGCATTTGTATGCATGAGTATGTACATCACTTTACATGAATATGTATGTATACACTAATGAATATTACAGAGCATGTGTACGTCGAGTAACTCGCATACGCAAATGTCATTATGTGACACATTGCACAAGATCAAGTTGACATGAATGCACGGAACACGGAAGTATAAACATGAAAATAAATAACGGCATTCACTGAATGGGGAGAACTATTTCGGAATAGTTAGTCTCACTGTGTTTGGGGAAAGCAGTCAACCCTACATGCCGCGTAGCTTGGGTTCGACTTCTGCAAGACTGTGGGAGAGCCGGAAGTACTATGAGGATAGAATCCCACAATTCCTAAAATAAAAACTGTTATATTGTGTTCTTTTATAAGGTTAGACAGACATGCAAACAGAAATTTTGGGGGAACCGAAGTTTTAACATAAATTTCTTCTGGTTCAAAATTTAGTCAATAACCTTTTTCTTAGACTGAACTAATTCAAGGTGCGTCATCACTTCTTGGGTTATTGTTCTTGCAGCACTGCGTTCGACTGTCAAAAAGGATCAGAGTTGAGTGCAATAGCCACACGATAAAAAAAGAGCCAAGCTTAAAACAACAAAATGTGTGCATTTCATGCAGTCAATTCTTTTTTACAAATGTAAGAAAGTTACATAGCACTCATAGTTCTACCGATCCCTTGTCTGAATACATAGCAGTACTTATGCAGATGTAGACAGTGTGATAAACAAGTTGGGATACAATTACTTTAACGGCAAATTTAAATATGATTTACATTGAGCAATAACAATTACTAGGCTCTTTCAAATTTAAATTATAATTTGGTGTGAGCTCCATAGAAACGAACCAAATGACGAAGTCGGTAGAACTGGCTGAGTGCGAGAATAAGTACTACTCTCTCTTAGTCTTCAGCAACCAGCATACATTGTTCTACGTTTTACAAATAAAAGGGAAGTAAAAGTGCATTCAAGCGTGGAACGACGCGTTATTATAAAATTTCTCACGAAACGTAAAGCTGTCAGAAATTTTTGAAAGACATAAAGACAGGTTCGTAAAGAAAGGTCAGACATAAGTGTCTATAAACGGAGTAAATTTTATTTAAATTACCCGCAACATGTCGGGAATGAACAGCACCCATGAAGCCCAAAAATATCGACAACTGAAGAGATAACTGACACGATCGACGTTCTCAATGATTGGGTGTCGCGATGTCACAAATGATATCAAATCACGATGGAGGGTATTGCTTCTACATTAAATATACGCGTTTGTAGTGCAGATAGCTATATCGTAATCCAGCTTCATTATCGGGAAGTGTGCGCACATTGAATTCCGTGAATATTAACGAACGAACAGAAGCAGTCACGCCTGCAGGTGGACCATGCGCTACTGGCAAAATATGAAGAAAGAGAAACATGCCTTTCTACACCATATTGTCACTACTAATCAAACTTAGTTATACCATTTTACCCCAGAAACATAAATAACATCGATCCTTCATGTGCAAAACACAAATAATCAAAAACTATTTTTTCAACAGGAAAAATTATGACTTAATTATTTTGGGATTTGAAAGGCATTAGCCTATACACATTGGGTTTTCTAACAGAACAGCGATCTATAAACGTCGAGGATTACTCCACTTTACTGAAGAGTCCAGTGAAAACATTTATCCATTAGCGTAAAAACATATTTTTTTTTTATTGAAACTGGTCTAAAAGACCAACCATCAATTTACATCTAGTGTTTGTTATAATTTAAGTTACTTATACAGTCGCCCACTGGTGTACTATATATTACTTTCTAGATTTCTGCACACACTGCACTACACTAATTCAAAAGTTTTAGTTCTCTTTAGCCTTCTCACTGTATTGGTGTTGTCAAGCAGTTGAATAGCTTCTACATTGATACGCTGGTGTAGTCTAGATTCGTGCTTTGCAGCAAACCTTTTAATTTCACTGGCGACATCAGGGATCCTAAGGTCTCGATGTAGATCACTATTTCTGATGTACCATGGAGCACTCACCATGTGTAAAAACATATAGCATTAAAAAAGCCAAGATGGCTCCAGTGTATTGAAAAGGAAGAAGGCTGTATTAAAAAAGTCAACATGAAAATTACTGCCCTTCTGTTACTGATGTGCACGCTCCTGGTAATTCAATATAACTAATGGTTGTGGTTAGCTAATATTGTTGCGTCTAGCTAATGTTGTTAGGAAATGGATTACAATAATATGTTAGCCTCTCCATTTTTACTTGAATCCTCATCCTAATAAAATTCTACCTACCCCCTCCGACGTACTACTGAAAACGTATATATTCTGTGAAGTAAGTGGTCGGTCTTCGCTTCGACGGCAATTCAACCCAGGTAATGCTTCTGTATAGATGGTGACTAGTAGAATAATCATATTTTATCTGAATCTTGAATACAGAACCACAGACAATACAGAACACACACGGTCAAGATACACAAATAAAGTTTTAGAAATTTGAAGTTCGCATTTTCTTTCACGCAGTCAGACGGAATCTTTCAATTTAAAATATCGGTTTTATACAAAATGAATTTTAAAAAAATATAAATTGATCATACGTAATTCAAGTGACAAACAATCATCTTCAACCGACGGCACGACAAATTCTTTTTTTTAAACTCATAGGTTTCTGGCGCTGAATTTGTTCTAATATCATTCCAATCGGAAAGATATTGGAATTTGATAATCTACAATCTCGAACATTCCGTTAATAAAATATAACTTTAATCATTATTTTTGACATAATCATTAAGACACTATTATGTAGAAAAAACAGTAAGAAAATCAAAATCACGGAATATAGTTGACAACAGGGTCCGGTGGTTGATAAACACTGGTTCTGGATACGTGTCAACGTTTTTAGAAGTTATAGAAGTACGCCAGTGCACTTTAACTCGCCATCATCAGCTAGTTAAGGCACATATGCACAACTATATTTCATCACCTGTTCTTAACTGAAACAGGCGTTAAATGTAGGCAGATTATATGTGAAGCTGCCCAAAGGTTGTAGGCGTATACAGTCTATTAGCAAACAATTAAATAATACTAATAATCTGTACTTACAGAAGAAGTAGCTATTAGCCTGTTGAAACAATATATCATAACATCACAAAACATTAACAATTATCATAAAGTCACATCCGACCGCGCACGCGCACACACACACACACACACACACGAATACTATAGCCGTACCCACTATATGAGCACATAAATAAGCCGTGCACCTGTTTTCATACTTGATACTCTCAAAACATAAGCTATTTAAACTGTTTGCATAACTGTTATCCATTATGAGCTTACCATGACGATTCACGTAGTACAGTGACATAAGCAGAGTTGGTTGGTAAAGATTGGGACTCATTCCTTAGTGTTATTAGTCGAGCTACAGAGAATGGCTTATCGTGGGACCGGCGAAACGTTCGCTGAAACAAAACTGTTCTGGTATTAAACTCAACAGCAGCAATGTTTTTACTTCCATGTTCCTTAAGGAAATGGAAGTATGGTGATGGCAAAAAAAATCATGTTCGGGATTATTGCAGATTCTGATTGTACTACACTCAAAACATGAAAAAAGTCATTTTTCGAAAAGTGTCTGTGTGCATATCTGTCTGTCTGTCTATCTCTGTGTGTGTGTGTGTGTGTGTGTGTGTGTGTGTGTGTGTGTGTGTGTGTGTGTGTGTGTGTGTGTGTGTGTGTGTGTGTGTGTGTGTGTGTGTGTGTGTGTGTGTGTGTGTGTGGATTTTTTTTTATGGCAAACGATAACAGCCGCAAATTCAAACAGAATCAAATATTTTTTCGCGTTCCGTCCTGATTTATAGAGTACTCACGAATTATTGTTTTTGGTGAAGATCGGTTGAGGGAAAGGGGTAGTTTACCAGCAACGGTTTTTTTTTATCAAGGGTAATTATTTTCTATGGCAAACGATAACAGCCGCAAATTCAAGCATAATCAAATAATTTTTTGCATGCAACTCTGAAGTGTAGAGTTCTCAAACCTATTGTTTTTGGTGAAGATCTGTTAAGGGGAAGGGGTAGTTTACCGGCAACGTTTTTTTATCAAGGGTATTTTTTTTTCCTATGGCAAACGATAACAGCCGCAAATTCAAACAGAATCAAATAATATTCTGGATACAGCTCTGAATTGTAAAGTTGTCAAGACCTGTTGGTTTTGGTGAAGATCAGTTAAGGGAAAGGGGTAGTTTACCAACAACATTTTAAGTTTTAACAAGGGTAATTTTTTCTATGACGAACGATAACTGCCGCAAATTCAAACAGAATCAACTACGTTTTTGCATACCTTCTTGCATTATACAGAACTCAAGGTTTGTTGATTTTGTTGAAGATCGGTTAAGGGAAAGGGGTAGTTTACCTGCAACATTTTATGTTTTAACAAAGGTAATTTTTTCTATGACGAACGATAACTGCCGTAAATTCAAATAGAATCAAATAATATTTTGCATACAGCCCTGAATTGTAGAGTTCTCAAGATTTTTCGTTTTTGGTGAAAATCAGTTGAGGGAAAGGGGTAGTTTACCAGCAACGTTCTATGTTTTAACAAGTGTATTTTCTATGGCAAACGAAAAGAGCCGCAAATTCAAACAGAATCAAACAATTTTTTGCATATAGCCCTGAATTGTAGAGTACTTAAGATCTGTTATGTTTGGTGAAGATTGGTTAAGGGGAAAGGGTAGTTTGCCTGCAACGTTTTTTTAATCAAGAGTAATTTTCTTCTATGGCAAACGATAACAGCCGCAAATTCAAACAGAATCAAATAATGTTTTGCATACAGCCCTGAATTATAGAGTTCTCAAGACCTTTTGGTGTTGATGAAGATCGGTTAAGGGAAAGGGGTAGTTTACCTGCAACATTTTATGTTTTAACAAGGGTAATTTTTTATGACGAACGATAACTGCCGTAAATTAAAACAGAATCAACTACTTTTTTGCATACCTTTTTGAATTATAGAGAACTCAAGAGGTCTGTTGATTTTGTTGAAGATCGGTTAAGGGAAAGGGGTAGTTTACCAGCAACGTTTTATGTTTTAACAAGGGTAATTTTTTTTGTGACAAACGATAACTGCCGCAAATTCAAATAGAATCAAATAATTTTTTTGCATAATGTCCTGAATTGTAAAGAAGTGAAGGCCTGTTGATTTTGATGAAGATCGGTTATAAGGGAAAGGGGTACTTTACCGGCCACTATTCATGTTTTAACAAGAGTAATTGTTTCTATGACGAACGATAACTGCCACACATTCAAACAGAATCAATTATTTTTTTGCATGCATCCCTGCATTGTAGAGGACTGAGGGTCTATTGATTTTTTTGAAGATCGTGTAAGAGAAAGGGGTAGTTTACCTGCAACATTTTATGTTTCAACAAGAGTAAAGTACTTAATTTTGATACACAAAGTATCCTGATAAGAAGCTCATAATAATCCACTGTAGAAACGTAGATGAAATATCTGTAAATGAAGAGGCTAGTTGAACGGGGTGGGGGTAATTTTCTATTAATGAAAATTATAGTTGAAGAGGGAGGGGAGAATTTTTTATATGTGTACTACGTTATCGGCAACAAAGAAGTAGTTTTTTATTAAAATTCCTTCCCGGGCTGTTTAGACGTAGTCCAATGTTTTCTGCAAAACCAGACGTTTCGGCAATGCCATCGACTGCCATCATCATTGAAAATCGAGTTCGAAAACGTGAGGTGGTATACGTTAGTGACCACAGTACTGTGGTTAAGGCTGAAGCAATAGAAAGAATTAGTTTCTATGGAAATATTTCATTTCGAATATGATTTTAAATATAAATCTTAGAACATGGAAGTCATGTATGGATCTCCATACCGATATTTAATAAAAGTCTCAAGAGCTTACGAGTAAGGTTCTGAATATGCACAGTTTCTGTATTAGTCATAAAACGTTTAAATCTAAACTACGCAATCTACAGACGTACAAGTGAAGAAGAATTTCATTATTTCTATTGCATAATTACTGCTTCAATTTCTTTTTAAACTGTCACTTTAATTTTATATTTTGTTTTATTTTACTAGCCTAAACTATAAGAAATATCATAAAATTATATCTTGCTACAAAAAAATACATTGAAATTTATGTTACAAAAAAATACATTGAAATTTTTGTGCTACAAAATTTCACTTTAACTTGAATAAGATTCCTGCAAGACGCGTTCAGTTTTTCTTTTATTTGCCTTTTTAGTTGACAAAAGTTAAAACTAGTGGATCGACTAAATTAAGTTATGCGTACTAAATTTTATTAGATAAACTACTGCCTAAAGGAAGACATTATTTAATCAAATATTATTTAACAGAGACGAGACGTGATTTTCTTGTGTACAAAACAAATTCAGGCACCTGTTAAGCGTTACGGCTAAATTAAATTAAAAATTCTCTTCCTTTTATTTCTAATTTAATATTTAAACTTTTGGTTCAAAGCCGGCTTTAATATCAAATAACCTTTGCTATCACCCATCTCAATATTTCTTATAAACTTTCATCACTAGCAGGATCAATAAGGTTAAAAAAATATTGCAGTCCCTGCTTCTAAAGGTTTTAATTAAAAACAGAGTGTCTACTGTATACCTTAACAGATTGTAACTAAAATTTCATCTTACTCCAAAACAGAGTCACTACAAACAATAAAAAATTGTCTATTTCTAGACTTTATTTATTGAATCAAGTGTATGTTATGTAATTCATTCTGAAGTAACCAACTGTAGGACATGAAAAGAGTTTTCCAAGTTTTAAGCAAACAGAATAAAAAACTAAATAATTTTTTGCCAATCTATATACACGTAATCTGCGATTGCTTTATCAAAACGTAAGTCAGACTATGACATTTTTAGTATATTTGGGAATTTTTAGTTTCTTTACCACATTATATACTATTTTCTCTGTGGTACCAATTGAGAGTTCTGTCACATAATTGTTCTTCTCGCTTCAACCGGTAGGCTTGTGGTCTGTTGCGGCCCGCTTGGTGTGGTACAGCTCACGTTCCAACACTGCCAGAATGAAATCAGCCATCTAGTAACCACGTGTGGTGCAGAGAGAGTTCTGTGTGTGTAAGTGTGTATTTGTTACTTATCTAGCTCAGCCATTCTAGCTGTATTACTTGTTTGCAAGAATAGGGGTGAGGGTGGCAAGCAGACCGAACCGAGAATTCGATCTCACGACCGCATCATAGCCGTTGAGATTATGCGTCTCGAATGTTGCCGCCGTGCCGGCTCCCGCCACTTTGTAAACGTAGTTATTTCGCTAATCAATTACAGTACTCTCGATCAAAGCTATGGCACTAATACAGTAACACAAACAAAAATTATGTGTACATCAATCAGTGTCAAACGTGTAGCGTCTTTCCTTGGCAAGTCCTTACATGACAGGCTTCCATACCTCCTGGTTCTTCGCCAGCCTCTTAGTGTCTTCATATGAGGAACCTCCAGTTTTGCATCACCCCTTCATCCTCTCACATCACTCCCCATGCTCTTAAATGTCGTCTTTAACAGACATATATACACGAACTTCAATTTAACCCTCCTCGCTCATGTGGTGTACTCCTCAAGGCTTCTATTGCATTTTAACTGCAGGGCCGTTCGCTGGCTCCAATTTCCCAATTACACTTCTTTTCCATGTCTCTGCTAGTCTGACCTGTTTCCCTTTGCATTAGTTGGTAACCTATGATTTGCTTTGTTACATTATATTCATAATCGACTCTCAGTTGGTTTTGTTCACGGCTCCTTTCTGCTACACAGTTTAGCCAGTACGTCTTCATTAGAGATATATCCATTGCTTTAGAATAGTATACTATCCGTAAATTAAACAGTTTTAGTATAATAAATTGTACTAAATATTGTAATATAACGGGATAACTAATATTGAAGTAATTTGTTGCGACTTTTTAGACTTCCAATATCAGGAATGTTTAAAAACTAATTTCTTGTGTGTGTGTGTGTGTGTGCGTGTGCGCGCGCGCGCGACGGTCCCAGAAAAAGTAACATCTGTAGCATATCTTATTAATTGTAATTTTAATTAAAGCCTTAATTAAGGTATAAGATAACTCCAGTGAAACGAAGAGACTTGTGGCGATCCTTTACGAAAAGTGGAAGAATTATTCGCAAAGGGGATTGGTCAGTACATGCATTTTATGATATTTCGTTCATATAATCTGACGACACGTATGGATTCACAACACGATTTTGTTTCCACGAAATGCTAAATGTGATGTCGATACAAAAATGATCTTTCATAATGTTGTATGTTCCTTAATACAGAGGTTTTCGATAGTCATCTTTTGTTAAAATTACCAGCGCTGCGTTAAAACTGACAGTTTTCCATTTATTCCGTTGTTGTAACATATTTCTTGAACTAAAGTTGCTGTCTCACCTGTATCAGAATTACCACGTGCACTATCGGCCTACAGAAATTACCTTGACTTTAGGTTCTACAACAGACGCCAGACAAAATACCCTGCTGTAAGACTCCATCAGTCTGTAGTTTAACATAAGAAATAAGAAACAGGAGTTAAACCACAATTGGGTTTGGTCAAAAACTACAGAGAGCTCTTCAGAAGTCAATAGCTTACTTTGAGCTTACAACACTTTTAAGGAGAACTTTTTCATGGTTTTTGATGCCCATGACATGTTCGAGTATTAATACTATGTACTGTTGTGCCGTACTGGGTTCGGCATGTAGGCGATGTGTTTTTAAAACGAGCGGGCTTTGACGTCACGCGCGGCCGCTGCATCTCGTCGTCGTGGGCTATGCAGACTGTTTGTTGTGTAGCGATGATATCCAGTTGGTGCGCTCAGCTGTAATTGTGTATTCCTGCATCGGCGAGGTTTCGTGGTTAGACATTCACACCGAATCTTTCTCATTTCTATTTGAACCCTCAACCAAGTCATCTGCTCTCGGCTGACGGCACTCATCGGTTCAAGACTTCGTTGCTCTTCTATATGAGTGGCTGAATAAAGTTCTGCTCCAGGTATGTACAAGTTAATGGGTTCTAAAAAAAATATTTTAACCCAAAAATATATTTTTTCTGTGTTTCAGCTTTAATTATAAACTATACCTTGTGTGTGTGCGTGTATATCAGTTTTCAATTTGGGCGTTAATTCAAATTAAATATTAACTCAATATGGATGTGAATGTTGCGGGTCAAATTGATTTCAGTAAGGAAAATGATAATGCACATCTTGCACTCAGCTGTTTTTTTTGTGTCATTAATAATTATGTGAATAACGTTCTCAATGAAATACTTAAAACGTAATTAGTGGTTGAATGAAATAAGGCACAGCTGGGGAGTTCAATCCAGATTAATACGAATAAGGGTGATGTGTTTGTAGTGGCTGTTGAAGCATTAAAGTGTGTGTTAGCAATTTAATAATGATGGCGTATGTGGCGAGATCAGGTTCCTTATGACACCCTATACTACTCATTGCATGTCACAGGTGCTCGAACAAGGGCTAGATGGGTGTCGGGTGTTGACGACCAACTGTCCACCCTCCTGGCAGAGACGACCCTTAAGCCATGATATGCCGTCAGTCGAGATTCACGCTTTCAGACACACTTATGACGCTACTCTGCCCCAGGACTTCTTAGTGCAACCGAGACACTACTGATCAGCCAAGGTTTGCTTAAGTGCACCGGACGATCCAGGTGGGACCATTCTATTTATTTAATACTATCTCAACTACACTGTGAATTCACGGAAGCTCCCAGAAGCACACTCATGAGGTTTTTTTTTACTGCTCAAACTTTGCACAAACTCTTATGTTCAGTTCTGTGACTACATGTGTGAACCTTACATAATTAAGTCTAATGAAATCTATTATATATTCTTATAATGTGTAAGAAAATTACACACACACACACACATATCCGCAGGCTCTGCTCTAAGTTCTACCTTTTACCGAATTAAAGCTATTCGAGAGTTAGTTATTTTCTGCTTTCATGTCATGCGGTCATGGCAGAATTCCGGGATCAAAGGGGGCTGTCTGATTTCTTCAAGTGTTGAAACTATTTTCATGATCACATACGCATATTGCTTATTATGATTAAAGTGGTGGTTGATTATTATTTTGAGTCTTTGGTTTGGTTGGGGGCACTTACATTTTCCGGTGCTAATTACTTTAACATATTAATGATCCGTAACTGAGATTTATCTAATTGCCTTGTTAATTATATATATATATTTGTGTATTTATTTATTCTTGTTGAAATGGGTTATTATGAGGGGTTTTGTACAGAAATGAGGGATGTGTGTCATTTATGTTGTGTATGTGCTTGTGTGTAATCTTTTTTTTTTTTTGCTGGGGAATATGTTATAAATTATGATATCATAAATGTGCTTACTAAGTTACTAAAAGGCTAGCCTATTTAAATTCTTTTCTATACAACACTCAAGGATTAGTAATTTTCAATTTAACTTGTGAATAATATTCTTGCAACAATTAACTTGAACATAACGTGGCAGGATCTATGCAATTTATGTTAAACTTAAATTCACTCACATCTTATGGCGTAAGGTATATTAATATATGTATATGTAATCCTGCAGTTAATTTTACTCATTGTTGAATCTATAACTTGTCATGTCATGTAAGAGTTGCATGCTTAATAAAGCACACGCTTGTTTGTTAATAGACTTTTTCATTTGCAAGTCCTGTCATTCACCTGGGGGGACATGTCTGTAATTGTAACTTAGGCCTTTGCACACTTTTGCTTCCTCTAGGTTCTCCACCTAGTTCTAATATTATGTCTCTCCCCTTTACAAAAAAAACTTAATAAAAATAAAATAAAATAAAAATTAAAAAAAAACTTAAAAAAAACTTATAATATAAAAGGGGGGTTTCAAATGGTAGATCAGAGCGTGGTTATGATTCTATGGATGTAGTAGATATTATTTCTGCTTTATTTTTTTTTGAACTTTGGAAGTTTTAGAATCTGGGGACTTACATTTATTTTCTTAAATGAAACTTGGTGTGGCTACAGGCATGTCAGCTGGTGTTGGGACATGCAAATTATTTCAAATTATTAGTTTTGATCAGAGTCCAAGTGTTGAAAGAAAAGTTAATTGTAATGTAACGGTTTAATAAAATGAATAATCAGAATAATCACATATTTTATAAAAATGAATAAGGGGTTGATTAAGTTTAAAATGATTTAATATGTGTTAGTGTTTAAGTAATTATTTTGTGATGTTGAGTGTAAGGTAGGTTTTGGAAAGGGGTTATAAGCATGTGATTAATGGTTTTAATATGAATGTGAGCTGATGGATTTACTTGCGCATACGCTGGAGCTTAGACAGATTTTGAACATGATGGGAGCCGTCAGTACTTGTTGATTTTGATTGGGACTTGTTATATGGAATAGACGACGTGTTTTATAGCACCCCCGTTATGTAGTATTGGTTTATTGAGGGCGTTCCATTGCGGTATCGTGGATTATGAATGCGGTTATGGTCCGACCAAACATCGTGGTGTTGATAGTTATATATTTTCGGATTATGTTGAATGTTATGTATACTTTGTGGATTGTATAGTGAGTCAGTTTTGTTGTTTTGTGTTGTGTTCTCTTCTGGCATTTTGAGTGGCTGTTTCTCTGCCATTCTTATACACCCATCTCGTCTCATCGCTAGAGCACTCTGGGGCGGCTCAAAGGAAGAATAGTACTTGAGTTTTTTCCGGATTCTTTGTCATTATGTTTTGTAGGTTAAGTTTGTGTTAGGTGTTTTATTGGGATTTACGTTTTATTGTGTTGTGTTTGAGAATTGTGCAATTCTGGCGACGGTATGTTACCAGAGATTGCCCCACCCCATTTCAGGGATTCTCCAGAAACTTTCGGTGTTGGATGAAGTAGATGAGGACAGGTTGTTGGTCTTCTTGGACCTGGTCCTGCAGTTGGCGGATTTCCCGGGTGTGTCCGATGAGGAGGTCTTGTCCCTTATATACCCATATTGCCGGGGTTCATTGGCCGGTCTGGTCACCAACACTCTGCGTCGGGGCTGCAGTGTCGACACCTTCCATGGGGAAGTGTTGGATTTCTTCATACCCCATCGACGACGTTCCCAGCTTAAGTTAGATTTATTCTATCGACTACAGGCCAACGGATAGGCATTGGGGGACTTCGTGCACGATGTAAGGAAAGCTGCCCGTTTATTAAGGTTGGGGTTGCCCGAGACGGAAGTCATACAGGTAATACGAGAAGGTCTGAATCCCCAAGAGAGATCCCGGCTGGTCTTCCCAGATCCTCCACGTTGTTTTGCGGACCTGAACCGGTGGTGTGCGCATGCCCGGAGGGTCCAGGAGAATGATGAGTCCCGGGAAAGAGCTGCTAAAGATGTCCAATACTCCGGTGGTTCATTAGGAAGAGCTAAAAAGGACAAACATGGCGGTTGGAGGAGAACACAAGGGACTATAAGAAAAACTGAATATTTCGGAAGTAATGGAGGCTACAGAGGGGTGGCAAATGAGAAGACAGTAACAACAGCCACAGCGCAGAAAAGAAATAAGTATGAATTTTACAGGGGAAGAAGAAATTATGTTAGGGAACAAACATCGGCAAGTAGGGAGCCTGTAGTTAGGCGTTATTCTTATTTGGAGAAAAGTGAGAGTTTAAAGGTTCCAGAGGAATTACAGGTGCCTAATAGAGTAGTGGATGAAGAAGGTGAAGCGGAAGAAGAAAAGCGGAATAATTTCTGTGGATCAATACAAGACGACAAGAAAACGTTTGTTGATACTGAATTGCAGGACTCAGAGAGGACGTCATGGTTGAATCCAGATGCCGCAGAATTTGTTCCGGTATTGTTCATGAGGGATCCAGATGCTGTGACATCATCATCGCCTACGCCGGGATATGAGAACTCTCTTGATGGTGTAGCTTTACCATCGCCAGTAGAAATTAATTTAGTCATTGCACATGAACCTGGACAGCTGGATTCCAGGGTGGAAAATGTTGAGGACGTTGTAGTTGCTGAGAATCGTGAAGGAGTGGAATCGACAGAAGAGGCAGAAAAGCGGTCTGCGGATGCTGCACAGGGAAGTATAGTTATAGGTGTTAGGGAGACTGAAGAGTCTGAGTTTGCAGATGGACACGGGGATGTCCAGGCTACAAGTGTTTCTGAGGTTGCGGATGGACAAGGGGATGTCCATGCCGCAAGTGAGGTAGAAGTTGAGGACGAATTTGGTGGCAGCGTTGTGGAGTGTGTGAGTGAGAATAATGTAGTGTGTGAAGATGTGCAGACGCCTTCTGTAGGTAGTGTTGAGGATTCCGAAGAGCGGAAAGAAGTTCCAGGCGGACCAGGTGAGCAACTAGAGGAGAACGAAGATGTGCAGTGTTCGGATGGTGGTAGTGGACGTGATGGCGATGATGTTGATGATGAACGTGTTGAGGAAAATGAGATTGGAGAAGAGGTTGGTGAAGCGGCTGGTGACGAGTGTGATGAAGAGATTGGTGAAGGAGCTGGTGAAGATGCGGTTGAAGATGGATCAGAGGAGCAACTGGAAGATGGTGAGAAGTTGCAGTGTCATGATGTTGATTTGGATTATGGGGACGAAGATAGGGAAATTGTAGAAGATAAGGAAGAAGGAATATTGAAAGAAAGAGAAGCAGAGGAAGATGAGGAGGATAATCCAAAGCGGAGTGAAAGTAGTGCGGTAAGTTGCCTTGATTCTGATTCCGAGGAAACCAGTCAGTACAACTCAAGACGAAATAATCTCTCAGAGAGTTGTGTCCGAAAGGAACGAGTACCGAAAGTCCGTCACAGAAAGGTGAGAAGAAGCGGTTAACGGGTAGCGGGTAGACGTTCACCACAGTCCCAGTGGTGTTCATCTATTTCAGGGTTGCGCCCCTGCCCACGCGAGCCTTGGTTTCCTCCATTCATCCTTATTTCCGGAGGGAGCCATGTCCTTACCCTTACTCCTAGCTATTGATCCTTTAATGATCCTTGCCCCGTTTCATCTTCCCGATTTTCCTACCCCTCCCCTTAGTAAAAAAAAAAACTATCAACAAGGAGTTAGAGAACCTTGCCGAAAGTGATTAGATTGTGGTCCTGGAGATTGTCAGTTTCCCCTGTTCTGGAAGGTTATCATGGAGAAAGTTAGAGAATTGGAGAGTGCCCTTAGATTGTCGTGGTCGTCAGTTTCCCCTGTTCTAAAAGTAAGATGGCGAAGCTATGTGCTGTTTTTCGTTGTTAATAGTGGTTGAATTTGTTTGTTGATCATTGTAGGGTCGGTCCATGCCGCATTCCCCGGTTGATTCCCTGGTGATCTTTTGTTGAGGGTTGTGTATCGACGTGGGTGGAGAGGTAACCCCCCGTGCTAGTTACGCTGTATTTGAAAAGGTAAGAGAAGGGATTGATGTTCGCGTGCCCTCTGCGTGGTCTTCTCTGCCTTGTGAATCGGGTCCGCCCACCCTAGTGTGGGGAGGTGGGCCAGTCATGTGTCAAGGATTGATGATGCCTTGTTTGCTGCACATGGCTGGTCGGTCCACGAGGTGGACGGTTGTCGAAGGGTACTCGCATATCAAGGTTAGTAGCACCTTGTTAGCCTTCGGGCGTGAATATGTGAGTACCAAGGAGAGTTAGGTGGTGGTCACTGGAGAGGGTGAAGTGTTGGGGCGGTCCCGAGAGTCTGGCATGGAGGAGAGGACTCGCGTGGGGGATGGTCGCAGTGTGGTAGAGATTTTCAGTCCTGGGAAAGGGGGAAATAGTGTCTATGGTCCTGGGTGTAAAGGTTTTGTTCCGTGATAGAAGTCTGTGGTCCTGGGTCTCAGTTGTTAGATTTAGGAGGCCTTGGTGGTCAGTTCTCAGAGCTGGTATCGGCGATTCTTCTCTTTCTCCTGTTCTGTTCTGTTCCTTATATCTGCATGCGGACCAGGGCCCGGCGAGCATGCAGGACGCACACTTACATCTTCTCTTTCAGACACACATTGACAGACTTACACCTCTTCCTTCTGCCTCTTTCGTTTTCCTAACTAACTGAACCCACCAAGTGCGAATTAGAATCTGGGATTTTCCAGGATTCCCACAGCCGTCGAGCTTGAGTACTGGTTTGATTTGGGTCAACCATGTTGCCCTTTTGGGGTGAGGGTGTCCCGTACTGGGTTCGGCATGTAGGCGATGTGTTTTTAAAACGAGCGGGCTTTGACGTCACGCGCGGCCGCTGCATCTCGTCGTCGTGGGCTATGCAGACTGTTTGTTGTGTAGCGATGATATCCAGTTGGTGCGCTCAGCTGTAATTGTGTATTCCTGCATCGGCGAGGTTTCGAGGTGTAATAAAACGAGATTTTTACCCTTTTAGCCCCACTGTTGGGCTAGCCAATTTGTAACGTAAAGAATATGTAGTGTTGATCAATGAAGTTTATTGTAGGTTTCGTGGTTTGACTAAGCTCCACGTTGTATTCGTCAATTTGTAACCAAATTATTCGTTACGTCTAATGTTAAAGCCTCACTTCGGATTCGTCAGTTTGCAACACGTAAATTGGTGTTACTTTTGGGTTATGTTGTGTGCACTTGAATTACATACACCGCCCGTTGGAAGTGTCAATTTGTAACATAGATAAATAATGTAGCGACTAACACGCACTGGAGTCGTCAATTTGTAATTATTAATATGTTATGTTGAACGGCGAATGGTTTTGTAATTTGCCGCTCTTTTCTGTGACGTCACTCAACGTTGCCAACTATCGTGGTGTCCGCTGTAATCTGTGAATTTATTTCCTAAATGGAACAGCAATAATAACGACACAAATATAACATCAAACATATATCCTTATAGGAATCCTTTATTCAGAAAAACACTGGTTAATTGTTTCTTAAAGTTGATTATGACAATCACAATTGTAGCGCAAATTATACGTCTTCTTTTTACCAGTTGGTAGTAGTAAATATTCAGTATTTTGTCTGATCAAAAGAATGCTTTCGTTAATGTTTCTATTAAAAATAAAGTATCTCAGGGCGTATATGGTTCGGGGATTACATTTAAACAAAATATTATTCTATAAATCAAAATACAAGTTTTACAATTAAAGGATATTACAATGTTAGAGTGTAACGTGCACACAGGGAGTCGTATAGTGGTTACCAGTTCTGATAGGTTATGTCCAGTTTAGGCGTTTAATAATTAATATGTAAATCAAAGGTTCTTGTGGTGTTTGAAAAGGTGTCAATCTCAAATCGTGTTATTAGTGAGTGTTCTTAGTGTTGGTGTGATATGGTGTCTGTAGTTTTAGTTGATTAGTATTTAAAAAGTCGTGTATACAAATGTGGGTGTTGATGCACAATATAATAAGATGTCAAAATCACCAAATCCTCTTCTTTGTATGATTCCTGGTTGAAGATAGGGCCCACGTCCACTTCAGATCTTCTTCCTGGTTTTGTGTCTTCTATTTCATATAATGGTTGTTCTTCTCTTGGTGTAAAAAGTTCGTGTTATGTACCTCTAATTGTATTAATATGTTTGTATCGTTTTTTCACAGTTTATTTTATATTACGTAGGACGTTTTACAAACGCGTCTATCCGCTAAGATCGTTGTCAAAGAAGTCTCATTTTATTTATCCGAAATTTCTGGTTGCTAAGGGTAAACTTGGAATCTGGTTGGTTGATTCGGATATACATTGTCATATACTTTCATTATTTCAAAATCTAAATTTGTTCAAAACCTTTAAATTAATATAACCTTTCTGTACTGAATGGGAATTTAAAACCATTATCAGCATTATTTTGATCTTTACATTTGTGACATTTAGACACTAAACATGCCTACTTTTACTTAAGAACTACAGATGTTACAATTTTGTTATTTGAAATTTTCTTAAATCACTTAAGATGTATTATTTTGTTTCTATATTCGTTGTGTACACTATTAACTATAAATATATTTATCCTTCCACATTTGTTTTACAAAATCCCTAACATTATTATCTAAAATTTACAAAAGTTGGTTTCACCTGGCCTATGTACTGGTGTTATTTTCATCACCATGTTTAAAACCTTTAACAGTTAAATTATCTTTTAACAATCATAAAAACTGTTTAACACATAACATTATTTTAACAAAACAAAAGATATACTATTCTATTAGTTTAAATTCATGCCCACATGGCTATGATTTTACTGAACCTTTGCACAAATAAACTGTTTTTTTACTCAAACTGTACAATTGTTTGACACTTAGCAATACCATCTTTTTATAGTCTATTTTGCTTTGCCAATCAATTTATCACTGTTTAACACCAGTTCAATGGTTATATTTGTTAACATAAAAAAAATGAAATTAATATCATTTAATTGATATTCTTTTAAAACAACTGTTTCACCTGCTACATACAAAAAACAACACAAATACCATGATAATAAAACAATGTGCTAAAACATAATAACATGCACATTTTTATAAAATAAATTCTGCACTAATTAATTAGTCTTTTGTCAGTTAATTCATTAATTACTCTGACACTGTCTATGTTATGCTTCACATTACTTGTCACTATGTTTGTTGTTTACCCTATTCACTTAACACTTAATAGGTTGTATTTATAAACATACTTATTGGGTTTTATAGGGTTTTACATTTTATTGTCATTAAAAGGACTTCACTCTTGTTATAAAAATGTTATTGTGAACAAGTTATTATTTGTTGTTTTCTGGACAATCTTATGAACACTATTTGTTACAATTAGTTGTATGGTTCATGTATCTATAATAAGGTTTGTTTATATTTTCATTACATCAATTAACTTAATCATTTACTAATATTTCTTTTACATAATATTACATGTTTGGGCCTATTATCCCTCAATTTGTATTTTGATTATCTTGATATTATGATACTTTGAATGGAACCATTTGTTTCTTTATAGTACTGGTTCATAAGCCGTCTGTCTTTATAATTCTTTATTTGATCATTATTGAAAGTTCATGTCATAATTGGGGTTGAAAGCATTTTGAATCACTTAGCCTAAATCATTAATTTGGGTACGGTCAGTTGTCTTACTAGTCAGTCTAAAATGGTTAGTCGTTCCTCTTCACTATCATCTTGGAAGATAATGTTCTCCTTGTTAGCTTCTTAACCAAAGTCTTCATTAAATCAGGTACGATATTAAGTTGTTCCAAATGTAATGTTACAACATTCACATCGAATTTTTCTCATTTCTATTTGAACCCTCAACCAGGTCATCTGCTCTCGGCGGACGGCACTCATCGGTTCAAGACTTCGTTGCTCTTCTATATGAGTGGCTGAATAAAGTTCTGCTCCAGGTATGTACAAGTTAACGGGTTCCAAAAAAAATATTTTAACCCAAAAATATATTTTTTCTGTGTTTCAGCTTTAATTATAAACTATACCTTGTGTGTGTGCGTGTATATCAGTTTTCAATTTGGGCGTTAATGCAAATTAAAGATTAACTCAATATGGATGTGAATGTTGCGGGTCAAATTGATTTCAGTAAGGAAAATGATAATGCACATCTTGCACTCAGCTGTTTTTTTGTGTCATTAATAATTATGTGAATAACGTTCTCAATGAAATACTTAAAACGTAATTAGTGGTTGAATGAAATAAGGCACAGCTGGGGAGTTCAATCCAGATTAATACGAATAAGGGTGATGTGTTTGTAGTGGCTGTTGAAGCATTAAAGTGTGTGTTAGCAATTTAATAATGATGGCGTACGTGGCGAGATCAGGTTCCTTATGACACCCTATACTACTCATTGCATGTCACAGGTGCTCGAACAAGGGCTAGATGGGTGTCGGGTGTTGACGACCAACTGTCCACCCTCCTGGCAGAGACGAACCTTAAGCCATGATATGCCGTCAGTCGAGATCCACGCTTTCAGACACACTTATGACGCTACTCTGCCCCAGGACTTCTTAGTGCAACCGAGACACTACTGATCAGCCAAGGTTTGCTTAAGTGCACCGGACGATCCAGGTGGGACCATTCTATTTATTTAATACTATCTCAACTACACTGTGAATTCACGGAAGCTCCCAGAAGCACACTCATGAGGTTTTTTTTTACTGCTCAAACTTTGCACTTCAGTTCTGTGACTACATGTGTGAACCTTACATAATTAAGTCTAATGAAATCTATTATATCTTCTTATAATGTGTAAGAAAATTACACACACACACACACACACATATCCGCAGGCTCTGCTCTAAGTTCTACCTTTTACCGAATTAAAGCTATTCGAGAGTAAGTTATTTTCTGCTTTCATGTCATGCGGTCATGGCAGAATTCCGGGCTCAAAGGGGGCTGTCTGATTTCTTCAAGTGTTGAAACTATTTTCATGATCACGTACGCATATTGCTTATTATGATTAAAGTGGTGGTTGATTATTATTTTGAGTCTCTGGTTTGGTTGGGGGCACTTACATTTTCCGGTGCTAATTACTTTGACATATTAATGATCCGTAACTGAGGTTTATCTAATTGCCTTGTTAATTATATATATATATATATATATATATATATTTGTGTATTTATTTATTCTTGTTGAAATGGGTTATTATGAGGGGTTTTGTACAGAAATGAGGGATGTGTGTCATTTATGTTGTGTATGTGCTTGTGTGTAATCTTTTTTTTTTGCTGGGGAATATGTTATAAATTATGATATCATAAATGTGGTTACTAAGTTACTAAAAGGCTACCCTATTTAAATTCTTTTCTATAAAACACTCAAGGATTAGTAATTTTTAATTTAACTTGTGAATAATATTCTTGCAATAATTAACTTGAACATAACGTGGCAGGATCTATGCAATTTATGTTAAACTTAAATTCACTCACATCTTATGGCGTAAGGTATATTAATATATGTATATATAATCCTGCAGTTAATTTTACTCATTGTTGAATCTATAACTTGTCATGTCATGTAAGAGTTGCATGCTTAATAAAGCACACGCTTGTTTGTTAATAGACTTTTTCATTTGCAAGTCCTGTCATTCACCTGGGGGGACATGTCTGTAATTGTAACTTAGGCTTTTGCACACTTTTGCTTCCTCTAGGTTCTCCACCTAGTTCTAATATTATGTCTCTCCCCTTTACAAAAAAAACTTAATAAAAACAAAATAAAATAAAAATTCAAAAAAAACTTAAAAATAACATATAAAATAAAAGGGGGGTTTCACTGTAATGTCCTAACACGGAACACTAAATTCTTCTGTATTTTAAACTTGCGTATGCCAGCTTACGTGCATTGCGAGCTTCGTCAGAGCAAAATACATTTTGTTTTGTAAAACATTTTATGTAAAAAATAGTGTCTTGTGTGAGAGAAAGGCAGCACAAAAAAATTACTTTCAATTGCGGCTTACTCAAAGTTATACTTGCGTGAAAAGTTTAGACGATGCGCTTTCATATCAAAGTGCAGTATTCTTTGTTAAGTCCAGTACTTAATCCACAACACTGTTAGAAATGTTTGAGAATCTGAATGTAATTCATGATAACGTCCAATGTGTTTGTTAGTAGAGTTATACATTTTTGTTTCATGGTTAAGAATTAGATGTTTTCTGTTATTATCGATAGGTGGAATTTTTTATAGGTGCACACAAATGACACACCACATGCTTACTCAATAAACACATTTTACATATTACATTTTTACACGTTTATTTGTAATTTTAGAAAGTAAAAAGTCCCTTGTGTGTGTGTGTGTGTGTATGTGAGTGAGTGAGTGAGTGAGTGTGTGTGTGTGTGAGAGAGAGAGAGTGATCGTGTGAAACGAAAAAAGGGAGCGAAAATACAGAGAAGAGATAGGGGTAGAAAAGGGAAAGAGAGAGCGTGAGAGAGAGAGGGGGAGAGGGAGAGAAGAATAGGAAACAGAATGGACAGAAAGGGAAGAATAGATTGATAAACAGTTTAGTGAGATTTAGACGTGCAGACAGAATGTATATTTTCAGTAAAATTATTTTCCGGGTTGGTGGGCTATGGTCCTCTTCTTGTTCAGCCGAACGTTTCGACTGTAGCTGCGGCAGTCATCTTCAGTGGGTTTTCTGTTGACAACTAAATGACAACGTCACCCAGAGGAGCATAACAGAAGACCCACTAAAGATGACTGCGCAGCTGAAGTCGAAAAGTTTGACTGTAACAGAAGTAAACCACGGGCCAGCAGCCCGGAAAATAATTTTACTTAAGATGACTCCGGCCGTGAAAGCTTTAATGTTACAATGTATATTTACGGTAATGTAGCAAAGTGTAATGTAGACTTCTACCTACCTATTAAGACGTCTAAATTACGGTAGCTCTCTCCTTTTTCCTAGTCTCAACTTCGATATGGTTTACGACCACTTTGTTTACATGTTTTTATCTAAGTTTCGTGTCAGTGTCAAACAAAACATGTCTGTCATTTTATCAAACAACACTGTTTTACAACAGGAGATACACTAAACACGTCGCATATTCGTTTCAGCGAACGCTCAATGTGTGTGTGTGTGTGTGTGTGTGTGTGTGTGTGTGTGTGTGTGTGTGTGTGTGTGTGTGTGTGTGTGTGTGTGTGTGTGTGTGTGTGTGTGTGTGTGTGTGTGTGTGTGTGTGTGTGTTTTGCACCATTAATTTCAGAAAAATTGCGTGCACCAGAAGAAACAACTCTAAAAATTAATTATTCGCTGTTTAAGCAAATACAATGATTATTATTTTAATGGCGCTCGACATAGCATGAGACGCAGATCCAAGGTCCCGTTAATGTACTTCAGGTATCTTTTAGAAACTCAGCTCTGTCTTGTAAGTAACTTATAAGACCACAATAAAAATTTAAAAAATGGTGGGTCATTATGATCAGCAGCAAAGATCTTTAAAATTCTAGAAACTTGCTCCCGTACGCCGCAAGTTAGAGACTCATATCACTCATTCTATCCAGTATGAATGGTTTTCTTCTCTCGTCGTGATTACAGTTTTTATACGGCCTAAAACTCGTCTCAGTTATAGCTTTGGCTTTCTACGGATCTTTTATTTCTTGAATACTAAGCCATAACAGAACACCTCTCCTCCCCATGCACCAAGGGGGTTCCGATAGGAGACTGGCAACTCCATTTTACCATTCTACGATACAAATATACATAAATACATAAAATATATATATAATAACTTAATACATGTACATTAATACATGTACATTAATACATAATATATAACATTATACATAAAATAATTATATACATAAAATAATAAATACTACTATTTTTTGCGTATGAGCCATTATGAACTACACGTTTGGTTCAACTGGTTCCTCCCTTCTTCTCCTTTCGCTTTCTCCTCGCCCACAGTTCCTTCTGATCTATGTCTCTCCCTCCTTTCGTCAGTCCAGATGGCACTTGTTCTTCGGGTTTTCCTGAAAACCTTGGGCATTTTATAATTTCTTCTCGAGTGGCAAGCATTCTTCAATGTCTTCTTGAGAAATTTGGAGTTTTTCTATCTCTTTTTCTGTTTCTTTGAATCACTTATTGGACATTTTGAGCTTTTTTAAATTATTAAAAAGCCTCTCTGTTTGTCTGTCAGGATTCATACTTTGAACTTGTCCGTAGAAAGTAATTCTTCCTTTTCTTTTTCTAATAACGTCTGTGATTTTCTCAACACGTGTGTAAAGCTCATTATTGTGGCGTCTTCTGTACTGTTCTCCATCTTTTATTGATTACAAGATTTTTCTTAATATTTTCCTTTCTGTGATTTCCAGTTCTTCCATTATCATTTTCTTGTTCAGAGTCAAACAATCAGTTGCATAAAGTGCTTCTGGGAAAATTACTGTTGAATAATGCCTAAGTTTGGCATTAATAGATATTGATTTCTTGTTATATGTGTCCTTGGTTAAATGGTAAGAAACTTTCATCTTATTAACTCGTTCTTTAATGGTTTCTTTCTCTGAGACGTTGTGTTTAATAACTTTTCCATGATACTTGAATTTGTCAGTTCCATAGATTTCCCCGTATCAAATTTTCATTTTCTTGATATTGTAACGTAACAAAATTATGGTTACATATAAATGATATAATACGTCGAATAAGAGTGTACCACGAACATATTTCATCAAACATGAGAAGAAAGGGCGGAAGTATAAAAGCCAAATGTGTATCTATATATGAATAATATTAAAGCAAGCCAACGAAGAAGAAAGAAGAACCATAATAAAAGTATCATCAAGAAGAGAGGAGGAAAAGAGAAGATAAATGATCAAACTAATACGTTAGCAATATAGGCCCAATAGATCATAATAGTGAGGGGACATATCAAAGATTATCATAATAGTGAAAAGATATATAGACAAATAAATGTGAATTGTGACAAATAACGACGAATATGATGTAAATAATTGTGTTATAAATATGACATGAGTTATCACAAATAGTGAGGAGCCAAAAGATGGCTTATAAGTGATAAAAATTAAAAATGAAGAATAAGCAACTGAATAACCAGAAGAGGAAGTATGAAGAAGAAGAAGACGAAGAAGAAATGTATCATGAAAAATGAAGAATATATAACGAAGACAAGACACCAGCATTCCCAAAGTAAGGAAGGCACCACGACCAGAAAAGTGACAAAATAAGAATAATGACTACCAGATTAATAGTTATAAAACTATCCATCAAGGAAGGACATAATGAAACCAATATGATAAAAACCAAGTGTTGAAAACTTAGTAAGTAATCACAGACAATAATAGTGAATACCTTATACGTGTGGACCGATAAATAATATAATGACACTACCATAAATAAGCACCACAAACAATATAAGTATTAGATTGGTCGCTTTGCACAGTTCTAATAGTCTTCCTCCATTTATATTAGTTCTTTTGTGTGCTGGGTAGTTTTCAACAATGTTTCTGGACTTTTTCTGCCTGCCCAATTGAGCAATAAAGTCACCTAGCAGAATTACTGTATGTCTCTTTGAGACTTCGGTAATGATTTCTTCCAATTCCTCCCAAAACTTCTCTGTTTCTTCTCTTTGGTTTTAAAGAGAATAATATAACTGATTCTATTTAAACAGGTTTTTGCTTGCTATTCGAATCTTAATGCAACAATATTCGAGACATTAATCTTAATGTCTATTGTTATACACAATTTTTCGTTCAAAATTTAATTTTTTCGTATGTTCTTTATTCAGTGTTTTTTCACCATTTTGGAAGCGAATCTATAAATAAATTAAAATCATGAATACCTACGTAAGCCTACGACTGATCGCAGCGTCCGAAATGCCATTTACAAGCGCTTCGTAGCCTGTACAGATGGACTAATTACTAATCTAACTTCAACAAAATTTGTGGCCAATCACTCATTTGCGCCCCCTGTAGTTGGTTTTTGTAAGTTGTTTTAAGAATCTGTAGTGCCCATTTCATGAAAATCTTTTATTCGTTTCAATGAAAAAACGTGTAGACCGATTTGATTCCATTTGTTGTATGTATTTTCAGACTCCATGGGGAAGTAAGCAAGTATGTACTGCATTCTCACGTAGATTTAAAAAATTCGTACCAAACATTTAACTCTGTCAGAGTCTGCAAAACATGGAAGACAATCTGCACTAGTTTGCTGGTGTTTATTGTATGTACCATTGCTCTGTTAAACTTTAGATATCTACTAATGTGACTCTTATATTTCATCACTTACTAGCTTACTGCAATAAAATATTTAGAAAATAACGAGTTCTTTTCCTTTTTATTTTCGTAGTTTTATTAAAAAAAAAACTAAACTCCCTCCAGAACCCGCCAGAGCCATCCCAGAAAAGAATCCTGGCTACACTATATCAGCTAACACTGGGATGAAAGCGGTTGACAAAATATTAAGGAAAGTTAATTCCACAATACGATTGTGTACCACAGTAACATATAGAGCAGAAATGTAGCCTGTTACAAATATAGAAAGTATAAAACCCACACTATGGTTCTAGGTTATACGGAAAATGCCTATTTGTTATTTGTGAGCACAAAATATGCACAGAAAACTACGTAAAAGACGAAGTGATTATAATAACTGCTAAGTGATATATTGTAATCTGCTAGTTGCAGATTAAAGGATAGGTTTGTACAGCGGTATGGCAATGTTAAATAATGCCAGAAAGTTATTGCCAAAAAAAGATATTATATAGGGACAGGTAGAAAGAAGAAGTAAAAGAGGATGGGTCTCTTTGTCATGGAGAATATACATCGCCCAAGTGATAGACGAGAGAAATTTTGTTGAAAACGATTAGGCAAAGAGAGATGTATAGAGAAAAGGGATGACTAACTCTAAAGACAAGCCAAAAAAGTAGAACAGGCAAACGAGAATCTTCTGTATGATTATAATAGCACTGTACGTTAATTACTACAGGCACATCTAGGAATACGTTACGTACAATACCGTATTCAGGAGCAGAAATATCAGTTTCTAGTCCATATTCCAGTATATGAGTATCATCAGTACTCGTAGACGTCAGTACTTAGTATATAAGTCATCTTCAAACTCTTAAAAATAATCATAATCAGTCTCTACATTCCAAAAAGATACTGATATATCTGCCTCGAAATTCCGCTTAATCGGATTCTTTTACGACGCAATCCAGTTTTTCCTTTATTTACCTTTCAATCGACAAATGTTAAATACAGTAGATGACATAATTAATTTAAGCGTAAATTAAAGTTTCTTAAATTAAAAAAAAAAAATAGCGCCTCACAGCAAAGCCATTATTTAATCAAACATTATTTGGTAGAGACGAGTCTTGAATTTTTGTGTACTAACGACATAAAAAATTCAGGTTAGCGTTAGAGATAAATTAAATTACAAATTCATTTTCGCTTATATGTATAATTTAATATTTTATTTTTGTTTCAAAGCCAGCTTTAGAATCAAATAACTGTAGCCATTAGTCAATTTCAATATTTCTTACAAACTTACATTACTAAAAGGATCAATAAAGCCGTCTCTATTCTCAGCTCGTCTGTGAATGCACGTAAAGTAGCTCATTCAGCAGCAGCAAATAGGCCTATCTGTTTACGAGTCCGTACGTCTGCGTAAAAATCATTATTTACTATACAAATTACATCCAAGGGTTTCTGAATAATAGTAGACAAATTCTATAGCTGACTGGATACCACGGTAATCATTAAGAAGGCATAACGGATGTTATGCTAATATAACTGGTTTGATTCGTTTGGGATAAAGTCTACAGAATGTCAATGCAAATGAGCATTATAAATTTTAGGAATTATATATTGTAATTTAACAAAATAGGAAGGCTAAATAAATGTAAAAACTCAAAAATAAAAAGACCTATAACAAAATAATTGAACCTAAAACAATAATAAATGACAATGAAGTACAATGCATTTAGTAAATGGAGTAATCTACAATAATATATAAGATTAAATGATAAGAGTGCAGTGACAACAAGCATAAACCAGTGAATAATAAGGAGTGATAATCAATCAAACAGGATTGAGAAAATTAGAGTCAGTGTTTAGGTGTGTTGATAAATCATCACCATAAAATCACCACAAATACATGGTGAAAGCTCATAGCAAACTAAGTGTTTTACAAACAACGATCACAAATCAAGTGATAATATTATGTGTATGAATAACAAAGTATATAATAATTGTTTATGTTCCCAATTCCTTACTACTATAGAAACGGACTATATTTAAGTGAAAGGCCAACCGTTAATTATCATACAAAAAAAGTGATCAATAAATAAAACACAGCAAAGTGGGCTGAAAGGAGACATGGTTACTATGTGTAGAACCATGATATAGTTTAATTGAAAAAAAAAAGTTTAGCAAAGCAAATGTTTATTCGGATCATAGCCACATGGGCATGACAATAAGTTAATATAATAATATATCTTTTGTTTTTTAAATTAAAAATACATCTTTTGTTTGTTAAAATAAAGTTATAGGACTGTAATTAAGAGTATAGCATAAATAATTCACCAGAAATGTAACAAAGTAATAAAAAAACAATACAGTTGGTAAAGTTAAAGCAGTATACCAAGCAATAGGCCAATACTAGTGTTTTAGGATTGGTCATATAACTAATTATGGTAAACGGCAGAAATAAGAAAATGTTAAACATTTTCTTATTTCAGAATATGCAGAATATGTTATGTTAAACAGTATTTATAGTTGTTGAAAGTTAATTTAAATGTTGAAAATTTGTTAGAATACCAGTCATGGAAACATGGCATGAACTTAAATGTTTATAAAGTTTGTTAATGAAGAAATAGAATAAGGGTATAATAAATTTTAATACAATGTAGTAGAATTACAGAAAAAATGTGTAATTAATCGTAAGACTTTAAATTAACAGGACAAATAATGATTATAAAAGAACAAAACAAGGAATTAAAGAAATAACAGGGCCTAGGCAGATGTTAAACAGTAAAAGTAGTATCAAAATTAGTTAACAAAAATTCAAACCACTGTAAATTAGTCAAAGTAAGCCAGAATTGTTAAATAGATTTTCTTTTTTATAGTAATCAAAATGTACTAATTAGTTTAAGGAATTATAACATGATTTTGTGAAAGTCAAATGACTAAATGGCCTATAAAACATGATTTTGTAAATCACAAAAAATACTTATTAGGTCACACACAGGTCATATCAGGTATCAAATTGTTTGTAATAAAATAAGGAAAACCATTATGTAAATTAAAATAATAAAATTAAGTAATAGTTAGGGAGTAATTTATACTGGAAGGTGAAAAAACCATTTATATGTATGTAATAATACTAGTCATGTGACCCAGAGTTCAGCGGAATTGACCAATGAGGAATTAGCAAAATTTGGTCAAGACCGTTTGAAAGAGTAAGAAAACGAATTATTCTATTGTTAGGAAGCAAAACGTACAGGTTAACTCTGTGAAGCCGGGACCCAAAGTATAACAAAGGATCAAGTCTGAGAGTGAAAATTAAGAAAATTATATCCAAACAAAACTAAATAAAGCAGATATAATAAGTAGAAAGCAAGAAAAGAATAAGTAAAATATAAAACTACAAGAAATAAAAAAGTGAAAGCAATATTCATACTCTATATGGTAAGAATATAACCTTATACTAAAAGCACATTTTGAAACTACACAACACCACGAATAACTTCACCAACACTTATTAACTACACCATAGTATAGGAAAACAGAGTATTAACTATAATTACAGTGAAAACGTCAAATAAAATCATTTATTTTAAACGAAACAGTGAAATAAAACTTTTGTAATATTTGAGGTGGGATCCAAGCGGCCATCTTTGAATTTATTGTCTTCAACTTGTTGCAATCATTCGTCTTCTACCGAATGCAACAATCCGCGAATTGTACCTTGCCCGACGCACTGACGTCACGCCCTCCCCTTTACCAACCCTATCGCTTACTTTGTAAAATCTCGTCAGTCTCTCATCAAACGCTGTGAGCTGAGCGGCCCGTCGCCGGAGTTTCGTCAAGTATGGGAGCCTCAATAACCAAGTTCGAAACTTGGTTCAACGTTCCGGACAGAAAACACGAGAACACGAACTTCGTACAGTTTTACACGATCTTGCAGCACAGACATAGCAGTGGTTCAGACCAGGTACGGAGGAACACGCGGCCGTAGCGACCAGATACAACAGGTGGCAAAAAGGATTTATCTGGATTGCCAAGTAACATTTTTACCTAATAACTTACGGTGCTAGTTGCTCCATAATCACGAAGCAAAAGCGAGACAAACTAGTTACTCGTCATAAGTGTCAGAAACAATTTTATAAACTTTTGCGATAGATAACAGTGTCAGAAATATAGATCACAGCGTGTACGCTATACACCATTTTGTAAACTAGCATCGATTTATGCGACACCCCCATATTTAGCATTTAACATTTTTTATATTCAGTTTTTCAAAAAAAAATTAGCTCAGTACTGACCGTTGCTGACTGGCACATAATTAAGTATATTTTAGAGGGTCGTAATGTTTTTGAAATAAACGGGTCACATCCGACTCAGCTCACAGATTGATACTTTCAACAATTTCTTTTACTCGCACCTCCTCCTTTTATATAATGATGTTAATTATAGAAACACTTGAGAAATAAGTTGTAACACAGGAAAGGTGTCTTAAGCATTTTGATGTACTTAGATATTAAATTATGTTATTTGTGTGTAGTGCTACCGCTGCAAACTCAAAGCGGCCATGTTTGTTGTCTTTGGACGTGTGAAGTAAATAATTATTATTCAAATACTTAAACAAAACTAACTTTATGTATAATAGTAAGTAAGGTTTATAAACATTGTAAGTATTGTACTTCATAATAGCATTTCTGACTTTTGGTAGCAGTTTAAAAGAACCCGATAATTAATATTACAAAAATAAGAAAAATTAATTTTGTTACAATCGACCCGAGATAAAGAGTCGATCCGGGAAACGAATATTTTCGATCTGTGAATCGTACTAATAATTTTCAAAGCAATAATAACCAATAAATACAATTAATGGATGGTAAAGGGAGTTTTATTTATTAAAATAAAAATAAAATAGAAGTTTTTTAAGTAGAAAAGGAAGAGTGTATACATATACATTGGTAAGTGGAACATCATCAAAAGGAAGTGAACCAGCAGATAACCTATATGTGACGAGTCGATTTTACAATCGAACGGAATTGACACAAAACATTTTTTTTAAAAAGATTTTACCAAAACGGATCAAAAACAAATACACATTGATTAATATTTCTTAACCGTTTAAATATCGAAACAAATAATTTAAATAACGAAATTAAATTAAAGTAAATTTAAAACAATTAATCAAAATTTAAGATAAAACAAAAAATTTTGTTTTAATTTTTTTTATAAATAAAAATAGTATTCTATGTGACAAAACAATTTGTTATTGCATTACCAATAAGCACTAGTGACGCTCTTCAGGTCATAATTTACGCAGCGTAAAGCATATAGAATACTAACCTTACTGTTAGAAATCCATAAAGAAATCAAAACGCTGTTGAAATGTGCCACTATGTGTGAGTGTAACTGTCTAACTTTCGAAGAAGTGGTTACCTGGGTGACACAAATTGCAATGTGTAAGGGCGCACTGTACATGTTTGTTATTCTTTTACCTCATTCACTATAATTTATAATAATTAAAAGACGTATCATTTAATTGCATTCAACAATCTCCGTTTTTATCGCCACTGTGTTTATTAAGTTTGTATTAAAAAAATTAAAAAATATAAAATTCTAACTTTTTATTGTGGAACAGTGCAAGTTTACTTTCTGTCCACTTTCCGTTAGTCAACTGGATGCTCTCCATCTTTCTCGGTACTGTACATCTGACTTCATCTGTCTATAGGGCTACTTCCTTCTGTTTCTGATGCCATATTTCTGTGTATATTTCTGTGATGCCATACGCAAAAGTGTAGTAACATGTTTAGTTTTCCAGACACTATCCAGAATATAAGGGTCGAAATATTTGGTGCCGGATACTAAAAAAATTACTTCATCTACCCAATTAGGAATTTTGTAAATAAATTTAAAACTTTTAAACAGAATTAGTCATTCTTAACAGCCGCTGGCTATGAAAATACAAAAGTACACACACTTATTTTTTTGGAAATTGTTTGGTAATTATTTATTTAATTTTTTTTTTAATTGATATGAAAAATCATCAGTCTGCTCTTCTTGGTTTCGTTCCTTCTTCGTATGTACCCAACGCCAAGTCAAGTACCGGTACCGATTTTGGTCGTCAGACAACAAGCATCATCTTGCTTTCTTCTAGTCTGTAAGTGGGGGTAGCAAAATTCTGACACAGACCACTTAACACTGCTTACAATAATAGCATAACATTAAAATAAAATGAGCACATCAAAATTTACGGTAACTTTAATGGCACCCTACTTCTTCTTCATTTACACGCCAAAGTATTCACTTATTCTGCTTCCATTACTACAGTACTCAGAACAGCGTTAAGAGCCAATTTATTTGTTCCTGCTACATTCTTACAGGTGGAAACTTTAACCACACGGACACAGACTTTTATCACTGACGTATTGACATACATAGGGGACCGATAATCCTAACGTCGAGTCAGCCGTTGTTTAATACATATAGAGGAGCAAATATTATGCCCTGCAGAGAGTTTCCAGTTCTCTCTATAATACAGTATAGAAACAGAAAGAAGTGTTTTAGATTCGTCCTTGGTTTGGTTGTTGAAATCTCATTCCATTGAGTAGAGTACGAGTACAAAAAATTGAGTATTTTTAAATATATATAAGTTTTAAAAACTGAAAATTTATTAAAATTAGTTTAATTTATTTAATGTAACAAACATTTGTAAGATTCAAAGGTAGTTGATGAAACTTACCACTTAGTTATTAAAAGACCACTTTATATAATTCATCTTTTTGAATTGATGTTGAACAAAAAATAAATTGATTTATTTTTAAAAACAGTACGAGTATTAATTAAAATAACTAATGAGTTTCATATAGTTCAATAACATTATATAATTGAGATATAGTTCATTAAGGAACGTGTACAGTATGTGATTACAGATTAACAAGGGCGGAGAATATACGGTAAAAAGGGAACATAGAAAGCGTCTCCTGTAACCTTCATTTTCCCTCACACAAAATATTATTACTTTTTCATCGTCGCCTGCCTGAATATAACCACGTACCCAGACAGTAATGTGTTAAATTGCACTCGCTTGTTTAGTTCGAGTAATACAAGAGTGAAAATTCATTAGAAAGTTTTTAGTCGCTCTGACGCCAACAACACGATTGAATAACTGCATACCTGCACTTCTATAAATTCACATACAAATAATTTTAATGAGCGATTTGTGAGTTAGTTCCATGATACCCGGCATAAAGAAATACACAGAGTCTAGGTCCTTAACACAAACCAAGCGAGTGGTGTGGCAGCATGTTTGGAGTGTCGAGGCTACCCCGGCTAAATGGGTATTGTGCGTGAAGGAGTGCCACTTTACAGAAATGAGGTCATCAACTGTTTTAAAGAAACACCAACTGATTTTGTTGGCGATCCGCATCGGAGTATGATTGGCGAGAAATTTGTTGTGTGTATGTATATTTACGATTGCAGTTTTAGGTCATTATTTCTTCGTTGATAAATAACGTGAGGTTATTTCATAATTTTAAATAACGTGACTTCCAGCATGATGAGCAGTTTGCATTTTCTCTGTTCATGTCTGTGAGCGATATCAGGCAGACGTCAAAACCGCGTATCCATCCATCTAGTTCCCGTGTTGTAATTGGTTTTTTGAGCTCTAGTTTTTAATATACACCATGTAAAAGAGTTTCCATTTCTTTGCATTGTTTATATGGGACGCATATACGCGACCTCCGCTTTAACGCTGGCTGCGACGTGTACATGACGGTTATGTCGGCCGGAAAGATGACACACAATGCTGGCATACCTAGCAAATGTCGCGCGTTACGAAACATTGTCCTGCCGATGAAGATCATCGAAGAAGTTTCTTGTCAAAAGAACATCAGTAAGGTTTTATTTTATGGGTACACATATTCACACCTTGGGTTTTATAAAGCAGTATGTAAAGCTCCTGGCTGCTATTCTGAAAGTCTTCGATACTAAGTGTGAATAAAATCAGGGTGAGTTTTAGCCATTGATTTATATATACTACTGGATTGATAACGCTGTGCTATGAATTCGGTCCGCGGCTGTTCAGCTCTCCCCACCACTCTGTGGGTCTCCACCAGCTGCGCTGCATTGAAACTCGATAACGAAACATGCTTAGCTGTTTATTCGCTTCAAAACCGACACAACTGAAGTAATTTTTAATAAACAAAGGACAGTAGGTATTCTATAAACAGAGGAGAAATGTACACATTGTTTTAAAATGGCCCGTAATTTATTATTACAATTTTACAAATGTTTAAATTTAGATGTGTTTTAAAACATTATATATTCTATTATTTTATATCATTTACTTTACAAATTTAATATATGTATGAATTTTAGATTTTTTAGGTATAAGAGCACATTTTTTATGCATATTTCTATGAATATTAAATATTATTAATCAAAATATTTGTTTAATTTTTGACGTACCCCTAAATTTGATTTATTTTACAGTGCAGATTTTCTTTTGCAAATGCATTGAAAATTATCTTAAAAAACACATTACCTATTAATTTTATTAATTTGAACTCACGGCTGTCATCTTTAAAATCAAAATTATAAATATGCACCTTAAACAAATGCCTGTTAAAATGTCTACAAGCTAATGAAATGCAGTGATTAGAGTTAAAATTTTGTTTACCCCTTGATGCTAAAAATAAATTATACACAAATTTAACTAGCTTACATACTTCATAAGATGCTCTAATCAATTTGCCCTTTGATAAAAATAAACTGAATCGACTACAGTGAAGTACAAGTTCACCTTGTAACAAATCACTACACTCTGTACAATTCATCTTCTTATCTGCCCGTTTAACAATAAAACCACTTATGTAATAGAGTATATTTTCTTTTCAATAAGACAGCTCACACTGTTTTACAATATCATATTCCATATGATCTAAAAATTTTTTCTCTTCTTCACCATTATCAACCATTGCGGTACCTGGTTCGTAAAAATTAAGAATACAATTTTGATGATTTATATCAAGCTCTAAAATTTATATTACTTGGCTTTAAAGCCTGAACACTATTCCTAAACATTATTAATTTCCTTAATGCATGACGAAACTGATTAACATTGGGGTAATTATTATGACCGCCCCTTGATCGAATGCACGAGAAAAGCAATTCAAGGTGGTCTTGAGAAAATTTGTAACTTAAATTGTATTTGAACCCTTGCTCATTTAGTAATTTTGTACTCAAAATGCCAATCGAGTTAATGTTAGTAAGAAATCCTAACACAAAACTCTTTCTGGCATGCTTTAAAATATCTACACCCTTAATTTTTATAAAAATAATAATGACTCCCATGTGTACCACCGAAGTAGCTTAGGAGTAGGCAGGGTAGGCTGCCTAATGTGAGCCGTACGGCATACAAGGAAGGCAGTGTGGCCAGCACTACTCTTCAGCCGCCCATTATTATCCCCAGGACTGAGTCATCAGCCCCTCCCAGGCTGAGTCTACCTGGGGGCTGAAAAGCGCACCTTAATTTTCATGGTGCGGGCCCAGGAATTGAACCCAGGACCTCTAGATTAGTAGCCAGGTGCCATACCCACTGGTCTACTGAGCCGCCCCCCCTCAATTTTTAATTTACTTAAATAATTATAGCTGGTTGATAGCACCATTTTATTGTAGTCAACATTACTTTTTTTTATAGGTTCTTTAAAATGTTTACCAAAGGAATTCCTTGCATTAATAGTCAAACAGTTTATCAATTATTCGAATGAAGTTAATTGTCTCGTCGCAGCCCTCGAAATCGGGATGTTTACTATCAAGTAAAAATTGTAAAGCATCAGCAACACTACTACTTAATGTTTGTGCAACTATCTTTAAATTCATTATTTTATTTTTGTAAAAACGTGTGTGTGTAAAAGTTTATTTGAAAACTTCAAACCCTCTTAAGTTTGTACAGATAACAGATTTTCTATGTAATATTTAAACTGTATTTTTGCCCATTACCCGATTCAACTATCTTTTTTATCAACAAGTGTGTTTCTACATAGCTTCAACACATGGAAACTGTCTAACACCGCACAAACCTTGTGATCAATATCTTAAATAGTAAAAAACGGTTTTTCAGGAAATTTACAGTCAAGTTTTTCCATTGCTGCAATACTTGCGGTCGTGCCATCAAATGTTACATTGTGTACACTGACGCCAACTTGTTTTAACTTTATAACTGCCATTTTAATTAGCTGCGAGAGTGCATTAGAACATATTGAATTAATAAGAAAATATCTTACTGCACACTTAAAATTACATTTCAAAGAAACTATTTGAAAAACTAAAGCCTCGGTTGCAAGTGCCTCATGGTCATCTATTTTTATACCACATCCTACATCTATATATCCTATATGCTTACCTTCTTCAGGATTATATATTAGTTGTTTTCTAATGCTCATGGCATCAAATATTAGGTAAACATGTTGCAAATAACTTTTAAAGCTAACATTATTTTTTAAGTGAGAAAACACTTCTTTATAAAGCCAGGTGAGCAGTTGAAATTTCCAACCAATTTTCTTAATGCGGATAGGTTTCGCAGTTGAATACTCCTCCACAAATTATACGCTTTAGGTGAATAAAAGTATAACGTAAGGGCAAAATCTTTCATTTGGTCCATACATACCTGGTTGAATTTACTCTTAAACTTACTTTTTAGATTGCTCAGTATTATATATAAAGGAAAACCTAAAAAATTATTCTCTAAGAGTTCCAACAGTCTGTCAAGCGCAATCATCTTTTCATTTAGGATCGATATTATGTCACTCATATTCTTGATTTTCTAGTCTCTTCTTCTTATACGTTGTTGCAAAATTTTAACTTTTCTACGTAGGATGTTTTTAGTTGGTGATTGTGGTGCCTGTAACCAATATATGTTACGTTACATATAATTTTACACAGTACATTAATAGACTAGATTATAATATAATATGATCTACTCTTATATTTGAGGGACTGTATGTATATTCGAAGTATATTCGAAGTTGATGATGTATCGCTGATGTATCGCACTCACGCACGCACGGGCGCGCTCATTTGCTAAAAACGTCGTCTCTTTGCACGAAAATATTCTCCGGTGACACGTGTTTGATTGGAAGACGTTCAAGGCGAAACTATTGCGTTAAAAACAATAAAAACACCTTTTAAAAGCAGAAGTTTATCACGTTTTTTATTATATTTTCCTTAATTTGCCTGGCTTCTCTAATCAATCCTCGTATAATACTGGCACGTTTATACGGCAATATGCTTGCTAATGCTAATGTTTTGTAACACTTTCCCATGAGTTTAATTTACGTCATCGCCTGCTGGGTATGAAAATTCCATAAATGTCTTAGCATAACAAAAAATGTGGCCCATCTACTACCGGTTTTATTTCATTTAATTAATAATAATTAATAATAATAATTTTAAGAAGGGGAAAACGCTTTATGTACCGTCAGAGTGTCTTCTGGTGTGAGGGACTCTTACCCACTAAAAAAAACTCACCTCTACTTCAGATATTGATATCCATAGATCCTTGCCACGAGCATAGTGTTAACTACGCCCTCTCTTGTGAATCTGCTTCACTTGAAAATAATAATAATAATAATTGTAGACACATTACTTAATAATTTTAAAATTTTTATCATACTGAATTATTATACAGACAGAAATAATAATTATAATAAATACAATTATGAAAAAATAGGGGCCCTTTATTAATTCCGTTTTGGAATTTTTTCACAAACGTGAGTAGTCTATACGATGAGACCGCTTGATGATTCACAAATAATGTTAAAATAAATCAAATATTTTAATACAAAAACAATGAAAAACTTATAAATTAAATAATAGACATTTAAAATGTACTTAATGACAAAATAAAGAAATAGTTTGTTATTTTTAAAAACTCTAAAATACTTTGAAGTGAAAGCAAAAATTCTTCTAAGTTGTTCCAAAGATTGACACATGGTATTACCATAAAGATGCATGTGACACTATTATTCTGAAACTGGAACTGTACCGTTAATTCGATCGCGGTACAGGAACATTAGGCCTATAGTTTCCCAGGAAACCATAGTTTTTATTTTTAAATTTATATATTTACTTCCACTTATAATATAAACGAACTTAAGAATTGTATACACATACAAATACCTTATTCGATAAATTCTAAATTTTCGAAAATCGGCCAAAAGTTATTTAAGTTACGTTACTTTAAAATAATTCGAATCATTGCCTATTGGGAAACGGTCATTGACTTCAATGTTGAAATATACGTTTCCCCATCATTAGCATATTTCATAATTTAACTTATCCAACTGTGATCAGCAGGGTTATTATACCAATTTATTGCAATAAATAGAATTACTAGTAGTAGTAGTAGTAGTAGTAGTAGTAGTGGTAGTAGTAGTGGTAGTAGTAGTAGTAGTAGTGGTAGTAGTAGTAGTAGTAGTAGTAGTAGTCTGTGTTCATGCTTATTATTGTTGTTTGTGGTGTTGCTACCGATTGTCATCGATGTTTACATATATATATTTACGTAATTATTTATCAATATCATTTTATTATTATTTATTTAATTACTGCTTTAATGACAATGTAAAAGTTTAAAATTACTATGTTGTATAACGTACAGCCATAATTTGCTGTCTTAACTAGATGGAACTGAAACCACGTGATGTACGCACAACTCAGCGTATTATATTTCTTAAAGACGAATTTGTTTAAGTACGTTCTGTACTGCCAAGTGCACTGTTTATAAACAATTCATCACAGCAGTAACAACGATTGTTTAAAACAAGTAAATGAGTACAATTGGACAGTTGGTTTAGCATCATCTGTACGATGAAGCTTCAATTAACTATAATTAACTAGTTCCCCCATCGAGTGTTCAGTTACCCAGTACACAAACATTGACTGGTCATATTTAGGTTAATGTAGATTATTTCAACTCCCGCAAGTCAAACGTATTAAATAACCGGTGCAGTGAATCAATTAGTCATTACATAAGTATGTCTAATTTCTCATACTGTGGTGTCGTCTCCCCGGAGAAGCTGACAATCAACATATCAGGACCTTCAGTACGGCTCCCACAAATAGGCCTAAGTCTGTTGATGTGCAATGGAACCTTTCTCGCTGGTTTTCCACCTATGAAAGTCTTCTGTGTCCTAACAACCTACTGCCTTAATAATTGCCTCCTCGCAAAACATTCATAAAGTACTCCAACTACCTATTTGGAATATTAAAAACCATTTGCTTTTCTTTATTAGCCATTCATAAGAATTCACTACTCGATACTCTCGCCATAACAATATATGTATCGTAAGTCTTCTATACGTTCACAATTCTAAAGCCGCAATCCTATTCATAATGTAAGTGTCTAATTAAAATAAACGGAATATCTCATTAATAACGATTTATAAAGCATACTGATAATGAGACGCGAAGCGACAGAGATGGAACCACTTGACTTTAAAAAAAAATATCCGTTGCTATGAAAGAGATGAAAGGTTTTCGAAAATCATTATTGTCGAGTGCATCGACTTTAATAAAGTTAAACTTGGTCACTGGAAATTCAGGAGAAGATCTGTCTCAAAGATGTTGAAATATGGATGTCAGAGAAATCTATAGTAGTAATTGGCCTGAAAGGAAAACAGGTTTAGGTGTACTGAGTGAAATAAATAAGAGAAAGAATTGAAAATTTGTGAAGATTAAATTTTTAGTGCATATCGTAAATTGTATTACAAACCATTCTGTAAGACTAAATTTACAGAGGAAATAAGTTCCAGGAAACGTATTTGGAAAACAAGATGACAGTACGAAATGAAAGATATCTCCAAATGTAAGGAACAGAAAAAGTCATAAGCAAATTGTAGCAGTACGTGGCCTTCAGGACGTGAGACAGGAACATAAGAAAATACAAGTCAAGTCACGAGAAGTAAAAACATTCCTGAAAAAGATTTAGAGTACCGGTACAAATAGATGAAGCAAAATGTTGGAGTAGTGGATAAATTATTGGAGGGATGTTTAGTAAGCCATTAAGGAATCCTAAATTGTTTACGAATCTACTTCAAACGTGAACTCTTTCCCTAAAATCTTTGTTTATGTTTACTCTCAATAAGTCTTTTCTTTAATAAGTTCGATGGGTTATCAGTTCGATTTCTGACGTTGGCTGTATTTTCTTCTGCAACCTTTTATACATGAATCATTTCTGCCCTGCTGCTTCCCTGATATTTTCATCTTTCTCTTTTGACGCCCATCTCCGAGAATCTTATCTTAGCAAAGAGTACTTATCTTTTCCAGGCATTTCCGTCGGAATTCGATTCCTTTGAATGGCTTTATCCATTCTTCTTTAAGCAGTATTTTAAAAAGCGACCCAACATACTTCGTTACACGCTAGTTACTCGTTACGTCGAATCGAATTTTATCAAACTTAATTTCGATTCATGGAGTTACTCTGGATTCAGTGCAGTAATTGTGTTGCTGTTTGTTCCAATATATACGTCAACATAAATATAAAAAATAAGAGAAAGTTCCAGGTTAAAATTAATTGTAACGGAGCCTCAACTCTATGAACATGCGGCTTAAGAGATTCAACCAGTAATATTATTATTAATATAGATTCTGTCAAATTTTTGTTGATGTATTATTATTTTTTTAGTATTATTATTACTGTTAATATCTTAAATATACTTGTTGTTAATAAATAATAAATAAACAACCCTCAATAAAGGAATATGATCTATGAAGACGCTTATGTGTTCAACGAGATTCAACTTCTCCTTTGTAAATTTAGGATATACCGCAACTACATTTGTATTATATCGTTTTCCATTTGCCTGTTCATGTCTGTAATAAATGAGAAAAATTAGTAAATATATAAAAAGACCAATTAATACAAAACAAAATCTATAACATAAAGCTGAAATATATATTAGCTACAAACCGACTAATAGCACAGATTCAGTAATTCATTGTTAATAAAAAATAACAGAAGCCTTTAAATTTTAAGACTTAATTTTCTGGGTAATAAAACCTCACAACACAATAACTGCGCAGTAAAAGGAAAAACATAAAATGAATTTAGAGCACTGCGTTCATCAGAGCAACTGGCCAACGAGGGCGGCGTTCTATGCAATAAACGAAACGCAATTTGTCCGATTCGTTTAATTTTATAACCCGCATAGTAATACTGTAGAAATTATACGTTCAAGAGCCAACAGTAAAACCATGTTGCACCAATTTCTTTATTACCCAATTTTTTGTGAGGATTTTACGACACTGTCACTGACATCTCGTTCAGATTTCGTTGTGACTGACAAAATTAGCAAATGTCACAGACCAACTAAATTGCTTCATAATTATTTGTGTGTGTGTTTGTGTGTTTTTTAAATATTATGCACATATTGGATTACTCATTTTCTTTGAAGACATTTTATATTAACCAAACATTGGTGTGTACAATATGTATCGAAAAACATACACCAACATATGTCGATTTCAATTTTTATATTACTAATATTTATTTAAAGTTTTTGTATTATGTTATTTTCAATTCGCTGAACAGCTCTAAGAATCATCCACTCTTTCCATTCTGATACCCTCTTTACACACTATCCCTTCCTTATCCTCCTTATATATATGTATATATATATATATATATTTGTGTGTGTGTGTTTATTTTTATACTTGTAGTTATGAGTTGTAGTATGTGAAAGAGGAAAAGAGGTAAAGATAAACATGCAGACAGACAGAAAGATATTTTGAAAAAATATTAAGTATCAATGTTTTCTAGTTATTATTCTCACTATCATTTCTTCCAAGAAATAATAAGAAAATATGACTATACAGTATGTAACAAAATACAGTAATTTATGTCCTTTAATCGATTATTAATATTGTTTCAATTAGCATTATTCAATTTGTTTATTAGTGCACGGCCAAAGTCCCATAAGAGAGTCACAGTGGATAGGAGACGAATCGACGTGGGAGACACATATGACGTCTAATCTAGGATTGCTCAAGCAAGAGTAGCTATTTAAAAACGACTGTAGTATTAAGCTCTTATAATGCCTGGGTCAACAAAAAGAACAGATCTCAAAAAATTACGCACAAGCAATGAATTCTTTGTGAAAACGACATTGAAAATTAAAAAATATGACATCAAGTGTGCCACAAATATTTGGCAGCTAAAAAAGATTTGTGAATAGATAATAATGAGGAGCCAATCTTTAAGAATGAGTGATGAAAACATTTCTAGAAAATATGCACCTGTACTATGCTCCGCTTGTAAATTATAGTCTTATGTTAGAAAAACCCCGGTCGATATTGATACTACGAGCGGATTAGGGAAAATCACGAGGTAGAGAAGCAATGGACTAGTAATATTTATATTAGTATCACTAATAAAAGTCTATGATATGTAAAAATGAAATAAATATTCGAAAATGAAAATGAGTTGGCTATAAACAAAATATTAAATGAAAAAATCAGACAATTGAAAAGGCCATTATTCTTAACTTTCAGGGACCTAGAAAATATTTTGACAATGTCGTTTCACATGGAACTGAACCTAGGCAGCAGAGTCTCGGTGGGTGGGGCATCCGCAGAAGGTGTCAAATTTGGAATCATCCAGGAAATATTATCAAAAAGAAGATAGTGTTAACGTCTTTAAATACTGAGCTCATATATCGAAAAGTCTTATAAAATCTTTTAAGCCGAGTGTGTTCTTTATAAATGTATTATATATCATCGAACATAGGAAAATAACTGGGGACAATTAGAAGCTTTTGTGGTTCCGTAGAAAGTATTGTTGTTGTAGAGTATATTATACGCGTATATATTGCAAGAGCACACAGGATATAAAGTTCATTTAAGTGGAATACTAATGCTATGTAACATTTTCTGATGGCCATAGACATGTTTTAAATTGATTTTGTTCCTTCTTTTTAAAGTAGTCACAAGTTTTGAACCAAGCTATGTTTTAAAAAGTATGTTATGTCAAAATGTTCACAATTATATTCTCTTTCATATCATGTGAAATATTTGTGTGTAAGTGCGCGGGTGCGCGTATGATATACATTTTATTTAATAGCTTTGAAGAAAATTAACATTTCGTTCTGAAACTTGGACAGAGTATTTTCATGGTTATAAGCTACATTTTCCATATACTCAATTCTCCACACCTATGATTTTATATGTTTTTTTTAATGAAGTCAATCTTCTTTTATTCTCGTTATCTTCAAGGAAGTAATAAAATTGAGGGGCTTCTGTCAAAAACCTACTTTGTCCAAAAAATCAAAAATTTAGATTTTGTCATATTACTGTAGCCAGTTCATTGTTCTATTTACTGTGTAGTTCAGTTTCTTCAATAACCTATCTAATCCGTCACAATTCATTGAGGTAAAAAGCTAATTTCTGGAAAAACCTACTATGTCCACTCGTTTCCTAGCAAAAACTAAACTAGTCCAGGACAAGTTTAGTTTTTGCCGGAAAACCTACAGATGGCGTGAGTGTCGTGTCTGCTGTTTATAAAAATATAACCTCATTGTAGTACTTGTATAGTAGTTCGTTGTTATGGATGTGGAATCAGATCAAAACTGGCCACTCAAAAAGCGCCGAAAAGAAAGAAAATCATGCGAAATAAAAGAAAAAAAGTACATGGAGAAGAACATATATACCATGTTGGCAAAACAGTACCAAAAGTTGTTACTGGAGAAGATTGCAGGTACGTTAAACTTAACCTAATTTATAATAAACTTACATTAAGAATGGTATTTACATGAAAATGTAAATAACGTTTGCATAATAAAATTATGCAAATAATGCGTTATTTTTAAGAATATCAGTTTGGTTGAAAAATAATCATGGTAACAATCATAAAGCCATTTAGGTTATCAGAAGCTACGTAAAAAAGTTTGGTTATAGCCTAACCTCCCGTGGTACCTAATATATTAGTGTTTTATCTTATTAATTTAATATTTCTGATTGACAAATCACGTGTGTGTCATCGTGACTTGCTGCACACATTATATTTCATTATTACACAGGCTTGATAGTTTTTTGCATTGTATGTAGGCTATAAATGTGCAGTGTTATTCTGACTTCTGGCAATTGATAGAAAACAGTCAAAAGTGGTGGATATGGCTTAGAGAATGATACCCACAAGTATAAGAATATTTAGGAATATTATAAAATAGTAGGCCTATGTTTTTTTATAATTTTGGAAGCATGACGCAAAGAATCAGTGACATTAATACATAGTCCTGGTTAGGCCTATATTTACTGTAAAATCGGGGACTACAAAATTATTATAAATAGTAACAGTGCTATTAGTTTAGTACTGGTACTGGTTTAGTTCATTTTCTGATATTTTACTAGGATTACTGATGGTAAAAGTACTACTAGCATATTCCAGTAAAAGTATGACCTTGTAATGTTTTAGTACTAATGTGAAGAGGATTTTTTTTTGTTTCAGGTGTACCAGGTTTCATTGTTTTAACAAGATATCAAATATGCAGAGACAGGAAATTTTAGCAAAATTTTTGCAGATGAATTGTAAAAATGAACAAGATTCCCATTTGTGTGGTCTAATAGCAATACAACTGGTGAAAAGAAGGCGTTCGAGAAATCCTAATCCACAAGCACTTGATAGACGTGATCACTGTGCCTCATTTCGTTATAAAGTAAGGTTTGGTGCTCAGGAGACTGAGGTATGTTTTAAAGCATTTCTTAGCATTCATGGCATTAGTAAATGGAGAGTGCGACGATTGCAGCAAAGCCTTGTAAATACGAGCCAAGCCCCGACAGACTGTCGTGGTAAGCACGACAATCGTCCAAAACAGTATCCAGAAGTTGTGATAAATCTCGTTGACAATCACATCAGGTCCTTCCCTGCAAGGAAATCTCATTATTCCTTAAGACACAATCCAGATAAGAGATACTTACCTGAAGATTTGTCTGTGACTAAAATGCACTCTCTTTTTCTTGAACAGTATGACACAAATGTACCGTACAAGATTTACTGGGGTGTGTTAAAAAAATATAATATATCATTTGGTTACCCTCGTTCTGATACTTGCTCTTATTGTGACTCTATGGAGTTAAAAATAAAAACTGCTATGACGGATGAACAAAAACAGCAGCTTCGCAATGAAAAAACATTACACTTAAAAAAAGCTGAAGCTTTTAAAGAAGACAAAAAGGCATACAAAGCAAAGGCTCAAATGGGTGAAATATTGTGTCTTAGCTTTGATTTTATGCAAAATCTGCCACTCCCATATATAAAAACAAATGCAGTTTTTTATGCAAGACAGTTATGGCAGTTTGTGTTTGGAATACATGATTTAGGATCTGAAGTTGTGACTATTTACTCATACTGTGAATATATAGCTAAGAAAGGATCAAGTGAAGTTACATCCATGCTTTTTGATTATTTAAAAAACATTTCACCAGAAGGGCGTCCAAGTGAGCTGGTACTTATTAGTGACGGATGTCCAGGGCAAAATAAAAATATGACTATGGTGCGGTTCCTGTACACACTCATTCATGTTTTTAAAATGTTTGAAAAAATAACGTACCTGTTCCCCGTACGAGGTCATTCATATTTACCAAACGATCAGGATTTCTCTCTTATTGAAATTAAAAAAAGAAGACTGCCGTGTGCAGAAGTTCCAGAGGATTGGGATAGAGTTATTTTGAGTGCTAGGCAGAAACCATCCCCATTTAAATTAAGAAACCTAAGTACTTTTGATGTTAAAAATATTAAAAAAGTACAGAAGCATATTTTTTGAAAACGCCCAAACCTCCGCTGAAACTTAAAAATATACGAATGTTACAGTTCAATGGAAACGACCCATTTGTCAGATGCAGACACTCATACCGTGGGCCTTGGCAAACAAGCATAGTAAGGAATAAAAAGGAGTTGTCTGAAGTTTTGACTCTTGATTGTTTATACATAGAGCCTCCATGTATAGCACCAGCGAAACTTAAAGATATTAAAAGCCTGATTCCGTACTTGGGAAATCCGGAAAGTGTTAATTTTTACAGAAAGTTATTTGAAGATCAAAGTGGTGGAAATGAAGTGGTAACAGATCAAACACTTGATTTTGATTTGGATAATGATGACAATAGTAGTGGATGTGAAAACTAAACGAAGAAATACTGAATATCTTGTTATTATTACATACTCTTTTATTTTTTCTATTACATTTTTTATTTTTGACAATAGCAGTGGTAGTGATCAGAAAAAGGACAAATAGTGGAACGTTATTACTACTATATTTAATCATTTTCTATAATTATTATTTTTATTGTTACAGGTTTAAAAAAAATAACAATAAATCATTTCAAATATTTCTTCTTGTTAATTTTATTACATTTCTTAGAATTTAAGTATCATATGATAGGGGTTTTCATCAAATTTCTGGTAAAAACCTACTATGTCTAAGTTTTTTATTTTTTTTCTGCTTTTATATAAATATTTATTTATTGCTATTCCTGCTAGGTATTTATTAACTTAAAAATGACCTATCAAAAAATTTTGAGTTCATTTAAATAAACACAAACAATGTCAGGATGTTTTTTCACGTTGTTGAAAAGTCTTATTTTTGGACAAAGAAGGTTTTTGACAGAAGCCCCTCAATTTATAGATTAGATCTAGACAGGCCTTTGCAGAATCGGACAAAGTTTAAGCCTGATTTCAGTCTATCTGTGTTCTCATCTGTGACGTTGCTAAAGTTTCAACCAATCAGAGGATCTAAAATTTATTCAGATTTGTCATCTGTCGAGAGCACTTCGGTTAGTTCCTTCCAAAGACTCGTTATAGGAAGACGTACTCGCTGCCACGAGTTTTTCGTGACCAGACAGGTCGTTTTCATTTAAACTTAGAAGTTGGTTCACGGTTCGAGTTCTTCGTAACCATTATCACTTACAGAACTCAATTTAAATAGATCATCATACTCGAGTGCTTTTCGCGTATAGTATAAGGTATCCTCTAAGGACAAAATATCTTCTGAGATATTTTGATACTTACGCGAGAACACTTCAAGAGACCGGAGTTTGTGTAAGCCCAATACACGATCTATTTTACCCAGTTAAAAACCCTGAGATAATTTTATAAACAATAACAGTTCGTATCGCAGTGTGCGTGGGTGCAAAGACGTGAATTGTCAGCGTAGGAGTCATCGGTCAACGTGCTTTCACAGCAATCCAGTCGAGGTGCGGGGAGCGCATGGTGCGTCCAAACAGTGGATTTCAACAGAACAAGTAACACAATTGTAAAGCAAGCCAATAAACTCAATTTTGAAACACAAATTTTTAAATAAAAGTTTTACATTATAATTTAATAAGACAATAGTCAATTTTAATGTTTTAATTTAATAAATTTTCCTACCTCCAGGTATAGACTTTGTTGTAATAATTTCTATAACACCTATCTATGCAGTTTTAAAATTGTATCGTTGCAATATATATATATATATATATATATATATATATATATACATATATATATACATATATATTATATATATAGTGCATATATACATCATAAAGTATATATTCCGTAGAGTTGTTTCCTTGTATTAATGGGGCATTTTGCACCAATGTCGGACGCGATGACTGTCAGTCGGTTTGACAGAGGAATGATATGAATAATGTTGAAGTTTTGTTAAGATCCCTGAGTAAAACCTGGTCAGAAAATGATTCAGGTATTCAATTTGGCACGCTGAGTTCATGACTATATTACTACGGGTAACAGTTAATGGTAAAATGCTGGAGGAAGCCAAGGAAAGGGTTCTGGATCACGTTAGTGCAGAAATGAGTATGAAATAATGTGAGAAATTCAAAAATAAAGAACGGAGAACTTGATTACAGGCATATAACCACATCAGAACATGGCCACCCACCCAGAATGAGATTGCAAGCAAAGAAGATGTTGTAGTAGTAGTAGTAGTAGTAGTAGTAGTAGTAGTAGTAGTAGTGGAGGTGGCGGTGGTGGTGGTGGAGCAACTAATGATGGAAATTGTTAATTAAAAAATAATTAATCTTACTAAACAACCTATGCAGTGTGTGCTTGCGTGCAAAGGCCTGTGTAGTCAAAAAATGTATCTAATCTCTAATCTCTAACCTTATTGTTATCCGCCTGAGGAGGTACTACCTACCACTTTTCTTTTCAACCCAAGAAGGACGCACAGAAATTATTATTTCCAGTGGTCGGACGTCAACATTGATCGTCCAGCTCACTGGTGTAAATGTCCGAACATATTTTCGAATGCATGTTCGATTTTTATCTTTTACTTTTATTAGTAACGTTTAAACCGTTATCTATTATTCTGTGCGAGATGGAGAACAACAGTTTGCTTTATTTGCAGAATTCATGATGTGCAAACATAAAAGGAAGAAAATAAATGTAATATATTAATTGATGTTAATACCACCACTAGTAAGAGCACTGTGTTGTCTAAACGGAAGTATTCAAAATTCACAGTTAAAATAATTATACAAGAACAACAACAGTAAAAATACATTAAATTGCACACTTTTACTTACTATCGTTTCTGTTTTCTGTAATGAAACTAGGTAAATTGAAATATTTATGAGTTACAATAAAAAATAAAGCGATTAAACATATTTTGATGGAATATTATAAGACTCCAAGCTTTTGTACATAAACGGTACCAAATTTAATAGTATCGAACGATTAAGACAAGACCAGAAACACTGGAAATGGGCTTCTTTAAAATTAGTAGTTAGACAGACTAACAAAGAGGAAATAAAATGATGGCATCGGAAATAAACTAAACTTATTCAATTTAAACGTACAAATTATGGGAATGTAAACATAATTGGAGATATTTTTAGAGCTAATGAATGAAGCATGAGTGGATGATAAAGACACATAACACAAGCTCAAATGACAAGTTATGAAAGAATATGTATACTTCTGACGCTCACGAAAAGCTGGAATGATCGGACATTTATTACAAATGAAACAAGCAAAAACTGGCTACAGACTTGATAGACGTGATGGAGACGATAGTGAACTAAATGTAGGCCTATGCTTTATAATTCGTGACTAAACTTCGGTATACTGTGTAATCAACGTCTGAAATTAAACTTGAACGTCCGAACTATAGAACGTTGAATACAACGATCGTGCCGCAGTGAAATGGCTAACAGACGACGCATTCAGTAATATTTTTCCCTAATCCTGCAGTTACTGCGCCTCGGCTTAATGTGAATCCCGCTCAAATGAATAACAAACACGGTTTAAGCCTTCAACAGAACACTCTTGAAAAACGCAGCAGGCTTTACTAAACCCTTCACGTCGTTGAAAACAGACAAAACATTTTTATTTGCCGCCTACAAAATAATTCTGAAACATGCTTATACTCGAAAACTTTACAGTTACTTTAAAATGTAATATAGGTACTAGCGTTTCTCAACGTGTGGGGCGCGACTCACAGCTGGGTTCCGAGGGGGCGTTTGGTGGGTCGAAAATTCGAGGTCGAAGATTTATTCGCTGTGTCTTCAAATCTATTACATTTAGTATTAATCATAATTAAGTGTGAATAAGTTGTTTAAGCGTAAAAGAGGGCATAACATAATGTTGTTAGCAAAAAATTATTATAAACAGAGTGCACACCCGTACAAGTAATTCTGCGGGCGCCTATGCTTATTGGTCCCATGAAGTGTAATATTCTTCAAGATGGGTCACGTAATTGAAAGGGTTGGGAACCACTGTAATATACAATAGTGTACTACTTTCAATTTGTTTTCTCATCTATTTATTTTTCTTTATTATTTTACATCCGCGTGATTATGTAAGTAACATTAAGAATGTTACTTTCACAACATATGGGTCACATACGAAAGTCTGTATGGCCTACGTACTGTCCAAACAAACGTGCATGAGAGATACAATATTGATAATACTGGCCTGGCGACTATACAATATATACAACATATGGCAGTTATAATAGCCTATATGGTGCGATTATAGATCGTACTATACATGGTGTTTACAAAGTTTATTTACTATCTGTGCACTTAAAACAAAGACTCTTCATCAGAAATTCAACAGACATAAAATTCACAATTTCTCAATACTTCGGTAATATCGTAATGATATGACTAAACACATCAGAGTCACTGAGAATCTAATAATATGTGTTTCCACAGCCTTATCATAGGTTAAGAGTTCGCAAGCTGGTTGGCATCCGCTTTCCACGCTTCCCGATATTCAGCACTCCTCTTCAATGCAGTTTAGGGTTAATAATTCATGTATGTAACTACCAATGTTTATTAATAATTCTAGGTCTCCAAATGAGCCTTCTTTTCTTATTTTTCCATGCGATTTTCACACTTTATTAATTTATTGTGTCAAAACATGTGACCCATCTGCGGGCTTTTCTCCTCCTCAAATATTTTAATATGCTTTTGTTCTCTTCAAATCACCTAAGAGCTCATCATACATAAGCTTCTCCCTTTAAATTATCTTCACCAATTTTCTGTAACACCGCACTTTGAAATCAAAGACTCTTCCAATCATCAGTGACTCATTTCCATGCAAAACAACATCTCAGACATACTTTGAAACGTTTCGCATAACGTTACAATTCGGGAACCTGGTTAATTGGCTCAGGTCAATTAAACAGGCTGCCAATATCTTTACAAAATCATAAATAACTGGAAAGTAAACAAAAGTTAAATAGGATCCCGTGAATTGAGGAATATTGACAGGGGTTTGTAGATTTATTCACTCACCTTTTTGGACCATGACATCTCTTTATTACATAAAGTTTTAACATCTCCGAAGAAATTTAGCAATGAGTATATTAAAATTAAAAACATTTGCACCTCTTGTCAAATAGAATTAGATTAATTAATGAGTTAACATAGCTTTTACTGCCCTCGGATCCGAGTATTTTGTTTCAGTATATGATATTAAAATTATCATCTTTATTTCGTGCCATCTGAAGAATGGGCTTATTTAACTTTAACGTGTTATATTCATAAAAGCCTTAAACTTAACACATATTATTACTAAGCATGAAATTACAATTTTATGGTAATTAAGTCAGTCTTTCGTGTTTTACTTTACTTTCATTGGTTAATTAAGTGTCTATCATGTATTATTTTAAGTTAAGTTCTGAACCACGGAAGTTGAACTTCCGTGATACCTGTGTGTAACATCGTCGGCGAATCGGCGCTTCCATTGGTTGTGCAGGGTGTCTTGGAGATCTTCTGGCTCTCGTGTTTTGGTGAAATCTGCCGTCATTCCTAAAGATGAGTCGTCTGTTGGGTCTGTAGATTCTTGTGGTAGGTTTTGGGTTGTAACTTTTCACTGGTATTCACATTGTTGTACCGCACATGTTACTTACGTTTAACAGTTACATGTTAACAGTTTAATATCACATTTAGGTGATGTTAGTTTGTTACAGAGATGTCATTGTCATACACTCACGTCATTTTTACATTTTTACATCCTCCGGCTATCTCACACAAGCGTCTCCTCGTTTATAGGTTTTTATATCGACTACATACTTTTGCACGCTGTATCAGCAGCGGTGTCTGAGATACAACTGAACTGGCTAAGTATAGGGGTGAAGAGGCTGTCCGCGCGCGGGTAGCTTGTCAGCGTAAAAGTAGTTCCATATTCGATTAATATTTACTCGATTATTCTCTGACATATTTAACTATATTTAATTATACTACGGTATCTCTCACTTAGTATTTTATTATTGTACATCATTATGTTTTTTATCAAGTTCCGATTTAATACAATTATTAGTCATATTCACGGGTAATTATGCGTGTTGATGCCGGTTTCGGCAGGTTAAAGCCGGGTTAATTATTAAGGGGTGTTATCGCAATTTTATTATAGAATTCTTTTTTGTTTTAAAACTATTTATTTTGGGTATTAAGGCGGGGTTACATTATCATTTTCTTTAGGGATTTAGTTCTGTTTTAATGTGAGATTTTAAATTTCTTTTATTTCATTTTTTTCCTTTTTTAAAATCGTCACATACTCCTCCGCTTAAATATCGACACCGGGTTTTTTTTGTTTATTATTTTTTTTTTTGGGTGAGCAACGTACTGGGAGTATGCTCGGGGATTGCTGTGTTAAAATTTAATTTAGTACACGATTTGTTTTCTCTATATCTCTTTAAATGATCTTGTTCATTTAAATTCTCTCCTCCGTGAAATTCCCTTTATCTCACTTCTTACCATGCTAATTTATATTTTAATTCTTAATACTAATTTCCCTAATTATCCGTAACTCACAATATCGTGGCCCGACTGATTACATTTTGCATACTCTAACTCTAGTAGTTAGTTTTCTGCACTTTCTTTAACTCTTGTAAAGAACTTTCTTTAACCCTTGTAAAGAATTTTTCAGTGCGGAGCCGTTGTGACTTGTTACGTTACCTATATATAATTCTTAATTCTACTACAGAAATCTAAAGCCAATCCCATACTTGACCTTAGATTCATTCTTATCCTAATTTCTTATGCTACTGAGAGAATCGGAATTTCACGAAGATAATAATTTTTGTTTTTAAATGATCAGCTGTAATACATAACCAAAAGGAGACAAACACTTTACTTTCAACGATCAGCTGTTACTGTGGAATGTGGGTCAAACTAGTTTTCTTCAAACAATGGCATAGTTTATGCGTACAAAGGGGGAAGTTTCTTGAGGGAGAATATTTCTCTATTGTTCCATTTAACAATAGCTGGCGGCTAGGGAATTATTTTCAAGCAGGACACAACCGGGTTTTTACATTATGCAACGTTACTTGTATTATTATTCACACATATTTTTATTATTAATTTCTTTTTACTTATCCCACTAATACACTTTTATTTGGACACAATATTCCATACTGAAATTTCTCTGTCTCAGATTATTTCTATTCATCAATTGATTATCTTACACTTATGTCACATCTTTAATTCGTTTTCTCAATGTTTAACATAGTTAACGTTAATTCATTTAAACACATACACATATATATCTTATTTCATATTAAGCTTCCATATGCAATCTTATCTTAATTAATCAACATAACTTATCTCACAACAATTAAATTCTCAGTATTGACATATATAATCAATCAAAACAAAACGATAATACCATTGTATCGTAGAGAGAAATTTCATACGAAGAGTACATTATGTTTACATTCACACAACAGATCAGCTGGTTGGGGGAGATCTATTGTGTGCGTTACGGTGGCCCATTGTTTACCTAGGCAAGGCTTTATAACTAAGAAGGGTGACTTCAGACAATTTGGAACACGTTTTATTTCCTGCACAGGATTGTTTCAAAAAGGGGAGGAGTGAGCGATGCGTACGCAATGTTACGGCCCGTTACTAAGCTGAGTTTTGTTACACTTTTATAATTATAATTATACTAACGTGTTATAATAATTTACGATATTATTAAACTTTTTATTTTAAATGACTTATTATTTATTATTATTACTTTGGTCTGATTTAAGAGACGGTTTCTTTTTTGTTTCGAACTCGTTTGTTTACTTCGGGAAGCATCATTCCATAAAATTAATTAGTACACTTGTTTTATTTCGTCAGTAGTTCATATAACTCATCGTGTCAATAGAAACACGAATTACACATTTATGCAGGCTTGTACAGGAAAACTACAGAACTGATATTGTCGCAAAATTGACGTGTTAGAGACTGAATACTTTGACACGTACATACATGAATTGGTATAATACAATCTAATCTTTTCCCGTATAATCATATACGAGTATGTGCGTAATCTCACACAAAATATACACTTATATTTATACACTTATAAATATCGTCCATATTATTCATATATGCTACTTAGAAAAAGGCTAAGTACAATTTCCTCTAAGTACAATGTAAGTACAATATACTACTTTTACATACAATTTCCTAACTGAGTGCATAGATATACAGAATAGAGTATTTTATAATTGACACTAAGTACACTAACCATTTACACAAAATGAAACAAAAAACAGTGGCGCATTTTAATAATAAAATTATTTACTTGTTTTTTTTTTATTTGATTTAATTTTTAACATGTGTCTGAAAACTTTTGTTACTGGACAAGGGGTCACACACTTTGTAATACAATAGGGGGAGGTGATGTATTGTCTACTTGAGGTGGCAGAGCGTAACAAAGGGGTAGTTTGGTACAAGCGGGAACAGGTCATTTTCCTGTCCGAGATTGTCGTTAAACAGACAAGTTGGGGAATGCATTTTTAAACAGGTTTTACCCTAGGCTTACAATGTTTAAATAATTATTATATTATATTTAAATATCCTTACCTTATAGATTATTATTATGCCACATAATGATTATAAAAACACATTATCCTAATTCTGATTTTACTTACTTCAATTCTTCCTTTTGCGTATTTTAAATTAACATTCATAGAGTGAATAATTCTACCACATATTAAATGACAAACACAGGGCATTTTATCTTGCTAATTATCATTTATTCATTAATTAAGCAGAGTGGCGCATTTGAAACGTATTGCATTACGTTACAATTCGGGAACCTGGTTAATTGGCTCAGGTCAATTAAACAGGCTGCCATTATCTTTACAAAATCATAAATAACTGGAAAGTAAACAAAAGTTAAATAGGATCCCGTGAATTGAGGAATATTGACAGGGGTTTGTAGATTTATTCACTCACCTTTTTGGACCATGACATCTCTTTATTACATAAAGTTTTAACATCTCCGAAGAAATTTAGCAATGAGTATATTAAAATTAAAAACATTTGCACCTCTTGTACAAATAGAATTAGATTAATTAATGAGTTAACATAGCTTTTACTGCCCTCGGATCCGAGTATTTTGTTTCAGTATATGATATTAAAATTATCATCTTTATTTCGTGCCATCTGAAGAATGGGCTTATTTAACTTTAACGTGTTATATTCATAAAAGCCTTAAACTTAACACATATTATTACTAAGCATGAAATTACAATTTTATGGTAATTAAGTCAGTCTTTCGTGTTTTACTTTACTTTCATTGGTTAATTAAGTGTCTATCATGTATTATTTTAAGTTAAGTTCTGAACCACGGAAGTTGAACTTCCGTGATACCTGTGTGTAACATCGTCGGCGAATCGGCGCTTCCATTGGTTGTGCAGGGTGTCTTGGAGATCTTCTGGCTCTCGTGTTTTGGTGAAATCTGCCGTCATTCCTAAAGATGAGTCGTCTGTTGGGTCTGTAGATTCTTGTGGTAGGTTTTGGGTTGTAACTTTTCACTGGTATTCACATTGTTGTACCGCACATGTTACTTACGTTTAACAGTTACATGTTAACAGTTTAATATCACATTTAGGTGATGTTAGTTTGTTACAGAGATGTCATTGTCATACACTCACGTCATTTTTACATTTTTACATCCTCCGGCTATCTCACACAAGCGTCTCCTCGTTTATAGGTTTTTATATCGACTACATACTTTTGCACGCTGTATCAGCAGCGGTGTCTGAGATACAACTGAACTGGCTAAGTATAGGGGTGAAGAGGCTGTCCGCGCGCGGGTAGCTTGTCAGCGTAAAAGTAGTTCCATATTCGATTAATATTTACTCGATTATTCTCTGACATATTTAACTATATTTAATTATACTACGGTATCTCTCACTTAGTATTTTATTATTGTACATCATTATGTTTTTTATCAAGTTCCGATTTAATACAATTATTAGTCATATTCACGGGTAATTATGCGTGTTGATGCCGGTTTCGGCAGGTTAAAGCCGGGTTAATTATTAAGGGGTGTTATCGCAATTTTATTATAGAATTCTTTTTTGTTTTAAAACTATTTATTTTGGGTATTAAGGCGGGGTTACATTATCATTTTCTTTAGGGATTTAGTTCTGTTTTAATGTGAGATTTTAAATTTCTTTTATTTCATTTTTTTCCTTTTTTAAAATCGTCACAACTTTTTTAAGAAAATCTTCCTCACCTTTAATCCGGTACCATTTGAAGTGAACAGACATTCCTCTTATCGAATGCATACTTGGTCTAACTAATTTTCCCTAGACCTTTGCCTAACATTCCTGATTTTACTACCGAAAAAGTCGAATGCTTTCTTTAAGACATCTTTCCCAATTCAATTTTTGTTTTAGTTCTGTTTTCATCATTCCTACTTGGAGACTAGAATTTATGTTTTCTGTTTATAACTTTTAGGTTGTATTGTTCTACTCACACTTCATCAGTAATTATTTTTCGAAATATGATCATAAAATGCAATATATTTTTAATTCACTGGGGTTTTATTTATATGCCCTTCTATTTGTTTAAGATTTTATTCTTTTGATTTAACTTTCTGTAATAATATTGTTTTCTTACATAGTCGTTAATCCGAGATATTATAACAAACATTCGTTGCAGGAGTCTTGTCAGACTAGGCTCAGAAACCAACGATTTCATTTTGACAAATTTTACTGTTTTGCATATTAATTGTAATACAAACGGCCATGGTGGAACACGTAGTGTGGTGGTTGACCTACGCCAATGACTTGGGTTCGATTCCAGTCATTATTAAAATATATTCTGACCTTTATACGGTCATACATACACTCACAAACTACAAAGGAATGTCAAACTAGCGACGTTTAGCCGATCCCAGTAGTATTTTCTAACATTCTCTATACAATTTCCATATTATGTTCGCAGTACGTTCAACTATAGGTTCCACATATGCTTATGTTCTATAAATATTATAAAATTAAAACATAATATAAATTATTACACACTCTTATTGCGTCGTATCATAGAGACCTAGTTTTCCTGTGGAGTAGACGTGCGCTGCCATTTGGTTTTGTAAGGACGCGATGCACTGACCCCCGCATAACTCAGTGGCTAATGCAGACAACCAGTCAGTGCCATGGTATACGTCCAGTCTAACATCGGAAAGTCTAACTGCCACATTGTCAGAATCATTAATTGTAAAAATTATTATCTTCCTGAAACATTTAAAAATAATTTGTTTTTGTTTTCGTCTAGGTAACCTAGAAGTACAGTAAGCAAACAATTACTATGCAGCGGAAGTGACATTGATAGGAAGATATAAGGAATTACTGAACCAGGCCACGTGTGTGTAGAAAAATAAGAACATTTTTATTTTGACACTTTGTGCTTTGACGTAAAGAAGGACAGTCGAGGCCGTCGTTGAAAATTCTCAATATTAATCTAATTATCGAATGAACGTACAGTTACTAACGCATAAATAATCTGCGCGTATGCAAGTGGGTCTAGTATGTGTTACATGGTCACACAGAGTTTGTTCATTCTCTACGTCAGAGATTAAGGGACTGCAGACAATTTGTTTGTGGTAACCAAACTTTCTTTCTGCCGACTTTCCAGAACTCACTGTAAACGTACGTTACTCAAATTAGTATAAGAAATAGTTGTGTTTAAATTGGTAGGTTTTAAATAGCTGCGCCACAAAATATTTTTAGTCCGAAATGATACTTAGTCAACTTGATTCAGAATCAATAACAAGCCGTACCCGCAAAATCAAAGAGATAATGTCATAAGGTTTGCATGGTTTGAAGAAATATTTAAGAGGCAAATCACCATCTGAATTTACTTTTGTGAAAGAAGAAAACCTTACTGAGATATCTTGCAACGATGGAATGAAGATAAACTTGACAGATTTATAATTTGTGATTTATGGTCTCCAAGTCGCGTTATTGGAATAAAACTTATAGTTTACCTTATTTCTTTTCCATCTTGCGACTTCGTTATATGTCATACACGACATGTTTCCCGAAACATGTCGTGTATGACATATAACGAAGTCGCAAGATGGAAAAGAAATAAGGTAAACTATAAGTTTTATTTGACAGATTTGATCTTATTCCCCATTATTCAACAAAAAATGAATGTAATGAATGTGTTAGCATAAGGAATGCTAACTGTTCAAGCTCAGGAAATCTTAATTTACTTGATCCATGACATTCCATGCACGCTGGGTTTTTAGCAATCGCTGAGATAAAACAATGCCACGTGAAAGTTAACGATGGACACGCTGAGTCCAGTTTTGTATTTATTTATTTCCTAATTTACAATCTTCCCACAGTGATACATGGAGAGATAAGTAGTGTGCTAAAAAAAGTATGTTCTGTAGAGAAATATTCCACTAATGACAGTATTACAGACCTGTGGACGTGCGAGTGGCTTCAATTATCTTTGTCTGCGGGATGTGGAAAGTAAGATGGCCAGGGTCTCTTCATTCTTTTTGTTTCATTTGAAGAGTGCTCATCTCTACAAGAAGACCTTTTTATGTCATAGGGTACGCTGATATGACAGTGTTTGAAAACTATGTGTTTATTTGAAAACAAATGGAACGCGTGTATCATTGTGGAATGTAAAGTTGGAGACAAAGCAAGGTGCATGTAAGGTGGTGAATATTCACCACAAGATTTCTTATAACAACGTCGGATAATTTAGACGTTAGATTGTTTAGTATAACCCAACAATTGTGTACCGCAAGTGCATTTTGGTTTTAACAGACACTAGAATAAAACGATTTTGGTTTATAGGGTTAAATTTGATTTTATTGTAGGAGATTTCTTGTTACTTAAACTTGTTTGTTTCTGACACGTCTTCCACTCAATTAAGTTTCATGCTTAAAGCTGACACCTCTGTTTTAAGTTAAATTGTTTTCTATGTTAATTTTTGATCTAGTATCAGTTAAAGTGTATTTATTTCAGTTTTACTGGAATGTCCATACTGTTGATCGAAACCTGTGTATAGAATATGCATCTTTGTTCCGAAGTGAAAGTAGCTTAAACTGGTTTTTTGCCTTCCGATAGTGAGGCCGAAATGTTTTTCAACACAAACAATTGACCACAACCTAACAGCCCACCAAATAATATTTCCACTTATGTTTTTATTTAATTTATTTTAATTCTTAATTTGTTAAACTGATTTTGGAAAAGAGATATGTACAGTTGGTTGCTCTAATGGATTACTGTCTGCTGCTAGTAAGGGCGTGTCATCAACATAACTAAGGCCGTATCATTAACATTGCTGATTAATGTAGGTAAGTCTTGCTTTTGTGAAAGTGTGTTCAGTTTTACACAAAGATTTGTAAATATTATAAGAAAACTCATATTAGGTGTTCTTATTTAAATGTTATTGCCCCGCGTTGTATGCGTTAATTTATAAGAAAACGCGATGCGGGGTTATCTTAAATATTTATAAAATTATTATTATGTTTATCCGTTTATAGTAATTATATTATAATAATAGTTAAATTCCGTTTAAAGCCACACGGGTTGTCTACTCTATTTGTAATAAAATGAAAACGTGTGTGTTTACAATTAACTTGAAGCAAAATAAAAGAGTGGTTGTTGTTTAAATTTAAATTCGTGGTTAAAATATTAAAAGTCTCATTAAAACAAAATTCATCTATGGGTGAAGTGTTCTTTTGAGATAACTCAATGTTGAGAATGGTTGCTTCTACTTGAAGGTGACTAATGTAGTAAAGTATTTTACCATACAACATTCAAGTTACTCACAGTGTTTACAATGGTTTAATTACACTTGTTTTTTAAAGAATTCCCTTGTATTAAATAAAAAAAATAATGAAGTTGATTATATTTAAATGCTAGATTAACTTAAGTTAAAACATGAAGTATAGCAGTTGATTGCTTGATAATAGTTCTCGTCTGGTTGAAACTGGTAGTAGGAACTTCTTCTGATTACAGGTAGTCTGAGTAAGTCAAGTCCCGTAAAGTCTGGACAATATTATAAACAAACATATACTTTTACGTACCTGATTGCATTTACTTGAAGTTCACTAAACTGTCAACTCAGCTTACAATCATCAACTCCCTTTGGTTGCAAGGTTATGTTACCTTGTTTATTAAATTAGTGGGCGCCACACGGATTTATTCAGGGAAAATCCCGTGTAAAACCCATACATAAAAATTACTAGATGAAAAGAAAATTTAAAATAGTTGAGTACCACTTTTTGGCAATGCTGTTCCAATATGTTAAACACAACAGAAGGTTGTTTAAGTTTATTATAAGAAAATATTTAATTATTAAAAAAAATAAATAAATCAAATCAGGTGATGCTGTTAATAATGGGTTTATTTGCACCCTTATAGTGAATTCAAAACATACACATAATGTAAACATACAAAGTTGTACAATTAAAAGTTAGTGATTATATGCCTCATACGGCTTGCTCAGAACATGAATTATAAATCTGGTTAAGTCCAGATACTATTTATTCTTAATATGAAAATTATTACAATTATTAATATTATTATTATTATTATTATTATTATCTCAGTTGTGAATTCTTTGAGACACGAAAGAAAACAATTATGCCTACACAGTATCCAATAATACAATTGATCAACTAAGTTTAGGTTACTTTTACCAAGTAATTGAAAAAAAACGATCTATTGAAAGATCGTGCGTTTCATCAACGCTTGCTTTTTTAATGACAATATTTATCAATTGAGAGCCCTTACAACTAACTTATTATTAGTAAGTTATAGCTTACTTACTAATAACAAATTTGAATAATAAATCGAAACGTGGTGTAATCTTAAATACTGTTTTTGTGTTTTGCGTCAGTACAGGTTATGGTAGCAAAAATACAAGTTATTGCACTCAGATCAAGATTAATAATAATTGCACTTTTACCTTCAGAGTTTTAATTATTTAATTAAAACCTTTTATCACTTAAGTAATCGGATTATAATGATTACTTGGTTTCGGCACTAATTCGCACAAGAACAGAATAATGCGATCCTCTTCTGATTAAAATGGATCGTGAATAATGACAATAAATTATTTTCTGTTCGTCATTCCCGCACAAAATTAAAATAAACTGCACTTAAACACTGTTGTTGGTTGTGGATGAACTTGAAGTAAAATTTCTTGTTGTTAAACTATTGGTTCCGAAGTACAATGTAACTGACGCTAAGTGTTATTAAAAAAAACGTAGTGGTGACGGGCGTACGTCTGTTCTGCTTGCTAGTTAGTAAAGGTATCTGTCAAAATTCGCTGGTTTGTCTTTATATACCCCTCTCTTGGATCGGCTTTAGGTAAAAATGTTGATTACTAACTAATTTTCTGATTGGCTTTCGCCGGTGAGTCGGCGTGACGTGTCACTTTTTGACAGTTGATAACGGCTTTTCCTAACCGTCGAATGTTGCGGTAGCAGCTAGTTGTCGTTTTTGTTATTATTCTTAAACAGTTTCCCGATGTACATTTTTAGAATGATGCTAACACCTCTCCCGCACTAAATACAGTTGCGATTGGGTTAATATTACTATCAAATTAAAGATTGTTCTTTTTCCTTCAATTTGATACCACTCATTCTCGAATTACTTTCACTCTAACCGACATTGTTATAAAATCAACGTTCGGGTACATTATTTTTACTGTCGTCTGCTCTTTATGAGTCGCCGATTTTACACTTTTGGTTAACCTTGGTCGTATCCACATAACATTTTATTAATCAAATGTTTATGCGCGAACACCATTAATACTGTACTGACGTTTTTTGCTGAACTTTACTTGTACACCTTAATTCTATACATTGTAATAAATGATCCTACTGACTATGACATTTCGTTTCCCGTTAGTTTGTTTTAAGCTACTATTTACAATTAAAATTATGGCTAAACCTATCGTTTTAATAACATTTTTCGTTATGTCAATGCATAACCATAGTTCTTGTGCATTTTAGTTTGCACTGGTGATAATCATCGATAGTCATTTTATTGACTAATGTTTGGTCTAAGCTTGCTAAGGTGTATCGCCTACACTGAAATTTGGCCTTAATAATGCCTATTGATTCTCAATTCGGTAAATTATGGAGACATCTTATTTGTATAAGATTCTCTTATATAAATAGCTCTCTTTTCTAACAGGTATATTTGATGCGGAAATACATCTTAGTTCCTACAATATAGCCATTGTTAACATTGGTTTTGGCATTCATTATCTACTGTTCATTGTCACATCTATTATCAGCAAAATGCTGATTTTGCTTTCACAGTATTTAACTGCTCATTAGTTTATTTTTTGTTTATAAATGACATTCGGTTTACATCAACCATTTACTGAATTGACAGTTGAATTTAAATTTATTCTGTCCATTAGTTCGTTTCAGTCTCAGTCTAGTTGTAGTGTCAAACAGCTATTGGGTTACTGTTTCACATGGCACTTCTGCTTTATTCTTCCCTCTTGGTTTCTTCTTTCTTGTTTATTTTGACTATTCTATACCTATTTACATGGTTATTCCGTTTTTATGAAATCTGATAACATACACTTAGGTTAGGTGACATCTTGTGATGTTACATATACACCCTCTTTAAAATTGATCATTTGAAAAATTTATATTTTGTAAAATTATCAATTCATGTCAGTTTCTTAGTATACTTCAATAAAAAAATTTTCTCTTGTATTCTTTGATTTTTTAAACATATTATTGGTGTATTACTCTAGGTTGGCTTTTTATACAATGGTACAATTCTTAATTTACTAGTAATTTCAAGCTACTTACTCTCCAAGTCATTTAACTATAATTGATCTTGTTCTCAAGTTAACTATTCCCTGTTTTATTTACATTCTACTTTCTCATTACATATCTTTGCATTCGTGATCATTTTGATGGTTATTATAATTTATACCTCACAGATTCTTTCATAATATTCCTTGATATAATAAAACAATATAATTCCCTAACTGTAGTAGAGGTTTTGGAATCAGGGTGGCTCACTATGGCTAACATCCTCTGCCGTTCCTCCCTACACATTCTCAGATTCAGAGGCATTATTCTTCTCTGTCTTAGGAAAAATAAACATTGCACCTGGCAATAGTTGCACTATCACAACTCAAAAAAATATCACATATCATTCATATTCAATAATATAATATATTCACTATAATATACAAGGTATCAGAGGTTTTCATTTAGATCACCTTTCTATCTTTATACTTGCTAACATACTTTCTTTCTTACAGGTAATTACTTCTTTTAGACTTGATGTTTTTTAGCTATGCTTTTATCAGCTATATAGTTACTTATGTACTAGTTAACAATTTGTTGTGGTTCATTTAAATATTTTTAAGATTATACACTTGTTTTGATGCTTATAGTACTTATGCATTTGTTTGTTCTATCTAGAGTTCACAATATATTTCTGTTTTCACCATAGTCCATTAAATCTTTCTTAACGAGTTATATTCATCCTGAATTATCAGGCTTACATTGTTTGTATACTAAATGGTTTTTTCTTTTTTTCTTTTCTGATGTTCTCTGACATATTCTGGTGATGTATAATATTTGATAACTGACAAACATTTTTCTTTCCTTTCATTTCGTTATAACAATAGTTATTCTTACAATTAACACTCTTTGTTATTTTTCTTCTCTACTCCTTCAAGTGATGGTGGTTTTCACTTATTCTGGATGATTTTATACACTATATACTATGCTGTAATTACAATTTCATTTGACAATATACTAATATCTATTTCATAGACATTCTTGGGGTTTTCATGGTTTGTTTCACAAATATTATTTTTTCTTTCCTTACATTCCATAATAATGTCCTTCTTTTTATTTTACACTCTTTGTTATACTGCCTCTCTACTCCTTCAAAGGTTAGTTGGGTGAACCTTTATTCTGGACGATATAATTTATCATTTTAGCTTTATGAGAGGTATACAATAATCATTTTATAAACATTAGGTCATATAGAATATTCATCTGGATACATATTATTCTCTAGGTATAGTACAGTAATTGTATTTTCTTATTAAATCATTTGATTGACCTTATCTAATATTCTATCCCCTGGGGTAATAGGTCTGGTAAATTTTCATCATTAACAAATGGTTTGGCTTACATCTTAAATCTACACACTTTTGTAACTTGATAAGGCAGATTGACTAGTTATAGCTAATTAGTCACCTTCAACATATTGTAGTTTAACAACAAATGAGTTTGTTTATAGTAGTGGTTTTTTTCAATATATATATTTTACCTTTTATACCATAAACGTTTGGGTGAGGAATGTTGCTTCCTATTACATATTATCCCTCCTTAATATTAATCATTTCTTACTCGTCGATATTCATGGGGTTATTTGTGCTCTTCCACTCTATTGGGTCTATAATTGGGGATATCTGACATATGTTCCGTACTAGTGGTTTTGGAGATACCTTACTATCAAGCGGTTCTTCCACTTGGCGGCTACTAGATAGTCGTTGGCTCTCCGTTTCCTTGCCTTCTTCCTCTCATCATCTTTGGTATTCCTGTGTTCATTGTACTCTGGGCCTTGGCTATTATTGATGTCTGGCCCTCCTTCTAATCCTGATTGACCTTTGTTCATTTCCTGGTTGGATTCTTCCATCGCTTGGTCCCTCTTTTTCCGCATTTCCCTTATTCTTTGGGCGTACCTTTCAATAAGCTGGTCCAGTCGTTCTTGATCATTTTCCTTCTCCCTGTGAAGCTTCTTTCTTCTAGGAATATTCGCCTTAAATACCTCATTGTTTATGACCTTCTCCGTCATAACATAGTCACTGGCATGTAACATTGTCTTAATCGTTCTGTCATCTGGGTTATCAATTAAATATTTTAATGGTTGGTTATTCATTAAGGAGTCAATTGATTTTGTTTGGTGTATTTTATTTGTCGGTATATTTAATTTAATTGGATTCTTATTTAATTTTTTACCCACGGTTTTATGGTGATTTATTTTTAATATTTTTATGAAGTCTGGTTTATACTTCTTACCGTTGGTCCTTGCTCTATGATGAATACTTGGGTTGTCCACGAAGTTAATTAAGCCACTCCTAGTCATCTCTAATATTTCCTTTGTAATCCTTGTTTTCTTAGAGCGTATTATTCCTTTTATCTTTGTCTCTTTCTCTCCTGTCTTCTTAATTATCTTGTTTTTTACATTTTTAATGATGGCTTCTTTATACTGAATATTCTCTTCATTCCTGTGGTGTGTATCCGCAGGCACCAATGCTTTCGAGTCTTCTTTATCCTCAGTTTGGTTATCAGTGTCTTTGAATTGTATACTTAATTCTTCCATGGATTCATCATTTGATACTTCTCCTATCTCTGAGTTGTCATCGTCCTTTCCTTCTTCATTATTCTCCGGCTCTGGACTCATTTGTTCCATGTTTTTGTCTTCGGATACCTTCCGTTCTTCTCCCCACTTCCGGTTATTCATGTCATCCATTTTTTTGCTAATTTTCATTAAGGTGGTGTTCAATTCTTTTCTAATGGCTTGGCTGTTATCGTCGATTTTAGCGTTCAGCGTGTCCATAGACTTATGAGTATCGTCTATCCTTTTATTTAGGTCCTCCTTCAGCGATTCCACATTTTTACTAAGCGATTCCAGGTTTCTATTTAAGTCCCGATGGTCCTCCCTTATCGACTCTATATTTCTATTCACTAACTCAATATTTCTTTGGTTCTCCTCCCTGGATTTCCTACCATCTTCTTGTAATGCTTCCATATTTTTCTGGCTGTCTTCCTTCAATGCTTCCAGATTTTTGTTCATCGAGTCATTCAGTTTTTTATGAGATTTCTTACCGTCTTCCTTTAATTCCATCATTATCTTCATCATCGCTTCCCATCTCATCTCTTCGGATAGTCTGTTTGGTTGTGGGAGTACTTCAGGCCGTCTGGGTTGGTTGTCTACTGTCACTTCTATCTCTGGTTCTACGTGAGGTATTTCGTTGGCACTAGTTTCGATATTGTTGTTTGTAATAACTCCCATCTCGTCTGTGGGTTGCTCTTCGCATGTATCTACATCCCGTTGCATCTCTCCTACCCTACTGTCCTTATATCTTGTATCGTACTGATGGGTGTGCGGCATGTTAATTTTTTCGTGTCTACCGGGCTAATATAAAATATAAAAAATATATTTATTTAATATTTTTTAAGCCACACTAGTTGGTGCGCCAATTTATAAGAAAACTCTTATTAGGTGTTCTTATTTAAATGTTATTGCCCCGCGTTGTATGCGTTAATTTATAAGAAAACGCGATTCGGGGTTATCTTAAATATTTATAAAATTATTATTATGTTTATCCGTTTATAGTAATTATATTATAATAATAGTTAAATTCCGTTTAAAGCCACACGGGTTGTCTACTCTATTTGTAATAAAATGAAAACGTGTGTGTTTACAATTAACTTGAAGCAAAATAAAAGAGTGGTTGTTGTTTAAATTTAAATTCGTGGTTAAAATATTAAAAGTCTCATTAAAACAAAATTCATCTATGGGTGAAGTGTTCTTTTGAGATAACTCAATGTTGAGAATGGTTGCTTCTACTTGAAGGTGACTAATGTAGTAAAGTATTTTACCATACAACATTCAAGTTACTCACAGTGTTTACAATGGTTTAATTACACTTGTTTTTTAAAGAATTCCCTTGTATTAAATAAAAAAAATAATGAAGTTGATTATATTTAAATGCTAGATTAACTTAAGTTAAAACATGAAGTATAGCAGTTGATTGCTTGATAATAGTTCTCGTCTGGTTGAAACTGGTAGTAGGAACTTCTTCTGATTACAGGTAGTCTGAGTAAGTCAAGCCCCGTAAAGTCTGGACAATATTATAAACAAACATATACTTTTACGTACCTGATTGCATTTACTTGAAGTTCACTAAACTGTCAACTCAGCTTACAATCATCAACTCCCTTTGGTTGCAAGGTTATTTTACCTTGTTTATTAAATTAGTGGGCGCCACACGGATTTATTCAGGGAAAATCCCGTGTAAAACCCATACATAAAAATTACTAGATGAAAAGAAAATTTAAAATAGTTGAGTACCACTTTTTGGCAATGCTGTTCCAATATGTTAAACACAACAGAAGGTTGTTTAAGTTTATTATAAGAAAATATTTAATTATTAAAAAAAAAAATAAATCAAATCAGGTGATGCTGTTAATAATGGGTTTATTTGCACCCTTATAGTGAATTCAAAACATACACATAATGTAAACATACAAAGTTGTACAATTAAAAGTTAGTGATTATATGCCTCATACGGCTTGCTCAGAACATGAATTATAAATCTGGTTAAGTCCAGATACTATTTATTCTTAATATGAAAATTATTACAATTATTAATATTATTATTATTATTATTATTATTATCTCAGTTGTGAATTCTTTGAGACACGAAAGAAAACAATTATGCCTACACAGTATCCAATAATACAATTGATCAACTAAGTTTAGGTTACTTTTACCAAGTAATTGAAAAAAAACGATCTATTGAAAGATCGTGCGTTTCATCAACGCTTGCTTTTTTAATGACAATATTTATCAATTGAGAGCCCTTACAACTAACTTATTATTAGTAAGTTATAGCTTACTTACTAATAACAAATTTGAATAATAAATCGAAACGTGGTGTAATCTTAAATACTGTTTTTGTGTTTTGCGTCAGTACAGGTTATGGTAGCAAAAATACAAGTTATTGCACTCAGATCAAGATTAATAATAATTGCACTTTTACCTTCAGAGTTTTAATTATTTAATTAAAACCTTTTATCACTTAAGTAATCGGATTATAATGATTACTTGGTTTCGGCACTAATTCTCACAAGAACAGAATAATGCGATCCTCTTCTGATTAAAATGGATCGTGAATAATGACAATAAATTATTTTCTGTTCGTCATTCCCGCACAAAATTAAAATAAACTGCACTTAAACACTGTTGTTGGTTGTGGATGAACTTGAAGTAAAATTTCTTGTTGTTAAACTATTGGTTCCGAAGTACAATGTAACTGACGCTAAGTGTTATTAAAAAAAACGTAGCGGTGACGGGCGTACGTCTGTTCTGCTTGCTAGTTAGTAAAGGTCTCTGTCAAAATTCGCTGGTTTGTCTTTATATACCCCTCTCTTGGATCGGCTTTAGGTAAAAATGTTGATTACTAACTAATTTTCTGATTGGCTTTCGCCGGTGAGTCGGCGTGACGTGTCACTTTTTGACAGTTGATAACGGCTTTTCCTAACCGTCGAATGTTGCGGTAGCAGCTAGTTGTCGTTTTTGTTATTATTCTTAAACAGTTTCCCGATGTACATTTTTAGAATGATGCTAACACCTCTCCCGCACTAAATACAGTTGCGATTGGGTTAATATTACTATCAAATTAAAGATTGTTCTTTTTCCTTCAATTTGATACCACTCATTCTCGAATTACTTTCACTCTAACCGACATTGTTATAAAATCAACGTTCGGGTACATTATTTTTACTGTCGTCTGCTCTTTATGAGTCGCCGATTTTACACTTTTGGTTAACCTTGGTCGTATCCACATAACATTTTATTAATCAAATGTTTATGCGCGAACACCATTAATACTGTACTGACGTTTTTTGCTGAACTTTACTTGTACACCTTAATTCTATACATTGTAATAAATGATCCTACTGACTATGACATTTCGTTTCCCGTTAGTTTGTTTTAAGCTACTATTTACAATTAAAATTATGGCTAAACCTATCGTTTTAATAACATTTTTCGTTATGTCAATGCATAACCATAGTTCTTGTGCATTTTAGTTTGCACTGGTGATAATCATCGATAGTCATTTTATTGACTAATGTTTGGTCTAAGCTTGCTAAGGTGTATCGCCTACACTGAAATTTGGCCTTAATAATGCCTATTGATTCTCAATTCGGTAAATTATGGAGACATCTTATTTGTATAAGATTCTCTTATATAAATAGCTCTCTTTTCTAACAGGTATATTTGATGCGGAAATACATCTTAGTTCCTACAATATAGCCATTGTTAACATTGGTTTTGGCATTCATTATCTACTGTTCATTGTCACATCTATTATCAGCAAAATGCTGATTTTGCTTTCACAGTATTTAACTGCTCATTAGTTTATTTTTTGTTTATAAATGACATTCGGTTTACATCAACCATTTACTGAATTGACAGTTGAATTTAAATTTATTCTGTCCATTAGTTCGTTTCAGTCTCAGTCTAGTTGTAGTGTCAAACAGCTATTGGGTTACTGTTTCACATGGCACTTCTGCTTTATTCTTCCCTCTTGGTTTCTTCTTTCTTGTTTATTTTGACTATTCTATACCTATTTACATGGTTATTCCGTTTTTATGAAATCTGATAACATACATTTAGATTAGGTGACATCTTGTGATGTTACAATATATGCAATGAACAACGGGTTCATCCCTACCGCTAACCGTTTATTTATGCAACAAAGATTGCTTACACGCGCTAATTAAATACTGTTTGCATAAATTGTGTGTGAATGTTAAATATGTATTTTATTTACATTTTTAACGCAATCAACCAAACCGCACCTACTGAGCATAGACCTGAGATTTAACTTTGGGCGTCGTCAAAAAATCCTGGTACACTAGAAGCTCTATGAATCAAAGATTTCTGAAAACCACTGACCAATGCGCTTTTAGTTTACCACTTGTATAAATAGGCCTACTTGATTACTTAGCTGGTTTGACTTAAAACGTAAAGATCCCTTTTACTTGAGTGTTTTAAAAGTTTTACCCTTTTGCCCTTCTTTGCACAAATAGAAATTCGCATCCCCGCACTTAGTACAATGGAAATAAAAATGCGCTATTTTTTTTCAATGCATACTTCTGTACATACGTACTTATATTTTAACCGTATCTAGGGAAATGGAGGTACCGTATTTAAAATTAGACAAATTTTAAATTAAATAAGGTTATGAGTGTTCTGACACCTCAACAAATTGTTTCACAAGAAACTGCTTTCATGAAGTTGACGTAGTACATAAACTACATACTAATATTACATAAGTTCAATTATCTAGTCTCAATTCCAAAATTATTATTGTAATAAAACTAAAAAATTTTTTTTTTAATTCAATTGCTAAGCAGATTGATGTCTTATAATCATCACGAATGTTTTTTCAGTAAGTACTTGGCATTAAGGTAATAATAATTTAATCCAAAAGTTTTTCCACTCCCCTTAGGAAGTATCTCCGCCCGTTGGGTTCGTGTCTTAAAGTTTGTAAACCGCCTCAACCTGTAGGAGCCTACTAACGCTTTCTCTGTTTTAATTATATATAAACACTTATAATCTAAAAGTTCTGCTGTTTAATAATCTAGTTCGCCTGTTTTGTTTTGGGACTTTCTGCTGGGCGTAGTAGAAAACCTGAGAATGAAAACTTGTGAAAGCTTGTAAATCTTCGAACAGCGTATTTCTATTCATCAAAGTGGTTAACTTACAAAAACAAACTGTATAATTTTAGCAGAAATTAAGTAACTCTGTGAAAAGTAACGTCTCATCTTTTTATTTAGTTGTTTAATTAATTGCACATATTGGAAAAAATTGAACATGTTATTGTTTGCTATTCTATTACATGGAATAGATATAACCTGGAAACAATAAGACGTATTTTAGCTATATTTTTATGGCACACTTAGTACGTTCTGAATAACTGCTGATAATCTTCCTGTATACGAAAGTTTTGTATGTTCTAGTACATAAACTGCAGGTTTTTTATGTTCTAGTACATAAACTGTAAGTTTTGTATGTTCTAGTAGACTACCAATCTGTCACTATTGACTGCAGCAGAATATTCAAATTTTGTTCAAATGGGAAATTTAAGACACTAGCGATAGAATTTGAAGCTATTTTAAGTCTAAAGTCTATTACTATTTCTAGCGTTACTTACTTAAATTTTAATCATAGAGTACCTCTAATTACATAGGCTACTCTCTAATTACTGGCACGTTCTGCTTACTGGCGCATGTCATAAATTTTGAAATGTTTTGAACCTGTATGATTTTATTAAATGTCGGACCTTGTTTACTGGACTTTGATCCTGATAATTAAATTGCGTCTACTGTTGACAACGAATATGGCGTGCATGTTTAAAATATTATTTAACACTGTAAATAGAAGGTTATTTGACAGTTCTCTCTACATTCGTTCACGTGGTTGAATATCTAACAAACATATATTACCATGCATGAATCATATTACATGTACTCTACACGTAAAACACACACACACACACACACACACAAAATCGCACATTATAATTATTTTATGTTTTACTCCTATTGCAGCCAGGTTGATTCCATTGTAGACAGGAATAAAACGTATAACGTATACAGCTTCAAATCCAGTCAATTGTATAAAAGTGGTAACTTTAATTGTACAGCTAATAATTAAGTTCTTCGTATTTTTTAAATTAGCAGCCATCCTTACTATTTCTTTTATGAATTTGCTAACTGCTATAATTTGTTATTGTTCGACTAAGCTTAGTCGAACAATAAAAAATTATAGCAGTTAGCAAATTCATAAAAGAAATAATAATTAAGTGGTTTGAAACGTGGGCCAATTATTGTAAATGTGTGTATTCACTTTGTGAAAATATCTCCGTTTAATCATTTTGTATCCTATGTTTTCTACTCACCCCGTTCCACAGTAGTGATAAAACACAGTAGGGGAGTAACAGCGTTCAAAAATATTGTCAGTAACATTTGCGCGGCGATATATTGTCTGCAGTGTGCAGTGAGAGGACGCCGACCATCTGGTCCTGATATACGTGTACTATACGCCTGCCACATAAATCTGCACGGTATCAGGCTCTGCACTGTAACGAACCCATGGCCCGGCTGAATTTATGTGATGCCAGTTTAGTCGATTCCAATACCAACTGGAAACATCTAATGTGTGAGTTTGGGTTTGGGGGTGGGGTTGTCAGCAGAAGAGACAATTAAATTATGATACCGCTGTTTGCTTATGCGGATTAGCTTTCTTGTATGTTCGTTCCCACTGTAAACAGTCATTGATATAAACACAACAAGCTCTCCTACATATCCTGAGCCCACAACGTAGAACGGCAAACCTTACTGTATTGATTGAAATATTCAGCATGCTACTAGAAGGTGTTCTGGATTGTTTACTTTTAGGTTTTACAGAAACGATTTTAAAAGTAAAGCTGTTTTTTTACTTTTTAACTGCTCAGGAGCGTAAGATCAACATAAGAGTAAGGAAAGTCCAGCAATTCAAAAAAATCATATGATAAACGTACAATATTTCAAATTATCGTACGTAATTATTACGTACATTATCGTAAGTATCGTATCGTATTTCATTATCAAGCAAATGAGAGCGCACGTTCAATTCGAATTGCATGGAAATTCTAAAGTCGTAATCACTGCCTTCCTGTAACGGCTAATTTAAAAACATTACTGCAAGAACGTCGTGAACATTTAATTTTTTTAAGTAACATTTGTACCACTAAGATATTACATGGTCTTTAAGCTACTGTGTCTTCCCTGATCCTTTTAAAAGTAGAATATGCTTTTATGTCAACATAAAACCATTTTCTAAGGCTAGTTCTAATTTAAAAGAAATTGCGTCACCTTTTCCACTCCATTCACAATTACTATACATTTATTTGTTTAAAGTTTTGATAATGTTTTGTAAAAGAAGTGGAAATCTAGCATCAAATAAACTTCGTTACAATCCTAGAACCAGAAACTACAGTTTATTTATAAGACATGAGATTAGAAAATTTTTTTAAAAATCTTAAATATTTTGTAGACTTTTGGAATAAAAACTTTATAGTATCAAATGTAAATTTTCAAATATTTTAGATTAGTATTGTCTATAAGATTAAACCAGAACTATGTAAATATACAACTTATTCCTTTACCAAAAATACTACTTCCCAGTGTTTGCTTACAGAGAAGCAGTGTGCAATGTAATGTGTATACATTACAATTCAATTTACTGATAAGAGGACACTGCTGGTAGGGCCTCAAGTAGCCGTCTTAAGTTAATAAGTAAATTATAAGTTAGACTGTAAAGATTAGTTATTGTTTTGTTGAATTTATATTTCTTTCTGTCATCATCTCACATTTCTTTTCTTATCAACTATCAATAGGCCTATCTAGTTATATGGTTCTACTTTTAATAAAATTATTGTATCTGTTGTTATGAAATAAATACTTATTGATATTATTGTTAATACTCCTTCCCTCCTTTTCCTTTCACATAGCTACCTTTACTTACTGGAGTTCTTTCCATCATTTAACATTCCTTCATTTTCTGGCCTACTCTTGTTGATCTTCTTCGATCCTTGGTGTTCTCCTGTGTTTCCCTTCGGAAAGATCCTTCGTCTATGCAACTGTCCTTTTAAACACTTCTCTGTTGTCTAATCTTCTTCAATAATAAATGTTAATAATAATAATAATCATTATTACTACTACTAAAACTACTACTACTACTACTACGTCCCGATTTTCAGCGAGGACGAGCTATCACTAGCTGCTAGCTCCCTGCGCAACAAGAAGGCACCAGGGCCGGATGGTATACCTGCGGAAGTGCTGAGGATGGTCGCTAGATCCTGCCCCCAGGTGCTACTCAATATGTACAACCGCTGCCTCAAAGACGGAGTCTTCCCGAAGAGGTGGAAGATCCAGAGACTAGTCTTAGTCGGCAAAGGGAAGGGCGGCCCGAATTCCCGGTCGGCATACAGACCTCTTTGTATGCTGGACACGGCGGGGAAACTACTGGAACGTCTACTCAGGCCTCGCCTAGTAGCGGCAATTCGGGATGCGGGAGATCTGTCAGCGAGGCAGTACGGGTTCAAACGGCCAGATCCACCATTGGAGCCATACAGGAGATCTTGAATGCCGTCCAGGTGGCCCAGCGGGGTAATCACTTCTCCAGAAGGATAGTGCTACTCGCTACACTGGACGTACGCAACGCCTTTAATTCGGCCAGGTGGACAGACTTGCTAGAGGCTTTGGAGGACGTCTTTCAAGCGCCGGACTACCTGCTCCGGATAATACAATGTTACCTGAGGGACAGGGAGCTCCGGTACGACACAGCAGATGGGCCATGCAGCAGAGAAATAACAGGAGGCGTAGCTCAGGGCTCTATCTTGGGCCCCGACCTGTGGAATGCCTTCTATGATGGAATCCTCCGGATGGAGATGCCAGATGATACCTTTTTGGTAGCATATGCTGATGACGTGGCTGCCGTGATCACCGCGAGAGACGCAGAGGAGGCGCAGCGCATGCTGAACCAGGTCATGCGCAGGGTCCGCATCTGGATGGAAGAACACGGTCTGAGCCTTGCGACGGAGAAGACAGAGAGTGTGCTGCTCACTCGACGACGTATACCCACAATCGCACAGTTCGTGGTGGGGGAAACGGCGATAATATCAAAGCCAGCGGTGAAGTATCTAGAGGTGCACCTGGATACTAAGCTTTCCTACTGGGAGCAAATTCGATGTTCCTCGGAGAAAGCCGCTAAGGTCGTTGCTGCGCTGAGCAGGCTAATGGCAAAGGTCGGAGGCCCAGCTGCAGGAAGACGGCGACTGCTGATGTCGGTGACCAACTCGATTCTCCTCTACGGATGCGAGGTCTGGGCCGACGCATTGAAGCAAGAAAAATACCGCAAGCAGATGGCCGCGGTACAACGAAGAGGAGCACTTCGGATTGCAAGCTCTTACAGAACGGTATCAGAACCAGCAGTGTTGGTCGTCGCTAAAGTAATGCCAACAGATCTGATGGCTGAGGAGAAGAGGAGGGTCTACACGACCAAGGAAGACTTGGGGTTTGTAGAAGCAAGAGCAGTGGCCAGGGCACACTCCATGCGGAGCTGGCAACTACGATGGGAGCAGGAGAGTCGAGCTAGGTGGACGGCGAGGCTGATTGGGAACCTCCCTGAATGGGTGGACAGAACGCACGGCGAGGTAGATTATTACCTTACTCAATTCCTGACAGGGCATGGTTATTTCTGTGCATACCTGCGAAGGATGGGTAAGATGGAGGATCTGTCGTGCGTGTATGGCGACTCAGAATCTGATGACGCTCATCATACTTTTTTCGAGTGTCAACGGTGGATGCTGGAGAGGCGATGACTGGAATCGGAGATTGGCCCCATGACGCCTGATAACATCATAGGCGTCATGCTCAACAGCAAAGAGAACAGGGACATGGTTGTGACCTTCGTGAGGATGGTCCTGCGGCAGAAGAAGCCTGAACTGGACCGTCTCACAGGTCGATGATATAGATAAAGCTGTAGAAGCCTAGTTGGCGCAATACGAGGTGCCACCCTAAAGCCATACGAATAGTTGTTCCAGGGGGGGTTCCCTGCCTGCAAAGTGGAGGTTTTTAGTGGGTGTGCGAGTCCCACACACCGGGAGACCAGTCGGGTGTCTCCTGATGGTGCATAATGCATTTTTCCTCCCACGAAAAAAACTACTACTACTACTACTACAACTACTACTACTACTACAACTACTACTACTACTACTACTACTACTACTACTACTACTACTACTACTACTATTACTACTATAATAATTATTATTATTGTTACTACTATTATTATTATTATTATTATTATTATTATTATTCTGACACCAATAATAGTAATATTAATAATAGCAATAACAATTATTATTGGCCCCCAGAAATCAACCCTACGCCCGAGCCTACAATATTTTGGCCTCGCTGGGGTCGGGCAACAGTTGTTACTCTTTAGCTGGCTAACAGGACACTGATAATGAAATTCTGACAGCGTTGTGTATACCGCTTGAAAATACGCCATAATCCACGGTGGGATCGATGACGCCAATGGGCGGATGGCACTACGTTAATGACTTGCGAACGAAGGTCTCAGGGAACTAGGACGCACCCTGTTGTATTTAGTCCTATCTGCGATACTCAAGGGCTCTGCCGCGGTGGTCTGGTTATTTCCTGGGTACTCGTAGGACTCATATGCAAAGTTCCCAAATTAATACTGGGGTTAAGAGATCCTTTAAAAAGGCTCTTCCAGAAATAAGCCTGCCTTGGAGGGTGAAGAGAAGGAGGCATTACACCTTGGTAGATGCTGAAAAATTTCTGAAATCGTCTGCAAATGTAGTGGCTGTGCGTAAGTATCTAGTTCTTAAAAAAAAAAAAAAGGAAAGTGACTTTGCAAAAGTGAGTCCCTTCCTGGTGAAAAAATCTATCACCGGATGCACTGGGTCAGCCGTCGAAGATATCAGAGAAGTCGTAGGTGGATTACAAGTGAAGACCCTGAACGATCAACATGGTTCAGACTGCTCAAATTACATAAGATATAGGATATCGATGTAGAGGTCGTACTTCATACCACCATGAACAACACAAACAGAATTGTAGTAGGCAGGAATTTACTTAAATGCACAGAGGAAGAAATTACGACTGAGCTTGCCCCACAAGACGTTATTGCATGTCGGAGGCTAACGCTGCGAAGGGATGGGCAGATGCTCCCATCTGCGCCCCACGTCCTAACGTTCAAGACGACACCTCTGCCGGACAAGGTCAGAGCAGGAATTTGTCGGCTTATGTGGGAGTTTTCATACTTCAGTAAATTCAGTGTTTTGCATTTGGGGCACATTGCATCAAGATGTGCTCGAATAGGTACATGCTTCTGTGGTAAGTCAGCTCATGGAAATGACCTCTGATGCTGAACCTATAAACTGTATCAATTGAGGTAGTCAGCATTCATCTAGGTCCCGCAGTTACCGTGTTTATGAGCAACAGGTGGCTATTCAGAAAGTAGGTACCCTGAAAAAGTTACCTCGTTTGTTGCGAAGAATCTTGTGTACCCAGTCAACCAGGGCAAATTAAGTTACGTACAGGCTCTAAAATCAGTATCACCAGTCCATACTGTAAAGGAAATATTACCAACAGTAACGCAGTTTATTGAGCGATAGTTTTGTGAAAAGTACAGAAAATTAGAGATTAAAAAAAAAACAGTGCGGATAAACCAGGTAATAAGCTCGTGGTTGCAACTGCAGCCACTTCCAGTGGGAGAAAAACGGCGAGTGGCTACAGTCGCCCATCGTCCCGTCCTCCCAAATATACCAGTGAGGACATTTAAAAACTTAAATCAGGGCAAGAAATGTGCCCGAAGACCAGGAGATGAGCTTCGGAAGTGAGTTCAGCTCCATGGCCGGTGCTAGTGATCTCACCAACTTCGGTGACCTGGCAGAACTCTGCAGTATTCAAAAGAAGAAGAAGAAAGACTGCCCAAAAGGGAAACCAATGGAATAGCACACGCACAATTGCTTTTTTTCTCTTTTTTGTTTTGCGGAACTTGACAATCTTTTCTTTAATATCAAATATCCGGAGGATGTAATGTGTCCTTCTAAACATTTAACCTAACTGAAAAAATCTAAATCCATTTCAGCTAGTTTCTGTGTTAATTAATCTTTAATTTTCTTGCTTACTCAAAAAACAGGTGACAGATTTTTCCTGGTCCTTTCAGACTTACTCATAAACTTTACCTCTTCTAAGCGAGGCCAAATCATTCGGGAGAAAACAAAGCAGTAAAATGTTGCAAATTCAGATTCAATTTTGCTTTATACTTTCAAACGCAGCCGAGTGACACTTTACAGCAAAACTTGTTTTATTTCACTCTCCGTATATAAATAGACAGACATCACAGTATTTATACAATATATAATTTACATACGTTTCTGCAATAAAACAAAATGGGAGCCCATTTTTTAATAACGTCAACATTACGAAATTGTTTCCCCAACCAAACCGTAAGTTACAAACTATGCTGAATTTCTCAACTAAGTTACAAAAAGCGCATATTTCTATTTCTGTATCATCGGAATGAGTGTGTGTGAAGCCTCTCACCTTATCACAGAGACATACTTAAGTCTTACTTTTCTTCTTATTCTTCTTATTCTTCTCCTTATTCTCCTACTTCTCCTTCTTGCCTTCTTCCCTTCTTCTCCTTCTTATCGTTCTTCTCCTTCTTCTCTTTTTTCTTCTTCTATTTCTCCTCCTCCTCCGCCACCTCTTCCCTCTTCTCGGTTTTCTTTTCCTTCACTTGAAGTTATAGATTAACTTGCCTGTGCGGTTTAAGTTTTTTTTCTCAAAAATAATGCCTTTGACTATTATAAATAGGTTTGTTCAGAATTAAATAACAGCTCCCTTTTTGTTGATTATTATTATCTTGTCGACATGCAATGCAAGCATCTTGTAGTCTTCTTGACCTATTAACCTGTTTTCTCTTTAACTGTTTTCCGTGCCCATCAAGTTCTGGTTTTCCGTCACTAGAAATCACCCATCACCTTCTCCTGTCTTCTTCGAACGCACATACCCAATCATTTCACGCCGTACACCGTACAACCCATGCCTTTCCGACTTAGAAAAGGATTTGATGGTACTAATATTGATAGCAGCGGACTATACTTGTAGTTTTTTTAGTTTTCAAGGCATCGAAATCTAAATAACCTCGAATACCCACTACCATTCTTTGTTTCCCAGCACTGGACACATATTATCATTAAAAAAACCTATGGTTTCGAATCGTAGTACCTTGAAAGACGAGAAAGACATATTGTAACACATTGCTAAAAATATGTGAACAAAGCAATAATTTGATGTGAGCACATGTATCTTTTGTGTGACATAGTTTGCACCTCTGATAACCTGTCTCATAATCTACCAACTGTCAACAGTGCAATAACCTCACGTGCAAATTAACGTGTCCTAGTCTACTGACAAGAAACGGAACTGTACTACAGTATAAATCTTTTTGGTTATGCCAGTTCAAATAACTTTGAAATATTTATTAATGTGGATTTAATGTGGCATTCCACAATTAAACTCTGTTCCTATTTCAACAATTCATTAAATAAATTACGGATTATTGGAGAAGAAAACTAAATATTGATAATCAAATTCGGTACTATCAAAACTATATGTAATATTTTCATACACTTATTCAAATATAATTTATGAGTTATGCAGGCTAGAACAACTAAGCAAGAGCACATTTAAAATTGGTCATATTGATGTAAGTAGAAGAGAAAAAATAAACTTTATATGAATTCAAGAACTTAACAAATAAAAGAGCGGAATCCAGCACCTCACTCTTCATCACATGATTCTTCATCTTCTTCTCCTCCACCCCCTCTTCATCGTCTTCCTCCTCATCATCAGCCTCTTATTCCTCCCTCTCCTTTTTCTTCTGAGTGAATCATCAACAACAGCAACAACAACAATATCATCATTATTATCATCTTCTGCTGCTGCTGCTGCTGTTTCTTCTGCTTCTCAACCTTTTTTCCTCTTTCCCGTCGTCGTTCTCCTCTCGCTTCACCTCCTTCTCCTTTCATGATCATAATTATCATCTTATTATTATTATTATTATTATTACTTTTTTCTCCTCGTCCTTCTTCTCCTTCTTTTTTTCTTCTTTATTCGATGTTTAATGTTTGTAAACTAATCTTATTCGGAATTCGAAAACATTCTACTAATTGCCTTCAGCCTGTCTTACCGTTTGCATTTTGAATTTTCAGCATTATAAATTATGTTTCTTTGTGATGACGATATTTTGACATGGAGCTAAATGTTTCTTATAAATATGAAAAATTGATGCGAAGGATATTCAAATAACACAAACAAAATTAGCCATTCAATTATTCTAATAGTTGTGACTGTGCATATATAAAGAAGCCTATTCTTTAGAAGATAAAAGAATCTTAGGACTACAGAAATCTAAAAAATAGTAAGAGTTATCTTATTTCAGATTACATGGTAATCTGAATTGCAGTAAAAATAGTTTTGTTTAATATTTCATGCAAATTAAATCAGAAAAACGTAAACCTTAAGTCGCCTTTATCAATTTCCTTAACGTAATATTCCTTTAAGAATAGTACGCATTCTATCAATCTCATTTTACTTTAAACATTTAACATGCAATGGTGATATTTTTATCCAAGCTGGTAATAGGGATATTAAAATGTATTGTATTCGTACTATTTTAAGTATAACTTATTAACACTAGTAAAAAGCAAATTACATAATACACTTAGATTTAGCCTACAGGAAACTAGAATAGTTTTGATGTTATGGATGAAATAAACTGTTATCTGTTTTGCTGTTGTCAGCCGCTAACGTCAAGTCAGAGCCGAGCATGCAAAATGTCTCGTATTTTAATGTTAGTGTCATGCTATGAGGTACATAATGCAATGATTAAACTGTTGTATGCTGACTATCAAATCAGGGACTTAAAAGAGTCAAGAGCTAATTGTAAGTATAACATTACCGACTCGGAACACAAAGCTTATAACACTACCTCTGACGAAGCTTATAATAAGCGATAACTGGTTCAGGCTACAAGGTAAAAATTTTACATTTTTCCTAATATAAAACTTTGTGTTCTGAGTCGGTAGTGTTATAATTAGTTAATCAACGGACACGTTATGGTCAACAAATCGAAGAAGAGTCAAGAGCATTACATAATAAACAAGAGGTCATGATTAATTACATTACAATCTCCTATTTAGTCAATAAGGAAGTAACAACGTAATTTCTGGTTCTGACGGTGGTGTTGGGACGACTTAATAATATACCGTACATAACATGTTACTTCTTTTTGTGCAATTTTGAAATACAGAAATTACCCGATACTACTTTTGTTTTGAAACTACGCTTTTAAAGCAATCTGAGCAGAGCGAAATAGTCTTTCTGAGTACATAATTCTATTTATATATTTTTCAATGCAGATAATTTATTCATTCATTTACTTGACAGTTGGTTTATGCAAAGTGAGATTTTTCATTTAACATCATTAGTAAGCTTCGTGAGCTGCAAAACTCGCTTACCATTTTGAGCGGCCTACGTTGATTATTATGTAAGTTTCAGTGTAAGATAATATTCAGTTGTAAAAAAATACCAAAACCCCAGTTAGTCAACTATTTTTTTTTTAGCACAAATTAAGAATTGTAAAACAGTATTTTATACAATAAACACTACAAATTTCAAACCGCTGCTTTAGTTATTAATTTAAATTTATTACCGTAATGTCTAAATTACACATTGTTCAGTCCTAGCTTGTAAGTTTACGTATAAACATAGATATTTATAATCCTATATCCAATATTTTTCACAAATGTATATAACTGGTAACAATATTAAAGTTTTTTTGTAAATATAGCTTATGAACTTTTTGAAGGCGATATGAAATTTGCAGCGAGTGTTGGGAGTATTAATTCTGACAAGTTATTAAAGACACCGAGTTTGTATTTTGAATTTTCAGCATTATAAATTATGTTTCTTTGTGATGACGATATATTGATAAAACGTAACAAATTCTTACAATGTTATGTATCAACTACATCAAAAATTACAGTTCAACTTGGAGTAATATTATGGTTAAAAATATTAATTTTATTTATTATTACTAGTAACGTAGACATTTACGTGCTTAAATTTCTCTTTCGTGCTATACAAATCACACACTTCTGTCTTCTACACAAGAATATTTTGACCAGCTTCCAGGGTGCAGAGTCAAATGTAGTGTGTCTGTATAGGTTGTTTTTGAATGGTCAGGGGAGGCAAGTCGTTTTTGAATTGACTGAAGCTAAAAATAAAATCATTCCTAACACAGTCTGGCACTTTCATTTATTATTAATTTTACATAAATCATTTACATTATTAAAACTTTTTAGCAAGCAATATATAATTTCGTTTATGTTAATATTTATTCACATGTGGTAAATACCTATGGCAGTACTTGTTGTGGCTAAAGCGTGGTGGTCTGTCTTGTATCACGCTTGAACTTAAATAATTGTTTAATAAATTTTGGTTGCATGATATTTACACTCAGCAACAGCGGCAGGCAATATTAACTAAATGCGTAAAGAATCTGATAAATCTGGAAATGTGCTAAATAAGTTATTTTCAGAGAAATATTGCCTACGTAGGTTTGACCACAATTTATAATTTCTGAATCTGAAAAATTTATGTTATGTAACTAAATTCTAGATGCCGCTCTGTAGTTTTTGTCGATCGGGTTCCCTGAACCCTCTGGCGATTAGCTCGCTACAACTGGTCAAACATGACCGTCTACCCAGAGTCTGCTTTGTAGCGATGCCAGAGCGTGAGACAGAGTAGAGGGGAAGGAGTCGCTCACAAAAGTCGGAGACACACCTAAGGCAAGCGATCTATTTGTCACCATGGTCCGGCACGGGTCGTGTGATTTGTGTATGAATTGGCTTGGCGAAACAGTGTATAGTCGCCAGAATGAACTGATGAGTGCTTATGGAGGTTATCGAGCAAATATGTGAGGGGGGCGGTGTTTGAGTTGCGTGGAGATGTTTCTTTGTTAGCATCGAGCGGGGGTGGCGGGATGAGGAGAGATAGAGGCTTGGTTGGAAACTTGTGCACTGGGGAGCGCAGATACAGTCAAGCACAGGAAACTGTCTAGTGGCGTTGGTCGTGTACGAGATATAGCAAGCTGGGAAATTGAATGGCACAATAATTTTTGGAGATAATTCCAGTGGCCGGAAGAAAAGTCAAGCAGTATCTCAAAAAGAGCAGAATTTGCTACACAGTACAAGAACACTACGTCATCCGTATGCAGAGCGAGTACGTCACACAGGGCTACTGCGCATTTTGGCTACCGCATCAGTGTAAAAATATGAATTTGCGCTAGAAGAATGATGAGAAAGGGGTCTTTGAATGAAGTCGCTGTGAGAATGAATTTGAAAGTATAAAGAGAACGACCGGCAGAATAACCTCAGGATAACCTCACGACTTAAGAATATTACCATCCACTAATTGCCGGAATAAGGTTAGCCTACTGAGAAAAATATCATTCGTGAAACATATACCAAAGAGTGAACGTTTTATTTAATCGATTTGTAACAAAATTCTCTTCCATTATAACAATTCTACAATATAAGGAATATATAATATGTAACTACTTTAATAAAAAATGTCATAGGCCACAGCTGATTAAAAAATTATTGGGTACTTTTATTATATGTAAGAATAACCTTAATAAATTCTAGTTAATTTATCTCTTCCTGGTAATATAAACATCTCGAAACTTTCCATTCAAGCAAATCCTTGACCAGCATGTACAGTCTGTTCCGTATTAGTGTTTTATAATACTTGAACTACTTATCAAAACACACACGGACACACACACACACACACACACACACACACACGCGGACACACACACACATTTCTGCAGGCACACGTTACAGAGTTCGCTTCCGCAGCAGCCGAATTAATTCAGTATTCAATGTCATAAAATTATAACTGTTTGTATGCAGCTGTTGCAGGTATCTAATCTTATTTTCCATTTAAATTATTTGTTTACATTTTTTAAAGTTAATTATCATAGATCACCTTCACATCTTTTATGTATCAAATTGAATTCAATTACTAAAACAAATTTTGTATTATTTGTAGTTGTCAGCTACCACTATATTGATGCATGTACTGACTGTTCAATCTTCCTATCTGCAACAGCGCTTCTTTTGTGGTTAAGCTTCAGTTTTCTCCCAAATATTATTATTTTTTTACTGTTAATATTATCTCTCTACACGTATTATTTTAGACTTCGTGTGTTATTAACTTTCCATATAGCCTATTAGCAATCAATGGGCGACGTTAAAACAAACTGAAGTCAGTGCGCGTTGACTGTAGAGCGCATTGTTTTATAATTGCATCCTAATTTCAAATTTTTATTTTGAAAACGACAGTTTTTCCTTCTGGTCAAAAACAAACGATTTTATTTTTTTCTTTTGCTTAATTTAAATTCTCAGTTAAAAATTATTTGACTGTTTAAAACTTGAACAAAATAAATTACTGAATACAACTAGTGAAAACTATTTGATTTTCTACTAGGAGGTAAAAAAAGACAGATACAATCTTAGCATGACATACGATTTCCAAAATGTGATAAGAACAAAATAGCTAGATAAATTTGATATTAATATATGGAACTACCAAAATGATAGGGTCAGCTGTTTCCTGTAAACTACGATTATAAAGAAAATAAAGACTTGACTCGAAAGAGATGACATTAATTATCAAGGTTAATAAATACTTAAAATAAACTAATTCAACCAAATAGAAACCGAAGAGACACGAATAAGAAAAGTAATGAGACAATAATGTCAACTCTTGAACAGCTATCAACTGTATTTACAACTAAATACTTACATCATCATCATCGGTTCTTCTGCTGTATAGCAGGTTTTCTTTATGAACTCCTCCACTGTTCTCTGTCTTCTGCCAACCTTTTCGTGGTAATGTAGTTTTCCACCTTGATGTTGTCCACACTTACAGATACAAGGGAAATATTATAGTTTGTTGGCTTTGAAAAGTGAGATTATTAGATTTACAGAAAACCTAACGCCACATACAAAAGAATCAGTAAAATTCTAACATTTTTTTATTAAATGCACGATTTAGTAGATTACAAAATAAATTCTTAAAAAACTAAAAATCATAATAGCAATCAAGAATGTTTTTATTTCAGAAAGGATTGAGTTTCTGAGCTGTACAATTTGACGCCAGTGACGCCGTGGCAAAGTATAAATTAATGTGACACGCCAAACAACGGAGATGCCTAGTCGAGGTGCCTGAAACGGAAGTTAGCCGAACATATTTAATTTTTCTAAAAAACAAAATGTTTCTGCTACACTATAAATCGGTAACAGTCTTCAAGCCAGTCATTCTAAAATATAGATAAAACAAATTACATAAACACTTGGCTAATCTGTCAGCCTAGTGAGCGCACATGTGAACGACGGCTACTGAAAAGTTTACGTAATTTAGAGAATTGGCAACTCGCAGTATCCGGTTGTCAAGTGAATGTGCGGCGTGCTGATAGACGAAAGAGCGGCTGTCAAGTGAACCAAAGAAAGACAGAAAACACAACCACTCGTACGGCACACAATACAGAAAAATCAAGTGTAACTTGCTTAAATACTTCTACCCCAGTGGGAGGAAGGAAGTAAGCTCTGTCTATTTGCTCGAGACTATAACATCACTTTATTGTTGTATTGGAGCGTTAGTGGTCTAAAATATTTCTACTAGTAATTTTATACAAACCACTATGTTGTCTCTGGTATCGACGAGCGCTTTCGGCAGTCAAGCCATCTTCAGGTCATTTACCAACGATAAATGTGGTTGGTAAATGACCTGAAGATGGCTTGACTGCCGAAAGCGCTCGTCAATACCAAAGACAACATAGTGGTTTGTATAAAATTACTAGTAGAAATATAACATCACTGTTAACTAAATTTACGAATTCTTCGACCAAGATGTACAGAATGGCACAGCTTATTTGGGTACAAGTATTGGCCTACTTGGAGTTAAATTGGCGGTTACTTAAATCTGCGATTGAGTTTGTTTCCTTACTAAATTCCATTGATTAAATGTAAAAACAAATTCCTGTTAGTGATTACGTTAATACATAGTGATGGTTATGTTTAAGCCTATTCTCTTTTAACTCTGCGACGGATAAAGGTCCCACTACCCACTGTCGCGTCCAAGACTGCCCAACCGACAACTGCTAAGAATATAATCTGATACACAGCTTATTAAGCCTACTTATTACGGCACTTTCTACACACGATCAAACAAATTAGTGTGGGTATTAATGTAAAAACAAATAAATTTGTTTTAACGAATGAGGCATACCTACTTCTCACGTATACTAGTTTTGAAACATAGCTTCAATCATCATCCATATTTACTTACTTCATTAGAACCAATGGTAGACTGATTCTATCATCGTACTATTTGCTAGGCGCCCACTGATGCTCTCTAAAATTTAAGATAACATTTATTTGAAATTATAAGAATATTTGCCTTAATCCTACAGTATAAGCTTTTAACGTAAGAAATCTATGTTAATATAGCCATTAAATTAAGAAAAAATCCAGGAAATGGTTGTATAAAGTACACTGTATTATTCATATTGTATCACTACTTGTAGAATAATTGCAGAAATAAGTATATGTAATTTGCCACGTTAATTTACGGAAACAGCCTTACGAAATAGTTAGTGTCGTCCTATCTAATGAAATGAAGATGAAATGTAAAATGAATTCATTGGAAAAACGATATGCTTCCGAGTCCTGCAAAATACATGTTATTTTGGAACTCGTGATGACTATAAAATTGGAAAAATCCTATATTCGATCACTACAGCTAAAATTTAATGAGAGATATAAGTTTAGCATTATAACTCATTTGGAGACTACAGGTTAAAATTTCATGGCTAAGTAAGTAAACAAAAAAGTAACGAGAACAAATTACCAATCAAATCCTTGACTGGGGGCGGTGTGCGCATCTAGTAACATACTTAATCTCATTAAACTTTTAAAAAATCGTGTCTCAGATTATTATGTTTCAATCGACGCGAACGTATTGAGATAGTGTTTACTCAAAAAGATGATGCAGATCTTCAGACATGGACCTAAATGTTTCTCAGTGCTTACTCAAAACGATGATGCAGATAAATAGATCTTCAGACATGGAGCTAAATGTTTCTTATAAATATGAAAAATTGATGCGAAGGATATTCAAATAACACAAACAAAATTAGCCATTCAATTATTCTAATAGTTGTGACTGTGCATATATAAAGAAGCCTATTCTTTAGAAGATTAAAGAATCTTAGGACTACAGAAATCTAAAAAATAGTAAGAGTTATCTTATTTCAGATTACATGGTAATCTGAATTGCAGTAAAAGTAGTTTTGTTTAATATTTCATGCAAATTAAATCAGAAAAACGTAAACCTTAAGTCGCCTTTATCAATTTCTTTAACGTAATATTCCTTTAAGAATAGTACGCATTCTATCAATCTCATTTTACTTTAAACATTTAACATGCAATGGTGATATTTTTATGCAAGCAGGTAATAGGGATATTAAAATGTATTGTATTCGTACTATTTTAAGTATAACTTATTAACACTAGTAAAAAGCAAATTACATAATACACTTAGATTTAGCCTACAGGAAACTAGAATAGTTTTGATGTTATGGATGAAATAAACTGTTATCTGTTTTGCTGTTGTCAGCCGCTAACGTCAAGTCAGAGCCGAGCATGTAAAATGTCTCGTATTTTAATGTTAGTGTCATGCTATGAGGTACATAATGCAATGATTAAACTGTTGTATGCTGACTATCAAATCAGGGACTTGAAAGAGTCAAGAGCTAATTGTAAGTATAACATTACCGACTCGGAACACAAAGCTTATAACACTACCTCTGACGAAGCTTATAATAAGCGATAACTGGTTCAGGCTACAAGGTAAAAATTTTACATTTTTCCTAATATAAAACTTTGTGTTCTGAGTCGGTAGTGTTATAATTAGTTAATCAACGGACACGTTATGGTCAACAAATCGAAGAAGAGTCAAGAGCATTACATAATAAACAAGAGGTCATGATTAATTACATTACAATCTCCTATTTAGTCAATAGGAAGTAACAACGTAATTTCTGGTTCTGACGGTGGTGTTGGGACGACTTAATAATATACCGTACATAACATGTTACTTCTTTTTGTGCAATTTTGAAATACAGAAATTACCCGATACTACTTTTGTTTTGAAACTACGCTTTTAAAGCAATCTGAGCAGAGCGAAATAGTCTTTCTGAGTACATAATTCTATTTATATATTTTTCAATGCAGATAATTTATTCATTCATTTACTTGACAGTTGGTTTATGCAAAGTGAGATTTTTCATTTAACATCATTAGTAAGCTTCGTGAGCTGCAAAACTCGCTTACCATTTTGAGCGGCCTACGTTGATTATTATGTAAGTTTCAGTGTAAGATAATATTCAGTTGTAAAAAAATACCAAAACCCCAGTTAGTCAACTATTTTTTTTTTAGCACAAATTAAGAATTGTAAAACAGTATTTTATACAATAAACACTACAAATTTCAAACCGCTGCTTTAGTTATTAATTTAAATTTATTACCGTAATGTCTAAATTACACATTGTTCAGTCCTAGCTTGTAAGTTTACGTATAAACATAGATATTTATAATCCTATATCCAATATTTTTCACAAATGTATATAACTGGTAACAATATTAAAGTTTTTTTGTAAATATAGCTTATGAACTTTTTGAAGGCGATATGAAATTTGCAGCGAGTGTTGGGAGTATTAATTCTGACAAGTTATTAAAGACACCGAGTTTGTATTTTGAATAAAATTGCCAGTAACTTAATGCCTCACACAGACTTTTACAATTTTCTTTAAATTTTGAGTTCAATTTTTTCCCATGGTGCCCCTAACTTTCATAGTAAACGCAACATTCGGTTTTGGGTTAAAATTCCTTTATTGTAGCAACCGTCTGGTTTTTTACAATTTTTATAAATTTTTCCTTCCTTATTTTGGCTCTTGTGTCCTAAAATTTTGAAATTTCTAACTCTTAACATTATATTTAGACTTTGATTTTGATATATAATTTTATATTTAGACTTTGATATTATTTAGACTTCATGACGCTTTGAATCTGTTGTGTTATCAGCAGGTGTTGAACTCTCTAAATTATTATAGATCTTCCTGCGGCTTCAAATAGTCAGCCCGATTATACTCCAGGTATCTAAAAAATCGTAGAACTCCCTGGTAATGTCATACCTGTTTCTGCAGACTATAAAATCAATTTGCTTCACAGAGTCGCGTATTGGAAAGCGAAAAGTGATAAGGCGTTTGTTTTTTAGCGGTTTAGTGCAAAGTGATAATTGTATACTATTGTGTGGGAACTTCTATAATTGAAGAATTGCATTCTTTATTGTGACAGTATTCATTAGGTGATGTTTATTTTTTGCTATATTAATGTGTGTTTGGCCATCATAGTCTTAAAGAATTGATTTATGTACAAATGTTTATTGTAGTTTTTCTTTACCAGAACTGTCATTACAGTTATGAGTAACGTATCCCCTGGTGTTTTATTATTTCACTTCCGCTGCTCAAAGTCACTATCCATGCGACCGTGTAACAGTATAATGATTAATTACCGTGTAACCGTTTCTGTAGTCAATAGGAGATAACAACGTAATTTCTGGCCGTGGTGTTAGAACAACTTAGTATTATCCCGTACCTAAGCTGTGACACCTCTTTTTTGTGTAAATATGGACTACAAAAGTAACTATCGTTTCGCTGAGTGGAATAGAATTTTTCTTGTTTTTATATGTTTAAAACATTATAATAGCTTAAAGACCTAACCTATTCAGTTCTTAAATACCACCGTTTATTTGGCAAAACTTTAACTGATTAACCAGTATCAACGATTTCAGATTTTAAACGATTAACTGACTAAAATTAACTTATTAAGAATTAAATCAATGACGGATAACGGCTGTACTTTAATTTCAACAAACTTATACCACCACTGTTAATTTTTGTTTTCTTCTGGGGATGTCTAAAATTAAATTGCTTAGTTTTAGAGCAAATGTGGTACTACAAGAAGGTTGCTTCAGAGGAAAACGTTAAAATAAAAATAAAAACAAATCATATACGTTCCTCTGAAATGACCTTTACAATAGATGTAAGGACGACATTAGAAATGAATAAATAAATAGGTCTGAAATACAAATTTCCTCTGTATGTGACAATATTAATAAATACATGTGATACGTAAATTGGCATCTCCATTCTAGGAAATACGATTGCTAAAATGGAGTTTGTTCCTTGGTAGTCCTACGAGACACTGTGAGGCCGAGACACAGGTGGTATGATTTGTGAAGCCGGAAAGGAGGTTTAATACCTTATCCTTGCGTAGATTATGACAACGGAAGAGTTTAACGTGTATCTTACATTTTGAGATAACAATACAAATATTTTTTGTAGATTGGCATTCGATGTAGCAGGAAACAAAGACGGATTAGGTTATACTTCTAAAACATTAAATTGGTAATACAGCAGAGAAGAAGATGTAAAGTGAGAGGTGTGCAGTTGTTTCGGCAACCCCTTGCCCTCCCACGTACACATGTCGTTTCTTGGAGACAATCGCCAAATGTTAAAAAAAAAAAAAATACACCACGATTAACATTAGAAAGAATTAATACATTACTTTAAATATTGCAACGTAAATTGCCGTAAAGCTTTGATTCTCTGACGCAAAAATGTTGTTATTTGCAACACTGTCCTCTGACCGATTTGACTGCGTTTCCCAAAGATGTGTCTGCTGATTTGTAACTCCATTACCAGTAACATTCAACAAATTCAGGAAAAGGAAATAAACATTACAAGAATCATATTTGAATTTTAAATGTTACCCATATTAATAAATGTCATTAGACAAGTCAGATAAATATTTTGTCAACATCCCACTACTTTATTGTATCTTCACCGGAATACAGGGGAGAGAGTATTGCAGTCTCAACTAGGCCTAAATACGTATAATTGCATACCACGTCTTCAGCGTAAATATACTTTACTAGGATCATCTAGGCGGAATTAAAATTTCATAAAGTAATATTTACACACAATAGTGAATCATAATAAACATAATGAACATAATAAAATGTGTGTGTGTGTCGGGTTCTGCGACTTCTGACGCATCGTGCATCTGTTTAAATAGCCGTTTATCATGAACATCACCGATTCCTAACTCTCTTTCCCGTTGCTTTTTCAGCCTATCTACCCATTTTTGTCTTTTTCTTCTCCTTCCTCTTCTTTTACGTGGTTGACAGTCAATAATAATATTGATTATCCTGTCTTCCTCCATTCTTTACATGTGGTATATCATGATGTACCATAAAAGCTGTCCTCTTTCCGTCAGTTAAAATTTCCTAAAGACTTATGACAGATTTAGCTTAAACAATCACATCAGCTTTGACGTAAGCAGCTTCCGATATAAACTGTTGTATACGCTAGAAAAATATTTTTCTCAGATTGTTTTGAAACTGTGTTTTCTTCAAGTCTAAAGTAGTTAAAGTTGTTAAATTTATACTACGCTCCTTGTCTTCTCGACTACCATTTTAAAGACGTTACAAACTGCTGTTACTTATCTTATAGTTTCGCTAAATAATTCGTAATTAATTTTTTAATTTCACTAATTTTGAATAACTACACATACTTGCACTTAATTCACATTTAAAATAAATATAGTAACGTTGTTTACACTTCTTACAAAATGGTATATACAACAGAACCGGCAGTACGGCAGTACTTATTATTAAGCTTGTTATTATTCACCATTTTAATAATGGTGAAGATTTTATGCGATTATTCTGGGCGAGGTAACAACCCCTTTTCCCAAAATCTTTCTAAATTTTGGAACTTCTGACTGGCTACATGGGATTTGAGATAGCAACAATTCTAAACAACAGACATTAGCTTGTCGTTTAATTCGTATTGCGTTGCCTATTATGTGCTGGTTTATCATAAAGTTATAAAAAATTAAATGTAGGTGGTAGGTTGTGGACTTGCAGTTTCTTCCTTTGCGTGGACAGCCTCTTCGTTACCACATACCTCTTTCCTTCTTTAACTCATTACCTGGGCCTTCCCATCTCATTACTCCCATCAATCAGGGCAGTGAATCAGTTTAAATAGCGTAGCAGGTGACCAACTATTAATTCTCCTTTCTACAATGGATCCAATCAATATCCTTTTTTTCACCAAAACTCCTCAAAACCTCATCATTAGGTACTCCTTCCGTCCATGGTATTCCTAAGGCCCATTCCTACCACCACACCTGAAAAGCTTCAAGATAGCTCCTCTCCACTTTCTTCAAAGTTCAGGATTCTGGGCTATATGTGCAGATGCTCAAAATAGAAGTCTTTATAATTTTCTTTCTGGTTTCCAGGGAGACGCTTCTGGACGCTAGAAGATATTTTTTCTTGAAAAATGCTTTCCTGCTTGCGCAATTCTACTTTCTATATCACTGGTGCACCTTCAATCTGATTAATGCAGATCTGGAAGGTTTCGTGACTTTTCTTTTTCCTTTATTTACCGCATTTACTTTTTTAAGATCGCATTAATTTAGTGGGATGCATTCTGTAGTTCTTCCTCATTCTTTCATAAAAGTGAATTGTCATCTGCATAACGTGCAGTATTATAACGGACGCCATTCCGCCATTATTTCATTTTTGCTGGTTTCCATGAACTCCTTAATCGCGTACTATTTACACAAGTTAAACAGTAGTGGGGATAATCCTCACCCTTGTCTAACACCTTTCAATATCTTTGTTTGAAGTCCATTACGGCCTATGACTGCTCTCTATTTCTTGTAGAGTTGCAGGATAATTCTTCTGTCCCTATAGTCTACTTTTATATCTCCAAGGACTTGTTAAATCTCAGACCGTCACCGAATAATTATTCGCAGCGACAATAAGGCTTATCGTGTTTCCGATTTCTCCGAAAAACAAATCGATCTTCTCAAAGGTTTTCTTTAATATGCGTAAGTAATTTAATGATATAAGCTGTGTATCGAGCATAATGGTCTTCTTTTTGAGTAATTTTTGCAAACAAAATGTGTGTACAATAAAATAAGCAATCTTGTTCTTTCTCTTCTTATCAGTTTGTGGGAGAAACTACTTTTACTTCATTCTGTTCATTTAAATGTGATGACGAATAGAACAATGTCTTATGTAATTGTTTAAACGCGCAATTTTCAGGGCAGTTATGATAACTATTATTTGAACACAAAAACAATCTTCTGCCCCTTTATTAGTTTGTTCCAGATTTAGAGTATGACTTTCAGCAATGATATAGATTCATGTGTTTTTTATGTTTCCATGGATTATTTAAAAAATGATTTCACTAATTAAAACATTGGGTTCTAATAGCAATGTCATTCGAGGGTATCTGACATGGCAATCGTGACAACAAAATAATAAGCAAGTAGGTCAATTATAAACTTATTTACAAAACTGTCATGAGCATAAGAAATTTATGATCAGTACGATGTCTTGTTATCTTGTTAAGAATATTTATCGTCTTTTAAAAAAATTCAACACTAACCTTGTATTTCTGTGTGTATTTCACACAAATTCTCCTTTAATCTATCTATTTTGTGACACTGTTTAATCTTACACATAACTTTGTTTTTACTCTTTTGCGAATTATGCAATTTTTAAAAATATATAATATAAATAGCAGCGTACTTCTATCGGTATAGATGTTTGACTATTTCTTCATCCTATGTGACATACATATATTGGTATAGGTGTTCCACACTATACGTAGCTCCACATTTTTTATTTTAACCATCATAAACCTAGTTCTGCAGATTGTGTTAATAACACTTTCCGATATCGCATGCCTTGACACCCGTATATGATATAGCCATAATTTGTTTTTTACTTTATTGTTATTTCATTGCTTAATGTTACTAATAGTATATAGTTTACATCCTTCATCAAATTTAATAATAAGCAATGTCAATACATTATAATATATACAATCTAATAATTTAATACAACGTTGCAATTCTCCGCTCGTACTTGTAGGCTCCAAGTCGCTAAGTATCTCTTGTACCTGATCATTTCTTAGTAGGCCTACATGTTGTGTTGAATGATTTTTAACATTCTAATTTTTATTTTTACCTTTCATATAAATTAGACCAATTTAAACAGACAGAAACACAAAGCCAAGATTATCCTTAACTAATCGCAGTAACTGTAGCTAAAATATTAGCGTCGTAGAGCATCAGGCGACTACAAACATGAAGTCTCGGTTGCTTTAGTTTTAGTGTGTGGTGTTTTTATTCGTATGGAAGACAGGTCAGCATACGTATAATCATGTACTACACTTACAATCAATTTTATTTAAACAATTGTATGATAACTAGACTGCCTGAATCACACTAACATATTCGTTCCTAATACTTCAGTTATGTGTTTCAACACGTACACACATTTAAAATATTCAAAATTCACTATATTTATTACAAGTTACAATTTTAAATGGAAATGGAAATCCAAACACCACAGACAAAGTATTTACAGAACTCTCAACGTCGTTATTATTATTATTATTATTATTATTATTATTATTATTAATTTATCATACGGCCTGGATCTAGCCACCGATAAGTCCGAAATAGTACTGCTCACCCGGCGACGGGTTCCCGCTATCATACCGCTGCAAGTGGGAGCTGACACAGTATTTACAAAGAACGCTGTGATCCCTAGGGATGACTAGACTCAAAGCTCTCCTATTGGGAGCAAATAAAGTATGCCGCTGATAAGGCAACTAACGTTACAACCAAGCTCAGCAGACTTATGGCCATCGTAGGAGGGACCACTGCAAACTAGAGGCGATTGTTGATGGCAGTCACAGAATCCATCCTTCTGTACGATTGCGAAATCTGGGCTGATGCACTAAAGACGGAGAAGTACAGTAAACGTATGGCATCGGTGCAGAGAAGAGGAGCCCTCAGAGTAGCATCCTCTTATCGGACAGTGCCAGAGCCAGTAGTCCTGGTGATAACGTGAGTGATTCCCATAGACCTGTTGGCTCTAGAGCTGAAGCATTTATTCTAATGAAGATACAAAATTGGAAGGGATGCAGCAAAGTATAAACCCAGGGAACTCACTCTACGGCACTGCCAAGACCGTTGGGATAGAGAGGAGAGAGGAAGATGGACCACAAGACTCATACCAAACTTGAAGGAATGAATCAACCGCCAACACGGTGAGGTCAACTACCAACTGACCCAGGTGCTCAGTGGCGGCGGCAATTTTAACAGTCCGGAGACTCTCCCCATGTAGATCCCACGCACACGTTTTTCAAGTGCTGCAGATTTGGAAGTCAGAGGATGGTACTGGAAATGGAGCTCGGGGAGTTCACGCCCGAGAGCGTAGTTGCGCTTATGCTTCGTGGTAAGGCGGAATAGAACCGCATCAATGCATTTATTCAGTGGGTCCAACTAGAAAAAAAAGACAGGCCCAACTAACACCTAACGGGCAGTAGAAGATGAGGAACAACTAGAAGGAACCCGATAAGGGCGATAAGCTCAATTCTGAAGTAATACACTAATTAGTTCCAGGATGGATATTGTAACGTGACGTTTCCCTCAACACAAAGATTATCATATAAATATACTGAAGTACAAAACAATAACAGAGTAATAAAATCTATGTCATGAGAGATAAGTATTAACAAGTGAATTTAAGACCATTGTAAAAAGAATAAGGGAACTAAAAGATCAAACATGTCTATATTAAACTTAATAACAACAATTCCAGTAATCTGCATAAGAAATAATGTACAAACTAGGTAAAAACCTATAATGCAGAGCGTAGCTGGATAACCAGTAGCTGGATACAACACAACATAACCTAAATAAAATGTAAGATAAAACTAGATTAAGTAGTTACATCTGACTGTGACTGATAGGCACATAGACAATTCAGATAGAGATTATTATGATATAAATGGGTGATAAAAGTTTTATTTTTGTATAAAAAAGTTATAATGTGTGGCAGGAAAGAAGGATTACTATTGTATGTTAGAAGACTGCTAAAGATGTAAAGAAGACTGTGATGTAAATAATTTAGTAATAGAAAGTGTAACAGATAAACTAGCTAGTAGATTATGAAATAAGAAATAACTATCGTTTGTTATGGACAAGATAATAATGTAGTTAGTAAAAGATTAATGTTACACAAAACCTGCATCTACTTGGTAGGTAAAAAGAGACAATATTATGTATAACAATTGTACTAGACAATGCCAGATATAATAAGAAACAGTGTATTTTATTAGAGTAAGATATAAGTAACCATAAGTGTTAGTAATGGACAAGTAATAATGTAATTAACAAGATGTTAACTTGGGCAAAACACCTACATCTACTTTAGAAGGTACACAGACAGAGACATTACAATGTATAAATGTTACATTAGATCATGATATGTCCAGTAATAGATCATAAGGTCTACAATGAATAAAGAATAAGTGTTAACTTGTATTAGAATTAAGCAATTTCACTGTAAGAAACAAATAATAGTCCAATGGGCACAAGACATTATTAGGCCTATTGTACCAGCCAATGTTTTTATAAAAAGTTAATGTTCATAATTGTAATCACTAGTATTAAAAAAAAGGTTATTAACATAAAATCATATGTACAGGCAAGAAAACTAATTATATAACAAAAAAGATAACTTTTAAATATAATTTGTTAGAATAGGCCAAACTTTAAAAATGTTATTTTTGGAATTACTGTATAGAAACATATCTTGCGAGATCTTAAAATGATCAGGAGAAAAAAAGCAGTTCATTGGTAATAATATCTTTACAATTGTGCATAGCATAAGAGAAATATGTTAAATTTAAGAATTTTTAGTAATTTTGATCTCAGAAAAGAGACGCTATCAACAACAATGATTAAAATTTCAACCAATGGGAATTTTTCACATTTTTCACATTGTGTAGCAACCCAAAAAGTGACGCCAAACGAGTTAGTCTATTGTTGGAATTCGTAGAGTAAAGAACAGCACCTCCACGACACCGATAGCCACGAAAGTACCATCAGAATCGAACCTCGGCTAGGTTAGGTGAAGCGTGATTACCATAACATAACCAAAAAGTGAAGAAAAGTGTTGTGAATAGTTTACATAATCAGAAAGGAGTTATAGTGATTTAATAATATTAACAGTGAATAAGAAAGTGTGTACAAAGTAAAGGAAAGTATAGTGAATACTTAAAATTTTAAACGACTTATAACTAATTATAATAATACTACTGCAACACTTGTGAAATAATGTACACTTGTGAAATATTTATTCCACTACCACTGAACAAAAACACTAACACTATTGTAAATTTTTCACGTTTAAACTATTATTTCTTTGTGTTTAATGTTTAAAGAAGTATAACCTATTAAGACTAGGTTAATCTCAAAATACACACTGTTCGGCACATACGAATATCCGTTATTTTTAAGATAAGATATTATTTTGTTACATTATAGTCAACTTGGTATTGTGATGTTTTGTACTTCGCAAAAGACATTTTCGTAATTAATTATTGTACTCACAAGAACGCGAGTTTATATATACATAACTTAACCAGTAGACTTGGCCTGAATAAGAAGATCATACTACCAACCGCTGAGCTAAAAATTTAACAAGCCTGGACAATTAAAATTAAGAAAAAGTTTGTTCATTTTAATTTAAAAAGAAAAGAACAGAATTTAAAAAGGAATAAAAGAATATTTAAGAGAATTAATTGTGTCTGAATAATTATTTTTAATACTTGACATTTTTGTCAAGTTCTGAATATTAGTGTTTTCATAAACATTCGAAGAATAAGTTGGTAGTATCTATTGCTTGTGTACCACGTGCGGTTTGAATTATATAAATAGGTAAATGAATTCAAACGGAATAAAGGAAGGAATTAATTGAAATTAAAGAATTTTAAGTATTCAAGACATTAAATATTTTAATTCATGAAACATAACCAAAAAACTGGAAATATATAGTTACCTAACAAGTACAGGTATAAATTTAAACACACCTCAAAAAGAATACACAACTCAATTATCATTTAACAATTTACATATTCTGAAGGTTTACATATTTAATGAAATATAAGACTATACCACAACCAAAATAGATCGGCAAACAAAAAAGATAATCACATTTAAAAACATAACATACTCAAAAATTGTGCATTACATAGTATGGCGCAAACAACGCGAGACCTAACTAAGAAAATTTTATTTGAAAATATATCAACACAATGAAAATACATTTTGATAAACCAGAGAATAACATAACAACTAAAACCAAAAAATTGCAATATGAGTGCCTTAATTAGAGGTGGGTGTTTTTTAGTGGGTGGGAGTCCCACACACCAGAGGAAGCACGGCCTCCTCTGACGGTGCATAAAGAATTTTCCCACCTATAAAAAAATTATTAATTTATCATAATAATGATAATAAAATAATTACAGATTTTTTCACATTTAGTGCGATAAACTTAATATTTTTTTACAATCGTATTCTTCTTAACTACCTCTACATTTAATAATAATTTAATCTTAGAACAGGAACAAATTCTTAATTGCAGAATGTCATAATATCATAAATGTTCATGTTACCTGCAGGTGCATTCTCTTTGTCAGTTAACTGAAACATATTTGGACGTTGATTTTATTGAACTCATTACAGGAAGATGAATTGCATGACGAAACCGAAAACACAGAATAACATTTGTTATTCCATAAACTTTGAGTGTCCTCTGTTATTATTTGGAAACCCAGAAATGCTGACTGTTTTGCTAACTCAATGAGACCAAAACATGCCAAAAACAAATTAAAAATCTGTGATGTTTGGAACTAATAAACATTCGTACTGAGCAAGCGAAATTGTCAGTATTTTATCAACGTTCACGCTGCGTCAAAAATAAGCAAGCGACAATGTATTCATTGTTTGCTTAACCAGACCTATAGAAGTCATTGATCATGACTTGAGACTGCATCAGCGCACTCAATTCTAAAAAGAGAAAATCCATGTCAGAGTAGACCGTTTTTCACGTCAAACCAGAATCTGGGAGCAGCCAGCCGTAATGCACACCTGGCCTCAGCAGATGGGAAAATTAAAAGTGGTCAAGCATAGTACTAGCCAGTCCATCGGCACAAATTTCCACTCAGAAAATATGATTTTACTCACTCCATTCTGTCGGCGATAGTACCAAAACGTAAAGTTACGAAAAGCTAATTTCTGTATTGTCTTTTGTCGCCTTCTGTAATCATTGAAAAACCACTTTCATCGGAATCTGTTTTCAGATTTTGGTAACAAATATACAAATATCAAACATTAAAGCAAATACTAATACTAACTAATCCTTCTTTAATCTAACTCTATGTTTTTGTGTCTCTTTTGAATTAAAACTTTGTTTAATGAGGTTGCTTGGGCCGTGTTCTTAGAACAGTATAATAAATTATTAAATGACAGCTCAAACTATTTATTAAGTTGTAATAAATTTATCATAGTAAATTTTATCATACTAGTATTTTTATTTGCGTATGTTACACATGTACCAATTTTACACTATATAAAATATATATAACAGCAAACACTTAAGCTTGCAGCAATAAGACAGTCGAATCACTGTAAAACAATTCGCAGAACTAAGTTACTAAACTCTCTGTATGACAATAATGATGTGAAGAATTAGTATTACTATTAGTCAAAAACCGCTAGACTTATTTACTCGAACTTTCTGAAGCGATGTGGAACTTTAATAAGAAAGGATCACATTTCTGGAAATTACCGATTATTTACGTAACGCGTGTTTTTGTCATGAGTCATGACTTGCTCCACTGCATCACCGTAACAATATCGCGTGCTAAACTGAAAACAATATTATAGTTTTAAATAATTTATTTATGATTAAAAATCGTTCCAGAAGTGTTGATTGCTTTTTCAAGTATCCGTGTAGGTTTTGAAGAAGTATGTTACATAAAATTTTACGTGTCAAATGCCTTCCGAATAAGATTGTGCCGGATACAACATGAGTAAATTTAATCTAAGCTAGTTGAGTTATTGTTCAAAACAGACATACTCGAAAAAAACTTTATTTTGTTTCTGGAAAGCGGATTTTAATTTTTAGGCACATGGAAGTACGATAGGAACGTTTTGCCAGAGGTTGACTAAGTTAAACTGACCAGAGCGGTCGCGGCAACTTGCACTTCCTTCGCAGAAAGTCTTGTAGAACGGGGTAAGACTACCATCAGCATGTGAAGCCAAAACTCCCACAAAACCTTTCCTCAACTTGTGAAAACCGGAGGGACAGGAGCCCCGACAGGGCCGGTTCACGATTCCGTGGTACCATTTTTGAGTACGTCGCTGATCAATACGACGACCTCCGACGCCCAGAATGGTCGCGGGCCCGACCATCGATCCACAGGATATTCCTCGGTGGTCTACGACTTTTCCTTCATCTTCTGACGGCAATATGGGAACACTACCCACCACGCCAGTGGATCCAAGTTGCCGTACCTCCCCGTCCCACTCGATCCAACTTGGGACTCCACCGACTCAACGGACGCCAGTCCGCCGGTGAGGGAGAACAAGGGGCCAGAGCCCGATGCTACTAGGGTTCTTCTGTGTAATAAATGGACATCACGGACTGGCGCGAGAGGTCCGGCACAGCTATAGACACTGTTTTTCCCGTTCGCAGTGCGCTACTAGGAACAAGGGCGCACCCTTGCCGTTCGCAATACGTAGGTTTCCCGACCATCAGTGCCAATGCCACCGAAGGAAGGGGCACTGCGCCCTGCGCCCTGCGCTCAAAAGCAGTGCGTATCTGGGTGGGATCTTGGACCTACGGGATGCCACCCGCAGTCGGCGGTGATAACTAGGCGTGAGTCCCCGGAGCCCCTCTCCGACCACCCACAAGGATCGGTAATCAGTCACGCAGGCTTTCCCCGCGTGCCTTTCGCAGATGTGTGTTTAGTGTTCACCCGCCAGCTTTCCAAAGAATTGATCGCCTTGAGGCTACTGGTCAGGGAAGAGAGCCCTGGTTCCCAGAACACGCGGCGCTACTTTGGATTCACCACACCTCGTGCAGCTAATGAAACAAGGACGCTGGAAACACTGGCTCCTTTTCACACCCGCTACTAGGCTTCACTGCACCTCGTGAAGCTACTTACCAGCGACGCCTGGCTGCCTTTCGCGAAGCACACAGGTTTGACCTGACTCCAACAACTCAAATCAGCCGAAGGACCAGTTAAACCCTGGTGCCGCTTGCGAGGCAGTGTGCGCCAGGCAGGACGACAATAGGGTGGGACCACCGGGCATGGTGGTATAGGCCCCAAACTCTTGCCCCTGGGAAAAAGCCCCAGGCCCCCGCCCACGAAGGGGGAGGATACAACGATATTTCTAAAAGCAAGATGTTATATACGATCTGAAAATTTGAAAAAAACTTTACAAAAGACAGATAAGAACATGGAGGACAACAGCCGTTATCAATGAAAGTTGGGCGAATGAAAATGTCACTAGTAAACTACAAGTGAAAGCGATAAAAAGAATACAATTTTGGTTTGATGGATGGTTTGATGAACTACAGAAGTTTCAAACATATATACTGTACATTTAAAAGGTATTAAAGACTTTTAGACAACTGAGAAAAATTAGGGTAAATTATTACAGGCTTTCTGTTACTGATAAATAATTAATTATCGAATTTTTATTATAATTTTTATTAGAATATGTTCTAATTATATTAGAAAGTTAATTCGGTTTTAGTCTAATTTATTTAATCACTTAGTGCAAACAGCGAATGAAGTGTGTAAATGCAGTAACACACAGCTCACGCGCCACACTAAACGCGTTAGCAATAATAAGGTAAACGCGTACCTATTTAATAAGTAGGTACACGTCTGTACTACACTATATTACTTTCTATAATCACTTTATTTTTAATTTAAATTACATACTGCATCTTCTTCTGAAGCGGCAGGTTTTCATGGTCACTTCAATGCACGTTCTCGTCGTCATCGACCAGATCGTCCTTCTCATTTTCTTACTTTCCTTTTCCTTTTTATTTTCCTCTTCTTGTTTTTCTCATCTTCTTCTTGTTGGTTTGACAATCGGGTCCTATATGTTCTATGTCTGATCAGTCTTCATCCAAGTAACCCTCTCGTGGACATTTGTCGATGTCTCTACTGGCTCTGGGTTTATTTTACGTAACCTACCTTAACAAATGTATCTTCATTCGTTCGTTCCATTGTTATTTGAGATTTGTTAGTACCTACTGTATCCTGTCATTCAGTGAGTATACGTATATTCAGCTTACCCGCTACATCCTCACTTCATACGGCATTCGTCACCGTACATTCTTTTACTAGTCGTAAAATTTACTTTTGTTCCCTTCATCTTTGTAGAACATGTTCCCTTCTTCCCTTCTGACAAGAACAATTTTGCATCCTTTTACTAACTTACACAACTTAACTCTTTTCCTTTCCGTTACTGGCTCTATAAGTTCATACAGCATTTGATACCGCTATTTTCAAGTGATTCCTTGCTTATGTGCACAGCTAATTTGTATCCTTACAAGATAAAATAGGATATTTCCTCCATTGTTTATTTTACTTTATTTTTTAAAGTACGACATGTATTTTTTCTAAAGCTAAAACTTTAGTCTTTTTCCGATATTTTCAACTTTTCGAAATGTACATGATTTTAGTTTTATGTATTTTGGTTTTATGCTGACGTTTCGCGCGCGCGCGAGTGTGTGTGTGAGGGAGAGAGGGAGAGAGAGGGAGAGAGAGAGACAGGCAGACAGACAGACAGAGAGAAACACAGATCCTTACTTCTTGTATTACAATATTCAAAATTTTGTACCCGTTGCCGGGTAAGGAATGCAACGAGTGCAACAGTCGACAAAGTGAAAACACGAAGAAAGTCCGTTTGGCTTCGTTTCAAGAGTGAATCCCCCCCGTCAATGTGGTCTGTCATCATGCAGCCGGTTTCGTTGATAACGACGACCGGTTCCCCAACATTACCAATGATACGTCTCGCTTAGATACGTGCGGTAAACAAACAAATCCGAATTCGGCTGCGTACGTTTGTGTATGTTGTGTGTTATCTAATATCATGACCTTCGTTATGACAGTCGGCGATACAAGACTAGTTAGTTGTAGAAGTCACGTGAATCCCTTGTTGCTGAATTTTAACGTGTTTCATTAAGTTAACACACACATATACCGTCAGTTGCATTCGTTCTTGCTTAGTGTACAGTGGTGCCGTGCTCTCTCTCTCTCTCTCTGTCAGACACACCAATACACATGGAGACCAATCCCAGTAACGAGAAGACCAAACATATGAAGCGAAAGGCAAAGCTCAGACAGTTTTTAGCGACTATGATCGGTAGGTTTACAACGCAAATTAACAGTCTAATTACCATTTCTATACTTAACGTTTTTTTTTAAATCTAACGTTTTCTTGGGCTGTAAACAAACTATCATGATGTGTACCGACTACTGCAATATTCCTTTGTACGCAAATTTGAATAGTAACATCATTTAATACAACCAATTTTTGGTTGTAATCAAATAATCAATTATTCCCGTTTTCGTAAATTAAAATATAATTATGTTTTGGGGGCCCATTATATTATTAGGCTACTGTTATTTCATAATAATCTATAACTAACACAATTAATTATAACCTTACATAATTTTGTTTACATAATTGTAGTAATTTTTTTCACTTTTATTACTATTATATTTTACTTACATTTATTATTATAATTATAAAAGGTAAGTAACCTTTTTATTTAGTACATTATACAGTGACGTTATCTTAAGCTAATTTAAAAAACAGATGATAAAAATAAATTTAAACCTTTTTATTAATTAATAAATAACAAATTTTCATAAGAACACTGAGATGTAGGGCGTATTTCATACGAATTTTAAATAAATGCTACATAAACAACTTGTAATAAAAATATGTTTACAGTAAGTTTTTAATTTCTTTTACAGTTTTTATTATATTATTATAGTTTTTATTCATATTATTTATTATATTATATTATTATATTGTATATTGATGCAATTTTTTATTAGCATCAATATACTGAATTTAACACGTGTTATTATCAAAGTAATGAAGTTTCAATAATACCGTGTGACATGCGAATTTTTAAAAAGTTGTAATAATTACATTTTGTGTGTGTGTGTGTGTGTGTGTGTGTGTGTGTGTGTTTGTGTGTACGTGTGATTCAATAGAATGAGTATATATTTATTTCTACGTTAACCTGTATGTTTATGTTAAGTAGGCACGTAGGCCTACGTGTAAGAAATCTAGATTTACTTAAAATACATAGACTATAATTTAGTTCACTTATAATTACACTTCTTTAAAATTTAGTATAAATTGTTTTATTTTAAACAATTTTTAATTTCGTTAAAAACGTTTTCCAAATAATTTATTATTTATTTATGCCAATTATTTTATATATTATTTCATTAATTGTTGTAATAATATTAATGAATTAAATTTGTTTGTATAAAATTAGCATTAATAACGTTGATTATAGGTCTGTAATTATTTTAATAACAATAACAATTAGTCTTTATTCTTTGCCTGCACCAGTGTAGCTACAACACTACTCACCACGTGGTCATTCATCCAGCTTTCTTACCATTATTTCAATTAATAATTCAATTTATCTTAACATTATTTAGCTAAATTTTATTAACATTTGATACTTCACAAAATATTATTAAATTAAATTAATTTATTGTAGGCCTAATTATTATTGAAACGGGTTGGCAATGACTTGTATTACAGTAATAATAAATAATGTACTGTTATTTTTCACTAATTAAAATTAACGTTTAATCGTTTATTGTGTTTAGCTAGTTGTGTATACACACTGTAGTTACCTAGCCGGGCAGTAATATTAAATAAATATATCTTATCGCTAATCATATTATTACTCACACATGCGTAGCAAAAAACGTATTTAGGACAGTCAAGTGGAATAAATGCAACAGTAAGATAAAGTGTACAGAGAATGTTTACTGTATGAGTCATTCTAGGCAAGCAAAACAGTTTGGAGTTTAAGTTCATATCTGTCGTATACTTTGCCAAATACACAAAAGGCCTGAAATCTGTTACAAATTATTAAAATTTATTTTTAAATAAAACACTGCATATGTTATATACAGTATGATAGGAATGACATCATGAATGCAATAACTCGTATAATACTTTTATTATTTACTCATACTGATCTCCTCTTTTCATGCAGTTCTTCATAGACAGTGATTACGCAATAGTGTAAAGCCTAATAGATTCACTGTTGACCTTACAGTCCAAATGACTTGTCCAGTTGTACTGAATCTTTTTATTACACGATTCAATTTCAGTTAATATTATCTAGGGAAAGAAAAGTAACTTGTAGAACTTGATAAAGCAAACACTTCAACTAAAATTTTATGAACTGCTACTTATCAATTTTCGATCTGCAAAGAAAGAGTTCCCAGTAGCAATTGGACTAGTTAATACATTTTTACACTTTGCTACCCCCTACTTGACCGAGTTGGGCTTTTCAGCACTAACAAACATAAATGTAACACATGCAAGAGACTTCTCACAATTGTACAGAAAATAGTGCGTTGTTCTTCAGTTCCATGACGAATTGAACTTTTGTGTAAGACACAGCACGTTTCTCATTAATAACTCCGAATAGTCCGATAGTTTTAACGAGCAATAGGTAATATAATTTTGAATTGATAAGGTCTCCTATAGTAAAAATGTGATAACAGGTGGCAGATTCTTAACATGAAACACCTATGCCATATCTTTTTATCTGGCTTAATTATAATTGGTTTATAACTGGCTTTGTAACTGATTTAATTATAAGTTTCTTTTTTAAAATGGTTTCAGAACAAATTAAATCTGTAATTGGCAAATTATAAAAAAATATTTTACATGAGACCAAATGTGGGCAGTTAAAAAGTGTAGAATTGTTATTAGTAAAATTAAATGTACAGCGAACTAGAAGAGTTTTTTAGTTATAAGTAGATAACTTGCACGTTAAGCGTAACTCTTTTATTGTCTAAGGCGTGTGACCGTGCAGTAGAGACGAGGTTTCTAAAGCTACACATAAGCGAATAAAAACAAAATGTCATATGCGTTGCGTAAGGAACTGGTTTCTGATTGTACCTGTAAATCACTATCGCTCCGACAACTCGCCTTCCAACCGGTTCACATAGCTTTGCCAGCGTAATAACAGTATTAAAGTGTGCAATATATAATAATGACATTTTATCTTATTCGAGTATATTTTTAGATGCGCGCGCCCATACACAAACACACACACACACACTCACACACACATAACTCCTCAAAGGTATGTCCTTAAAAAATATTTTGAGGCTATAATTGACGCATACTCTTATCCCAAACACCTCTCCTCCCGTTAATCATTAATAACCGTCATCACGGAAAAATCGTGGCTACGCAACACAAATTCAGTGAACGTAAATTGTACAAAACGTAGCCGCACGTTTAATTTATATTAATTTTCAAAAAATGTTTCAATCCTTTATGTTTTTGTGCTACGTTCTGCTACGGAGTGTCCCGTTGAGTCCACCTAAACTGGAAGAGTTTTTAAATACCTAAAGAGTTTGTAACTTAAATACTAGCGACTGAGAATTGCTTTCTCCAACAACGTATTTTTGTGTGGTAACGACCAGCAATACCACAGGGGACAGGATACACGTTTATCCTGGTTTATGGTGGTGTTGAGACTAACGTTGAGTTTAAACTGAAAGAAACGTCTTTTTGTATTACCTCTGGAAGGAAATACTGCACGACCCATTCCCTCATTATGAGGTCCAGCTTTATTTTACACAAGACTTTTTGCTTAGTCTTGCTTCCGATTATTTTCATGCAGCAAGGCAATACAGACTGAAGTGGAAACACTCGCGAAAATCAAAACGTAACTACTGATTTCTAACGTGAACTTCACGAAGCTTTGAACCAACAACGTAAATTCAAATTGTAGTGTAGGATGTTCCTGAGTTACACGCTTCGTATCTAGGTCTGTCCCATCAATCACCGACTGACTAAATGTAATACTCTGTTCATTCCTGTCTTCCAAGCTATCTGTTTCATCTGTAAATACTTTTCGAAGGCCGTAAATAGTCTCACATATTTCAGACTCTGCCTCCCGTAGTCCCAGAAGGTAGTGACCCGCCCGGTTTTCTACGTGCAATGATCTCAACATATTTCGCCTCATCTTTTTCCCATTATTTCTGAAATCCGTTGTACAGCCCGTTACATTTCCACACCCAGTTTGTTGTTAGCACTCTCTTGATTCACTACAAATTAGACTGTACTGTCCATTCACTTCCCGTAGACTGGAAATGAAAAGCTCTGAACACATACTTTTAGTAATTCCACTCCAATATTTCATGATAATTGTTTCCTTTGAAAAAAGCCTCTCAAAGTAACACTCCGTGTTCTCACTCAGCATTTACTGCTTCTTTTGCTCTTCAAAATGTTTTGTCTAAGTATCACATTACTAAGTTATTATCTAAATATTTAACATAGATTATGTCGAAAAGTCACTACTTAAAACTTAATGGATGGACACACATTTTTGACATGCACTACTTAACACTGAAGTTCTAATAATGTTTCCAATTAATTTCCTTGATTATACAATCTTCACCTATAACGTTTACAACATGTTATCAGTGTTGGATTCCTTACGGACGTTATCAGACAGCCAGTTCACGTAATTAGTCTGACTGACATAATAAACGAAACCTCACTGATAAGAGTGCGTAAACATTACTTGACACTGATAGAAAACTCCTTACTATAACGTTTATTACACTATAAGGTAATATTTGATGCGTGCAGAACTAATTGTCTATACTGGCTCCCATAAATGTAATAAGACATAACGTCATTTCATGATTGTTCAAGATCGTATTTGGCAAGACAATAACTAGGACGTGAGCAATCATTTAAAAATAAATGGGCCTGAGTGATCAATATGAACGATAAACTATAAATTAATAGAACATCTAGGATGTGGTTATTATATCTATTCAACAACGATATTGAGAGAAAAAACAGTATCACATAGACAGTGCATGTATAAAATTCTTGAGATACGAAAAAGAAATTACAGGATACAAACAGAATTTTTAAAAACTGACATAATAATAAAAAATTAATTAGATAAGTTTACTGTAAATGCAAAAGCTAAAGAATATAGATTTCAGTAACTCAGATTGGAACAAAATTACTGCCCAAACAACATTTAAAATGTGAATTCTGAATTAAAAATAAAGTCTACAAACAAAATGAAAGTATATAAATCACGTAAAAATAATGACCCAATATACCATATCGCTAAATCCTGGAACGAAAGAGAAAAGAAGAAGAAGGTATGTATAGAAAAACTATATAACTGTTGATGACACTGAATCTTTTCTTAATCTGGCATGTTTTCTACAGTGGGTTCCATTATTATACGGTCAGCAACATTGTTTTGTAAACCGTTCGCTGATTATACATAAATACATTAAAACAAAATTTTGCAACAGAAACATGTGTAAGTTCTGTTTATTCTAAACAGATAATTTAGAATAATATATTATCTGTTCTTATTATCATATGCAAACAACAAAATTATTTCTGGATAAGCTCCCTGACAGCCAAATGCCAAATAAATTGAGAATAAAACGGTTTTATTTATTCATTCATTCACTTAATTTAATTATTTGTACTATGGTAAATTTTTTGGTTTGTACTACTTTTCGACCACCTAGATATGTACCACGGTTACTGCCTAATAGCAGAAAGGCTAAATTAAATATACAGTAATTTGTAATAAGAAAAGATACGGAAAACACCTTAACCTCAGAAATCAATATTAATCAGATACTTGTAGTAAATAACTTAGTTTTATTGATAATTAAAGACACTTCTGAACGTGGTAAAGTATTTATGTAAAACTTATTTGTCGAGCACCTCTGGCTCTGCACGGGAATAGTTGCAATTGACGACGATATCAGAATTTCTTGTATTCGTTTATTTTTCTCTCGGTTTAGTTATTTTTTTTTTTTACCCGCTTTACAAATATCGTCCCTGCTGGGCTCCTTCTGCCACAGATTTATATAAAACCTTCCTCGGCAATTGCTCTAAACAATGGTGAAAGTCGCATCAAAATATACTTCCTGTGGTTCTCCAGACTAACTCGGACAGACACCTAACTGAACACCTAACTCGGACATGAGCCTCACTGAATTAATGTTATGAATCAAATTGGCAAATCAATTGCGAGATGAAGTAGCTAAATCAAAAGTTTCTTTTCTGATCCAATAAAACTGAAGTGCTGTTTGGCATTGCACCAATCTACAGAACGGTTTTACGAAATCTGCATTTTAAGCGTTTACAAAAAATCACAATTTCCTTGTTATTATGCAACTACGTTGCAACGTTGTGTTTTGCCTTTTAATACGTGGGAACAACTCTTAAATTATTTATAAAACATACTGATACATGGCCGCGCGTGTATGTTAACCTCCTTTACGTTTTTTGATTCTGTAATTCTATATTTCTAACAACACAGCTCTCGCTGTTTACATATTACCAGGTGTCATCATAGCACATCGTGTCCTCAACTATTCTGAAACAAGCAGGAGTGTTACTCACGTAATTTTAAATGTGCATAGCTATCATTATAGTAGGTCTATTAGAATATTACATTCTACGTCGCTCGTGCCCCAGGTGACCACGAGGCTGACAAAGGTTAGATGTTGTTATTAACAATTATCAGGCTCCTTTATCTTCATCAAATTAAGCTTAATTGATTATTTATGAAGCTATGATTTTAGATTTCCGAGGCCTACGGTATTTTTTATTGTATATGTCTATCAAGATTTTATCGTCGTTAGTTGAAGCATGAATTGAGTAGTCATTTACTACTATTGCTGGTTCCAAGTTCGGGTAAAGAAAGAGGGTTCACGTTCGCAGTCGCGCATACGAAATGATTGTAGAAATAGAATTTACAAGCAGAGAAAGAAACAAGAGTGTGAAGGGGAAGAGGAAGATTAGGAGCATAGACAACGATAAAGCCGACAAAGCCTTAGAGGTGAAATATTGTACAAGTGCAAACGTGGGACAGAAAAACAGACACTTTCACACGAAGTTTCCAAATCAACTGTATATCGGTGTTTACAGCCTAGTAAAATTGGATTGGGCGTAGTACTAGCACGAATAGAAAGCGGTTCCATCATAGTTTACATGAAACTCACTACATTTACAGAAATGTTTGCTAGGACCATTTTTGCTTAACACTGTTTGGTCTACCAATAAAATTCTGCATTTTAACTGGTCTTCGAAGTTTTATCGAGACAGTCGCAAAAACTTTTGTTATGTTTTTTTAGAAGCGTCTGTGTGGACATGAATTCTTTTTATTATTGTGTTTAAGATATATTAGTGTATCCATATGCAAATTTTCATTTATCTTGGAATACTTGTAAGGTAAAAACCTAAGGAAATGTGATGCTAACGCAACGCTGGAACGAACGCTGGATAATTTTTAGATTTGGAACAATCTAGGTGGAACGAACGCTGGATAATTTTTCGTGCATAGAGACCTGAACTGATGATGCGTTAAAGAGTAAATTAAACTTACACGATGAAATTTACTATATTGATCCATAACATAGGAGTGTGTGCATAATAAGCAATGATATATTTATCATAACAAGCCACTGTTACATCTTACGGTGGTATTTTTCCCTGTGTACGTGTCCGGGACACGTATAATAGGCAAAAACTGTATGTGGAAGTGTAAAATTTCTTGTAAGTGTAAAACACGTCAAAAGTCGACTTCACTGCTTCAGAACGTGCACAGAGGGGGGTCAGAATGTAAAGTCAAATTATTTGTGTATTAGTTCTGTATTTCGGACATTTGCCGTTGTGGTCGTGGATCCAAACCGAGGCTCTGAACTGTTTCGCCGTGCCGTGATTTCACTTCAGTGTGTACATAGTTAATGTCCGTATACGGCCAAAAGTGTTTTCTGGTACATAATAACCTGTAACGCAAAAATTGAGCAGTCGCAAATTTTACGAAATCAAACTATGATGAACGCAAAGAAATGTGTATGTTTTAGAAAGCGGGGAGGTAGTGAAAAGCCTGTACCGTTAGGCGGCGTTACATGAAAGAATTTAACTTGTAAAACAGCTGTAGAGTATAGCGGTAGGTTAGCAACGCCGGCCTTGGGGCTGACGTCTATAAGGAAGGTAATATTAGGCTAAGTCACGTTTTGGGACATAACTATCATATAATTATTCGCTAGGATATTAGGGGTGTTTGCCAATGTTGTAAACTTTAAGTGCATGTAACAATAGATACTGTTATGTTCGAGAGAGCGATGTAAGAGTGAGATAGATAATGACGCTAGTTTTTTAAGCACGTGAGACGCGAAAAACGTTCGGCAAATCAGAGGAAGCGTCATGTGTTGCGCGGGAGGTTTTCGCTAAGGAGATTGGGCGATTTTGTATTTAGCGCTAGTATAAACCTATGGGATTGTTTTCTATCGAGACTTGGTAAGGGAAATTCAAAGCCTAGTATAAAAATTTGAATTTGGAGAGAAATCAGGCAGTCTTCTTTTATACCGGCGAAACTACACTGAAGAGACTAGCGTGCGCTGTTTTGCGTTAACTATATAGATATAAATTTTATTAGTAATTTAAAGAATAAAGTAAATTCACAGCAGTAAACAGAAGTACGGGAACGCGATAATTGCTAACGCTAAATTTATAAAGTTTAATATACAGTAATAAGTTAATGAGTGAATGTTCGGAGTAGTAACGAACAACGAGAAGTAAATACTACATATAAATGTTCATCATTACGATATGTTGTGGTGAAATCACTGAAGAAAGCGAATTAGTTCGGTTTAAATTCACGACGGTATGAGATAATCGAGACGCATGCGGCGCGAACTGTGTTAGATGCACTTAATGTAAATTCAAGAATACGTTGTAAACCAGACTGTATAATTATACGACATAATTGTATGTATCACCAATATGTCAAGTGTAGTGTACATCTGTGATAAAGTGAATTAGTGCATTCATAACCAGGATTAACGGGCAACAAACAGCTGCTGACAACTCACCGGCATGCAACACCTTAAGGACTACGCACATCGGAAGGATTCTCCACGCAAGTAACAAATAAATGAACATTTGATTCAATATTGTTTTATAAATATATATATTTGTAATCAAATATAGTGACTCAATTTGTCTAAAAAGAACTCATTGCCACGAAATAATATTCAGATTGTAAGGCAAAACTATTCAAGTCATGTTAAAGAAATTTGTAGTATGTAAATGCAAATGAATCATTAAAAGTTGATCGATATATTTTAATTTGTGTTTATTATTACTGGCGCCCTGTGGTACAATAAAGTGTCGGTACACTGGAGTAAGTGTTATAGTCTATTGAGTAGAAATATTAATATTATTAGTGATTAAAGTAGTTTGTAAACCTTACTTCTTACATGCTCATAGGCAAACATAATATGCAAATCAAAAATTTAACTCTTTCGTAAAGCCCTATCAAGTAGTGTATTACAAACTCATGTAACGATAAGTACAAACGCAGCTACATAAATGAGTGTTACTGGAAATTTTCCCGAATGGAATATCTCGAACATATATTTTGCGGAAAGTAAATGTCCCGAATTTTAAAACCCTGAATCAAATATCCCGAATCTACTTTTCCGAATCAATACACCAAAATATAAATATGTATCAGTATGTAAATATTGTGTAACAGCAGAAAAAGTTTTCGACTTTCAAAATTACAATATTGTGAGCTAGCGCTCTTAGATACTCTATAATAGGGTCTTCAGTTTTGTAGTTTTCAAAGTCCATAACGATACTCCGATTTCTTTTACACTTCTGCGAAGAGTTAACTCAGCAAGAACTGTTACAAAATCAGCTTGCTCTTTCTGAAACTCCGTCAGGGCCGAATATGAATCTGGGTGGTCCTTATCAATAACGATTCGAAACCGGTTGTGCCAGCCTTCGCTCACATTATTCGTTCTATGAGTACCTCGTAGTGTACTAAGCTTAATGGTTTCATCTAAGAACCATGTTTCACTTTTATTGAGAAGCTCAAGATTTCTTCACGTAGTATAAACAAGAACGCTATACTGCAATCCCAATAAGTCCGGCCTTTTATAGTGTTTGATCTTATGCACATGAAACCATCGATAAGTAACTTATTACCCGCATCTTTTGATTGACGACTCAAATAGGATCATAAAAATAGAGGTTGAAGTGATAGACTTAATAATTCACTACTTCGATTTTGTTGTCACAAAAATTTTGTTAATGCTTACTTTTGAAATTTTAATTTTAACGTTTCAATGGTTACAAATTCTGGAACATGTATATTCGGGATAATCGATTTGGCAAAATGTATTCGGCATATTCAATTCGGCTAAATAACCATTCAGTAGAAAATTCATTCGGTTTTTTTGTTTCAAAAAATTCGATTCTGGAAAATGTCTAGGAATCATAAATGAGACTGTCTTTCCTTATATTTACAAACAGTTAAACAGGGTTAAGCAACAAATCAGAGCACATACGTGTGTTTAATCACAAAATACACTTAAGCACATACTGTAAGTTACCCAACAATTCTTAGCACAACGCACTTAAGTTAAGAGTTAAGGGATGACAACTGATTTTTATAAAATAGTTCTGAAATAGGCCTACATACATTTTCACAAAACTTTTTAATAACATAGAGTTGAAGTTGAAGTGATTTCTGATCATTTGACAGATGGCATACTAAGTTTAAAAAAATGTGTCGGTATAGAGGTTTATGGAAGTCGTAGTATTAACCACTCATTCATACCCATTGCCGCAAATTTGGCCATTTTCGTTGTGTCTTCTGCCTTAACTCAGTAGTGGAAAACCATTATTCTGTGTCTAAAACAGAAGATATGGACAATGACGACGAACTCTAAAAGTTACAGTACAAATTGTCTTATACTTTTTTCACTAGAAAGTTTCAACAAACATTTACTGACTTTTTTCCAGCCGTAGTAAATAATTAATTTCTGACACTTATCCATTATATTATCCATTTTATAATTGAGTAAATTTAATTAATAAATAACTAAATGCATTTTTAAATATATTTTTATTAATAATTATATTTATTGCATAATATTTATGCTTCAAGATAATAACAAATTCCGACATAATTAACACAATTTTCGCCACGAATTGACCACTGTGACCAATTTCAGTTTTAAGAGAGTTATATAAGAAAACTATTTTAAGAAAGTTTGGTACATATGACTTTAATGCTGCTTGTAGTTTATGAATAAAGTCACATTAAATAATGGTTTAGAAAAATAGAAAAAACGTTAATTTTTAAATATTTCAACTCGGTTAACTGTTATTCCAATCGATGTAATAAATATTGTTATGTATCACTTCACCTTTAAAGTATTATTCTGAAGAGAGATTGTTGAAATTGTTGTTAAGAGAAAAAAGTGTTTTTTATCCTTTCACAGAAAAATTTTAAACTCTCGTTCTAGTAATTTTTTGCAAAATGTATACGTTGTTTTTAATCATCATCATCATAATCTAAACCCCATGCATTGTCGAGTTAGCCACGCCTCTCTCCAAATCATTGTCCTCTATAAATCGCAGCACGATAGGAAGTTCATCTCCTTTCCCATGTCTTTGAAGAACGCTGATCTTGATAGTCCTCTTGTTTTTTCCCCTAACAGCGTTCCTTCAAAAATGTTACTTAAGAATTGATTGTGTCGTAACACGTGCCCTATCAATTTTGCCCTTCTCCTTCCAATCATTTTTAATATATTATAATATATATTATATATAATATATATAATATTTTAATGTATTCTATAGATACAACCTTCTACTATCTTTTTCCGAATTGGTATTTCAAAATAGAATTTGAATATCTTTTTACCTGTGGTAGTTCTTTCTAATAGTCTCCTTCACCGTTAGGTAGACCTATAGTTTCACACATTTTCTAGTGTACAGGAAGATACATTTTGTTAATTTTACTGAATGTGTAATCTCTAGTTTTGACCCGACTTATTTCTGTACACTTAATTAACGCGAGTATTTTCGAAAAGCTGATCAATTTTTTCTTTGAATTTAAAGTAAACGATTTTATCATACTTGCTATCACAAAAATTTCAAAAACTATAAGCTACTATCTCTTCACGGGGACCGTTATGCATATTTTAGAGGCCAGTGAAGTAACTATAGGTTTTATAACTATAGCCTATAACTACAGTAGAAAATTACTTTCAATTTTTTGTTTTTTTAAACGAAATAAATTATAGTAAAAAATGGGACACTGTAACATATACTAGCAGCTGTTTGTTGAGTTTATCCATTAAAAATTAAGTATTCACAATTAACGGTATACAAATTATAAAAGAAACACAAACGCCTGTTTAAACTATTACTTTTCCTAGTCGTATCGAATGGAGTTTGCTGTCTCATACTTCGCTTTAAAAATTATCCTTGCATAATAAATATATATTTTTTTTTAGTTAAAGCTTTCTCTGGCTTTTTTCTAAACGGCACAGTTTTCAGGCCGGTTCCGGTTGAACATTCTGTCTTAGGTGTTGCCGCTTATCATGAGACACTCGGCTTGTAAATATTCTATAGCACGACATTCTGGCGTCCTTCTTAAGTGTCAATTCAACTTTCCGTATATACTAAACCTGTCGCCCGTAACTTTCTCCAGCAGCTTCGTTTGGCGTTCGACGGGAATTCCGTATAATACAGCTTTAACGCACATTCCACACGAGAGTTTTTCTTTCCTGTCTAGTGTACGGTGTCAGTGGCATGGCAAGTACGGCTGGAGGTCAGTGCGTCTTGTACGGCTTGAAGCTTGTTGACGTCACTCGTGTCACTTTGCTGTACAGAAAGTCCTGAAAGTCTCCCAAAACGTTCACGCTATACAAATTGTTCGACAGTCAAACCACTGTACACTACGTACAATTTATTTACTATACTGCGGTTATTCTGCATGTAAAATTAGTAGGATCGGCTTTATAAACTGTAATACACTGTATTATTCTGAAATCGGGTATTATTCTCCATTTAAATTTACAATCATGTAACCACTATGATTATAAAATATTACATACCCTAATACAAAAAATATACAAAAAGAATAATTTAACATTATCAAAGCTCATATAAACAGTGTTTTGGAAACAGTCTACTGTACAGTACTATTATTTTTTTAAATGTTGAACACTTTAATACTTAACAATCTTTATGTTCACAGACTAACGTAATTTTAAAAACCATTAATGTTAAAAAAATTACATGTTTAAAATACTGTATATAAACATCGTAGTCCTTCAGTCTTTCGACTGGTTTGTACCCTCCCCACATATACCCGTGGTGCGTGTGGTACTGTCTCTCACAGGTATATGGGACCTACAGTTTAACGCCGGATCCGAACGGCATAGTTGGGGAAGGTCCGTTACTTACTGCCTGTAAACTAAGCAGGATACCTCTCGCTGGTTTGCCATTGCCTTGCGAGGGGGAACGGTCGTATCTAAATCAGATGGCCCCCGGCGGGAATTGAACCCGCGCCGACAGCGTAGCAGCGCCACACGCTAGCCACTACGCCACGACCGGTCCTATATAAACATATGAAAAAAATATTATGAAAAAATATTATGACGAAAGCTTTTGAAGTAACTAATAATGAGCAAAAGCTAGCTAAAGCAAAAGAAATTTTTTTCTAAAATTTCTACATATGCTCTCTAGTATTCATATTATTACTGATATTCGGGTATATCATGGACAAGAACGACAAAATCCAAGAATATTATGAATATCGTATAACGAATATATGCAAGGAAAGTAACGAATATGTGCAGTATAAAATGTACGAAAGTTCGCAGCTGTAGTACGAAACTTGAATAAACAGAATCAATGTTTAATGTCCGAAAGAGCAAAATCCACGAGACTATAGCCTAATGTTTCATTTAAAGGATCGCCTGTACTCTGATTTCACGTAATTAATTCTAAGTTTACTTATGGGATAAGAAATTACAGGAGAACCAGTGAATAATGAAAAATTAAATAATCGTTCTAACATTAATATCAAAAAGTAGTAGCCTATATATTGTATCGTATACTTAAGTAAGGCCACACGAATCGTAGTGCAAAAATCTCATCTGCATTAGTGGTGCAGATATAAGCAATGAGAAATTGTACCATTTCGTGTAAGAGAAATAAACACTACAATCTTATGCTTTATTCCAATATAAAAATTAAAAACAAGAAGAGTATTATTTCATACTGTAAATTTGAAAAGCCGAATGAATTAGTCATATAATATATTTGTAGTAGGCCTATTGGTAACTGTTTCAGACATTTGAGTATAAACATTGTCACTTCACAATATCAGTTTAATCGACTGTGAATCAAACAGACATTGAATGATAGCTTATTATGGTTTTAAACTCAGAGTAATAATATTTGTAATGAGTGTGCAAACGAGTAACGGATACGACAAAATATTATTACCTAAATACTATCATATAGACCTAATCGGTAATTTTCTGCTAATATAATGACCGAGGTAGTGAGTTATCACATTGAGTAATTACAAATTTTTATTCCCGAGTGTGCTTAAAAGGTTATTATGGTTAAATATACGTTACAAGTCTTCCTTTTATAAATAAATAACCTTAAAATCTTCAGAAGATAGGACAGAAATCATCAGCCAAGATTACAAAAAAGTGACAAATTTTGCTTGAATTTTGTCGTGTCATATTTGTATAATTTGACACCTTAAACGTGTTTCGCTAATGGTAGGAGGCTGCCTTTAATTGTAACGTTCAAGGTCGTGTCAACTGGGTCGGTGATTCTCATCGCTAGCACGGTATGTCACAAATGTCAGCATTTCCATTATGTTTTGACCTTAAAAAGTCGTTAACACTGACGACACTTTTGGTATGAAAAAATATAAACGAATCACTGAAATATGTACAGATTCTCTTTACATTTAGGACTCAGGTACCCGCGGCTTCGCACGCGAATATTTGTATATGATTGTTGTGGTAACTGTCGAGTTGGTAAATTGCTAATGATACAGCTATGTTAATAATATTCTTATATTGTAAGTTATGAATATCCAAAAAATGCGAAGCAATAGATCCATCATTCATGATTCCTCGATACGTAAAATCAAAATTTGATAATTTAGTAGATGTTTACAAACATGCAGTAATACAATTAGATGAAATGTTTATTCGTACAGAATAATACAAATACTGTATGCATAAGTATATTGATATCAGTTAGTCGAAATCTTACGTGCTATGTCAGTCTTAAACTTTTTGGTAGAATCCTTATATACGTAAATGTATCATAGTCCAGTATACTCAGTTTTTATATACATTTCTACACCAATGCCTCGTTATAAACTACATTTTTCGTTCTGCCGTTATCAGAGCAAATAAAGAGCTCGTTGCTTCTGCTTACTCGAGAACATGCCACATACAGTTGTTTGTGAGAAAAGCAAGGAGCTCTTAAATCTACACCAGCTGTACGTTAAGTTTGCCCTCGTGACTTATTGATTGTAAAGCGTAAATTAACCGGAAACTGAAGTTTTTTAAATTGAAATAGAAAGTTATTGGTTATGATTGGAATTCTTGGGATAAGTACTGTTTCTCCTTTGCCGCAGCCTGTTAATATAGTCGCTTCGATGATATGTTTTTTTAGCGACCTAACTTTCAATTGTGTTCCATTTCATAACTGTGGCGGCTTCAGATTTCTCATGAGTACAACTGGAACACCTAGTTTTAATTTCAATGTGTGAGCTGGTAATCCTGATGCAGATAAAGTATTCAAAAACTCAGTTGGGTAATGTACTGCATCCTCTTCGTTCAAAACTGTATTAATGGAGTGATATGTTTTTTCGTCTCCTGGAAAGTTTTGCAATATGCAGCTATTTATGGTATTTACTTGTTCGTTTCTTGGTGCTAGTATCACACGCTTACATAACCACACATCATCGTGCAAATTTATAGACTCAATATGTCCATAAACCTTTTCGATCAACTCTGCCAGTGAAGAAACTGTACGACATAATGATGGCGGTAAACATATCGCACCGTCTGTCTCTGGTATCTTACCACCTCCAAGGTTTAATAAACTAATATAAAATTCGTGAATATCTGCATCACCTTCAAGTTGGACTCTCATGTTTATTGTGAGCGATACTGTTTGAACGGTACGCCATATATTCGATCGTTTGACGCAAACGTTCACTTTATCAGCTTTGGTGCCTCCCTAACTACGGGCAATGTTTGTCTGAAATCTCCGGCAAAGAGAAAAGTTATTCCACTCATAAATCGGTGTCATTGCGCAAATCTCGTAGAATTCTATCGAGAGCGTCTACTGATTTTTTATGGGCCATAGTGCACTCATCCCAAACAATCAAGTCTGCATTTCTAATCAATTTCGCTTTAGCACTATTTTTAGAAATATTGCACACTGGAAATTCGCTGCAATTCAAATCTAATGTATTTTAAATAAGGAATTAGGCGTTTTTCCGCCAGGTAATAATGTAGCAGCGATTCCCGAGGAAACTGCTGCTAATGCGATCTTGCCTTCGCTTCTTAAGTTCAAAAGAGTCAAATTGATTAAAAATGTTTTACTTGTGCCTCCTGGTGCATCAATTTGCAGTAAACACTTTGAAGAAGGAGTTGATATATATTTCTTTGTTCGTCTGTCAGTAATCTTTCATTCTCTTCAACTGTAGAAAATAGCTGTTGTCTGTCATAAATAGTTTCAGAAAGATATTCCTTTGAAATGTTTTTCACGGTAGACTGTGGATTTCGTAATCCGTATTGAGCTATCGGTTTACCACCGACAGAAGTAACAAAATCTTTTAAAAGTAGTAATCAACTATTTTCAATGCTTTCCTTCTCAAATCAGCATCATGAATTCGACGCATAATATCTCGAATCAAGTCTTAAGACAAGTGGTCTTTGTATTTAATCCACAATGCACTCGGGTTTGAAATACCAACATTATTGCAAAACGTTCTCTCATTTTGTCAGGGCTAGCAAATAAACTTGCCTCTGACAATGTGTCGTTCCAATGATTGCCATTCTCTAGGAGATCAAGAGCTTGGCATCCAGCTTAAAACGTTGGATGAATTACGTTGTCGACAGTCTTGATATTTTCAAATAAAGTTGGGCCACGTACATTGTGCAGAAGGAAACGAAGAAAATAACATTCATGAGTGTTTGGATGACCTGTATACATACACTCGACCCAATACGTGTTCACGATATACGTTCTCGCTCCCTTCTAATAAGGATCCTCGACGTCTACGTTGAAATTTTCCTGTCTGCCTATTGAAAGTGTAATATATTGGCACTTCTTCGTACAACAAAATTTTGGCAAAGTCATCTTCCCGACATAGATAAAACATTGCCATGAGAGTGGTGTTCCTTGGATTTTCTATTCTTTCGTGCAAATTATCTTCACGAAAATAAACTCTCTGCCCATTTTTTAATGTACATCTAGATGAATAACAGGTGGAAAACGCTCATGTATAGGGAAAGACAAGATTCTCCATATAGCCTCAGATGTGCTTATGTATCGACCATTTTGAAACTGTAATACCTCATCGTAAGAATTTTGTATACCAATCGTAGCTAGATCGGAGCTTTTTTGACGTATTTACATATATATTTAATGGATTTTACACTACTACGCAATTCAACATTGATGTAAGCGGGTACCTGCTAGTAATATAATAAGATAGATTAGAATCTGATGTAAAGTCTACCTAACTGACTTGTAAGCAATTTTAAGACGCGTCATTTATGCAATTGGGCGGAGTGGGTAAAGCGGCGCACTGTCGGATTAACTTGGGGGCGTGTCGAGAAGGTGAGTAGATGGGAGAGAAGTGAAGGGACTTAAAGAATTTAAGTTGGACTTCAAGAAGTGGGTTTTTATGCAATAACGTCAGTTGTTTTTAACCTATCGTTATCAAATAAAGTGGAAAACCTTCCGTTAGGTACCTGCTATGAGCGTGCAAAGTTTCATTGAAATCGGTTCAGTAGATTTTGAGCTTACCGCGAACAAACGTAGACCCCCCCCCCAGAGATTTATTAATGTAGATTCTCAGTCATCAAATGAAAGTTGACTGTTGCGGCAGAAAAAGCACAATCCAGCTCGATAACGCTGCAGGATACAACTTAATGCGCGGTTAAAAGCTTTAATGAAAAAAGCTTTTAATAAAAATTAGAAATTTCCACGTACCGCTTGATTCAATGAGGCAGCGTTTGGACATATCACTGATGAACGAATCTATCCTTGATTCACACACGCACGTACGCGCGCGCGCAGGGATGTGTGTGTATATATAAAACTGTAAAGCAACACCTAGTAACTAATACATGAGTGGTGATAGTGTGGTTGTATAGATAATGGTTAGCTAATAAACTTTTACCATCGTAAACACAATAAATTGGTGTCTGTTGGCACTAGAGTTTCAAATAAGTAACCTGACTGAAGTGTAGTAATTATATTTAATTAAATACCCCAAGCCACGGACAAAATGCCTGTAACATGTAGCCAGTACGCATACAAACATAACGATATTTGTAATAAACTCAACGAAGTCACCTTCACTTTTGTTTTTGGTTAATGGTGTCGTCTATAGTCTGCTGTTTACGTTAGTTGCTACGTTTACGGTACTCTCTTTAGCAGAAGTCTTCACGATACTCATCAACAGTGCTCCTGCTGGATGTATCATATAAATAGATTACAATATCACATCGCCTTACCGTGTTTTTCTTGTCAGTTGTTTTATGATTGAACAAGTTAGTTGTTGTTGTTGTTGTTGTCGTCGTTGTCGTTGTCGTTGTCGTTGTTGTTGTTGTTGTTGTTGTTGTTGTTGTTGTTGTTGTTGTTGTTGTTGTTGTTCTTCTTCTTCTTCTTCTTCTTCTTCTTCTTCTTCATAGTTCCATGTCCGGTAACGGACATAGTCTGTCGTTCTGGCGATAATAATTTTGTGATTATCTTCTGGGCCGTGGTTCTTTATTTAAAACACGACGCGACATTTTAAAAAGTTGCATTTATACTAACGTCTATGACAAGTCTCGTCTCTGACTGCCACAACCTTCCGTAGCTAGTTTTGTTCACGTCGGATTTGTTCAATTCTAGATCTTCACAACGCCGGTTACTAATTCTTAGCCCAGGTAATTTTATCCTGGCCCGGATGTTTCAATATCTTTTACAGTACAAAATACAAACAGGTCTGTGTACTGATATTTGTGTACTGATAAGTTGTTTTTTTAGTATGTGGTTAATGTTTGCCTTTCAAAAATATTTACAGAAACAGCACAAGTGACAGTTTTAAATTTTATATTTCTACACACTATTAGGCTGTTGTGCTTTTTACACACAAACCAGTTGCAGTTTTCGTTGTCCGCAAGGAAGGAATCTTTATTTAATAAGTCTTTATTAATAAAGTCTTTATTTATAAGTCTTTATTAATAAAGTCTTTATTAATAAAGTCTTTATTTAAATAAGTCTTTATTTACCGTAGGTGTGCGATAAATAGTTACTAATTAGTAATTGATCTAAAGATGTTTAAATATTATAATATACTATATCTTTTTGTGTAATTATAAATATACTATGGAATTCTAATTTTAAAGATAATGGACATATTCGAAACCTCTTTGAGATTTTCTAAACATTTATACTAAACACGTTGGTCACATAATATTCAAGTACTGTAATGGACTGTGATGGATTTTAAATATTATACAAAACATATTTTCAACACGTATTCTTCACCTTGGATTTATTAAATTATTTACGTGTGTTATGAAAATCTTTTAGAAATTTACGAAAACCTGAATAGTGAGAAGATCGAAAACTTCATGGGAAACTGACAACATTGCTTGCAAACTTAAACTACATTTAGAAAATGCAAAGTAAAGTAATATCTAAAAACAATATCTGAATAAATTATAAATATTGTACAGCTGACAAAATTTAATTATGTATAAACAACTGTTGGAATTGGTAACAATCTATAAAATACAAAAAAAAATAAACATGGGTATTGGAAACATTAATTTAAAAAAATAAAGTTAATTCAAATTCTTTTTAACCATACGAAGTACCTCCTTGCGATTTTCCTTGAAAACGACATACTTTCTGCTAATTGATTCTTCCCTTAGAAAATAATTATACAATAAAAATAATTAAATTAAAAATAAAACGCATACCTTTTCTCATTATCTTATTTGTATAGCTTCAGCATTCATAAAATTTAAAACTACTGTAATTTAACCGGAAAAATAGAAGGCTTTGACTTTGCATCACTGTGTCACTAATTTTCTAATTTATACTGATAAGTGTTTTAGCGTCTTCTTGATATTATACTGTTGTAGATTACATTACACTACATTTCTGAAGGTCATTGCTGGCAAATATCATTAGGAGTAAATGTTCTAATCCGAAGTATCAGTTAAGAGGTAGGGTTCCCTGTAAATGTAACAGGGAAAACATCCCTGTACATTTCGTCCAGCGCCGTGAAAATATGTCCTTTAAAATTATTCATATTTTAGATCTCAACCCCTCAGTTATTGCAATAAGTATATTACTTTTAAATGTGTGAAGTCGCAGTCATATCGTATCAGTTTCTAAAAACAACTTTATGAACGTTGGAGTTCATTATGGAGTCCAGTGAAAAGGTCAACTTCTTTGTGCCCTTTGAGTCTCACAACATTTATAATCAAAGAACCACCTCTCGACGTCTGTAACACGGCGATGGTCGTTTCTTTATTATGCAAAATCTAAATCTACTTCTCTATTTGTCGCGTTCATTCGCCTCCTCAAAATATTACACACTTTTTGCCCCTCTTCTTTCAATTATTCATGGTGTTCACCGTGTTCTTCGGTATTATTTCTATTTCCAACTAGTTATGTGCCTCCTCTTGTCCTGCCTCGGTTTAGGTTATACACGCAAAGACAGTATACTCTACTGTTTTAGTATCTACCTTTCCGATCCATTTCGTGTATGTTGTCTAGCAGGAAGCATGCCTTGTCAGAACCTGAGCAGAAATTTATTCCGTTTGACTTTGCATTTAATCGATGTTTCTAAACCTTTTATCAATTTTTTGTTCCATTGGCGTTTCATTCTTTTAACTGCCCCCATCTTCGTTGCTAGCCAAAAAGTCAAACTTTCAGCTCCACAGTTTACCCTACCGCCTCCCACTCATCTCTTCTTTGCCACACCTGATAAGACTGTTGGAAAAATTCATGTTATGACTTCAAAGCCAACTGCGGAAGCCTTTTCTTATAAGAAGCGGATGATCTTCTCCTGTGTTAGACTAGTAGCTCCCTGAGCTAGAGAACTAGCTCACTACTTTGAACGAAGTACATTTATTATGACATAAATTCGATATTAGATAATTTTTTAATTACGAGAAAAAATACACATATCCCAATTACTCTACTAATTATTTAGTAGTCTAATATAACAATTGTAGAGCACACAATCATACAATTAACATTAAAAATTACAAACATTCTAATTTGACTTACAATTCCCTTTAATCTGACACTCTTCTGTATTTTCACAAATTTTGCAAATTTATTGTCTGTTTGAAATCTAGAGGTCCAAAAAACTTTTACATTTTTAACCCTTAACACTACACTCAATTAAAAAATTCTATTTAATTTGATACCCCACATTTTGCGAGTTTATCAAATTTTCGTTCTCGTTTTAAGCCCTGACGTCCAAACTGTTTTCAGTTTTCAAAATATAAACACTATACTCAGTTTGTGGTTAAAATTTTTTTTAATTTGATACCCCACAAGGGCTTTTGTGATTGTTTTACAATTTTGACTCCTTACATTTTGCCACCCGCCCCCTATTTTGGGAGGAAGGGATCAATACAATAAACAATAGTGTTTGTAGGGTAAAAGTATAGACACCCATGCCAAATTTTACGACAAAGCGTTCATATGTTATCGTTAGACATACCCAAAACAGATAAATAGATAGACAGACAGACTGAGGACTAGTTTCGCTCATTCAGTAAGTTCATAAAATCCTAAAAGGCAAAGCTACAAAATTCACCGGAGCCTCCATACCGACGTCCCCCTTCTTCATCTTCACTCGCATTAGGAATTTCATCCATAAACTGAAAACAGAATGCTAATTTTAGTTCGCTTCAGCGTATTTTTTGAGGTTGTACCCTGTGACTCATGAATAGCCAGGAAAACATTTCGCTTACCAATCAGCTATGGCAAAATATACGAGTATCAGTTACACCAATGCTAATATATTGGAGCGAAACGTTGGACGTTGCTAAAACATTATGCTCAGCGAATAAATTCTTTAAAAAAGTAAAAGATCGTATACTAACAGCTCGAATTATTAATGAAGATAGGCCTACTAATGTTTTGAGTATTGAGGATGTACCTATAGTGAATATTGTGGATGAATCGACGAGCTCAGAAACGGAAGCGACATGTCAAAGAATAAGCGCAGACAGTTTAGTAAATTATGTAAAAAATTATAGACCCTAGGGAAAGAGACGTAGGTAAGGGTAGAAGTAGTGTATGCGGAACAGGCTGTAAGCTTTGACCTGAAGTGCAAATGATGATCATGATGATGATGGTGATGATGGTAAGTTGCTTCCAGGCGTGTCACTGCAGTGACTTATTTGTAAAATGGGGTTCTTTGATAGACATGTAATTTTTACAATTCCTCCCCACTTTTTTTAAAGTTTCGAATTCACTTTAACATACCTACGTAGTTAGGTGATGCAAATCATACATGTTAACAAAATTATGACCAATGAATATATATGTGCGTAACTCACCAACGCAGATCGGCAGCGATTCAGCTTATCGTCCCCTGAGACCTGTTTAATTATATTCACTTCATTACATACACTCGCGCGCGCTTACGTGCCTATACAGACCTTGCTTTTTGAATAATTAATGAGACAGAGTATTGGCGAAATATAACTCGCTGCATATTCAAGCGCCCAATTACACAACTATTGTTACATGTGTGTGTGCGTGTGTGTTCTGTTCACATAGCCGGCTCTACACCTGTTTCCATTAACATACATAATAAGTGGCGGACACGTACATCTGGGCACGAACATATAAGCGCAGAGTCCAATATGCGCATACAAACGCTGTTACGTAACTCAACTTTATGAGATGCGCTTGTAAATTATGTACGACGAAGTAAAAACCTGTACTTCCGACAGACAAGAATAATGGGTTCCTCAGAGTCTTGCTGTGTACAAACGTGTTCAACATACATTTTCAAAAAATATTTTTATCGACTCATATATTACATTAATATAGATTTATATTCGTATTTCCTCACCACTATTCTGGTTTTATTATAATTATTAATAATAAATAATATTTTTTTACATGTAGTAAATAATGTTATTTTACAGAAGAATATTTTGTTTATATAATTTGTTTTACAATGTTTCAACAGTATTTTTAACTGTCATCTTCCGAAATATACAAAAATAGTTAACACACTTTAAATCAATTGTTAACAGCTGTTTTATGTAGGCTATATTTACTGCATGTTTAATTAATAAAGTTGTGTTAGTGGTTATAATCACGAACAGAAATAACATTGTTGCACACCACTATAGAAAAATTATTCCGATTAGCGCTTTCAAACTTCACAGCTCATCATCATATCAGAAATAGAATTAAGTAAAGAATGTAAGACAATTCTAATAGATGACATAGTACTTCTACTGGAAGATTTTAATGCTAAAATAGGTAAAAAAACATTATGAGGGAATTTGCAGGAAAGCATAATCTACAGTTACAGACACAAAAATTAATCATTTAACTCATCTATCTACCGAGAAAATGTTGACAGTGGTAAGCGCATGCTTTAGACACAGAAATGTTTATAAGGAGATATGGAGAATACCGAGAATCTATCACGTAAATCATAATGGTCACGTCTTAGTTGCAAAGAGACATGAATCCACGGTAAAGGATGTTAAATTTGGAAGAGGACCTAACTCAGATTCGGATGACTATAACAGTGTGCAACAGTGTTATTTCTGTTAATGCGTGTTTCAGTTGTATATAAAAATATGTTATATAAATGAACAGAAAATTTTAATATAAATATTTATTACATTATTAAATTAGTAATTTTGAAAAGACTATCGTTTTTGGTATTAGTCAAGATTTGTTCGGGTATAAATTTACTATTTATTTTATGTTTAATACTCAATTATCAATTCGTTTATAATTTAATAAATCAAATTGTATCCATTTATATATTTCATTGGTTTTGAGCATGAGTTAACATTTCATTTGTTTTCATTTCATTCATTCATTCACTAATTTTTCACTTTTTCATTTCATTTTATTCATTCATTTATGTCTCATAACAAATGAGTATTTATATTTAATTCATTGGTTTTGAGCATGAGTACCTTCTAAATAAAAAGAAGAAGACTACGGAGAAAACAAAATATACATTACCTTTCTCATGTATAGACTACATACGCGCGCGCGCACGCATTTATTTATTTATAGTTATTAGGGATGAAGTCCTAAAGAAGAAGGAGGTCTCAACTATACTAAACTGGACGAAGTTCACGGTTTCCAGTTCCAGAAATAAAGACATGGATCCCCTTTAAGAAGAAAAGTAAAAACAGTAGGCCTAACCGAAAAAAGTCATACAACTCTTAAGTATTTAAGAAAGATTAATGCTAAGAATCTAAATAGTTTTCCTTGTATAGACCTATTTCATGTTACTCTTCAACAGTTTAGTGTAAAAAAAAATTATAACTCAATACACACATAATGGGAGTAAACATATTTTCTTACAAACATCGTTTTTAATCTGAAATCAGCTCTGATAAAATGGGAATCAAGTATGACAAAGTCGGTGCTAAAACAGATTGCCTTGGTTCGATTGTTTTCTCTGTTTCGGGTTCATTAATGTCGACTTTATGTCATTCTTAAATTTAAATAAATGAATCCAGTAACTCAAAAGCCTTTCATCTGATACTGGTGCTTAAAGGCTTCAAGTAAATTAAGAAAGCGACATTTGTTTTCACCCTCCGACAGCAGCTGCATTAGTAGTTACCCAATAACGCCGCTGACACTGGCATAAATCTTTATTGTCTGCTCTCTTTAACTTGAAAATGCCTTTTTTCTACCGTCTTCAACTGATTCCATTTACGATAAATACATCTTATACTCTGTCTGAGACCTCATAAACGAGTATTTTAAATTGTCTCAATGAAAAAATCGTAATCGCAAACGTTACGTAAACAAATGGAATAAATTCAAAAATAGTTTTCAGTGAGGTCTGAAAACTCACCTGTCAAGTAAGAGGAATTAAAAACTCTTATCTTGACACAGAATCCTCATTCCTTTACAAACCTTTCATTTTTAGTCATAATATTAATTACAGAATAAATATTTATTTTTTTATTACAGATTACAGATCACTCATATTTCTAAGACTGCATTATCTGCATTTTTTTTTTATTTTTTATTAATGTAAACCGTTTCTTTTGGTATTAATATAAATTTTATACGATTAATTTTGTTTAAACTAGCATATTATTAGTTGTTTGTGTGCGGGCGCTACAAATTATAATATAAAACTGACATTATGTTATGTTAGCACCTGTTAGTGTATTAGAAAAGTGTATTCGATGAGATGTATCATGTCATTATTTATTTATAATTCGTCCTATTTATTTGTCATTATTTCTGATTTTAATAATTTATAATTTACGAAGAATTAACTGTTAAAGAAAGTGACCATACCAAGAATGTGGCATATCACCGTCTGTTATGTAATATCTTTTTGGACCAAACACCAGAAGGCTTAGAAGAAACGCTAGGAAATCGAACTTGGAAATGGGAAATACGCTCACATACAGACCGTGTGAAGTAGTGTAGTCATGAAGTGTGAAGTATGTGAAGTAGTCGTTCCGGACCGCTTCGATGTGTAAGGCACGCTCGAAAACTCAAAGGTTTGACGGGGACTGAGAGTAAACAATCTTGATTAGAAGTGAGAACGTATACGTGTAGAAGGACGAATAACATATGAACAGAATCGCAAACTACCAAAGCGTGCATCACGCAGACGACGGAGGCACAAATTAAAATATTGATACCAAGGAATAATTGAATAAATGAAAAGCACTAAAGCATTTAAATGCGAAAGGAAGGTGAAAAAGCAATTACTTTCTTGCGTAGTGGAAAGTAAAAAATTAATATGGCGAGGAAATGTGTCTTCTTATATGACGAATTAGAAAGGTCAAAATCAGAAAGGTGTGAGTGAAGTACATGAAAAGGTGTCTCCAAGTTTTACCATATGAATAATGAGGAAGAAGAATAAGACGAAGAAGAGAAGAAGGGAGTAGATACATTTTTTTACTTAATTAAGAGATTTTTCAACTGAAAATATATTACGTTTCCACTCGTGAAGTCTGGATAGAATCAGGAAATTCTGTGAGCGTACGGGTTAATGATAAATGTTACTCCCCTGCTGGCCAAGATACGTCCCAGTATTACAGTAAACATTAAGCAAATTATGTTAGAATTTATTCCCGAGACGCAGATATATTATAGAAGGCCTGCGCTCGTTTACCTTGGCTGTGGTGCATGAGTGGAAACACAAAACATCCGTGACCCGTGTGCATGCCAGTACAAAGGATTACTGCTTATCAACATTGAAGATAACGATTACATAATCTACATATGTGAACAGTTCACGATGATAAACTATTTACTCTTAGTTAGAATTTGAGATTTTTCTTTATACATTATTAAATAACAAAAACAAGGTGAGCAGTTATGATTCTCGCGATAAGGTTCAAGGATTACGGCAGTCTGAATATTTACATACGAGCACATACACACACGCTCAGTTTGGTGTGTGTGGGGGGGAGGGGTATAATGTAATGTTGTATAAATATATTCTAATGATATTTCTTCCTTACTTCAGATATATTTGGAGCGCCGTGCAATAATACATTCACAACAATGTTGATTTGCTGCGTGGTGAAGTATTACGTTTCTTGTTACATGTTGCTGTTAGTTGATAACTGACGTTTTTTTGTTTGCATTGTTGTGATTGATTTTAGTGAATACTTTTTCCAATATTTAAAGTTGTGTCATGCTTTGACTCGCATTGTTGTTGTTGTTATGTCTTTTATTTGGTCACACATTAATCCAGTATTTGTTTTGTTTATATCTAGGTTATACCGAATGTTCGTTATAGCGCCTGTGTGGTATGTGGTGGACTAGCATCATGTTATTAGTGCATAGCAATTCTTGTCCAGTATTTGTCGCCAGATTGGATTTCTACATTCCATACACTTCTAAAACACTTGAGACAATAATAATATGACTAACTAAGGACCGACCCTGACCCTTATTCGGGTGTTCAATCTCGGAACAGATAACTGAATATGTAGCCAAAGAAATAACAGTTACTTTCGAGCCGGCGTTGACTAGCTGTCACTGCCATACCCTACATACTTGCAACATATTGTGGTAATGTAGAGTTTATTAAAACGCTTACTAAACTGGATCCCCTATCACGCAGTGTAAGCCACTCTGACTTGAGTAGGATCCAATCGTGTAGGATGCGGGCACTCCAAGCACTACAGGATTCATTCTGATAGCTCAATACCCGCCACGGGACCCGGGTAGAACGCCAATAAACCCTGTTTAACTACCTTCCTGGGACTTAGCAACCCTGGTACTACCCTAATTTTCTCACCGACAGTCCACGCTTTGCCTGAACACATCAGCCCCGATACAGCCGACTTTCTGGTTCATCCCCGTGCCAACCACGAAGCGATAGGCTGTCAAATGGTTTTTGAGGCGACAGGGGGTCACTGGTGATAGCGATGTCGGCTCTCTACCCCTAATTCCCGGGGCACAAGCCTACAACCCACCCTCGGGAGATCAGTCTCGAAACAGCCTCGAGAAAACTAACGGTTACGAAATCGATTTTGGTGGACGTCGAGAAGTGGCGCCGCCAAAGATTATAAAACAAAGCAATTAATCTGCTGAAATATAAAACACATTTTTCGCTAGCATCAAGTTCTGTAAGCACTAATTCTGTAATCAATAATCACTAAGTTTTGCGTTTACCAGTACGGTTCACTCAGTGAATACAAAGTTAACTTATGTAAAACTACTTACATACCATTAACAACAATAGATACATCAGTGTTTCGCAATAACCTAGATTATAAGGAAATGATACAAAACAAAGTAATTTTTTGTAATTAACGTTCCAAATTGGAAAATGTCTAGCTAGGAATACTTTCGGAACTAAAACGATACAGCGTCAAATCCTGTTCTGCAACAATTTGGTTTTTGACACCGTTCTCCATCTAAGAGGAGGAGACTAAACATAGAAGTTAAACGCCATTTTCGGATTTCCACAACAAGGTAGCTCTTTTGGCTGAAGCGTGAGTAATCATGATCTACAGTCTACAGGAGAAATTATTATTCAAGAGGATGGTGTGAAACTGAGAACTGAGAAAAGACTCATATATCTCGCTTTAGTAGACAGATGAACTTCTAGAAGCATTACATCTAGATTTCTTCAGAGAAAATAGATTGTATTAAATAGAGGAGGCTGCTAACGTCAATAAATATTATACTCTACAAAGATTTTTGAAAACGACTCAGCGACACGTACTGTAAAGTAAAATACAAGCATTAATTTCCTATAACCTGTTTGTTTCACAAAATACAACCTACGACCAACTAAACTCTGTTCATTTGTCACTACAACAAACTCTGCCTGATATACAATTATTGTCGGTTCAGACGTAGACAGAACACATAAATTAGTACAGCACGCGTTGCTTAGTTTACCTCTACTTAATTAGTCTGCTTTAGTAAAACAATTTTGGTATATTGTGTAAGATATTACACGGCAGCATACAACGATGACAAAGCAGGTTTTCAATGAGACAGTTACTCCGCTACGAATTGAACATTACTAATGTGTAAAAAATGGGAAAACTACAAAACATTATTATCAAATTTTCATTGTTTATTGTGTTGTCATACGCTTATGTACAAACAGCCGTTGCAGTTTCGTTGTAATTGTTTAAGCAAAATCACTGATTGTTAGTTTGTTCCTCGTCAAAATGTAATGATCAAATAGCAGTTGTCTGAGTTGTAGTTACAAAGAGTTTCCTCCCCAAAAACCGGCCCCAATTTCTGTCATAATTTTTTTTTTTTTGTAACGAACGACTTTCGTTAATTTTTTTTTCATAATTAAGTGTACCGACCGCAGTTTTTCCGGAGACAAAGCTTTTTAATTTGTTTTCATAAATTATAATACAATTATAAGAATATGAGTAACGTCGGAAATAATACACACTCAGTTTTAATGTTTAAATTAAACTCCGTTATTCGTAGTAACATCATACTCTTTTTATTGAATACTTTTTACACCATATTTACTTCTACTGAATTAGTTGTTGATAAACTAGATTTTTAAATCATGGACAATCATCTTATGCTTCCAATAAAATTTATTTCATGTACACCTGGAAATGGCACATTGTAGCGTTCCCTTTATATGGTATGTGACGAAAAAATACCATAAACAAATAACATATAAATCTAATGAAAAGCTTCTGTAAGCAAATTTTAGTGATATAAATGACCGGGATAGATTGTCTGAGCTTTTCTAAGTAAGTGAAGTTGTGGGAAAGTCTGCCATTTGTCTCCAACTCCACTGTCGACAACGTTTAGTGAAGTGTAGTTCTTGAAAAACGATCCAGGAATTCGAATGAAATGGATAACAGTTAGAGAATGAAACCATGTATACACTTTTACTTTAGCCGACGACCAGGTTGAACTTGATGAGATATGGATGCCATATCTTACATAATAAGAAAGCTTTGAAGATAAACAATAAGAAAATAAGTAAGTAATTCAGAACATGGAGACAATGTAAATGCGGATGACTAGAGTTATAATTTTTTCAAATAAATAAAACTTGCAGCAACTAAGTATACTGAAATCGGAGGTTAAATTCTGAGTTGATGGTAGTGTCTATGTTTCACATCATACAATGGTGTGTTTCACCACGAAAGAACGTGGTGTGATACCATAATTCGAAGAAAAGTTAACGGAGTGTCTATGTGACATCTTCATATGTTTTTTATGACAAAATGAATTACATTTTTCGTAACATTTTTCATTTAAATGGCGTTAAGCCCATTATAATCACTAGTGTCTTCGCATAAGCCTTTTTTGTGTAGTGAAAATGTAGATGGTATAAGGACGTAAAATTCAGATAACTAAAATCGCTGAATTTTTTTAATAAATTTTGGCAAACACATTTCATGGGCGACTATCACGTGATTGTCGCATAATTGTCAAATGTGATCGAATCATTAAAATTTGTTTCTAGGCTAACGTTCAGCGTTGTCTTATATACTTGCCCAGCAATCCTGGATTCTTGGATATCAATTTTCGAACTCTTCAGAAAAGTTAACCGGAAGGGAATGCGTATTGCTTATGTTGTAGATAGCCTATGAGTGGAATAATTGAAACACGGTGTAGCAATTGGTTACACAAAGTGAAAAGTATATAGGGATTAGAGTGTAATGTACGCGTATCCTTGAAACACATTTACGTCAGGTACTGTACGTGTGTTTGTGGAACTGGGCGTGTTCCCGGTCACACATGTGCTACAGAATATACGAACGATTAGTACGTAAAAACACACACACATTTAACTATATTCTGAACACATAATATAAGAATATTCTGAACAAATATATTTCAAAATTTTTTCAAAGCAAAAGACCTGTCAGAGCACGCATCTACGTCTACACAAACCGCTACAGATATGATATAATATATTGTTTGATAATGTGTGTGTGTGTATGTGTGTGTGTGTTTGTGTGTGTTTTAAGATGTTCAGAGCTGACTGCATGGAAACATATGACTGCACATGTGGTGAGTGATATTTATATTGACTGTACAGAATTATACGATAAGGTAATAGTTCTTTTTGCGTAAATTGTAATAATAAATTATTGTCTTAAATTTTCTTAAATTATTTTATATACTTTGAAATTCAAACAAAACAATACCATCTTTCTAATGAAAAATAAATAAAGAAAGCATTGAACTAATCAAGAGAATTAATTAAATGTTGACTTATCTATACAAATATAATAATTATCTTTCCTCTAAATTGAATTATTGTCTTTACACTTGTTTGAAATTGATTATTTTGTAAATCAAGTTTAAGTGAAGTTTTCTTATGTTTTCCTGAGCACAATGTGGCACAGGGAAGTTGTTGGTTCCAGCTTCCTCACACGTTCACCGTCTAAAAACTCGATCATGTCCCGTTGCTCGAATTCGACTACTTCTCCAGGATCGTCTGTAGCTTCTTACGATTGTTACATGATTATTAAGATAGTTAAAGCGCCATAAAAAACTCCAACCCCCTCTGCTCCATTCGTGATAATCAATACAACTCCGCATCTCTATCTGTTACTTTCTAGGAATAAAAAGACACGGTTTTGTAGAACATAGGTATAAATGTTCATGTTCGTCTTATGAGAATGTCTTTCAAACCATGTGCTTCGGTAAAGCTTGCTTCTGGTTCCATCAAATTCCATCTTACACGACTTTTTGTTAATTAATACGTTTATTAAAAACGTTCATGTTTTAGAGTAAATATTATTTGTTGCCGCTGCAGATATTCTATTTAAAGGTGAGCAATCAATAAAATGGTAAAGTGTTTTGTTTGGAAAATGCGGGCTAGAAATTTGGACAATGAGGAAAGAAGAGGAGAGAAGTTTACATGCCTTCGAGACGTGGACATGAAGATGGATGGAAAGAATTTCCTGGAAAGATATAGTGACAAATGAGAGGGAAGAGTAAAGAGAAAGAAGAATGTTGGATAGCATCAAGAGCAGAAAAAGAAATTGGTTGTGACATTGTATGCGGCAAACACGAGGTGATGGAATAGTAGAAACGCTGGAAGAGCTGGTAAATGGAAAGCGAAATAGAGGACGGAGGAGAGACCAGATGACAGCCGATATACGGATGCTATATCAGGCTATGAAAAGATTAGCGAGGATAGGAAAGCTTGGAGGAAGCATGGCCTGTAAAACATGCCCTTGAGCAGACAACATATGATGTATACGTGGTGTAACGAATAGATGAACTTTATTTATTTACGAGCCCCGTACTTCACTACAACCTCAACCGGACGGTCACAATCACCACAGTTCATATAACAGTGCAAATCCCGCGCAGTTGATTTATTATAATTTTTATCAAGGCAGTAGAATTACATTTATATCAAATTATACTCCTATCAGTTAAAAAAAATAATGACTTCTGAAATACGCATAGCGCAAACCATTTGTTCCGCCGTAAAGACATTAGTAGTTACATTCTGGACATACATCAGCTGTAAAACTCGATCAGCTGGATACGATAACTTGTCCGCCCGTTTAATCTCACAATATTTCTGAATAGTCCACGTTCATTCCATGTCAACAAACCAAACTGAATAATGACATCCAAAATAAGATAGCAAAACAACATTTAATTATGTAAGGATATAAATCTTGCAAGTCATGACGTATTGAGAAGAATTGCAATATTATCTTCAACACGATTATAACCTGACACGGTTACAAGCGGCAAGTTCGTGATCCGGGTTCCAGTAACACTTTGGATCTGAGCCAGTCAAAGGGACACTATAACACGTCTTGACATGATATCACATCGTACAACAAGAAACAAACGCGTTAAAATTTAACGATTCAGTAATCAGCGTTTTGGGAAACAGGGCCATTGACACAATTTATTTATTCATCTGCGCTTTCAATTTAAAATATTTACCAATAGAAGTTTACGATAAAAATTGACGCGTTGCGGTATCTGTCTGACGTCCTTAACAGTTCACGAAAAATGTGTCGAAAGATGTTTTTTATAAAATGATAAAATTTCCTAAAAATTAGTGTCTTTAATTATGTAAATAAACAAAAATTATACTTTAATTTTGCAAATAAACTGTAACACACCACAGAAGCTCTCTTTGCATATGCATGCAGACTTTAAATGTAATATTTTAGACTTTCTCACAAATAGAAAAAAGTATTACCAATTATAAGGAATGGAAAGTTCCCGGGTAATATAAAATCTGACGTAGAAATGATATTATAAAAAGTAATTGCAAATGTACCCTTTTAAATAAGACAATCAGTACGGAAAGTGTAGCCACAGAATGTAACATCTTAATGCACAGAAAACAGGACATAAGTTAGATTTGAAAACCTACAGACCAATTTCATTTTTGTCGCCCCTAAGCAAAGTTTAATCCAACCATAGTTTTAGAACTAGACTTAATATAGAACTTGGTGTCAAAAGTCACCTGTCTAAGCAAGATGTAGATACATTTCCAGCACAACAGACTATATAAAATCAATGCACAGAGTTCAGGAACAATATACGCTTAATGAACAGAGCAGACTACTTTCAATAGGATTTGTTAATTACATACATTTCTGTCAACGAAAAACTACACAAAAAATTATAGGAAAAGAATATTTGCAGACTTTCGATTCTGAGTTATATGAAAATACAACAATTCAAATCGTACTCGGCCCAGATCAAATAAAATACCAGTAGAAAAAAGAGATTTTTAATCAGAAAAGTAATTTTCAGAACCGGCGACAGGATTGTTCGGAAGATCACAATGGTACTACGGAGGAAGAAAACAAATCTTGAACTTCGAATTAATATCTTTCAAACATTTTATATTTAGATAGTGTTGTGTTGTGTAATGACAATCTATCGAGACGAAAAAGACGATTAACGAGATCAGAATTTGTACAGTTCGGTGAAAGAATATATTTTGAAACCATAACTATAATTTTAAAAAGGCTGTGCCAACTGAGGGATTAAAAGTTGTTGAAAAAGGTTAAGAGCTTCGAATGAAGTGAAATAGAGCTACTGGAGAAAACAGAACTAATAAAATAGATGATATGATAGAAATTGTACTCGAGTAAACTGCCTTTAGAAGGTTCCCCATCCGTGAAAAATAACAAAAGATCACGTGTTTAAAAAGAATAGATTCTAATCTGTTCGTGCCTCCAGTTATAATTTTTTATATTCATATTAACCATTACTCATGTCACATGTATGATAATTTTTTTTAAACCGTGGACAATAAACACCATAATGGTAAAACGACTACGTTTTACACAGAGATTATGGAAATAACTGTGGTAACGATATCAAGAAGAGACAGAAAGCAGTTAAATACATACAGAACCAAACTGTAATATATTATGTAACCTACAGGAAACTAGGAAAGATACACAGAGGAAATTTTATAAAACGATGACGGTTCCAGTGTAACTGCAATCGTGGACACTCACAAAGTGACTGTCAGGAGTATTCGATTGGCGGAAATGAAGTTCTGGCGATCAGTTAAAGTATCGTATCATAGTCGGCTACATAAAAAACGATGAGATAAGAAGGAAAGTTGCCATATGATTATCCATATTACAATAAATGGGAGCGGCACTGTAGCATTTCATTATGCGAATGGAAAATATCGGTATGGAAAACTATACATGACTTCCATGCTCTAAGGTTTATATTTAAAATCATTTTCGAAATGAAATATTTCCATAGAAACTACTTCTTTCTTCAGCCTTAACCACAGTACTGTGGTCACTAACGTATACCACCTCATGTTAGCGCACTCGATTTTCACTGATGATGGCAGTCGATGGCACTGCCGAAACGTCTGGTTTTGCAGAAAACATTGGACCACGCCCAAACAGCCCAGGAAGGAATTTTAACACAAACTGTTTCTTTGTTGCCGATAACGTTGTACACACCTAAAGAATTATCATTATCCTCTCCCCCTTCAACTATCGTTTTCATTTATAGAAAATTACCCCCTCCCCCTTCAACAACCCTTTCATTTATAGATATTTCATCCACCTTTGTACCGTGGATTATTATGACATTCTTTTCAGGATACTTTATTTATGAAAATTAAGTACTTTACTCTTGTTAAAACCTAAAATGTTGCAGGTAAACTACCCCTTCCCCTTAATCGATCTTCACCAAAATCAATAGGCCTTGAGTTCTCTACAACTTGGGGACACATGCAAAAACTTATTTGATTCTGTTTGAATTTGCGGCAGTTATCGTTCGCCATAAAAGAAATTCAACTGATAGACACACACACGCACACACTTTTCGGAAAATTACTTTTCTTCATGTTTCGAGGGTAATACAATCAGAATCAGACCATATCTCGAACACCATTTCTTCGCCATCACCGTACTTCCATTTCCTTATGGAACATAAGGAACCCAGGAAGTTCCAGGAAGAGATGAAGTATTGAGCCGGAACAGGTTTACGTGCCTACTCCTTGAACTTGATGATGATGATGATTTATAGAAGAGCGGGATTTTTTTATTAAGATTATCACAAATTAGCTACAGAAAACCAAATTTAAAACATACCATAGATTCTGAAGACGAGAAATGAATTCAATGTGTATTGAGATATGATTAAAAATATCCATTCAAATAGAAAGAAGAAATATTTATTATCGTTATGATTATGTGCCAGGTTTGTGTCGGGTATATCAGCGTTTAAGTTACAATAACAATATTAACAAAATGATAACTTCTTTAACTCGTATCAGTGAAAGCAGGGAGTCGCTTATCAGCAAACAATACGATAGACACCAGTCGACTACTCGCTTTATAAACCACGTGGCCATGTTTAGCTACAAGCAGCTACTCAGACATTCACTTTTACTTGCCGGTCGTTGACCCACTTGTAAATTGGATTAACAACCATAAATGCTGTGACACCATAATTATTATCTGCATTACACAAACTAATAACCCACATACTAACAAATGTTCGGGACTACGTCACTGATCAAATGAAACGAAATAAATGTTAGTGTACAAAAAAGTTGCTAGCCACGTTTAATTTTGTTTTACACTGAGTTCAAATGGCTTCTAGACCAAGAAGTCCAAGAAGACCAAGAATGCTGAATAGAATTCCTGTTCCGCTGAACATTTCTCGTTGCAATCGAAGATTTTTGAAAACATCGTTTAAAATTTGACAAAATTAAAATTGACAAATAAACTCTTTTTCTTGTGAACAAAATTATATAATAATGCAATAATATTCAAAACATAGTAATCGAAAGTTGCGCAAAGGAAAAACAGAATCTTCAATTTAATCTTCTGCCCAATGGAGGCTTTCCATTTGTCTTTACATGCCCTCTTAAACTTTTTCATTACAGTATCCTTTGCAAACCACTATATATTAACTTTTAAACAAAGGAATATTTTATTTTATTTGGAAAATAATAATATTATATATGTACAATATGTAACAAAGGATGAAAAATTCACTGATAAATTCAATAAAACTCAAATATACTTTAAAAATTCTGTTAAGAACTATTGGTAATAATTCTAAATAATTATATGAGTATTTAATATACTAACTAGTAAAACTTATTGAAAATATCAATTATTAACAAATGACATATGTTTAATGATACAAGGTATTAGAAATTAAAATTCTTGAATAAAATTTTTATCATGTGGCAACCTATACATTCGGGGTGCAAATACAATCGCATAGACAAGAAAATACGTAACAAAGAAGGAAATATCAATAGAAGTACGTTAGAACAAAAATGTTGATAACCCTGTTTGTAGTAGCCTACAGTACGCTAGCAAAAACATCCAATACTGTTCGTGAAACAACAACGCTCTAACAACGTATAAACAATATTAATCGCGCTGACTCATCCTTTCATATATATAATTTTTTATTGATAAAGTTTCAAGACGATAAGATGTTTAATTTTGAAAGGGAAGTAGTCGTTATTTCTACCTCTAATTGTAAATAATATTAAGACCGTATTTTCTTTGTGAACTAGTGGTCACTCTATATTTTCTTTCATTTACTATCATATTGGTTTCGTATGTCTTCACTTCTTCAACTACTTTCTTTTGAACTTTCCAGTTCTCTATTTGTTCCCTCCACCTTGCAACTAACAAATTTTAACATCAATCACTACCTAATTCTTCCATCAATTTTTTTTTTTTTTTTTGTCGGGAGAGGCCTCCTTTCTCCTCACTCCGCTTGGGGTCCAACTGGTGAATTTCCTTAAAACTATTCCTCTTTCTTCCTGCATACATGTCCGTAGCAGAGCATTCTACGGGCTTTTATTAGCGCTTATTGTTCTCCTCGTTTCAGTGTTCTATTTCAGAATTTGTCATCTTCTACTTCTTGTTGCGAACATTCGTAGCCTTGTCACGTGCATCGTCTCCGCCACCACCGGTCTAGCCTTGCTTTCTGTATTTTTATATTCGTGTTCTTGCTAATTACTTTCATTTCCGTGAATGTTTTATATCAACAAAACATTTTGCGGCCTGCCCATAAACTCTTATTTATCTCAGCACTCGCTCACTTTTATTACCCGCTATTGTTCCTAATTGTTTAAGATATGAAATCTCTCAATTTTATATATTACTGTCTCCACTCGTTCTTTATTATTCTTTATTCTTTGTTCTTCCTTTTTATCTATCTTCACACCTTTGTCTTGCCTGGTTTATTTCCAGTCTTCACGTTCTTGCTTCAATTTATAATTTTTGCAGAGTTCTAGGTTTTACTTCTCCTTGCTATTCTCGTCTGCATGTGCTATAACTAGAACTGATTTTTCTATTGCAGTCACTTTGATATTACGCGCTCTGATCATCGTTTCAATTTTAATATTAAGTAAAATTGTTAATGCTGTACCAGACAAAAGCACTAAAAGGCTGCTTGACACATAAGCCTGTACATAAAACGCGGCCCACATAAGGCTTAGCGCAACTATATTTTCTGATTTGTGGAGACTGCATTATGGAGTAACCATTTACACTCCATATGGAGTAAACATTTGCATTTGATGGTCACTCACAGTTATAATTTTGTAGAGCTTGTGAACGGGGCACTAACATCGTATCATCGATCGAGTCTTTGCCGTTTTCGTACCTGAATTACTGAATTTTGTAAAATATATAACTACTGTGAATTCATGTGGATGTATCGCCACAAAAACAGTTACTTGTTTTATCTAATTTAATATGGACAGATATAATATGCGTCTGTCCGCCTGAAAAGTTGTTTAATATGTGTTAAAATAATATTTTATTCTTCGTATTGTTTAAATTAGCAGCCATCCTTACTTTTCTTTTATAGAATTGCTAAACTGCTATAATTGTTTTTATTATTTAGACAAAGCTTTTCGTCATTACTGACATCTTCAGGTCTTAAACAACGACCTGAAGATGTTTAACAACGGTTAAACAACGGTCTCGTTGTTTAAGACCTGAAGATGTCAGTAATGACGAAAAGCTTTGTCTAAATAATAAAAACAATTATAGCAGTTTAGCAATTCTATAAAAGAAAAATAATATTTGTTATAGGCCTAAGTGAAGATGGTAAGGATTTTGCAGACTGATTTTATGCTCTGTTTCGTCAGTAGACATTGGGATGTGAGAGGTAATTTAGTAAGAACTGTTTTATAGTCTTCCGACTGTAACACCGTATAAATTATAGACAGTTAAATGAAAGATGAACAATTAGCGTGAACTATCGTATGCAGGATTAAGTGTAAAAGACCCGACATTTTACTTCACAGTAGAGTTTTACGGAATATGTTGTTTTATCTAAAGGCGTAAAGGAAATTTAATTTCTAAAAAGAATTCTGACGAAACGAGGAAACAAGCATCTAAAAATCATCCTGTCACATAATATGTACTCCATCCAATACATTACTACATAAAAATCTTTTAACAAACGATAAATGTATGTAGGCCTACTGAAACTTTAACGCGTCTCTGAAAGATATTTATTCGTTCGTTATCTTCGAACGAAAAACGATTACTTCATAAATTTAAATAATTGTAATATATGTAACAAACGTATTACAACTCTGAAATAAATAAAAAATATACGGTTCATCAGTACAAAGAATTTAGTCACTTCAACCGATATGGTGTTATTTCACTTGCACAATTTATGACTACCTCAAATACTATGACACCAACACAAGAATACCTGAAACCCGGTGTCATTTAAAGAACAGTCGAAGTTACAAATTGCTGAAATCAGGTATATTTATAAACAAAATAATAAGATAAGGTTAAATATAGCTGAGAGGATTGAGTGAATAATTTTATATGGTTTGTACACGCGAAAAGAATGAATAACCAAGATGGCCGAAGAAAATTTTGAAATAGACAGCCTCCGAAAAAAGTAACAGACAGAGATGTCTAAAAAATTGGAGCGATGAAATTGATGAAGCACATGGTATTACAAGGAAGAACTGGAAGAAGACACATGATGCAATAAACAAGAATGAAGACTGGGGCCATAATACGACAGAATCCGTATAAAATTTGTACTTCGTACTTTTATATATATACACTTACGAATATTTCTTGCGTACGTGTGTATAAAAGTTTAATAAATTTACAAAAATGTGTGTATACTAAAATTAAGTATCTCGTAAAGTGTAACGTACGCGTGGATTGTTTAGTAAGTGCGCACACGTGCGCGTCTCCCAGAATATGTGTATGCGTAGAATTGGGCTGCGTTACTGTTTGTTGGCTTGTTACATAACCAAGGTTGACCCATTAACCTTCAGTTCGTTACGAATGTTAAGTGGTCTTAAATACTCACGCTGTCCGAGCCAGACAACCAGTTTATTTGCTTTGACTTTCAAATCACATCTATGGTCAAACTGTTGTTCGTACAACGCCTGCAACTCCTACATCAGCCATAATTATCACAGCATAACGCAGGTAGCTACCATGCTGACGTAAAACTCGTATGTTGCCCAGACGAAACTCATTCCGACGAGGCCTTCTTCTTTGATGAGGGTCACTATTTTTGTGACTGTACATGATAATTTTAGTCACATTAACTTAACGCCATTACGAAAGTTCTATGTCAAGGACACGGTTTTTATGTAGGTCAAGCTGTACTACTGTAGAAGCAACCTGAGAAAACGTATTTGGTTGTAATAGCGACAGAAACAGCTCTGCAAATTAATGTTCGGGGGTGTAAAGCAATTATAACATTATGTCTAGATGAGCCAAGACAAACCGAGGTAGGCCTACTTTAGTAGAGACAATAAACCAATAATAACCTACAAGATCTGCTAATTAGTTGTTGAATCTTTATTACTCATTGAATACGAAATTCAGTACGTATGCACAATGCATAGTATAACACATAACAGCGACTCACAAAATAAATGACAACTTTTTTAATACGATATAACCCTACGTTTTTCAAATATATTTTGTAGAAAACTCAATTTTTAATATTAGACACGGCTGATAATCATCCGTTCACACCGTGAGAAGCAGTAGCCCATTTTAGTATTTCAAGAGCCAGAGAATATTATAATTTTGAGTTGTCATACACTACAGTGAACTCCAATAACAATCGTATTCAAATACTACAACAATCCCGGACGTGGAACCTGTAGGCCTACATTTAAAACAACAGCAAAAACCGACATGTCTGATGGGCCATTAGCTCTCTCTCTCTCTCCTATGGCGCTACAGCCCAAGTCGGGCCTTGGCCTCCACCTGTCACATGCCATTAGCATGTCACTAATTAAAAAATTACTGTATTATTATAAAAATAAAAATGATTTTGAAAATGATTTTAAAATTAGTTCGTAAAATACAATTAGATATGTAAATACCAAAAACTGTATTCGGTATATATGATATAAGGTACTGGTTTTATTATCAACTAGTATAATTTTTTTTAACGTTAACCATAGTTTAATTAAATATAATAGGGTTATAAATTAAAAAATAAACATTAATCGGAAAAGTGTACGAAAAATGAATATACTCAAGTTCTTTTCTTTTTTTAAGCTTTCCACCAACTTTTCCTTTTTACTTCCATGTACCATAAGGAAATGGAAGTATGGTGATCGCGAAAAAATCTTGTTTGAGATAAGAGCTGATTCTAATTTTACTACCCTCAAAACATTAAGAAAATTTATTTTCCGAAAAGTGTGTGTGTGTCGTGTCTGTAGACTTTTTTCTATGTCGAACGATAACTGCCGCAAATTCAAACAGAATCAAATAATGTTTTGCATATGTGCCTAAATTGTAGAGTACTCAAGGTCAATTGATTTTGGTGAAGATCGGTTAAGGGGAAGGGGTAGTTTACTTCCGACGTTTTACGTTTTAACAAGAGTAAAGTATTTAATTTTGATAAATAAAGTATCCTGAAAAGAAGGTCATAATAATCCACTGTAGAAAGGTAGATGAAATATCTATAAATAAAGAGTAGTTGAAGGGGGAGGATGTCATTTTTTATATGTGTACTACGTTATTGACAACAACGAAGTAGTTTCTATGGAAATATTTAATTTCAATTTGTAAAATTTTTCAGTTTATATATAAATGATTTTAAATATAAATCTTAGAATATGGAAGTCATGTATGTGAACTCAATACCGATTTTTATGTGTATACTACTTTAACGGCAACAAAGAAGTAGTTTCTATGGAAATAGTTCATGTCAATTTGTCAAACATAAAACTCGATTTACAAGGTGGGGGATATTTTATTTTTAGAAATTATTGAACCGAATTCAAGTAAAAGATTTTAAATTTAAATCTTAGAACGTTGAAGTCTTGTGTATGGTTCTCCATACCGATTTCTTAACTAAGGAATATCGTTCTCCTGTTGCGTCAATAAACTAGTACTTGCGCTTTGTCACTTTGTAGTTACAAAAGTAAATAATGAATAGTCAGAAATAAAGGAAACTGACACTATATTTATTTAAACATAAAATCACAACCTAAACACACTTCTCAACTGACAATTAACTAACTACGTATAATTAATTGGTGCCGAATTTAGCTAATTTGCTTCTTAAAATCAGTAAAACTATAAGTTTTTTAATACTGATATAATCTCAGATTTAGACAAAAATTGCCACTGATGATCGTCTCTCACGCAAAAAAGAGAACATATCCGGACGGATGGGAACGCTACATAGGCATAAGTAAACTAACTGACCGTCAACAAAAGTTAGTTTAAATAAACTAACGTGACGTTACGTCACACTAACACACACACACACACACAATGGATTTGTATGGTCTTAGTCTCCACTCCGTTGCCAGTTTCCAATTCTTCCTGTCCATGTACATATCCTCTTCCAGGCTTCTAGACATCATTGTTTCCATCACATCATCACTTCGACTTCACGGTCCTTCCCGTCACCGTTTTTTTTGACGGTATCCATTCCAATGATTTCTTGGTTCATCTAGAGTCGTCCATTGTTTTACTATGCTCAAACTAGATTCTTTCTTCTCAATTTGTTCCACTATATTTGTATTCATTTTAATTCTCTCTCGCATAACCTCATTCCTTACTCTTTCTAAACTTGGTATTCTGCGTCTTAGGAAATCCATCTATGTCGTCATCAATTTATTGTGTATATTTATTGTGTCGTCATCATTAAACGATTTTTGTGTTTATTTCTTTCTTCTTTTGATTTTTTATTGTTTTGTCCCACAAGATGGAATTCAACTTCCTTTTCACTCTTCTACCCTTGTTTATTAATTCCATTATCTCGTCAGTGCTGATCCCTTGCTTGTAACGCCAAAATAAGTCTTTACCCCTTACAGATTTTTATCATCTAATTTCATATTCTCTTGATCTTCATTTCCTACTGCCAAATACTCCGATTTTCCCCAGTTTATTGTAATGCTCGCAACTTGGTACTTCTCTCTTAATTTCCTTAGTATATAATTTAAATCGACTTGACCTTCTGCGATAACTATCTGATCGTAGGCGAAATGTAAACTGTATAATTTATGATCTACATAAAATTAAAAGTCCCATTTCATTAACTTAAGATTTTTTAATTTGCAGAAGTTAGCAAAGTGTTCTGCGTAATGTGGAACAATACTGGATTAACATGCGTTTCCAAGAATCACGTGGTGTGTTGTGTTTACCGATTGTACTGAACTGATGAAGGACGAGAAACGTGGTTCCTCGGTCAGATGTATGTATCTCCAGCCGCTTGAACACATGTGTTTATCACGAATATTCAACACATGCATATCTCTAGACAGATTACCTCAAATTCCCTCAGGAACAGGACGGAAAGTTTTGTATTCTTCATCGTCATCACCTTTCCTAATTAGGCTCTGTTCTCATTTCGCATTTCATCTCTTTGTAATTCGTCTGACACATTATTTGAAGGTTATGTCGCGAGACTAGTTTAGTAATACAAGACCATTGCCGTTTCGCTTACAATACGGCACCACTCTTGGCAATATAATTCGTTTAAGGTTAACATAACGCAGATGGATTGTGCGCGTACATTCTTTACTAACTGCCTAACTGCCAATCGTTTCTTGCTGGACAAGTAGTGTCAAACGCGTTTCGATGTTTCCAAGTGTTTCCACTACTCACAAATTCTACCAAGATTTACTCTATCCTACCAGGGTAGGACTTAAAAATGTCGGAGACACCGAAAAGAAGCCTCCTCTAATCGAAGCGAGTCGAGTATATAATATCGATTACGAATGGAAATGACTACACTAGGCACAGTCCTAAACTGTTAGAGTATTGGTTTTAGCCGAGACCTTACGGGACTCGTTTTTGCCTGTGACATTATCAGATTTTCGATTCATCGTTTATATTTAAAATTTTAGTAATTTTTTATAAAACATTAGAAGTTTTCATTACTTATATAAGATACGAACACATACTTTCGAAATTCGCATAACAGTTGAAAGACTTATCGACTAATAGTTGAACACTTTGTTATTTTGTTATGCGTATTGCATACTAATACGCGTTTCTATGTAAATACGCGTATTTCATGAATAAATTAATTGTGCTGACAAATTTTTACTGATCTAGCAACCAGAGGGAATCGGTCTTAGATAATAAAATACCGGTATGTGAAGTTTTTGTAGTACCTGCCAAATGTAAAGGACAAATTTTGTGTTTTGTGTCTTTCTTACCTTAAAAAGGAGTGCACGTTTAATTTCTGATGCGGTCAAGGACGGTTTGTTGGGTTCGTTTTAGACTTTCTTGTACAATCGAAGTCAGCGAACAGTGACCAGAGAGAATAAATTCATGCAACACAGTGGAACGGACTTTTGAAAAAAAGTTGCAAGTGAGCCAGGAAAATACTCGTATGTACCCCAGCCGTTACTCTTACACTCGACTAAATTCCAACTAATCGACCAGTGTCGAAAGGTGCGCATGTCACCTTTCAATCCGATATAGCTCCAAGACTAATGCTTATAGCGGAACAGAACAAGTGGCAGTATGGTGTAAAAAACTATCGCATGGCGTGCAAAATGGTCGCAGAACCTTGTTCGTCCAGGTTGGTATGTTATTCAAAAATTTCGGCCTTTTTTAACAGACCTCGTACTCATCTCCCTTAATCTCCCGCAAGTATTTACAAATGTGGTTTCCACCGTTCTCTCTTCACAGCTAGGTGGATGAGCTCTCTGACTAAAGCAAGCAATCGAGTTCCCTCTTTCCGGGCGCTCTGCCGTTGCGGATAGTCTAGCCAACCAAACACTGAATTATTTCTCTTTTTGAAAGAACTATTTCCCTAACACTCATCAAGAACAAAGTTTGTTCTGTCACATTATTTAATACTAATCATATACACATAGGATTCGGTCAGACATGACGATACAGTAGACACAACTTGTTGCGCTAAAAAATGGATCTAGCCTTGGAAAATTACATTTCTTTGTTAACCACTTTAATATGTAGGACTCGTTAATTTAAAATTAAATAATATAAGGCCTTATTAGTAGTATTATGTATTTTTATAAGTACATCCCTTTCATTCAATTAACCATTATTATAAATGTCTTTCATTTATGATTTTGGCTATTTAATGTATTATTAGATTTTTAGACTATTAGGGTACACGTACATAATCCCTAATCCCTGATATGTGTGTGTGCGCGCGCGCGTGCCCATAATGTTAATAAGACATGTAACACCATTAACAACTGAGATGCATCAAATGACGATCAATATCAGCAATGAAACAGAAATAACTCATACAAAAAAGTGACAAATATGTTAGTTAAATCACCAGTTTTTGAAGTAAGGTGTAAATAACTTTTATTTTCATGTACAATGTGTAGGTATACTACTCACAAACAACTTATAGAAAGAAATATTTTTTTAATTTCTTCCAGCGTCTTTAAGTATGTTGCTCTCATCTCACGGTCCTTCAACGTGTACAACTTTATCTCAACACAAATCCTGTCGTTTAAAACTGGTCAATCAAATAAGACCATGAACTTCAAAGAAATCCGCCAGAAGGTCGAATACCCATTACAAGGCATTCTACACAAAATTAAACTCAGACATTAAACCATAAAGATATTTCTGTCTTATATAATAAAATGAATGTTCCATTAAATCTTCTCCAAAATTAATCAGATATTTCACTATATTTATTGTTTTTTTTTTCTTTCATAACGTCTCTTTCAAGTTGGCTAATGCTCGCATAGTTCGTTTCGAAATCTTCATTGCCGCAATAAAAACAGTTTGGTGTCTAAAAGAAATTAAGGCATGTCATAACGATAGTTGTATTTTCACAATCGTATTCTCACGTTGGTACTTTGAGATCGATCTTCGTTCCGACAATGTATGTTGATTAGCAGCAATTCCGCTGCTACTGCTGATCCTGAGGAAAAAGGAATTACCTGTAAAAACAAAAATATGTCTTCATATCAATATATTCATGTTGTTCAGTATTCTATCACACAAAACTCTCTATTGTACATACGCGGCAGAATCCTGGACGCTACCGAATGAACATAGATCGAACGTAACAGCGCTCAAATAAAATACTTCTGAAGAGGCAAAATCAGAAAACATAAATGTTTGAGAAGAACTAGAAATATCACCATTACAGGAAACAATAGAAACGCGACGGCTTATACAAATGGTTTTGACATTTTATGAGAATGAATGAGGCAAGTTGTTCCAGGAAGGAATAGTTGGCATGTAATGTGAAGGGAGAAGACGCAAAATCGTTGGAAGTACACATCATATAAATGGCCAGATAAAGAGGGATGTCGGGGGAACAAAACAAGATACTGGACGAGGGAATGATAGAATACAGGAGATTACTGTCACCCCCAAACCGTGAGTTACAAGGAATAAGAATAAGTTAAATTAAGTAATTTTTTACGACTGGGAGACTTCTGGTCCGGCGTACGTACGTCTCCTAAGTCATATGTATAGAACTACAGCCTATATTCCTAACGGATTGGAGGAGGTCGACTAGAAATTTGTATTTAATTTATACTCAAATGCAAAAGTGTGAGAGTCTGTGTGCATGAAGCAATACATAAGTTGTAATAATATATATGTCATAAACGTAAGTTGAGAGTGCGTGTATTGTGTGTGTGTGTGTGTGTGTGTGTGTGTGTGTGTGTGTGTGTGTGTGTGTGTGTGTGTGTGTGTGTGTGTGTGTGTGTGTGTGTGTGTTTCAATAATTACTTGATTTTTTATTGCATAAGTGTAAATATTTAATTTTTTAATATGGTTTTTTAAATGTAAGTTGATATTTTGTTTTATTTATTTATCCATATTTCGCTGAACTGTTTTTGTTCGATATCTTCAAAGAAAATTGAAATGTTCATTAAATTAAATTAAACTTAAACATTATTTATCAGAATATAACCTCAATAATGGTAACAAAGTTCTATCTGCTGACTATTCCAGATATTACGTAGGGCAATCGAGAATACAATTACAGACAGATATTAACATCATCTTACAGATATATAAAAAAGCTTATATAAAACATCATACTGTATAGGTCTATAATCAAATTTAGCGACACACTCAATAAATAATTCAAATAAATTTCCGGATATAAGTAAGTAAAATTAATCAAAATTTTTTCAGAGGTCAATAAAATGAACATGGGTAAGTTTATGTATTTTAAATACAAAACATAATTTATTGATAAACAAACAAATATAACCTGTATAGCCTGTATAACCTGTATATAATATACAGCAGACACCTGGAATATGGGAGAGAGTAAGACAATCCATGATGCGGCGGTTAGAAGCTTGTGTTAGAGCTAATGGTACCCATTTTGAGCATTTGTTGTAGAACTAAGCTAGAGCTTTGAAAACAAAAAGGCAGAAACGAAGTTGTAATAAGCAAACATGCAATAACCACAAAGTGTCTGTAATTAAGAAATTATGCGAAATAGACCATATGTTTATATGAACTTTTTTGCTTATTTTTAAGTCATCTATCCGTCTCCCAGAGGTGTCCCACACATTACTTAACACTCTGTATATTATAGTGATTTTACTGTAACTTTATGTCATTTTAAATTTGTATTTTGAGATTTTACTGAATAACATAAAAGAATATTGGCCACTTTACGAATAACAAATATTTTTTCTGTTTTAATCTTGCTATTCAGAAAGAAAGAAATTTTTCACTTTACACTTCCATTTTCTGTTGTGGTTTTTGTTAAAAAAAGTTACGTTCTTTATTTTAAATGTTACTCTGTTTAAGCACATAATGTGTATATAAGTTTGTATATAAGTAGAGGGATATTGGGGGTTCAAAGCCACAAAGGAATGCCGCCTTTCCCACGGCCAGAGATTTTTTCCCACGCTCTCCCCGCCTCCGCTGGACCCGCAGCATCCCGATGGACTACAGCACCGCGAATTTCCGCGAATACATTATTTTATTTTTTTTATTTTATTTTTTTATTTTTTTAATTAAATTGATTTGGTGGGATGAGGTTCAATGGACCACCAGCATCCGTGAATATAATTTTTTATTTTTTTAAGAAAGCTGATTTGCATATCAGTGGGTGGCGTTGGGTGGGTGGTTTTTTTATTTCATATCAGTGGGTGGTGGTGGGTGGGGGTGGTTCCAACTCGATGCATTATAGTGAATATTAAAATATATGATCAGGTGTACCAACCTTTGCATGAGTTCAAATTTGTTGTGTGTTATAATGTATATTAAATCTATATGATCAGGTGTACCAACCTCTATATTATTATTATAGTGTATAGATATTTTATATGAGCAGGGTTGTCAACATTTTCTGCGGTGGGGGGGAGGGAAATTCAAATATGTGTTATATAGTGTATATATTAAAATATATGATCAGGGTTACCAATCTTACATTATTGTGTGTGTGTATAGAGCAGATCTGCCAACATTTCTTTCTCTTCTGTGGTGGGAAATTCAAACTATATATGATCATAATTGTTACTCTCTCTCTCTCTCACACGTTGTGTATGTCTCTCTCTCTCTCTCGTTGTCAAACGTTATGCTCACCGTTTTCCCTCTCTCTCACTATGTACATGAGTAGAGTAGTCGGTGTGTGATGGTTAAATAATTTTCTCTCTTTATCTCTCTCTCTCTCTCTCTCTCTCTCTCTCTCTCTCTCTCTCTCTCTCTCCCTCTCGTTGTCAAACGTTATGTTCAAACCGTTTCTCCTCTCTGTGGTCATTACCGTCCATGTATATGATTTTAGAAAGTTTATATATTCGACAAATATTAACTGTGTACGTACTTACAACGCCCGCTCTCTCTCTCTCTCTCTCTCTCACTCGTCGTCAAAACGTTGACTTCATTGTTCATTGTATTAAATAATTAACAAATATTAACTATGTGTGCGTGTGTGTTGTCAACTACTTACATGCGCGTTCTCTCTCTTAACATAACGCTTCGTGTGAAGCGTTTTGTAGAGCAGGTTTCAACTGTGGAAGGTTTCATACCGTCTTCTCTCTCTCTCTCTCTCTCTCTCTCTCTCTCTCTCTCTCTCTCTCTCTCTCCCTCTCTCTCTCTCTATCTCTCTCTCTCTCTCTCTCTCTCTCTCACTCTCACTTGTTTCAACTGTGTCAACAAATAGTAACGTCCTCTCTCTCTCTCTCTCTCTCTCACGCGTTTCAACTATGCAAGCTCTCTCTCTCTCTCTCTCTTACCGTGTACATTGAGTAGTCGGTGTGATGTGTAAATAATTTTTAGCTCTCTCTCTCTCTCTCGTTGTCAAACGTCGTCTTCATTTTCAATGTATTAAATAATTAATTAATAGTTTTATAATGCAGTCAGTGTGATTGATCCTTGTTAGAAATAATTTTAGCTCTCTCTCTCTAGGTTCAGTGGTGTATAGCGAAATAAATTAAAATTATACACACACATGAAAAAGGTGGTTGAAATTCATACAAATCTTCGGATGTAACAGTTCACAAAAATAAATTAATTGTACATATGTTCAGAGGTGTAGAGTGAAATAAAATAAAGTGATAATTTGTTTAAATGATTAAATATATTTTAACATTCACAATATAAAATTTACAATTAAATAAATACATTATAAATTGATATTTTTTCGAAAGTTTATATATAATTGTGTGTCGTACTTATAGAAGAAGCAACCTGCAACATAACAATACAACAACATTAAAATCATGTTAAATATCACACACACACGCACACGCACACACACACAGACGTACACGCACACAGACGCATACGCAACACGTGCACACACAGACGCACACGCACACACATACATACATACAACGTGGATACGTTTGGCTTGAATCATGTACATGTAGGTCCAATAAAACAGATAACAGATTTAAATATGCTATAGTCATTGTAAGACGTTACAATCCTTGAAGTGTTTAATAAGTAAATTGTATGTATGTATATATCACTGAATAATAATAATATAATCGTTCTAGTGTTAACGTTTGCTGCAACAGGTAACGCAGTTTACAAATAATTACATATAGGTTCAGAGGCGTATAGTGAAATAAATTAAAAATCCATTCATCAAAACTTTGTAAATTAGAATCTGCACTACATTCAAACACACGCACACACAATGACAAAAAAAAATTAGTAATGTAGGTTGTTACCTTAACGAGGTACTATTTCCACATGTGCCGTCTGGTTCTTCATCCCTCGAAACACAAGATGTAGGTCGCTGGGATTTATATGACGGAGTTCTTCATCTGTAAAGACGTCAGCATACCTCTTAGGTAGATATACACGATAGCGGCGCTCACAATCTTCCAACGTTACAAGCACAGACTTCCCATATCGCGTGTCCACATGCAACATGTTAACGATCGGATACTGTTTGTCCACTGTTAATTCTGCACAACGTTTGTACTCAATAGCAGAAACTGCGTTGAATTTTGTGATAAACGACATTATTAGAAGTGAAGACGTCTATATCAAACGAGGTGGACCACACAATGTCAGAATATTCGCTACAAAGAAGACTAGTGAAAGTAATGGTGTGGCCATCAGGAAAGTTCATTTTCATCGCCTGAAGCTTTGCATGTACATACACACAGGCAGAATTAGCGCTGTTACAAAATATATATATTAGGAAAGTCCACAGAAATAGTTATCGCCTGCAGCCATATACAAGTTTACCTAACGAAATTAACAATGCTATGAGACACTCACATTAAAAATGTTCGTATAACAGAATAATCAGTAATTATCCACTCTCTAAGTGCGTACACCTTATGGTTTGTACATAGTGTAGAAGAAGAATTGCAATGTGTAAGACATAACGTCCCCAGGAAATAGATATGGTACGTCTTTAGGGCAACCAATGTTATCAAGATTTATTATATGACGATGAATTATTTTCGATTCTAAAAAACGTTTTTTCTCAAGACCCTTCACAAACACATATTTATATATGTTTGTATACGTTGTTAACACTGAAACAAGATTGTCGTACGGTGTCTCTCCTTCACCCCCATCTCAGCCCATGATAGTTTGTCGTTAACCGGCAGTTGGTTCTAGTGTATTTCGAATTCGTAACGACTGTAGCAGGCGGGGCGAAAATCCAATGTCTGCATGCAAAACGTGTTACGTCCATAACCGACAACTCCTTTACTATATAATTGCCGTTGTCATCATAAAAGCAGTGAAAGTCAATTATTACAGCAGCGTTTTCCATTATACTATAAAAAAAGAAACCATACATTACAAACTAATATTTATAAACACAAAGATCGATACAATAATGATAATAATACACAAACTTACGTTTTTTAAATATGCTATAGTCATTGTAAGACGTTACAATCCTTGAAGTGTTTAATAAGTAAATTGTATGTATGTATATATCACTGAATAATAATAATAATATAATCGTTCTAGTGTTAACGTTTGCTGCAACAGGTAACGCAGTTTACAAATAATTACATATAGGTTCAGAGGCGTATAGTGAAATAAATTAGAATCTGCACTACATTCAAACACACACGGTGATAAAAAAATTAGTAATGTAGGTTGTTACCTTAACGAGGTACATGCAGAACTAGTGCTGTTACAAAATATATATATAGTAGGAAAGCCCACAGACTACTAGAAATAGTTATCACCTGCAAAAAAGAAACCACACATTACGAACTAATATGTATAAACACAAATATCTACAATAATAATAATAATACATAAACTTACGTTTACTGCCGTCCGAACTGAAGTATGGAGAGGCAATAACTATAGATATCACAGTAAGAATTTTTTTTTTTGTTAACCAGTGGTGTAACGGGGAATTTTAGCAGGTGGAGGAGCAGAGTCATCGTCGTCGGCACGTATCCGATAATGACCGTACCCAAGCGTATCACGACCATTGTCTGATATATAGCGCTTATCATCATACGGTGACAACGCTTGCTTATTTACACGCATCGTGTACTACGTATGATGATCGCTACGTAAACACAGCGCACTGACAGAACACCGACAATGATCAGTGAGACACTTGCGATACATATCGTGTCGCAGACTCCTCTTAATCGCAACTCGAGGCACACCTTTACACACACGTTTCTGACCAGCATTGCTAGAATCTTCGTGGGCCACAAGGAACGAATAACATTTCGCTCGGAGGCCCACGAATTCTCTAATAGGACGACCACACGTTTCATCCTTGAACAGTCCGACAACCTTTTTGTTCTTAATGCTATAACAAGGATGAGTCGTAGGGTAATCCGATGTGTCAAAAACGTGTAGGTCCTCCTTCATATCTGCATACAAGTCTGATGTTTGAATATGATACATCAGACTGTCTGTATCAGTCATTAACAATTTAACGTTGCGGCCGTACTTGGCGACAGCATAACGATAATGAAAGTCGTACATTATTGTTTTGCTAACGTCAAGCACCGTGAAGCCGACATACACGGGACGAGAAAGAACAATGGATTTTTTACGAAGTGAGAGTCCCGCCAGATCGTTCGTATAACGAATCATACGTTTTAGCCTGGGTGTGGAAACTAGTTTTTGAAGCCGTCGTTCATTCGAGACTAGTTCAAAGTCTATATGTTTCCGTACGTTCTCCAGCGACTTACCGTATACGGCGTTGTTCATCAGTTTGAAAAGGTCTTTTTCAAAGCTGTTGACGGCTGCTTGCCTCTTGCGGGTGTTGAAATCGATAAACGGTTTCAACCAAGCGCTTTGCTTAAAACACAACACCCTATGAGTCGCTTTCAGCTCTAAGCCAAGACTTAAATACAATTTCAAATTTCGATAATGGAGAACGTAATTTTGTTTGTCCTCTAAAGTTGTTAACAACTTCTCTACGGATGACCCTGATTCGTTATACGATGATCTGTATATACTCTCGTGTAAACGTTTGGAAAAGGGAGCACCTGTGCGCCAGCGCATAACACACTACGAGCACGCGCAAAACGTGTGGAGTGCATTCAATCTGCGTACGTTTGGAGATTACCATGACTTGTATTTGTTGACAGACGTAATGCTGCTGGCCGATGTCTTTGAAAGTTTCCGAGACATTACCTTACGCGATTACTGCTTGGACCCATGTCATTTTTACTCGCTTCCCGGACTCGCTTGGAACGCGATGCTAAAAATGACCGGGGTCGAATTAGAACTGTTGACAGAAATAAATCTACATCTATTCCTCGAATCTGTGATCCGCGGAGGCTGCGCGATGATATCCAACCGTCATGCAGTCGCTAACAATCCTCTGATTCCAGATCAGTACGATGTTTCGAAACCGACCTCCTTCATTCTGTATACGGACTGTAACAATTTATACGGTGCAGCCATGTCGCAACCACTACCTTACGCAGACTTCCGATGGCTCGATCGTAACGAAATCGAGTCCTTGGACGTACGTACTGTGAGTGATGATGCTGACATCGGGTACATCCTTGAAGTCGACCTACACTATCCTAATACCTTACACGACCTGCATTCCGACTACCCGCTTGCACCTGTGCGCCAGCGCATAACACACGATATCCTTTCTCCCTTTTCCAAACGTTTACACGAGAGTATATGCAGATCATCGTATAACGAATCAGGGTCATCCGTAGAGAAGTTGTTAACAACTTTAGAGGACAAACAAAATTACGTTCTCCATTATCGAAATTTGAAATTGTATTTAAGTCTTGGCTTAGAGCTGAAAGCGACTCATAGGGTGTTGTGTTTTAAGCAAAGCGCTTGGTTGAAACCGTTTATCGATTTCAACACCCGCAAGAGGCAAGCAGCCGTCAACAGCTTTGAAAAAGACCTTTTCAAACTGATGAACAACGCCGTATACGGTAAGTCGCTGGAGAACGTACGGAAACATATAGACTTTGAACTAGTCTCGAATGAACGACGGCTTCAAAAACTAGTTTCCACACCCAGGCTAAAACGTATGATTCGTTATACGAACGATCTGGCGGGACTCTCACTTCGTAAAAAATCCATTGTTCTTTCTCGTCCCGTGTATGTCGGCTTCACGGTGCTTGACGTTAGCAAAACAATAATGTACGACTTTCATTATCGTTATGCTGTCGCCAAGTACGGCCGCAACGTTAAATTGTTAATGACTGATACAGACAGTCTGATGTATCATATTCAAACATCAGACTTGTATGCAGATATGAAGGAGGACCTACACGTTTTTGACACATCGGATTACCCTACGACTCATCCTTGTTATAGCATTAAGAACAAAAAGGTTGTCGGACTGTTCAAGGATGAAACGTGTGGTCGTCCTATTAGAGAATTCGTGGGCCTCCGAGCGAAATGTTATTCGTTCCTTGTGGCCCACGAAGATTCTAGCAATGCTGGTCAGAAACGTGTGTGTAAAGGTGTGCCTCGAGTTGCGATTAAGAGGAGTCTGCGACACGATATGTATCGCAAGTGTCTCACTGATCATTGTCGGTGTTCTGTCAGTGCGCTGTGTTTACGTAGCGATCATCATACGTAGTACACGATGCGTGTAAATAAGCAAGCGTTGTCACCGTATGATGATAAGCGCTATATATCAGACAATGGTCGTGATACGCTTGGGTACGGTCATTATCGGATACGTGCCGACGACGATGACTCTGCTCCTCCACCTGCTAAAATTCCCCGTTACACCACTGGTTAACAAAAAAAAAAAATTCTTACTGTGATATCTATAGTTATTGCCTCTCCATACTTCAGTTCGGACGGCAGTAAACGTAAGTTTATGTATTATTATTATTATTGTAGATATTTGTGTTTATACATATTAGTTCGTAATGTGTGGTTTCTTTTTTGCAGGTGATAACTATTTCTAGTAGTCTGTGGGCTTTCCTACTACATATATATTTTGTAACAGCACTAGTTCTGCATGAACCTCGTTAAGGTAACAACCTACATTACTAATTTTTTTATCACCGTGTGTGTTTGAATGTAGTGCAGATTCTAATTTATTTCACTATACGCCTCTGAACCTATATGTAATTATTTGTAAACTGCGTTACCTGTTGCAGCAAACGTTAACACTAGAACGATTATATTATTATTATTATTCAGTGATATATACATACATACAATTTACTTATTAAACACTTCAAGGATTGTAACGTCTTACAATGACTATAGCATATTTAAAAAACGTAAGTTTGTGTATTATTATCATTATTGTATCGATCTTTGTGTTTATAAATATTAGTTTGTAATGTATGGTTTCTTTTTTTATAGTATAATGGAAAACGCTGCTGTAATAATTGACTTTCACTGCTTTTATGATGACAACGGCAATTATATAGTAAAGGAGTTGTCGGTTATGGACGTAACACGTTTTGCATGCAGACATTGGATTTTCGCCCCGCCTGCTAGAGTCGTTACGATTTGAAATACACTAGAACCAACTGCCGGTTAACGACAAACTATCATGGGCTGAGATGGGGGTGAAGGAGAGACACCGTACGACAATCTTGTTTCAGTGTTAACAACGTATACAAACATATATAAATATGTGTTTGTGAAGGGTCTTGAGAAAAAACGTTTTTTAGAATCGAAAATAATTCATCGTCATATAATAAATCTTGATGACATTGGTTGCCCTAAAGACGTACCATATCTATTTCCTGGGGGCGTTATGTCTTACACATTGCAATTCTTCTTCTACACTATGTACAAACCATAAGGTGTACGCACTTAGAGAGTGGATAATTACTGATTTTTCTGTTATACGAACATTTTTAATGTGAGTGTCTCATAGCATTGTTAATTTCGTTAGGTAAACTTGTATATGGCTGCAGGCGATAACTATTTCTGTGGACTTTCCTAATATATATATTTTGTAACAGCGCTAATTCTGCCTGTGTGTATGTACATGCAAAGCTTCAGGCGATGAAAGTGAACTTTCCTGATGGCCACACCATTACTTTCACTAGTCTTCTTTGTAGCGAATATTCTGACATTGTGTGGTTCCACCTCGTTTGATACATACGTCTTCACTTCTAATAATGTCGTTTATCACAAAATTCAACGCAGTTTCTGCTATTGAGTACAAACGTTGTGCAGAATTAACAGTGGACAAACAGTATCCGATCGTTAACATGTTGCAAGTGGACACGCGATATGGGAAGTCTGTGCTTGTAACGTTGGAAGATTGTGAGCGCCGCTATCGTGTATATCTTCTACCTAAGAGGTATGCTGACGTCTTTACAGATGAAGAACTCCGTCATATAAATCCCAGCGACCTACATCTTGTGTTTCGAGGGATGAAGAACCAGACGGCACATGTGGAAATAGTACCTCGTTAAGGTAACAACCTACATTACTAATTTTTTTTTTTTGTCATTGTGTGTGCGTGTGTTTGAATGTAGTGCAGATTCTAATTTACAAAGTTTTGATGAATGGATTTTTAATTTATTTCACTATACGCCTCTGAACCTATATGTAATTATTTGTAAACTGCGTTACCTGTTGCAGCAAACGTTAACACTAGAACGATTATATTATTATTATTCTGTGATATATACATACATACAATTTACTTATTAAACACTTCAAGGATTGTAACGTCTTACAATGACTATAGCATATTTAAATCTGTTATCTGTTTTATTGGACCTACATGTACATGATTCAAGCCAAACGTATCCACGTTGTATGTATGTATGTGTGTGCGTGTGCGTCTGTGTGTGCACGTGTTGCGTATGCGTCTGTGTGCGTGTACGTCTGTGTGTGTGTGTGTGTGTGTGTGTGTGTGTGTGTGTGTGTGTGTGTGTGTGTGTGTGTGTGTGTGCGCGCGTGTGTGATATTTAACATGATTTTAATGTTGTTGTATTGTTATGTTGCAGGTTGCTTCTTCTACAAGTACGATACACAATTATATATAAACTTTCGAAAAAATATCAATTTATAATGTATTTATTTAATTGTGAATTTTATATTGTGAATGTTAAAATATATTTAATCATTTAAACAAATTATGACTTTATTTTATTTCACTCTACACCTCTGAACATGTGTACAATTAATTTATTTTTGTGAACTGTTACATCCGAAGATTTGTACGAATTTCAACCACCGTTTTCATGTGTGTGTATAATTTTAATTTATTTCGCTATACACCACTGAACCTAGAGAGAGAGAGCTAAAATTATTTCTAACAAGGATCAATCACACTGACTGCATTATAAAACTATTAATTAATTATTTAATACATTGAAAATGAAGACGACGTTTGACAACGAGAGAGAGAGAGAGAGAGCTAAAAATTATTTACTCATCACACCGACTACTCAATGTACACGGTAAGAGAGAGAGAGAGAGAGAGCTTGCATAGTTGAAACGCGTGAGAGAGAGAGAGAGAGAGAGAGGACGTTACTATTTGTTGACACAGTTGAAACAAGTGAGAGTGAGAGAGAGAGAGAGAGAGAGAGAGAGAGAGAGAGAGAGAGAAGACGGTATGAAACCTTCCACAGTTGAAACCTTCTCTACAAAACGCTTCACACGAAGCGTTATGTTAAGAGAGAGAACGCGCATGTAAGTAGTTGACAACACACACGCACACATAGTTAATATTTGTTAATTATTTAATACAATGAACAATGAAGTCAACGTTTTGACGACGAGTGAGAGAGAGAGAGAGAGAGCGAGAGAGAGAGAGAGAGAGTGAGCGGGCGTTGTAAGTACGTACACAGTTAATATTTGTCGAATATATAAACTTTCTAAAATCATATACATGTACGGTAATGACCACAGAGAGGAGAAACGGTTTGAACATAACGTTTGACAACGAGAGGGAGAGAGAGAGAGAGAGAGATAGAGAGAGAAAATTATTTAACCATCACACACCGACTACTCTACTCATGTACATAGTGAGAGAGAGGGAAACGGTGAGCATAACGTTTGACAACGAGAGAGAGAGAGAGAGAGAGACATACACAACGTGTGAGAGAGAGAGAGAGTAACAATTATGATCATATATAGTTTGAATTTCCCACCACAGAAGAGAAAGAAATGTTGGCAGATCTGCTCTATACACACACACAATAATGTAAGATTGGTAACCCTGATCATATATTTTAATATATACACTATATAACACATATTTGAATTTCCCTCCCCCCCACCGCAGAAAATGTTGACAACCCTGCTCATATAAAATATCTATACACTATAATAATAATACAGAGGTTGGTACACCTGATCATATAGATTTAATATACATTATAACACACAACAAATTTGAACTCATGCAAAGGTTGGTACACCTGATCATATATTTTAATATACACTATAATGCATCGAGTTGGAACCACCCCCACCCACCACCACCCACTGATATGAAATAAAAAACCACCCACCCAACGCCACCCACTAATATGCAAATCAGCTTTCTTAAAAAAATAAAAAATTATATTCACGGATGCTGGTGGTCCATTGAACCTCATCCCACCAAATCAATTTAATTTAAAAAATAAAAAAATAAAATAAAAAAAATAAAAAATTTATTCGCGGAAATTCGCGGTGCTGTGGTCCATCGGGATGCTGCGGGTCCAGCGGTGGCGGCGTCATCTCTTAGATCATGTTTTTTAGTTTTTTTATTGTTTTTTAAGAAGGCGGCATTCCTTTGTGGCTTTGAACCCCCAATATCCCTCTACTTATATACACATTAAATGTCATATTTTTTCCGACCATGGCTTATATTTCTTTAAGCAGTAAACTATAAACAAAACAAAAAAAATTATTACCTAACCTCACAAACCAAAACGTTACGTATTTTCGCTTAACATTAAGAAATAGAATAATTGACAATGAGCACACACCTTCTTTTTCACATCGTGGCATATCGCATAATCAAAATATCGAAAATGTAGTGCACTTAATTTAATGTTAATTAAGAGAGTCTCAACTCAGCATTTGGCTGCCAATACACGTTGGAATGTTTTAGATTCAGTTATCTAACTCGGTTTTTTTTTTAAACTTTACGATAAATTACTTGTCACTTAGTAATTTAACAATCTTGTGCAGCACATAACATAACTAGGCCTACATCAGTTAATACTTTTAGTGTTTTTGATGTGTCACAGTCACAGAAAATCGTTAGCTAGAATATCTTACAAATTAATGTGTGTAAGTGAGTTGCATTTTGAATTAATTCGATCAATTATAAAAACTAGCAAATAATTAGTTTTACGTCTTGCAAAGTAATTACTACAATTAATCTGTAAATAGTGGTTTGGGGTTTATGTCTATTGCAAGTAACATGCAATTTACAATAATGTTGATTTAATTAATTTTTGTAATTAATTATGAATTTTAGTGACTAATTAATTAATGGTTAATATAAAATTGATTAATAGTTAATTTTATACTTAAATTTAGACATGAAGAGTAACGATTAACTTGTTTCCAAAGTAATAAAAAAGTTCGTAACTTATGTAACATGGCGGTAACAGGAAAGGAAGTAGTAAAGAAAACGTTAATTTTTAAAGTATAATTGTACTTTCTGAAAAAACTGTTTCCTAAGAAATATTTTATAATGAATTGTACTGATATAACACTTGTACTATTGCTTATAATAAAAACTAATATACAATACGCACACGCGCACTGTTCCCTACACTGTAATACACTATATATTTACCACTACATCAGCTCAAAATCTGTGTTCTACTCCACCTTCTGATTAAATGCGTAAATGACGATTATTGAGGAGTCGGATTGCTTCATGAGTAGAAATGAACATCATGTTTGCCTGCAAATATTACACATCGCTAGCTACAGTCTTAAATACAAGATCTCGAGTCAGATCGTTGTTACATGTAGCATGTAACCGTATGTACTGACAAAGGTGTCCCATATGACTTTGGTTTGAAAGGTTTGAAAAATGTTATAACGGTTCTGTTGATTCGACCCCTAACTATTCAGAATGTAGAACTCAATTCAGAATTTGTTATACATCAATATTTAATTTTGTAGCAACAATTTAAATGTATTGTCAAAACCAATACAACTTTTTATATTTAAATTTACGTTCAAGTCTTTTTTTCCACGTTTCTCTTGTCCACTTCTCTTGCAGTAACATACCCACGTAACTATACTGCCTTTCGAGCTAACTGAAAAATGATTCTCTGTGTTTCTGTTTGTACAATTCTGGTGAATGACCTTCTCACGTAAAGCTTTATTTTTCAAGTTCTTTCCAATGACAGATTTTTTTGCAACTACATATATATTTTTTACAGATATCAAAAACTTTTTAAGTCATCCATTGGGTGTGAATTCTGTATAACTTTGGGCATAGTTTCACTCAAATCAAAATATCCTATTTTCGCAGCACCACCGGCTACGGTTTTCTTCATTACTATCATTCCGTAAAAGAGCATTTCTACTGCTACAAATTTTTAATTTTTATTCTTTCGCAGATTTCCCTTTGCAAATATTCAAATGCCATTGCACTTACCTGGAATTTTACTCGGTTTGGTGTGTGTGTGTGTGTGTGTGTGTGTGTGTGTGTGTGTGTGTGTGTGTGTGTGTGTGTGTGTGTCACTTCTTCATCTGCATCTAATGTAGTCAACTAAGTAACTTAATGTAAAAAAAAATTTAGTACTATTTAAAACAACTGGTAAAATTATTTTATATCTCGTTGGTTTTTCTCCATGGAATTCTATCTAAATCGTTTTGTAAGCAAATTTTCAAGTTACGCTGGGTACAAATCTGGATGTAGCAAAGACACGTTCTACTTTGCGAATCTCCTAATAAAGCTTATCTCTGATAAACCTCCTAATGAACAATGAACACTTTTATGTTGACGTACTAATTTTTATTACTCTGTGCTGCGTAATTTTCTGTAGTATTTTATGCCATCACCGCTGCGTTGTGTTAAAGAATGTAGGTGACAGTTGTACCCGTTGTAATGCGACATATCAAGGGGACCCACAAAATAGGAACCTTCAGTACATAAAAGCCAAAATAAATATAATTACATTACAATCTAGAACCCCTGAAGTACAATACAGAAACCAAACTAAAAAAAACAGTGTACAATAGTTTTAAGTAAACATTGTTAATAACATTAAGTTGTAAAAGTGATGTGATGACGGAAGGGTAATTGTCAATAGTCAGACAAGAACAACTAGATGGTCTAGTTAAATTCTTCTCATGACAACAAACAGTGTAAAAATCAGTGGAAGTGACATGTGAAGATGCACTACAATGTGTAGTGTATTCAAACGAATGTAATCGATAGTGTAAGCAATTACATTAAAATGGAATAATAGTGAGATGAATTATAAAAGTGAAATGGTGAGTAAACAAACCAAAATATAATCAGCAATAATCAGGTTAACAATACCAGTGTATGTGTGACATGCATAAACATGGACAAAGCACATGATAACACAAATGTATTCAAAACCTACCATCACAAATTAAGTGGTAATGAAAGTATAATAGAACTAAACTTTAACATTGATAATTAATTTTTCCCCACACCCCTGAACACATTACAATATTACTATGAAAGTGAAGGACAATTGTCATTTCATGGTAATCACAAAAGTGAATAAAAACATTGATAAAAGAATGATAAATGAACCTAGTTAGAAATAACTAAACATTAGAAAGGTAGAAAGAGTTGAAAGGAGTTTGTTTTGTTATTATGTTAATTAATTATATAGAGTTCCCAATGTTGTGGGTTAACTAATGCAAAGTTAGTTTAAAAGTTGAATTTTATGTTAGGTATTAAGTAGTATATAATTCATGGAACCATGATTCCAAGTTAAAATGTTTATAATTTGTCTTAGAGTAATAAGAGGATGAGAAAAGATATAATTCAAATGTAATCAAACAGTTAAGCATTAGTAGTATGTAACAAGGGTCCTAACAAAAAAAAAAGATTAATGAACTAAAATGTAACATTGTAATTAATGTGAAACCATGACATAGACCACTGCTACATTCAACCAACTATTGTCAAAATTAATAGCCTAATAGAAAAACCAAATAATGTAAATTAGTATCAGACAACAGATTTAACAAATAAGCTACCTTTCAGGACAGTAAACATATTTTTTGGAATATCAGAAGACGCTAAACAATGTTTCAGAAAATGTTAAACTGAACAAGAAGCATGACCTAGGCAGAAGGTTGAATATTAAAAGTAGTAGTAAAGTCAATTGGGCAAAAAACAAATCAATGTTAATTAACAAAACAAGTCATGATTATTAAGTGGATGTTCTTTTTTAGTAATGATACAATGTAATAAGAAACTTAAAGAAGTTTGACATGATTTTGTGAAAAACAGATACCTAAAGGGTCTATAAACCGAGTTTTGTAAATGTAAAAGTTTACCTATTAAGTAACATAAATATGGCAAAAGGGATGTAAAATTGTTTGTAATTAAGTAAGGAATACAACTATGTAAATCAAATTAAGCGAAATTAGTTAATAATTAGGGCGTAACTTGTACTGGGAGGTAAAAAATCAGTTATTTGAAATAATACAAAATCCCATAATCCCAAGTGTAGCAGAATCAACCAATCAGGAATTAGAAAAATTGGTAAAAAATTCGTTGAAGGGAGAAGAGGAAGGAATTACTAAATTGTTACATCTGAAAGTGAAAAGATTAACTCCGTATAACCGAGTGATAAAACATATTTGGAATCAATTCTGAGTTGACCAAAAGCAAACCAAATATTTTTAACAAGAAAATTTTAAAGCCAAGAGGAAAGAAATACAAATTAACAGAAAATATCCTATCAAGAACAGAAAATACACGTAAGAGGCACTCCATACACTAATAAACGCAAGATAAACGAAAAAATCTCTGCTTGAAGGTGGTAAGTTTTAGCCAAACTACACACATAATTTACGAATTCACAAACACCAAGGAAACTGCACGAATACTTGAACACACCAACACGGTGAAGGAAAACACAAAATCCGGCATAATTTCAGTGAACACTATAAATAAACGTAAATATTTTAAAAGAAAACTGGAAAGGATTAATTTCATATATTTGACCTGGCGAGAAAGCGTCCATTTTTGTTTGACATTACTAGTTCAGTCTGAAAGTGACGCCAGTTTTGGGTGAAGCCTTCGGTCTTCAAGTAAAACAATTATAATTTATATTCAAACCGTTTGACATTATTTGTAATAGTAAGTAAGATTATTATTAATATTTGTGAGGTATTGTACTTCAGAAGCATTTCTAACTTTTCAATAGCAGCATAAAAGGACCCTTGAGAAAATTAACATAAATTATAAAACCGAAATCTGTAACTAACGAACTGAATCAGAGAGTCGAATGTGGGCCAAACGACTCAGTCGCCCAGTGAGTCGTAATACGATTTATAAAGAATAAAGAAAAAATTAATAAACAATTTATTAATTGAATTAAACCAGAGCTTTATTTATAAAAAATTACTTAGTTAAGAAATTTCAGGTGGAGAAAGGGGAGTTAATTGCTGAATATCGTCGGAAAGAACCAAAAGAGGTGATAACCTATATGAGCTGAGTCGACAACCACGTCGAACTGGGTCTTCACCAAAACATTATTTTGAATTAATTTGTACCAAACCGACGAAGGTTGAATAAGAACAAATAATGATAAATACTAAGTAATTAATAATAATTAACCAGAAAAATAAAGAATTTAATTAGAAATATAATACGTACAATTTAATAAAACTGAATATAAAATAATAAATAGTAATACAAAACGGCACAAAATAAGAATTATTATCTGATATTTTATAATATGTTACAAATTGGCGTTTCCAACGTGGAGCTTATTTAACATTCATCATAACACGAGGGATAATTTTTTATTATGTTACAAATTGGCGCTCAATTTGTAGGGCTAAAATTAGAGAATCATTGGGGAGTAGAAGAAATAATAACCGGCCTAACTTCCTAAATTTAGCTGGCAACTGCTATAAGTTAAGAAATGCAGCGAAGAGCTACCTCAAAGAAGAGGACACAGGACCCGGAGACAGCAGAAGGTAAGTAGGAACGAGAAACAGAAGCAGCTGTGGACACTGAAATGGAACAACCAGCAGGTGATAAAGAGGAAGCCAGAGGAGACCTGAATTTAATACAATTATGGGACTTAATGAAGGAAGATTTAAGGAAAATGAAAGAAGAAAGTAATGAGAATTTTAGGAAACAGGAGGAAAGAATAACAGAACAAAATAAACAAACTAATGAGAATTTATTAAGACAAATAAATGAAAAAATCGACAGTACAAATGAAAGAAGTAAAGAAGATTTAAGACAAACAATGAATGAAAATAATCAACAAATTAAGGAAGATTTAAGGCAAATAAACGAAGAAGGTTTAAGACAAATAAACGAAAAAATCGATAGTACCAATGACAGTACTAAAGAGGAATTTAGGGAAATACATGGAAAAATAAATAGTATAAACGAAAGCATTAATGCAAGAACAAACAGGATTAGTGAAAAGAGAGATGCATAAATTAATTCAAGAAATATTGATGGAGGAATATATGCCTGAAGAATGGAACATTAGCTTAATAATACCTATTCATAATAAAGGGAATGAGCTAGACTGCAGAAATTACAGATGTATCTCAATGTTGTGTACAGGTTACAAAATATTTACTCGAATTCTGCAGAAGAGACTGGAACCATACGTTGAAGGAATATTGGAGGAATGCCAAGGTGGCTTCCGAAGTGGAAAATCCACTACAGACCAAATCTTTACAGTCAAAATACTAATGGAGAAGATGGGGGAAAACAATCTGGACCTAACGTAAATCTTCGTAGATTTTAGGCAAGCGTATGACAGCATAGATAGGAATAAACTTTTTGAAATTATGCTGTATTTTCAATTACCCATTAAATTAATACAAATGACAAGATTGACAATGATACAGACGACAGCCAAAGTCAAACTGCAAACGGGTATGACAGATCTTTCTAATGTCACGAGAGGTTTGAAACAGGGCGATGGGCTGGCACCAACCCTCTTCAAACTAGCACTCGAATATGTGGTCGAAAAATGATAGGAATTGTCAATTATAGGAATGCACCATTAGAACATAAAATGGTCTAGATCGTAGGATATGCAGGCGATATTAATATTATGGCAAGATCCCAAGGAATTGCAAAAGAGACCTTCCAGGAAATCAAAGGTAAAGCAGAAGAGATAGGATTACAGGTGAATACAGATAAAACAAAGGTTGTGATTATTACTCGAAGGAAAACCAGGTAAACTGAACAGTTTGAAATCGAACCAATAAACCTGGAAATAGTTAATTGGTTTAAATATTTGGAATGTTGGATTGCAGAAGATAATGAAGAAATAAATGAAATAAGGAAAACGATACAGGCCGCAAATAGATCATATGCTTCGTAAACAACTATATTCAAGACAAGGAATATCCATCGTCAGTCCAAGGTTAGATTATATAAAGTTATGATTAGACCGGGAATAACATATGGCAGCGAATAAACATAACGTATGTGCTCTGAATAAACGAGCTGCTAACATTGTCAATACCTTTGAAAGGGGAATTTTGAGGAGAATATATGGACCAATCCAAGTCAATGGGTTATGGAGAATTCGTCACAATGAGGAACTATGCTAGCTATATAAAGACAATGATCTGGCCACCACCATCCGACTGCACAGATTGCAATGAGCCCTTTGACATAAAAAGCAATAAAATGTGGCTATCAAAGCGATTAGACTACCTTTACTTCCTACTTCATGGTACAAAACACTATTAGGACTTTATGACTGGGAAAGTCTAGAGTCCGGCTGGATGTCGTGTAAAATCATGCGTATTTATATGATCAAAACTACGACACCATATTTTGAAAGCAAGAGGGCTAACACTGACTCCACAAACAGTGTATTACAGGAAAACAGTAACTGTTTGTATATAGCGAATAATACTATAAATACCGATTTAAAAACGGCAACTGTAATCATGAACTCATATTACGTGTATTATCTTTTTGTTCTTCCAGTGTAAATGTAGATAAGTACACAAGATACACGGCCAGTAGTGTCAAGGTTATGACTTCGGTCAGACTAAAGTAAATAACATGACAGAGTTAAACACATGTTGTTTCGTTGCTATTTTCACTCATCAGTTAAATTTTATTATTTATTTACTCAACATTGTACGAGGGTCATTTAATAAGTAAACAAACAAACAAACAGCTGTGGAGCAAAAACTTTATATTCAATCAATACAATTTTTTTTTTACTTTTCAACATAATCTCCAGCAACGTCTATGCACTTGTCCCACACCTCTTTACAAGCTTTTTTATTCCCTCAGCAAAGAATTGTTTACCTTGATGTCGAAGCCAGTTTTAAACTTTTTCCTTCACTTCTTCATTGCTGTTGAACTTGACACCACGCAAAGTCTCCTTGAATGGGCCAAACAAGAAAAAGTCAGATCGGGCAAGGTCAGGGCTATAAGGGGGATGAGGCTGGATCTCCCAACCTACTTTTTTGATTCTTTCGAGCGTCAGTTTTGCCCGTGGGCGGGCATTATCGTGAAGAAGAATCACACCTTTCCTCTGCCATCCCGGATATTTCTTTTTCAATGCAGGCTTAACTTTGTTCACAATCATGTCAGAATAGTACTGACTATTGATGGTACGCAGGTCTTGTAGGTAATCACAGAAAATTGGGCCTTGGGAGCTCCAAAAGATGGTTAACATCACCTTACCAGCCGATGGCTGGGTTTTGAACTTCTTTTTGGCGGGTGAACTGGGATGCTTCCACTCCATGCTTTGTCACTTTGACTCAGGTTCAAAATAGTAAATCCAAGTTAGTGGTTATAGTGGTTCCAAATCCAAAAATCTTATAACAGAACGCTGTTCTTCGAAAGTTCTGTCCTCAAGAGGACACGCCATCGTAAATAAAACTGTATTGGTTATTTTTATGCAATATATTATTGAACAGCTGATCAAAACTCACAACGACGTTGCCAGGTAACACTCCAACACTCCTGAAAGTTTCAATCAGCTGCTACAATTAATTTCTTTTCTACAACTGTTTGTCTGTTTACTTATTGAATGACTCTCGTACTTACAACCATTTTATTACAACATTTTTAAAGAGTAGTATAGATCAATTTTTGGATACATAAATACTATAAATAGTAGTCAATGTATGCATGTTATATACGTAAGAACTAAACTCGATGACATTCTCTGGCAAACTGATTTACGCTTACTGTTACAGTAGCCACAGTCAAAACGTGTACAATCGGAAGCCTTTGATGTAATAACACTTTCTTAAAACTACGACATTGTCTCTGCACTCCTATCAGACTGTCCCATTAGTAAAATGACATCATCACGTCGAGTACATGTGGACGCGGCGTTGCCACAATTCGAAATCATACCTTCAATAAAACCGACTCATCGTAACGTCGTCATTCTGCTGCCCCTTGTTTAAATCGTGTCCATAAACATGTCAGCATCATGACAACATTGATGAAGATAAAAATTAATGCCGACGTTAACCGTTTAATGAGCCAACAATACATTCGTGCAATGATTTCACGGCCTAAATGAAAGATATGTCCTGTCACAAGTCACAACCAACTGTTACGTCCTTGGACGTCCTCTCTTTTTTTTTATTTCTTTCCAGTTTTTAGAATTTTTTTGTCACCTTCGATTATACGTTCGCTGAAGGTAGTCATAAGTAATTTTGTTAACATCCAGTCAAACTTTTCTGCGGTATACATCCAGTCCGTCCATAGTGTGTACCTCCTCCTAATTTGCATATTTCATAATATTTGCATATTGTAAAGTTTTTGCTATTACATTGTACACAGTAGTTCCTAAAATTTTTAATCCGCGGACTACACGTAAAGAATTAAAAATTTCCGGACCCCTTCTGAGTTCTGAATAAAACGAGGTAGGCTATAAACTTTTGTAGATGTATTTTAATCAAGGGAATAACAGTAAGAGACTCTTAAATTGCAATAATACAAAATTAATGACATCAAACATATTTGAATGTGAAAAATGAGTTGATTTTGTGCAATTAACTATGGAATTTCGTGTTTAGAGCCTAACGACTTCGATATTAAATCATTCCAAACATAAAATATCTAACACAATATGTTCAAAAATTAAAAATGACTATACGAAGTGAGTATATGGAAGGACAAGTGTACACTCTCAGGCACATGCACACAAACTCTCTCTCTCTCTCTCTCTCTCTCTCTCTCTCTCTCTCTCTCTCTCTCTCTCTTAAACTCATTCATACGTACATACCCAACGCGTAATCCTCCCTCTTCACTTACATCTACCTGATTCCAATCTTTTACAATGGAAATTTATTCATGTAGTCCCACATTTATAAAGAAATGCGGTATATCAATGCTTGCAACATTTGCTTTCAAAATACAGAGACACACAAAATAATATGGAAACACTAAAATCAAAATAACGATTCAACAGTGTAACAACTAGATTTCGACACGCAGGACAAAATCACACGTATAATTTTGAAGTTAATTATTTTTGGTAGGTTTTCTTAGTCTTCCGCTTCTAACTGCTAATGTCGTTCTTTATATTCAAAATCATTAAATAGACAAAAAAATCTAGATTTAAAAAATTTAAAAACTACAGTAGCACCTTATCATTAATAATATTTCCACTCCATTCATCGGTTCTACTTTTGAAGTGACAGTGGATATATTCATTACGACATTAAAAATATACAGCATGTCCGCTACCTTTTGGCAGCTATCAGCGTACGAGTATTAAATCCGGTTAGATATTTGTTAACACTCGGTACTCCTATAAATTCACAACAGTTTTTTGGATAATTTGTAAAGTAATTTTACTTGCTTTTTTGTATGAGCTACTTGCTAAGATTTAACAACCAAAAATAACTAAAATTTAAGTACCGTTGTCTGCAAAATGCAAACATTTTATATGTTTTATAGTGTTATTTTGTTATTCTTCGTTATATCCTATGCCGAAACTACATTAGATTGGTCCAATATGAGCAAACGAAAACAATTTTTATTTTTAAAGCAGCTCTACAATTATTGAAAATTAAACAAATATTGACAGAAACAGAGAATTCAGAACACTGGTGACTGAAATAACTAGCATAGATTTGCTACTTGCTAAAGTAATAGGGGCAGTTCGTCACAATTGAGGAATTTCCCTTCTGTAGATTTCTTTCTATGCTGACGATGCGATATAAAAAATTGTAATTTCAAGCATTCTTATGTCTTTCAAAATCTACGTATATTTTAATCCAATGTGTTCTAGTGTAATTATCAACTAGAAATTAATTTTCTTTCAATTTATGACTTTCAGTACTTCATTTAAATCCTTCTCCACTTACAGTTGTGTATAAATTTATACTCTTTAAGAATATTTGTTTATCTTTCTCTTCATGACAGTATAATGACAAAAATCTAGAAAAGGGGTAGTTCAGTGCTCTTAGATTTTTTAAACCCTAAAACGGATTAGACTTTATACAAAAAGAAATAAAACCTGTGAGACTTAAGTTCGGACATAAGGGTAACGTAACTTTCTAGTAATTAAACGTGTGTGTGGGGGGGGGGTTACGCGCGGCGCACGTTTGGTGGCGTATTTGGCAAAGTGTTCCGCAGAAACACTGCTCCTAATGTCTTGGACGTTTTAATTAATACACGCGAGGAAAAAACAGGTCCCGTTTAATTAAATCCCATTCTGTTTTAATTAAATTAAAGTAGGATTTAAAACAACATCTGGAGGCGACAGAGAATTGGGGTTTATCTCTGGTGCACGACAAAACAAAACCAACACCGGACGCGATAAAAACAGCCACCCAGATTGGCTTATTAAGTGATATGTGTTGTTTAGAATTAAAGCTTACAAATAGTAGCCCAAAGAATTGTAACTAAAATTTAGTTAAAAGTGAAAAACTAAAACCTTCTAGAATTATAAGGGTAAATATTCTAGTTCAATATAAAAGTATATAATTTTTGTTTTACTTACAACCTGTACATTGGGTGCTTCAGTGAAAAAAATATATCGGACAATAAAATATAATGTTTTCTTAATTTTTTTTGAAAAAAAATTTTTATAATAATGTGTAAAATCAAATGAATGTTTATAAAAAAATTTGTATAAAAATACAATAATTTATTAAAGTTAAATTATTATAATGAATTTTGTAATTCTTTAATTGTATTTACACTCTTAAAATAATAATTATACATTATTTAGCTACAAAAATTTACCGTCTTTTCTACTTTCATCGTCTTTCTGTTTCTCTTTATTTTCGTTATCTCCTTCAGTTTGCTGGATAATTCTTGCGGGAGTCATTGTCAAAATATCCGCAAACTTGTAAGCATAAAGGTCTCGCTTTTTTCAAGCAAAACATTATGAGAACTACTCTTGCACATTACTGTTAAATATTACCTCTCTTGTTGTAGTTACATATTACTATAATGATTTTGCAATGATTTTGTGGCTGATGTTGGATCATATGGCTCCGATAATATGAGCGGCTTTTGACCCAGGAGCAACTTGAGAAACAAAATTTGCAGACAACAATGAGTGTGTAGATCTAATAGCTATGGACGAATTCTTAGCTGGTTTACAATGATGTAAGAATAGAAAATCGCCGGACACTGATGACTTGAATTTTGAGCTTATACACCAGCCGTGCTGCTTGATCGTTTACTGAACCTTATTAATATGTGCTGGACCACTGGTCATATTCCCGTAGACTGGCAAATGGCAAAGGTAGTCCCCATATTCAAAGAAAGATGTAACTATGATAACTATATAGGCGTCAACCTGCTAACACATCTTACAAATTGCATCCGTCTATTCTTCCAAGACGACTGAATGCAATAACAGAGATTAGTCTCTGAGTGACCAAGCATGGTTTCAGGAAGGGTAGGTCATGTTTAGATTGCACCTTTACAATAGGCCAGGTCATCAAAAAACACACAGAATATCAGTTGAACATACACAGCTTTCATAGACTTTGGAAAGGCATTTGATATAGTTAATAGAGGCAGGCTGCGGGCAAAAATAGCAAAGAAATGGATCCCGCAACACCTCAGTAGAGCCATAAGTCTATACGTGAGAAAAGAATCTTAAATGAGATAGGAAGATGGAGTACAACTCCTACTGTGTTCCTGATAAATTGTGGAATACGACAAAGGTGCCCATTGTCACCTTGTCTTTTTAATTTATATTTAGACGATGTTATACACAATTGGCAAATGAACCGTCCAGAATATTTTATGACTGTTCACTCTGCAGTTGCTACACTGTTATTTTCTGATGACCAGACTATCCTGTTGAACTCGAAGAGGGGTTATTTTCTTATGACCAGACTATCCTGTTGAACTCGAAGAGCGTCTCGCAGATGGCTCATCGAGTCAAACGTGAAAGGATTTTGGATTACAGATCCCCACATTAAAGACCAAGGTGATGGATTGTCATGAAGCTGATCCCATACGAGCAAACATTGTTGTAGATGGTAATGTATTTTGAATATCTGTGCCGTAATGTATCTTACATTATAAAAAATGATTTGGTGAAGAAGCTGCACAAGTTCGACCATATGTGTGGGACCATCAGGAGAACTCTAAAATCAACGTGTAAAGGAACTCGGCTGAAGTTCTACAAGAAGACGGCCTTCTAAACAGTTCTCTATCTGTCTGAGAATTGGAAATTAACGAAATCCCTGGCCAGTCATATTCAAATTGCCGAAATGAGATTTATCAGGCACATAGCAGTAACTGTACGGCAGAGGCTGAATGTTATGAGTATACTTGATAGAACTGCCCAATATCGGCTAAAATAGTTGGAACATCTTAACCGAATGGAACTTCTGCATCCCTAAACAGCTATGTAATTGTAAGTCTTATAATTGTTGTTTCTAAGACTTCCGAAGAAGCGTTGGAGCGAGAGCTCTAATCTATCTGCTTGCGACCGGAACAAACTATTTATAATTTAATCCTTGCTGAAGATACGTTTATGATGACTATGTAAATGTAGTGCTTCCCAGTATCAACAGTGGGAGGAGAATCTCAACCTTAACGAATTAGAGACAAATTTATTTCATTTCTTTACTGCAGTTTCTAAAACAGATATATCTATGTTCACCTAAACACATAGTTTTCTTTTGTTCATTACAGAAATATAATAACAATGTTATGTTGCTTTTAAAAATGGATTCTAAACACTGCTTTGAGAAATATAAAGTCCCTAGAGCTACATTTAACATTTTATCTCGTGATATTTAATAATTAAAATAATAAAGTCTTGTTACGTTTACTATAAAAGCGATGCAATATCGCATCCAGTTATGGCAGGAATAAACAAAATATTCTTTTTACAAAAGGAATTTGTCAAAACTGGCAGATAAACAAACTGTCGCTAAATCCATACTGAACTTACGAGGTCGAGACAAACCCGTTTCTACATATGAAGTTTACTTGTTTCCAAACACACAGTATGCTCTAGTGAGCGATATAATAATATGAGTTGTTATTATTAAAATGTTAATTTACTCTACCTACTTAAATAATATTGTTCTTATTATTTTAATAATTGTACATAATAATTATTATTTTAATAATTATAATTTATAATAATTAATAATAACCTCAATTAATAAATATAATTATAATTTCTTTACCTCAAGAAGTTTTCCCTTATTTGGAACATGTTTCGGGAATCCTATTTTTTCCATCCTTCATCCTTCTTAATTTTGTGTCTTGTTGAGTACTTGCGTTTTGGTTGTACTCAACAAAATACAAAATTAAGATGGCTGAGGATGGGAACAATAGGATTCACGAAACACGTTCCAAATAAGGGAAAAACATCTTGAGGTAAAGAAATTGTACGTATTAAATAAATTATGTGTACATCAAGAAATGTAGACTGTAGCAAAAAGTATTTGAATTTAATAACTATATGTGATAAATATAATTTTAATAATTATATGATAGGCCTATATAAAAATTAGTTTTTTTTTGATTCGTGAATGTTCGATATTTCGGATCGAACCGGTCATTATTTTCATTTTCCGAAGTTGGCACTATGGGTTTTGCAGCGTCTATGCATGCATATGAACTTGTAGCTTTTGTCGCACGTCAACCATCTTAGTGTCATCATCTCCTCGGCAGGTAGAACTCCGTACATTTAACCCATCCTCTTCCCAACCAGTCTATCCTGCCTTGAGTGTCAGGATCAACCCAGTCGTGAGTTACGGTAAGTCATTTTTATATTATTTATGTCTTGTTAGCAATTCTGCATGCTGCTGCTATAGAGCTCACCAGAGGCTATTAAATTATCAAGTAAGAAAGCCGTTACTTTCAATCTTTTAATATATTATCTTACATCTATTTACTACCAGAGGGGTTCATGAGGTTGCTAGCTTTTCAATTAAATTGCTTGACGTCACGACTGGGAGCACGTGTTTCGTAATTTTGTGCATGTTGCTGCTGGTGGGTCGAGTTTCAGTAATTGGGTTATAAGTCAGTTTTGGCTGCGTGATTTTTATTTTAATTACCAACGTGCCGTGCCGTTTCGGTTTTTGTGCCTGCTCGTGGTTGTTTTGCATGCCGTTAATTTTTCCAATTTCATGAATGGAAATGCATTTGCATGCTATTGCACGGAAGCACGTTGGTATAATACGTACGCATGTGAACTACGAGTTTGCGTTTCAATGCTGTTACTTGGTCTCAGCAGTGAACGTCCTGTGTGCATGGCCAGGTGGGCAAATTTTGTGTAAAAATTTTGCACCTTGTTTTTTGGGGTAGTCGTTTAATTACTGGGTCAAGTCTGGTGAAGTTTGTTTCCGTCCTGTTACGGTTTGCGGCCCACGTGAAATTGTGCGTTACGTGTTTGCGACTGTCAGGCGTAAAGGGAACGGTTTTAGGTTATCCGGATTTCGGAATAGCCTGCCTTTGTATTTAATTTTTTCGGCATTGGCCATTACCTTTAGGTGCGGTTTACACTTTGCATATGCGTTATCCTGTCCATACACGACGCGTTGACCATCAATTTTGGCATTTAATGTGTCCCAGTTATTGTGTTTGGTTCGGTAACTGGTGAATTGTTGTACATTGTACTTTGCGGTGTTTTGTGTGTATTTATTCTATTTGGTGTTATACATGTTTGTTGTTGGGTGCACTTTTGTGTACCCTTATTTTGCACCGTATGTGCTGTAATCTTGTGTAACTTGTGTTTTTGTTGTCGTGCTTTTGCGCTGTGTAAATCAATTTGTTGCGTGTTTAATTTATTGTGTTTGGTATTATTTGCCTGTTGGATTGTGTAAGTTGTATTTTGCCTTGCACTAATTTACTTTTGTATTTATCTTGCTCGGTATTGTTTATGAAAAGTAGTTGTGTCAGACGCCTAGTTATCTCGAGCACTGTTAGGCTAAGTCGGGGCGTGATTATTGTTCAGTTTCTAATTCTCTTATTAAGGGTGGTTGTCGGTTGCGCGATATTTTTTAATTCAATATGCCTGCTAAATTGTCGTTGGCAGCTTTTGACCGGACCACTTCGGTGGGAATACTTGCGTTGCAGCATTTAATAAATAAGTTGGAAGGGTTGCCGCAATTGAGAGCCGTGGATCAACATAAAGCCGGTATTTTGGCCTCCAGGTTGTCCGAAGAATATCAGGACCTTCTAGGTAAGGTCGATCCTTACATATCGGCCGAGTCATTGCCCCAGGGATTGGACGAGGCCCACATTTTTTCGGTGGTAGCTCAAATTAAGGATATTTATGTCCGGGGTAGCATTTTAGCGTCCAAACTAACAAAACCAGAGATACCGGTTGGTTCCGGTCGATTTTCATCGGCAAGTGGCGGGCACCCAGGTGTTCTCGTTCATGAGTTGCCGAAGCTTTCGTTACCTTGTTTTGATGGCCAGGCCAAATGTTGGTCCGAGTTTTGGTCAAAGTTCACCACATTGGTGGACGAAAGTCCTGCCCTCACCCCAAAGCAAAAATTGTTATATTTACTGACTCATCTTAAGGGTGAGGCTTATGAGAAGGTTGCCGCGCTTCCCATAGTTGATGATAGTTATTCACTTGCACTGTCAACTCTTAAAAGTCGTTATCACAATCCTCGTTTGGCCGCTCGGGTTTATTGTACCAATCTGCTTCAGTTACCAGCCGCTTCTATGCGATCAGCTGCGTCTATTAGAAAGTTGGTGGACAGCTTCAACGCTAACTTTTCAGCGTTGTCAGCTCTAAACAGTGCTGATATATATCAAGCAATATATGCGTCTTTTGTATTGTCTAGGCTGGATCTATCATTGCGTGAACGCTTTGAGGCGTTTGTTACGGACAAAGAGAATCTCCCTGCCCTAACAGAAATTATGACATTTTTAACCGCTATGGCGGAACAGAAAGAACAGGCATCATTGGAATCGGCTTTACCTGCTCTTCCTAGCACTAGCCACCAGAAAACCCAGAAGGTTTCTTTTTCTAAGGCTACTCCTCTTGCTGTGTCTACATTATCTGCGGAGGTTACGCAACGGGATGCATCTAGTTCACGTTGCCTTCATTGCGATTCCCGGACCCATGTGCTTCTCAAGTGTCCGGCGTGGCTGAGTAAGGACCCTAGGGCGCGATTTCAAAGTCTTAAAAATAAAAAATGTTGTCTTTCGTGCCTCCAACATAAACATTCGGGCTGGTGCAAAAATAGGTGCAAAACGTGTGGCTCTAAGTACCACCACACTTTACTTCATTTCAAAAATTCCCGTCCGTCTCCGTCTCGTTCACAGATTTCTGACACAGCTGAACTCAATGCTTCGGGGTCATCGCTTGTTGACCAAGTTGATCTGTCGAGCACTACTCTGACCGTGTCTCTGCCCCATCCTGCAGGGGTTCTGTTAGCCACCTGTCTAGCAGTCTTGTCGTCTCCGAATGGTGGTTATATTGTAGTTAGGGCCATCCTGGATAGCGCGTCCCATGCTTCTTCCTTAACTGAAGCATGTGCATCTCGCTTAAAGTGTGCTTGTTTTGACGCTTCAGTAAGTGTCAATGGGGTTGGTGATATTGCCACCAAAGCAAAAAAGGTGAGCCATCTGTCCTTGGAAACTTTAAAACGCGAGGTTGTGGCATCTAACCATGCCTTTATAATTCTTTCTAAGATCTCGTCGGACTCACCTAGGTTCCAGGTGTTGCCTGAAGTTAAGCAGGCTACAAAAGATCATTTGTTAGCTGACCCTACCTTCGATGTAGCAGCCCCAATTGATGCGTTGTTTGGAGCCGATATTGTAGCGGCTATTCTTATGGGAGAGACTATTCCTTTGGGTGCAGGTTTGCCTGTTGCAGTTAGGACACGTTTTGGGTTTGTGATTATGGGTAGAGCCCCAATTTCACTTAATTGTGCATTGACTTGTGCTAGCGGTCTCACTGGCCTTCCTTTGGATCTGGTATCTGCACATCAGCTTCATTGTCATTTCCACCACTTTTATCCTTCCGTCACAACGTTATCTACGGATACAACAAACCTACTTGAGCAAGTTCATCGTTTTTGGGAGGTCGAAGAGCCTCCAGCTGTACCCCACCAATTATCTGAAGAGGATCACTTTGCTGAAAGGTTTTACATGGAGTCAACAAGTCGGTTGCCGTCGGGTCGTTACCAGGTGCGCTTGCCGTTCTTCAAAAACTCTTCTCACATTTTGGGAAATTCCCTTAAGGGAGCCATGTCTCGGTTTTTTGCGTTAGAAAGGAAATTTGCGGCGAACAGTCAGTTTAAGAGCCAGTATGTACAATTTATAACGTATTATGTCGCTCAGGGGCATATGTCATTGGTGTCTGGCCCCAATTTTCCAAAATATTTCATCCCTCATCATGGTATCTTTAAAGTTAGAGGTGATACTTTAAAAATAAGGGTGGTGTTTGACGCCAGCATGAAGACGTCCTCTGGGATTTCCTTAAATGACGTGTTATGTGTCGGCCCTAAGTTGCAGACCTTACTGTCCGACGTTTTGACTTTGTTTCGGCAGTTTAGCCATGTTTTCACGTGCGACATCGAACAGATGTATCGCCAAATTGCTATGCATCCTGATGACTCGGCGTACCTGTGTATTTTATGGCGTGAGGAGGTTACCGCCCCACTAAGGGTTTTCGCTTTGCGTACCGTTACTTACGGGCTGGCTTGCGCCCCTTTTCAGGCGTTGCGAACCTTGCAGCGGCTGGCTCAGGATGAGGCAGTTAATTTTCCTGCGGGAGCGGCGGTACTTAGCCGTAATATTTTTGTTGATGATATTGCTGCTGGCACTGATTCAAAATCAGAGCTTTGCAAATTACAACGGGAATTAATTCTGTTGTTGTCTTCAGGAGGGTTCAATTTGAAAAAATGGTGTACTAATCAACCCGACTGCCTACCTGAATCAGCCGCTCCGAGTGATTCCGTCGTTGCTAAGGATAAGGATATTCTGGGTTTAAGTTGGAACCATTCAACCGATTGCTTCTCATTTCCTCCTTTGGCCTGTTGCAGCAATGCTCAGGTTCAATTTACCAAACGTGTCGTGTTATCCCAGATGGCACAATTATTTGACCCATGTGGTTGGCTTTCGCCAGTGATTTTCAGGGCCAAGGCTTTTTTCCAAAAACTCTGGGCTGAGGGCTTGGACTGGGATGCTCCTCTAAGTGATGACTTAAATGATTATTGGAGTCAATTCCTGTCCTCTTTGAATCATCTTTCGGTAATTACTATTTCCCGGCCATTCCTCCCCAAGGGTGGGCATATTGAAAGGGTTATATTGCATGGTTTCTGTGATGCTTCCCAGTTGGGTTACGCGGCCGTCCTCTATCTGTCCATTTATACTGACTCTGGTCCTCCGGTGGTTTCGTTGGTGTCGTCTAAAACTAAAGTGGCACCTCTTAAAATTTTATCAATCCCACGTTTGGAGTTGTTGGGAGCTTATCTTTTAGCCAAACTTGTTTGTCATTATGTTGGCTTATTCTCGTCATGTATTCAATTGAGTCAAGTTTTCTTATGGACGGACTCGACGATTGTCTTGGATTGGCTGCATATGCCTACTTTTAAATTGAAGACGTTTATTGCTAATCGGGTGGCTGCCATTACCGAGTGGACCGATACTAAATCTTGGCGTCATGTTCATGGTGTTTCTAACCCCGCTGATGTAGCCTCTAGAGGTACGTCACTCTCCAGCCTCCGGTCGTCGACATTGTGGTGGTCAGGGCCAGATTGGTTAAAGCTTGATGCTCTTCGCTGGCCCCCTATTAATTATCGCCCGAATCACGACGTGCAAGATGTTGCCTTGGAGACCAAGGTCTCTTCGTTTCTCACTCAGGAGCCCCGGGTGGAATTGTTTGAGCACTTGCCTTCGTGGCCCTTAGTGGCAGGGGTTACCTCAGTCATCTTAAGGTGGGCTATGCCTTCGCGGATTGAAGCTTCCACAGCCATGGATTGGAAGAAGTTGGCTGTTAAGTATATTTTACGCTACATTCAGCGCAGCGTGTTTGGACAGGAGCTCGCGGCTCTTCGTTTAGGTAAGCGGCTCCCGGTCCGCATTCAGCGCCTGGTCCCGTTTATAGATGATTTTGGCCTCATTCGAGTACGCGGTCGCTTGACCAACTCTGCGGTTACTAGAAATCGTTTTCCGATTTTACTGCCCAAGCATCACCACCTAGTAGGGTTGCTAACTCATCACACCCATGTGTGGTTAGGTCATGCTGGGCCCTTGCAAGTTCAATTTTAGCTTGCCCAAAATTATTGGATTTTGTCCGCACGTCAGGCAATAAGAACCATAATTTGGAAATGTCTTCCTTGTTTCAGGGCGCGTCCTCGCCCCACCAACCCGTTAATGGGGGATCTGCCAGTTCCTAGGGTTAATCCGGCACCTCCATTTTATTCTTCCGGCATGGATTATGCTGGCCCCTTTTTGGTACGGGCCTACGCTGTTCGGAAGGCACCTATAGTCAAAGCGTATCTCTGCATTTTCATCTGCTTAGCCACTAAAGCAGTTCACTTTGAAGTGGCTATGGATCTTTCAACGCCCCAGTTTATTGATGTGTTGAGGCGGTTTATTAGTCGCCGTGGGGCTCCGAAAACACTGTATTCGGATTGTGGTAGGAATTTTGTGGGGTCGCGCTCCGAACTTAAACGGGAGCTCAAAAATGTTCTTTCCAATCCTGACCTGTCAGCTCAGATAACAGCTTTTGCTGTCGACAATAACATTGAATTTAAATTTATCCCTCCGTCTGCCCCTCATCAGGGTGGCTTGTGGGAACGGGCTGTCCAGTCGGCCAAGTTTCACATGAAACGCATGATTGGGACCAGGTCGCTGACCATAGCAGAATTTTCGTCGTTATGCATTCGTATTGAGGGAATCTTAAATTCCCGTCCTTTGACTGCCCTATTCTCAGATCCTAGTGATTACCAGGCTCTAACGCCTGGTCATTTTTTGGTTGGCCGCCCCATTACCGCGCCCCCGGAAGCTGAAGTCACATTAAATGAAGGGACCGTCCGTCATTACAAACAAATTGCCGCTTTGCTCCAAGCCTTTTGGAAAAGGTGGCGTTTGGAATACTTGACGGCACTTCATGCCAGATCGAAGTGGTTGTCTAAGTCAAGAAATTTAATGGTTGGGGACCTGGTGGTTATGGAGGAACAGAATTCTCCCCCCCCCTGATGTGGCCTCTTGGCCGAGTTTCAGCTGTGTTTCCGGGGAGCGACGGGGTTGTTCGTCGCGCTTCAGTTAAAACCTCCACAGGTTCTTTTGAACGACCGGCTATTAAATTATACCGGTTGCCCATATCTTCTTAATTGGGTTTATCTTGTTTTTTCGGGTGAGCAGAATTAGTTTCAATGATTGTTGTGGACTTACTGGACACTTTGCTGGGATTTCCCAGGTGATTCCTTCCAGCTGTTGTCCGCAGTGAATTTTACATTGTGGAATGTTTCTGGCATGGCGTTGTGCCAGTTCATTGGGAGTTATGGATGCTCAACAAATCAACAACAACAAAATAAGTAAACAAAAAAATGATAAAAAAAAGGGGGAATAAAGGGAACAACAACAAAAAATAAAAAGGAAAAAAAATGTAAAAAAACCTAGAGAACTAACTAAGTTGATTTGCTGAGTTTTACATTGTGTTTGGCTGGGCCATTGTTTATTGGATGTTATTGGGTTTGGTCTGCTCTACCCGAACCTTTCGGATTGCTCGCCTGGTCGATGCGCCCGCGGCGGAGTTATTCGGCATGGTTTTCTAATTCATTGCATGTTTTGCATGTTTTTCTGTATGTTTGTATTTTCTTGTGTTTGCGTGTGACCCCCTCCTATGTTGGAGGGTAATTTTCAGAGAGTGTTCCTGTTCACCAAAAGCCAAATTTTTGTAATGCATTTTGGACCATGTCTTTTGGTGTAGTTGGTGGTTGACCCATTGCGGTCAACGGGGGCCGGTGTTCGATATTTCGGATCGAACCGGTCATTATTTTCATTTTCCGAAGTTGGCACTATGGGTTTTGCAGCGTCTATGCATGCATATGAACTTGTAGCTTTTGTCGCACGTCAACCATCTTAGTGTCATCATCCACGAGTTGGGACTCCTCGGCAGGTAGAACCCCGTACATTTAACCCATCCTCTTCCCAACCAGTCTATCCTGCCTTGAGTGTCAGGATCAACCCAGTCGTGAGTTACGGTAAGTCATTTTTTTATTATTTATGTCTTGTTAGCAATTCTGCATGCTGCTGCTATAGAGCTTACCAGAGGCTATTAAATTATCAAGTAAGAAAGCCGTTACTTTCAATCTTTTAATATATTATCTTACAGTAAAACTACTTTATAATTCTACAGTTATTACAACATATTTTATTTGTATTCGGGTGTAACATCTTGAGAAAGTCTCAGTGAAGTAATTAAGGATGCCGCAATATATATCCCAGCCAAAAGTCTTAGTAAAACTGTAAATAGTGATTTGATTTCACCAATTTACATCTTGTTAAGTTTAATCAAGAAGGCATGGAAGCCAGTTAATGGTTATATATGAAGACTTTTTTAAGCCTTTAATGCTAAAGTAAAAAATTTCTTTCTAAAACTTTATTTTTTCGGAACAACAACCGATTACAAATTCTCTGTAGTGACACCTCTAATGACTGCTCTAATAACTTACCAAACTTACGGTCACCATCAAAAGAGCTACAAAACATTAAAATTATATCAGTAGTAACTGTATTACATCACCATCCTATCCTCTTATTAAGCTGCAACAGAACAACAACGGTTCCTCAAACCAACTGATTCTACGGTCTGGCGTATACAACGGTGAAGGCACATACCGCAAGAAAATCACTGAATTGTACTTTGGAGTGGTTGCGGCTCAGGAAACAATGGCTCTGCTGAAATAACAAGGCCGAAAAACATTTCAGTTTCAGTAGGGTTTTTATAATATATATTATATAATTTATAAAATATATTTTATATTTTCCAAAATGTTATACAAGGTGAATCACACAGAAACTAGTCTCTTACGTAGAGAAGAGACCACTCCATAGATCTCTTACGTACCACTCATTACCCAAGAGGGATCAACTATTTGTAGCAGGAAATTTGCCTCTTACCCTCTTCTTTTATGGAGAGAAGCTATCGTTTTGATACCGTGTTCTTCAGTCCACACTGCTGTCGCCTAAAGTCAACAGTGAGCCTAAGATTTAGGTGTTCGGTACTTGAGAAAAACTTAAAATTGCTTGTTACTTTTTTTCTAAAAACGGCTGTCGGCAGATAGACTTGTTCAAGAGTACTCTCAGCTAAGGACATCCGCCCCCTTCCGGTTTGTCAATGGAGTAGAATACCAAATCATTCTCCACGCTTAGTCAAAACTATCGCCACGGTCAAAACCTTGGTCCATGCCGTTAGACTTCAGACACTTTAACTCCACCTGCGGGAGTCATCTTCAATGGTAATCGACTTCAGAATCACAGTTGTTACGTTGGCGTCTGGTTCTCTGGCTCTATGAGCTGCTGCATTTGTATATACGTCTCGCGTGCCGCTGGTTCCTGATTGTCTCGCTAGCCGTGGCTATCTTGAATGTTATAATTTCCCCAGGCTGTTGTATATGGTATCTGTTGCGACCAGGTTGAAGAGGCTGGAGAGTCTATTGATTATGCCGTCTTCATTCAATTTATTAATTCCTGTATTGTCAGGATCAAAGCATCCCCCACGTGTAGAAAAACGTCTGAATTGTGTAAAAAACGACAGGATGTAGACAATAACAATGAACCACAAATAATATCAGTAACTTGACAGCGCAGACAAACTCACTAAAGGAAGAGAGAGTAGAACTGGAATAGGAAAAGGATTAGTTATTTAGAACGAATGAATACAGGCGGAAAGTTCTCTGCATGGAAACGAAAAGCCCTTAAAAAAAAGATAGATCTTTTAAATGTTTTGATGACGTTTTGAAGACGAGAGAGATTCCACATAAGGCTGCTTGAGTGACGAAGAAAAAATTATAAGAAGAACTTGCACAAATCAAATATAACGCATACTCTCGTGAAACACGTGCAGCATACTAACTGCAGCTCTGTCTATTGTTTCGTTTAAGTAGGACAACTAAAGCACTGCACGTTTCTGTATGTTACATAACTATTCAATTTAAGGCAGTGATTTGGTTAATTTAAAGCAAATACCGTGTAGCTTGACAACTCACATAACAGATATTAAGCTCAATAATTTGAAATAATATCTAAAAAGCAATTCAAAAAAATATTTTATAAATTCGTAGTTAAAAAAGCAATACTAGATTAAGTAACGTAGAGTTCATGGTTATACACTTTGTTTTTCTATTTAAATTTTTTTAGGATTTTGAGAATTTGAGTGCACTGCGTTGCTTTTTCAGTTATACTTACTAATTTTTTTGCCAATTGCAACGATGAATGTTTTAAACTGTAATATAATAGACAATATAAGGTTTAAACAACTGTTCCTCTGGTTTTCATGTCTACAAATACCTTCCCCTACACATACGCACACAGAAGTAAATAAAATATAGTAGCCCAGCAAGTTAACTTTATGACCAATCAATCGTCTTATTTTTAACCCCTTTGGAAGTCCAATCTAGGTTGAGAAATTAGTAAACACACTGAAATTTTCTTAGGGAATATAAATTTATATACAAGTATTTCCTTTACAGAGTATACTTTTTTGTACACTCTCTGTAATCTAGCGCAGAATGAAAAACAGACAACTACTGCAAATGAATTAGTTAATATATTATTTCGTGATTACTAAATCTTATTGTGTACAAACGTTAAACGTATATGCACGTTCCAGAATGGAGCTTTGAAATTTACTCAACAGATTAAAAATACTATTAATTACAAGAATTATTCGATAAAAATCAACTAAATTTACATTTTAATCACAGGTTCAAATGCATATTAATTTTCAAACAGATTCATAGATTCAAACAGAAAATTGCAGAAAGGTTTACATAAACATTAAGTAAAACCATAAATTCAATAATTAATTCCATAACAAATCAAAATATACAAATTTATATTATGCTTTATTTTTTTAACATTGTATTATAAATTTTTATGACAATTTTGTATATTTTCACTGTCATGTATCATTCAAACGTGGCATTTAAAAACGTTCAATGCTGAAACTTGTAGTGATGAGTCATATAAATTTGGTCAACTAGGCAGAATTAAAGACCTTTCATAATTTATTAATTGGCAACACTACTAAACTGAGGATTGAAATTTTAAAATTTTAAACCAACATTTTAAAATTAACTTGACTGCAATGTTTTCAATAATTTTCCATTCATCGTGTAATAGGCCTACATTATTGTTTGTGCGATACGATAGAAGTCGTTTTACGTAACGTAAATGTCTGTATTTTTTTAAGTTACGTTTTCTATATGCAAACAAATATTCTAAACGTCATCGTGTAGGGCAAATTGAACCACAACAATGTATGTGAAAACAATTGTTGTATTATTTTATGTTTTGTACTACACGAAGGACACTGAACCAGTGCCGAGAAGAGAATGGGTCAGATTTGAAAAAACAATGGTGATTCTAGCATTACCGTTTGAAAAACCAGCTTGGCTTCTTCAATAATAAGACAAACGATGAATTAAATAAGAAAGATAAAATAAATTTATTAAGCAGCGAAAAGAAATTATAACAATACATTATAAATCTGGGGTAAGAAAATAACTTCTTCGTCTCACTGTAGGAGAAGATTATTATCAAAAATTTACAGGCATTGCACAAATGCAATGCACAGAGAAGTGCATTGAAAATGCTTCAATAAATCTAAAAAATATATATATTTATGTTCATTCACCAATTCATTCTTCATTCACCAATTCATTCTTCATTCACCAATCAATGAATTCATTCTTCATTTACCAATGTACAGATTATAAGTTAAATGTAGTCGCATTGATAAGCGAAGTTTTATATGTGTACTACGTTATTGACAACAAAGAAGTAGGCCTAGTTTCTATGGAAACTCACCGGTTCCCATTTACGATCACGCACCAGCGGTCGTTTTCAAATGTGCGACACGTCCTTCTAAACATTTTCAATGTTAAAACATACAAGTTGCATATATGTACAACGTATCGGTACCATCCAACAATCATTACAATGTGAAAAGACCACATCGATCGTAGTCCACAATATGTGGGCGATGTCTAGAAGAAGGACGAAAGTTAACAAAATTCATTCGAAACGAATATTATGAGAAGGCTTTTCGCAGGTACCTGTAAGAACGGAAGGCGGAGGATACGTGTCACGAGATGCCTTCACGAGAATCATAAAGAGACATGAAGTAAACGAGAGCTAAAAAGGGCTCATTTCGCGGACTGCATACATGCCCGCGTGAATGAAAGGGAAAATAAACCAGCCGGGAAACTCAGTTGGGCAAATACATATAGATACACCTATATTAAAGTAGATTATGGAGGTAGAAGACGATAAGGAGAATCAAGCGAGAGGATCGCGAGAATAATAATTATATACAGAATAGGACAATGTTATAATAAAAATAAACAACACGGTCAAGGGCATTGTGTGTGTGTGTGTGTGTGTGTGTGTGTGTGTGTGTGTGTGTGTGTGTGTGTGTGTGTGTGTGTGTGTGTGTGTGTGTGTGTGTGTGTGTGTGTGTGTGTGTGTGTGTGTGTGTGTGTGTGTGTGTGTGAGAGATTATAAGAAGCAGTAATAAGGTTTAACTAAAACTGTGCACATTGTATAATTTGACACAATTTTATAACTATTAAAATACTCGTTACCTAGTTCCAAGTACTACTCAAATTAAAAAAATTGATATCGTCTTATGGGATACAATCCGCATAGCATAAACGAGGAGTATGGTATCAGTTGGAAAAGCTTGTTAACTTCAAATTCGATTTAAACGGTACGAAAACCAGCTTCTATCCTTCACTCATAGGCCATAAACGAAGATCTTTGTTCACCGCATCATGATACCTTCTACTGATTTTCTGTCGCTTGTTTGGGTTAAAAACATCAACAAAAATAAGCGTTCTAAATTGAATTCTACCCTTGCTGTTACGCTAAGTGAATTTTCTATCGTTTTCGTGCCCTTTCTACCGCCATTCTTACTTTCACTTGTTACAGCTTTCTTTCTGTATTCATCCTTCCAACATTATATCTATCTTGGTTTTGATTTAACTATAATCTGTCTCTAGATCTACATTCTCCATTAAAATTCCATTTGCTGAAATAAAATTCAGTAAATGTCATTATTTCAAATGGTATTTTTAGAAGTAAGTGTAGTTCATTTATTCCTTCATTAATTTTTTCATATTTCCGTGTGCACAGTTTTTTCAGTATATTCCTACTTCTGTTTGTTACTTGTAATTGGTTTTCATCATTTTTTCCTGTATACATTTGTGTTGATTTCTAGTGCGTTCACTACATATTCTGAGTTAAGATAAACTCTGCTTTGTACAGAAGTCAATTTCTACTTTCTTTTCTTGTTTTTATACATTTAGTTCTTTTGCGATTCTATTTTTATCAGATTTCTCTCTCTGCTTTTCTCCGTTTCGCTTTTTCTTTCCCTCCTCTTTTTCTTCCTTCTTATTTCTGTTATCAATTGGATTAACCAGAGACTAGTCAAGAGAAAATAAATTGCAACAAGTGACACTTATTCAGTAGGAAATTGCATTATAACTTACTTAAATTATTACTAACACCAAACGTTTCACGCAACTTATGATACGTTGATGAAAATAACTGTAAAGTATTATCATACATCATACAACCACTTGTTCATTTAAAAATGATCAAATTTTTTACTTTAAGCTTCTGTACAAATCCACAAGCATATAATTTATAAAACTCGTTTTATAACTTTAGTTTTTGAAATAAATATTTAAATTATGAAATAGTGTTTTCTAATATATGATTTTTTTTGGCTTCCTTGATACTTCAAATTCTTACTTACCTGGATTTAATAATCTGTATTTTGTCTGTGATCATCATTTTATAAAGTAAAATAATAATTTAATAATAAATTATTTTTAGACATGTAAGCAGAAAAAAAAAGCTAAAAATAAATAAAGTAGTCAAAGAAAGGCAGACTTATCAGTAGCGTGCTTGCTAAATTGTTATTTCTGTAACTCTAAAGAGATTTTACCAGCTTTAAAAGTACAGCATCTTGCACGAGGAACTCATAATGATGAACACTACTTTGTGGGAAATTAACTTATTCCAAAAACATTCCGCATTTGGGCTTACTACATTTCTGGAATTTAAATCTGGACACAATCGATATAGTACTGTAGTCGTGTATTTTATCGCTGTATTCTATACAATACATTTCACATTAAAAAATCCAATTCTACACATTGAATCAAATAAAAAAACGAAACTAACGCAGAAAAACCTTTTAAGCATTCGAATAGGAGAAACGGCTCCTACAGAGAATATAAAATTACTTCGTGGAAATTTAGCAGTAGGCCTACGTTTTCAATTTTCGTTTCATTTGGTATTCAAAGTGTTTCAACAAATTCTATACGAGTCTGGATTTAGGATTTCCTGACTTTTTGTTACATGGTAGTTATTTTAACAATACAAATAGTATTATTATTATTATATAACTTTCCTTAAAAACAAATGGCAATAAAAGGCATGCAAAATTTATTGTCATGTTTTTTTTAAACAATACGTTAGACCCTATGTATCTTTTACATAGAAGCAATTATTTAGTAACATTTTAGTTTTGTAGTAACAATTTGGATAACAGGGTTATATTACTTATTTTTACATTAGTTTAAGTTTATTTAAGTTTAAAATTAAACGCGATGTTTGTCTTTGATATTCATTCACTCTTTCTTTTCATAGGCTCCTTTTTGTAATATCGAAGTAGCCCTTGAAGAGTTAGGCAGAGTAGACTGCCTGCTTTGTCCGTACAACATAAGGGAAGGTTGTGTGGCCAGCACTACGCTTAAGTCGCGAATAATTATACCAGGCTACTCATTTTCACAAGCTGAGTCGATCTTGAGGTTGAAAAAAGTCCATTTGGCGGGAATAGAAAGGAAGGTCTACGTTAGTATTAGTTATTTGTACACATTGGGTCCATGCTTTTTATAATAAACGAGAATTGGACGTATTGCAAACTTTTTACAGCTGATCAACTGCTACGATAAGTAGACGAGATCATGTGTTGCTACGTGACGCTTTGGCCTTACGTCATTCGAGATGAGCCTTTCAGATGTTGCTCGACTCTTCTAACGCCATCCAGGCCAGCGAAGTGAGTTTCAGTTTCTGGATCTCCCTTTGAACACTAAAAATTTTAAATTACTGTACCAGTATCGGTTTTTTAGTTAAATTTATATCTACACTATGTAAATTACATAATTTAGTTATCTTTACGTCTATAAATGTGTTTCCATAGATATCTATAAGTCCATATGTAGTATTTTCCAGAAATATGTACAACTGATAACAACGTATGAAATTTTATTCGTAAACAGATGTTACAAACTTTCTGAAGGGAGTTGAAAATTTGCAAGGAGTGTTAAAAACTTTAACAAGTTTCTTAAAATTGAGAGTTATATTTTTGGTCCATGGATTACATAGTGTACGGTATATTCGGATTTGGGTTAAAATTTCCTTTGGCTGACATGCGACTGGATTTTTAAATTTTTGATCATTTTTTTGGATCTCGGTGTCAGTTTCCAAAACAGTAATTACACTGTATTCAGATTTATTAAAAACCCCATTAATGTGATGCTCTGCATGAATTTCTGGGATTTTACGATACACGATTGATGCTTTCAAAAGTTACCGTGAGACGCACCCCAAAGAGACAGAAATATAGATAGACAAACGGTCGATTTAAAACTGAGAGCTCGCTTCGCTCATTATTATCATAACAGAACGGAGTGTGATCTGCCTTCGGTTTAGTTTAGAAGGTGACAAACTAAAGGCCACCATCGCCACCGTCACAAGAGACAATTGATTTCATTAGTTATCCACATGGCTTACTCTGTTTCCTAGACTTTAGCTTTATCATATAAACACAGGGGCGCACGTGTGTGCGTGAGATGAAATTAATTTCGTCGGCGACTAACTCCGGCGAGGAGGAGGAAGCGTCAACGGCAACTTTAATTGAATTATCACTTCCCCGTGTAACTGTTGCGTACATGTTAATCCGTATGAACGTTTTCAATCAAGTAACTCTGGCAGTTAATTAACTGCGAGGCCGATAAGAGTTGTGAGTCCGTATGTACGTATACACGGTACGTAATAAGGCTAACATGTTACGTGCCAAACAAAAGCAGGTTTATACCGCTTCGGGCCGCTCGAACAAAGCTAAGGTTATGTCACCGCTACTACCCCTGGCAACACAAACACACAGAAGCCGTTAATTAAAACTCAGAAACAATACTGAACCCAAATTAACGATTCCGTTGTAACAAACAGTAGTGGTTTCTGTTGTGTAACTTTTTTTATATGTTGATCAATTGACCCAGTTTTCCTTGGTATAAAAATAGCAAATAAACATAAATGATGCAGCTAAAACTGGTACTACTCACTCACTCGGTGGGGTACACGGCAATGCGATTGAATACATTGTTTCATTCAATTTACATGTGTGTTGCGTATCTGTTTAATATTGGTTTTTAATTAATTAAGTAATTGTATATATATATATATATATATATATATAAATTGCTAATTAACTTAATTAAAAAGATTCGTTCATTGATGTCTCTCTGTTACTTCATGTTTGTCTCGGTTTTTTTAATATTCGTTGCCTCGCTACTAAACAATCTGTTCACATATTCAGGTACTTCCACACTCCAAATCCAAATAGTTTCATTGTTTTAACTCTGTTTATTGACTGTGTAATCTGTGTTTAGTAATCTGTATGTTGTCTTTGGAAATTAACTTAACTTCAGGTACAATAAATAAAGTCCGTTAAGATGAACTTCTTAAAACATGTAACAGGGATATGTGTATTTTTACAGTTTAAACAAAAACAAAATGAAACTGTCGCTGAAGGATCAGTGGTATTGATATTGATATTGGACTTGCCCAAAAAGAAATAATCTAGTACGCTCCCTGAGCTGCAGAACTCGCTTATTATTTTTAAAGAAGTATACATACATTATTACATACATTTCGACATTAGATAATTTTTTAAAATGAGAAAATTTACAAAAATCTGATTAATCTTCGATTGCTTTAGTAATATAACAATTGTAGATCATACAGTCATACAATAAACATTAAAGTTCGGAACATTCGGATTTGGGTTCCTTTTAGTCTGATACCCTACTGAATTTTCAAAATTTTTTCAAATTTCTGATCTCTTTTATAAGCCCTAAGGCCCCAAAATTACTACATTTCAAAACTTAACACTGCGTTCAGATGTTAGTTAAGAATTCTCTTTAATTTTAAACCCCACATGAATTGTTGCGATTCTATCAAGTTGTCACACACTTTTAAGCCCTGACGTAAAAAAATATCTTTTTAACTTTTAAACATGAATACTGTGTTCAGATTTTGATTTAAATTCATTTTAATTTGATATACGGCATGTGCTTTTGGGACTTTTTTACAATTTTTACCTCCTCACATTTTTGCCTGCCTCCTATTTTTGGGGGATGAATCTAAAAAATAACAGGGTTCTGCAGGGTAAAAGTGTGTACGTGCTTGCCAAGATTTACGAAAATCGGTTGATGCGTTCAAAAGTTATCGTGAGACATAGGGCCTACCTTAAACAGAAAGACAGGCAGACATAAAAATGTCAATGGTCGAGTTAGAACTAAGACCTCGCTTCGCTTATTTAATAAAAAATATCCGATAAGGCAAGATTCATGGGCGTATGTAAAATTTTATTTCTAAGGGGGTTCTTTTTCTGAGGAGTTCCACTTTTTATAGTGGAGGTGTAATTACCATAGTCCCTCTTCTCCTAACAACATTTCTGCACGTATACGAATTATAATAATTGCTTTTTATAAATAATTTTTATAAATTGGTTAGAAGGACAATATTACGGTTTTTAACCGGGTGGGAAATTTCGGGAGATTTAATCCCCCAAACTCCCCCTCTACCTACGCCGTAAAACAGTGGACCGTAATGGCTACTTGGACCGTGCTCAATTGATTCATAGACTAATTCAAACTTAAAACACTGGGTGCAAACAATGCATTTCGCAACTTTCCACAACAGCACATGACTCCTGGACCAGAACGTTAATGACGCTCGTATAACGGGCCCAACACAACTTTTGCAAGTGGATAACTGGGCCTGGGCGTGGTCACAAGGTCGTTTCGTTAGGGATCCATTCAAGTAGTCTACGTAGCAGAGAATGTCATTTTTGTACAACGCGTAAGTACACATGTGGTTCGAGTTCCAAGGTCGATTCACCTCAACGCGTAATTCAAGTCTGCTCTGAATTATTATTGCCCAAGGCATCTTTGTGTTCTATTTTGTTTCAGTAAGCAGGCGTCTAAATTGCTGTCTGTAATTATTTACCTTAATTAACAGACAAGCCATTTACCCCTCATATTTTTAAGCCACTATTATTTTATTCCGTAGGCTAGACATACAACTGAGAGACATACATTCCGTGATTCCCGCGTACGTAAAACGTGCAAGCTTACAAATTTTATCGATTTAGTAAGGAAAAATAATGTTAGGCATACTTTATTTTCTCTTTCCTGGTGTGTTCCTTGTCTCCATTATCACTAATGATGGTATTGGTGGTGGTGGTGATGATGATGAGGAGGAGGAGTAGGAGGACGAGAAGGAGGAGGATGACGACGACGATAAAAATGATGTGATTAGTAGCTTAGCTAGGATTTTTCGATGCGGATTATTGATCAAGATTTTCCCATGGAGGATTTTAGACTAGCATTTTTCGACTTTTGCTGATTACTAACAATAAAGTTCGTAGAGGTGTTGGCGGTAGTATAAATGATGACGGTGGTGAATATTCAGAACAAAAACCATTTATTATTCGTTTAATGACTCAGTTACCTTGCTAGTCACATGTTCTACGTTTATTCCAAATAACTGAACTAAATGCAAACAGTAATCGATATTTAAAAATAAAGTTGCCTACACCAAACACTAAAGAAGATACGAAATCGATGAGGAGACGGAATTTGCATCGTGCTTCGCTTCCGGCGATAAGGCAGTGTGTTGCGCTCGTTCGGTATCGCCAGACTCGAAAAGTTTCGTCGGTTGCCTGTGATAGAAATCTATAATTTCCGTCAAAACTTCCGACGTTGACAAACGAACAACGACGTCGGTATACAAGTTTGAAAAAATCAAGACACAAAAGAACAACATTAAATATTATTAAAATTCTGGAACATAAAATGTGATTTAGTAACATCGCGCTTCTAGGTTGCAAATGGCATTAATCTTTTTATTTTTTATACTCACCTTATTCGCATATTTGTGTGTGCCTGTATGTCTGTGTACGTTTGTATTGATATACGAAAAATATAGAGCTGCCCAACTTACAGCAGTGGCAGAGGCTTAATTTAATAGTAAAATTAGTGCGACTTTCGAAAACTTAAAATCGTTGTCACAGAAATAACAAACTTGAATACATAATGGAGACAGCCGCCACAATTCACGTCCTCTAGCTGCATCCAGTCTAGAAATTGATTTATTCTAGACAATTTTCTGTATATCAGTTATTAAATACATTAGCAAAATCTCACTCACAAAGTTTTAGTTTTAACACACGTCGTTTTATTTAACGTTTCATCCACACTACGATGAGCCACAGTAGCCACAGCCATGATACGAAGAGTCTCAGTCGAACCATATAGATGCCTCTAACCATCTCCTCGAACATAATTTTCTCCAGATGTCTATCCAACTGTAGATTTACACCTGCTCTCCAGGCTCCACGTATTCTTATCACTTTACACTACATAGAGTGTTCTGCTGCAAGCCCATTTGATATTCGTTTTCTACAAATATGTTTATTATCTCTTTTACTTCTGCTTCCCCCTTCGCTATCGACGCCACATCGTCTGCATATCCTATCACGTGGTGGCCTTGTACAGTAAGTGACTTTCTCTGTTTACATTAGCTGTTCAGTAACCATATTAAATAACAAATCTGATAGGACATCACGTTGTATGAGGCCTAGTTTAATATCAGAATCTTGTTATGTTTAATATGTTACTTTTACTTTGCTAACAGTTGCTTTTAGTGTCACGTTTACCAATCTGATCGGTTTCGACGGCACGCTGAATTCTTCCCTAACTCTCGCCAGTCTAGAACTTTTAAATGAATTAAAGTCTATAAAGAATGAAGTTACAATTTTGACAGTATCAACTATCGTCATCATCATCATCATCGTCATCGTCGTCGTCGCTCTTCGTAATAAGCATCTTTAGCATTTTGTCTGGCCAGTAATTCTTCTTCAGTGTCTTGGCTATTTCTCTGTACCACAGTATTTGATCACCTCATTCCTCGCTCCTGCAAACCGCCGCTATACCAGCGTGTACAGCGTGAAGCGTCTTCTTGCCTTCGATACAGCACACTTGGCGTACACCTCTCATCTTGCCTAGACGAATGCCTTAACCGTCACCATTTAATTTTCGTAATCCTGTAAATGATACCATCCATTTTAGTTTGGTTGCGTATCCATTTGATTCTACTCTTTTCTACCCTCATTAATCCTAGCACAGTCTTTTCCATGTTCCTCTACATTGACACCTCATATTGTGATGATTTAAATTGTAACAATAATCGTAAAAAAAAATTTTTAAATTAAGTTTGCGAGCGATTAAGCCATTTTAAATCTCACTATAATACCTAAAACCCCTGTATGTACTCAGTATGAGAATAAGAAGTAATTAAGAGGTCCCAAGAAACACTAATAAAAAGGGAAATTTGTAAAAAGTTATTATTGTCATATTTAACCCTTTGCTTGTTATCATGCGGTGACCTGTTAATTCCGGACTCGACGTGTCTACCGAGTCGTCTGTAATTTAGAATAAGATAAAAACCCTAATGTTAATAATTAAAAATCTGAAGACACAAATAGTCGTTAGAATAACTCACTTAAATTATATTTGTTTATTAAGGCAAAGTTTTGTAATTAAAAAAATGTTAACTTAAATAAAGATAGGGACTATATTCTCGCGGAGTAGTTGCCCCTCTCCCTTTTGTTAAGTACCAGTCGAAGCGAGCAGAAAAACGCTCTCTCGCTATGTTGACTTCACGGAGTGCAGACGTACGAGCGAAAGCTCTGACAAAATGTTGCTAATTTATTTGTTTTAATTTAAATATAGTATACTAGATACTACTGCTAAAAGCGTGTGTCATGTACCAATAAGTATAAATATGTGATAACAAGAAGACATAATATGTAACACAAAAGACAGAAATAGTGTTAAACAAGATGACGACTCCCTTCAAGAAGTAACTACACTTTCAACATCATTCCTGAAGATGTGATCTACAGGAACTTCATAGAGTCACGTATACCAGGCATAAGACGCTGTTTAGGACATCTGAGAATCTACAATCCATACACCAAAGAAGCTCGAATCTCCTCTGTGAACATCCTAGCTTTTCTTGACAAAGACTCGACCGGATGATGACGCCGACTACAAGGACTCCCAAGACGGACACCCCCAGGACGAGGTTTCTACATTCCATTGTAAAGGTGACTCGATAGCCTGTCTATCGAGGGTTAATAATAATATATGTTACACTACACACTTCTAAAAGAGACTTTTAAAAGACGATTAATCTTATGTAAACATTAAAAGAGAAAATCTAAGTATTTACTGTAAAAATTTAATTATCATACGTTGTAACGCTTTAAATGTTAATGTAACTTATTATCGTACCAAGTATGAGTACCATTCTTCAAATGGTTAAAGAAGTCTTGCAAGCTAATATAATGAATTGAAAATAATTAAAAGTCTTTACTATTAAAATACAGAAAGTTAACTCGGATCCGAGGTATAGCGATATAGAATCAATTTGATCCCAAAGTTTTATGAAAACATTTAAATATTTTAGTGTAATTAATGATGTCATGGGATCTGTCAGTAACTGTTATTAAATAAAGAGAAGTCGTCTTGTTACACATAAAAATGAGTGCGTAAATCAGTAAAATACCTTCCCTTGCTTCCTTACACAGATAGTAAGTAAATTGTTCAGTTAATTTGATTTGAATACAGTTCGTTACAACGTAGGCAGCCCATGTAATTGGCAGAGGTCAGTTAAGATGGGTTCCCTGGATTTGTAACGCGGCAATACGTTACAAAATTGCGCCACTCTGCTTTTGTTAGAATAGTTGCGAGCATCGTGACACAAACAAAATTGCGCCACTCTGCTGATGATTTATATAAAGGGTTGGTAAGCATCGTGACGCAACAAAATTGCGCGCTCTGCTAAAGTTAAAGGGTTTGTAAGCATCGTGACGCAACAAAATTGCGCCACTCTGCTTATTTTTATAAAAGGTATTGTGCTGTTGTTATTTAATTTACTGTGATTTGTTGAGCTTTGATTAGCCGTAAATAATAATTAATTGTGTATTGTGTTGTTGCTGTCTTGTAAGAGTAATTGTGTACAGAGTGTCACAAACAAAATTGTGCCACTCTGCTTAAGTTAAAGTAGTTGCGAGCATCGTGACGCAACAAAATTGCGCCACTCTGCTATGTTTAACTTAATTCATTAGTAAGATAAATAACTCACTGAATGCCGTGAATTATTTATCATTCAGTTATTGATCTATGCACTCAGAGAATGTAATTAATGTAAATTTAATTTTCAAAACATATCTCATATCTTACGTATCTCAAAACATACGTAAATGATAGTCTGTATAAGTTGAAATATCATTGTATGAAGATATATGCATGTACCTACTTGCATATATGACTTGTAATGTTTGGTCGACTGAGCAGTCTGTAACAGGTTTGTTTTATGACAATCCAAGACCTGTTGTTTCTTGAATACTCCTGCATAGTACATGTTAGACATACACTAACATATGTCTGTTGTAAAAAAAAAAATTGTTAATAATAATGCTCCTGTGTAATGTAGACCCAGTTAATTACGTGGAAAGAATTTCGTAATTTGGAATTGTGAACAAAATAAATAATTAATTTAATTGTGGAAAGTAAAGAATGAATAAAGTCAAACTGTTATAAAGCGTAATAGTAGTGTAAGTGAAGGCTTGCATTGTTGAATAAGATTCACCCTAACGTCTGTGCTCCCCTTCCTCCAGTTCTGGCCTGGTGTAGAGAACAATACGTAAGAGTAAAAACCCCCATTCTCACTGTCACACTCAGCCTACCTTTGTTAACTAAATAAAGAGGGTGAACTACATTCCAGAAAACAGCTGATCGGCTATTTAACTTTAAAATATATGTGTGTGGAATTTCTGTCTCTCCCTTAGAAGAGAAATTGTTCTTTTCGAAATTGTGCAAATTATTTACTTAAGAATTGATCCTATATATGTGTAATAACTCACTTATGTGTACAGTATAGTAGTTCAAGTATTTTCCCCGTGACGACAATTAAATAATGTAGTGACTTAATAATAATAAATTTATAATAATAAATAAAGAGTGCTAAATAAATGTGGTAATTAAATAGGAAATTAATTCTAGGAAGTTTCTTAAATCCCCAAAGAAAATAATAATAAGTCAATAATAATTGCTTAAATAATAAGGCTGATTAAATCTTAACTTAAACTAAATTGTGTGAAGTGTAGCAGTAAGTAAGGGAAAAGAATAATAATAATACAAGTAACTTTGCATAGTGTAAACACCCCGGTGGTGGCCAGTTAGAGGAAATAAAGCGTGTTCAGAATTGTACTAAGCAGCCACGCACCCTCCCTATTGTGATAAACCGGTGCTAGCCTAAACAATTGAAAACCACCCCTAGTGTGCATTACAATGCATTGTGTAAAGTGTCTCCCCTCCCGCATAGTTTGTGTAGTTATTGTTAAAGAGATAAAAGAGAATTATCTTCGTGAGATTCCGCTTCTCTCAAGTAACCGTAATCTAAAGTGGAGTATGGGATCCTCTTTAGATTATATTAGAAATAAGTTTATGGTATATAATTAAGAGAGAATTATATACATGTAACGTAACAGGTCACAACGGCGCCGACTGAAAAGGGTAATGATAGGGCAGAAAGGTGCCAAAGATCATTAATGAATGCTGAAAGCTAACTGGTGTAGTTAGAGTAAGCTGATGTCAGTCCGGCCACGATGTTGTGAGTTACGGATAAGTAGGGATCTTTCCAATCTAAGGTTTGGAAATTAGTATTAAGATTAAAATATAAGTTAGTACTGTAAGAAGTGAGAAAAAGGGAATTTCACGAAGGCGATCATTTAAATGAACAAGATCATTTAAAGAGAATTAGAGAAAACAAACTGTGCACTAATAATAAATAATACTAATAATAAATAACTTCACACACTGACACCATTCATACTCCAAGTCCCCAGTAAAAAAACCGTAACGTGCAAATTAAGCGGTGGAGTATGTGACGATTTAAATTGTAACAATAATCGTAAAAAAAAATTTTTAAATTAAGTTTGCGAGCGATTAAGCCATTTTAAATCTCACTATAATACCTAAAACCCCTGTATGTACTCAGTATGAGAATAAGAAGTAATTAAGAGGTCCCAAGAAACACTAATAAAAAGGGAAATTTGTAAAAAGTTATTATTGTCATATTTAACCCTTTGCTTGTTATCATGCGGTGACCTGTTAATTCCGGACTCGACGTGTCTACCGAGTCGTCTGTAATTTAGAATAAGATAAAAACCCTAATGTTAATAATTAAAAATCTGAAGACACAAATAGTCGTTAGAATGACTCACTTAAATTATATTTGTTTATTAAGGCAAAGTTTTGTAATTAAAAAAATGTTAACTTAAATAAAGATAGGGACTATATTCTCGCGGAGTAGTTGCCCCTCTCCCTTTTGTTAAGTACCAGTCGAAGCGAGCAGAAAACCGCTCTCTCGCTATGTTGACTTCACGGAGTGCAGACGTACGAGCGAAAGCTCTGACAAAATGTTGCTAATTTATTTGTTTTAATTTAAATATAGTATACTAGATACTACTGCTAAAAGCGTGTGTCATGTACCAATAAGTATAAATATGTGATAACAAAAAGACATAATATGTAACACAAAAGACAGAAATAGTGTTACACAAGATGACGACTCCCTTCAAGAAGTAACTACACTTTCAACATCATTCCTGAAGATGTGATCTACAGGAACTTCATAGAGTCACGTATACCAGGCATAAGACGCTGTTTAGGACATCTGAGAATCTACAATCCATACACCAAAGAAGCTCGAATCTCCTCTGTGAACATCCTAGCTTTTCTTGACAAAGACTCGACCGGATGATGACGCCGACTACAAGGACTCCCAAGACGGACACCCCCAGGACGAGGTTTCTACATTCCATTGTAAAGGTGACTCGATAGCCTGTCTATCGAGGGTTAATAATAATATATGTTACACTACACACTTCTAAAAGAGACTTTTAAAAGACGATTAATCTTATGTAAACATTAAAAGAGAAAATCTAAGTATTTACTGTAAAAATTTAATTATCATACGTTGTAACGCTTTAAATGTTAATGTAACTTATTATCGTACCAAGTATGAGTACCATTCTTCAAATGGTTAAAGAAGTCTTGCAAGCTAATATAATGAATTGAAAATAATTAAAAGTCTTTACTATTAAAATACAGAAAGTTAACTCGGATCCGAGGTATAGCGATATAGAATCAATTTGATCCCAAAGTTTTATGAAAACATTTAAATATTTTAGTGTAATTAATGATGTCATGGGATCTGTCAGTAACTGTTATTAAATAAAGAGAAGTCGTCTTGTTACACATAAAAATGAGTGCGTAAATCAGTAAAATACCTTCCCTTGCTTCCTTGCACAGATAGTAAGTAAATTGTTCAGTTAATTTGATTTGAATACAGTTCGTTACAACGTAGGCAGCCCATGTAATTGTCAGAGGTCAGTTAAGATGGGTTCCCTGGATTTGTAACGCGGCAATACGTTACAATATGTTTCCATGAATACCTCATATATGACTAACGGCATGCCTGTCCATGTTTTACCCAGACTTTACCCTGCAAAACTCTATTGTTTAATTGATCACCAAAAATATGGGGGGGGGGAGACAAAAATGTGAGGATGTTTAAATTTTTAAAATCTGTAAAAGTCTGTAAAATTAATGAAAGTTTTTTAAAAAATTAGAATTTAGCTCTCATTTTTGAACATTTAAAACTTTTTAGATGCCAGAGCCTAAAAAGTGGCGTAAAAGTTGATAAATTCCATGTAGGATATTTTTATTCACAAATTAAACACAATTTTAACCATAATCTGAATTTGGTGTACCAGTAATTTGGGTTGGAATTTGTGGTGTTTATGGTATGATTGTTCTACAATTGTTTCTTTACTAAACAAGAAATAGTACGGTACGTAGGGTAATCGTGATTATGAAAAATTTTTTTTTTTGAAGTTGAAACATTTTCTAACGTCAAAACTTATCCAAAAATGAAAGTATTTCCTTCAACACACTGAACGAGTTCTGCATTTTATGGAGCCAACTGGTATTATCGTTATAAGAACGTGCAACGATGTAGTGATATAAACATGTACAATACTGCATTTGAGATCACACACACACATATTCATATATGTTCCCATTTCGTTTTATAATTAATATTTTATTTACATGTACCCTCATACATTTTACTTTAGAGGTAAATTGTCTGTTTCGAAATTTTCTTATCTTCTTGTTTACGTTCTCATAAACAATACGGGTGGCTGGAAAGCAACACTGGCAATACAACCAAAAAATAATACATAACGAAACCATGAAAGTCTCTTACAGAGAATATTACAAACATTAAAAACAAAAGCTGTGTATACGGTTACGAAGCTGCGTATTTGGTTTAAGCCTTATTTTCCATAGTCTGTTTCTTAGGCTTTCACGGGCGCCTCATAATTATTTAAATTATTATCCGGGCTGTAAGACTTTGGTCTTCCGAAATATTTATGCTGATTAATGTAATCAGACGTTTCGGCCTCGCATCTGCAGGCCATCTTCAGTGAAAGGTCTTCGAAACTGCTGCCAGAGGTTCATCAGTGAACTACAGTACTGACTGACGCACATCTTGTCAGCAGTTTCGAAGACCTTTCACTGAAGATGGCCTCCATAGGTGAGGCCAAAATTTCTGATTTCATTAATCAGCATAAAAATTTCGTTAGACCATGGTCTTACAGCCCGGATAGTAATTTTCCATGTTGCATAATCCTGATCCACGTTAACCATTGTTCAGCTTTAAAGAAATCAACGTTTTGATCAGAGTAAATCCGCGCTGTTGCCAGGAATTGCAAGCAATTAATCTAACCTTTGAAACACTAATAATTGCGTATGATGTTTGCAAGGAGACAAGCTAATCGACGATTAAAGAGCTGAACGAAACAAAATTCAGTACTAATTGGTTTTACAATAAAACAAACATACATTAAGGTAAAAAAGAAATATGATCACTTATCCTTGACTATGGTATTTTGGACTCTTACTTAAATGAGACCATAGATTAAAAAATAAACGTTTAATACAGAGTGGCTAATAAACTGTTAGTAAAAAATGCTAGTTTGTTAATTTCCAGTTACGAAATGGTCCGTCATTGACAACACGTCATTTCACACACGATGTTACTACAAAATTGATTGCCTCCACATGGATCTGTAGGCAGGCAGCAACAAAATAATTAATGCACACACACACATATATATATATATACACAAAGTATTAATATATATCAATGTTAAGTTATAATTATGCTGTATATCTTAGTAATATAAGAATAAAAATATATCTGTAATGGTTATTGCTATTCTTTATGTATTATAAACGAACACATTGACGCAAGAAACCACTCATTATATGCGTAATCCTATTATTTATCGTATAATGGTCCCGATGATGACGATAATTTAAATAATTTTCTTGAAACGTCAATACTAATGTTTCAGAATTGTTTCAGTTAGTGAACGAACTTCTCAAAACATTTTGTCACTTATTAATCAACAGTCACTACTAATGTTAATTTCTAGCGTCAAGCTACTTACTACTGCCTACTCTGTCGGCTCTAAAAATAGAAAGAAAGAAAACTTAAACGGTTTTGTAATTAAACAGTTTTCACTATAAATAGCAGTATAGTGAATATGTTCGTGAGAAACGTGAACAAAGCAGTAGTCATAACAAATGAAGGTATTTCACTATAAATAGCAGTATAGTGAATATGTTCGTGAGAAACGTGAACAAAGCAGTAGTCATAACAAATGAAGGTATTTCACTATAAATAGCAGTATAGTGAATATGTTCGTGAGAAACGTGAACAAAGCAGTAGTCATAAATAGCAGTATAGTGAATATGTTCGTGAGAAACGTGAACAAAGCAGTAGTCATAACAAATGAAGATATTTAAGCATACCACGGCATGCGATAAGTAGTTGTGTGCAGTTGGAGCACACCGCCCATACCCTTTCCGAGAGCAAAGCCGCTAAAGTTCCTTAATCCTACTTTGGCGTGACCTAAAAAACGCGCTGCGTAGTCGTCGTCGTTCCAGTATTGATCTACGCTAATCCGGCTTTATTTTAAATTATTGCCCAGGGATTTTTTTGCACTTTGTCTGAGTGTTGGGGACTTTTTATTTAAACGCGGTGCGGAGTCTCGTTTCACGCAGCGCTGCTGTCCGTAACGCGATAAATACAAAATTCGAATTCGAAATATCTCTCAAGTTTCGAAAAACATTCCTGTGAAATTCTGAAGAAAATTTATTATTTCGTTATGTATGTTTAACATTTATTTTTGTGTAAGTACAACATTTATAGAATTTTAAAAACTACATGTTGTAAACTGTATTCTTTATTAAATTATATCGTATTAAAGTCATATCATTTAATTGTAGATTGAAAATTATAAATATTACTCAAACTTAGTTTATAATGTGTGTTGTGTGTGCGTGTGAGCGTGCGCGCATATGTAGGTATCATATACGTGAACATCACACGCCAAAACAAAACATACTCATCTGAGACAAAAACGAGAATTATATATAGGCCTACTCACATGTACAATAACTGTAAGTTGTTGAGTTACAATATAGATATGTACAGCACACTGTTACAGTTACAGTACACTGTACTATATAAAAGCCCATGTGTGTGTGTGTGTGTGTGTGTGTGTGTGTGTCCTTTTCTCGTGTTGAATCTCGAGTTTAGTTTTGCTGTTTTTCTCCAAAGGGACTGAGCTCTTCCATCTTCATACTGATGCCTCCTTAGTGTCTGGCTGGAATATAAATTGCTGTAACCTAATCAGATAATTTTCCTGATTTATTAACAAAAAAATTTATTATGTGTTTTAAATTTCGCATAATTATTGGAATGACTCCATAAAACCTTCTACAGTTATTTAAATGAAAAACTTACAATCATCGTCTGTGAGACTTGTACGGTGGCATGATTTTATATTAGTTTATTGAAAAAATTAATAAAGCCACGTCTAGCCAGCTAGTAACATTTGCAGACTTTCGGCAGTTTAACTGCTCTTTTTTTGTTTTTATCTAAATGTATATAAACTATACTTTTAATAACATACTACAGTAGGATTATAGGAAACCGTTGAAGAACTATGCACAGAAGCTAGAAGAGTACACCTCAACATGTGATAAGGTCATGATAAATACAGAAAAGAACACCATAGACAGTACCGTACGACGACCTAAGGTGTATATATATATATATATATATATATATAATGGAAAACTTATAAACCAGCTTGCTAATACCAGTGAGATATTATACGTAGATTAACAAGTGCTCCTGATCCCACCGGTAGGATAACGGAATAGCAGAATAGTTACGTCAGTTAACTTGTGTTTGTTGACCGTTAATGCGCTGCAAAACTATGGCTATGAACCGAAACTAACGCAACCAATCGCACAGATTACAGTAAAAATGCAGGACTAAAGGCTTACTTTTGCTTACACTTAAATTAGGCTACGATTTTTAGTGTACTAATGTTGAAATTGTAAAATATATATTACACATTTTATAAATGAATGTAACTTTTAATGTAGTAATTTATGTTTCTTCTTTGTAGTTCGAAAGCCTACTAACTCCGCCTTTTAGCAAACGTGTTTAAATGTAAAACAGGTTCTTCTTCTTCTTTTATCTAAGACCTTTGTCTTAGGACTTTACAAGCAGAAACGCATGTTCCCTGCCACTCGTTTGAGTGTGTGACTTCCCATAACAATCTGTAGGCCTACACTGTTTAAATATTTCCTCTTGGTTCGACCTCTCGTCGTGTTCCCCAGACGTTTTCCTTCAGAAATATTCAGAACAAATCCATTATATTTCTGAGCACCTGGCCTAGAAATTTGATCTTTCTATGTTTATTATTTTAATAAATTCTCTTTTCTATTGTACTTTATTATTATCCTCTTTTTATTATTATTTATAAAAGTTTCCTTTTATTTTTATTTTATTTACAACTTTAACATATTTTTTGTTTATACTCCTGTCTTCCTTTTACCTACAATCTCATTTCACTCACGATTATCGTATCATATTCAATATTATTCATATATGGTTTAGAAATAGTTTGCAAAATCGACCTCTAATATCCTGAAATAATGCCTACTTCTTTTATTATTTTAACCATCAGTTCCACTTAATCGTGTCATAGGTTTTCTACAGATCAACGAGATTTTGGTACAACGGCTCACTTATCTTTCAATCATCACACGGAAAGCTAATATTGCTGCATTTATTTCTCTCCCACTTCTGAATCGAAACTTATCATTACACAGCTACAACTTAACTGCTGTTTGAATCAAATCTGTGGGAAATAATATTAATGAGTTAATAACGAAATGGGCATAATTAGCAATCAGTAATGCATTGTTCATGTTAACTAATAAGTCATCGGTACGGTAGGCTGAAGATTGTTTCGGAATCCAAAAAAAACATTCCTCACAATACTCTATCATCACGGTACAACAGTAAATAATATAAACACATCGATTATACATAATTCAGGCATCTAAGTTTTTGGTAACCTCTCACACTAACTTCATGATCCATGGATCTGAAGTGCTTGTTATTGTTAATACACAATGGCTAAATTAGGTTAACATACGATTACCATTTTATTTAGTTTACTATCATCTTCTGATAATCGTTTTATAATGAAACAAATGTGTATCCAAAGTTCAAAAAAGAAAGGAACAGTAACGAAAAATTTAGCTGCCATAAAAAATATTCTTACTTATTTTTCAAACCTTCATATAGTAGTGAATAGTTTTCTTTGCAGTTAACGATACTAAGAATTATAAGAGAGACTCAGCTGGTATAGTCAACATGGCAGACAGAATGTTAAAATTCATTAAAATTTATGTTTAGGCGACAACATTATTTAGACATTTAATTCTTCAGTTTAGTATTTTATAACAGTTTTATTTTGCACAAACTGCTTCATAAATGTGAAACAACCTTTTGTTTTATGTTGCAGCGAATCTGTCAGCATTCTCCATCGGAAACATGCTGGGGTGGACGTCTCCAATGCAGCCTCTACTTTCGTCCGACGATCCTCCAGTAGGCGACGAGCCCATGTCAGCCGAGACAATATCGTGGCTTGGATCGATTAATTTTGTTGGAGCCGTAATCGGGACACTCTTCTGGGGCCGCGTGTCGGACCGCCTCGGCAGGAAATGGACGGCGTGCCTCGTAGCAGTGCCTTTCGCCCTTAGCTGGATCCTTACGTTAGCCGCTGATAATCTCACGCTACTCATAGTGGCGAGGATTGTAGTCGGTATAGGCTGCAGCGGCACTATCATCAACACTCCACTGTACGTTGCCGAAATGGCAGAAGACAAAATCAGAGGAGCCCTCGGTTCATACCTGATGGTGTTCCTAAACTTCGGCTGTCTCTTCGCTTATGTAATAGGAGCGATGGTGTCTTACCACGGTTTCGCAGCCATCTGTTTGTGCATTCCGATAATCTTCTTGATGACGTTCAGCTGGCTACCGGAGAGTCCCGTCTACTTGTGGACACACAATCACAAAACCAAAGCTGAACAGTCGTTGTTGTGGTTCAGGGGCGGAGACGCGGCGCAAACTGCCAAGGAATTGGCCAGACTGAAGGCAAAACCAACAACACACAGACAGGCCGGCTTAAGATCGTTGATCGCTACGAAGGGTACGATTAAAGCCATGTTGATTAGTTTCATCTTCATTCTATGCCAACAGTTTTGCGGATTCTTAATCATAGTAACGTACGCAGTGCACATTTTCCAACAGGCCGGCACTTCGTTGACGCCACACTCTTCGGCAATAATCGTTGGCCTTTTACAGCTGACAGCCTCTTGGACGTCGTCGCTCCTTGTAGACAGAGCAGGAAGAAAAATACTTCTAATCACCTCACTAATATGCATGGGGGTGAGTTTAAGCACTCTAGGGAGTTATATGTTTCTGCAAGACGACAGTTGGGATGTTACGATTTTAGGATGGATCCCGATTTTAGCGCTGTCACTGCACGTTATGGCGTACGCTATCGGAGTAGGACCGGTACCGTTTATTGTGATGTCTGAAATATTCTTACCAGAAATCAGAGGATTGGCAACTTCAAACATCCAGCTGATCGGAACTTCACTCTCCTTCGCCACGGTGAAACTTTATCCCTTTTTGAAGGACATATTCCATATTTACGGACTGTTCTGGTTCCTAAGTATATGGTGCTTTATTTTAGCGTTCTTTATCGTTTTCTTTGTGCCGGAAACAAAAGGGAAAACACTGCAAACCATTTTAAGGGAACTCAACAACGAAGAGTCTCCAGCTGAATCTGAACACGAATCTGAAAACGAACTGTGTCAGGTGAACAACAAGCCAGTTATAGTTACACAAAATAAGAAAGATGTTGAAAACAGCTATGAGAAACCATTAGCGTAAAAGCATTCGCGAATTAGAACTAAGTTCGAAACGATTTTAAGTACATTAATCTCATAACGTTTTCACGTTTTAAAAAATTGTATTTTTTTAATCTGACTGCAAAAAGTAGTACACATACATTTCTAAAAAATATTTTCTTAAACGTTAAATATCTGAAAACTTGTTTGACTGAGAATTGTGATATTGTAACATTTAGAAACCTAATAACGTTCGTACGTAGGCATCTTTAACGTTGCGGGTTACGAGATCTGAGTATATCAAAACATCAAGCAGTCAGGTTTGTTAAATAAAGCTCTAACGGTTGAAGTCGATGAGCACATTTGCTGAAAAGTCGGCACACACCTTACCGGCACTAATCAGCTATAAGTAATTAGTAATTAGTAAAACTACATGTAGTTGGTTAGGCTACTAACCAATGTCTATCGAATTATACACCGAAGTGTACCGAATAATAACGGAAAGATCCGAAGGATTGCCCGCCATAGCAATAAGACGAGTTCGTATCTTTCAGCATATTTTTTGCTGATCTGTGCTGATAGATCCCTTGGAACTAGAGAGCTTTAAGTAGTAATGAATACGTTAATTACTCTTATATCTCTTCTTGTTAGGTGCGAGCTATCGAAACCAGAGATCTGATTTCAAGTTGATAATTTACAGCCCCGAAGTTTGTAGGCCTACATTATTACAGATGTTCGGCCTATAAACTACTGTATATACCAACTAAACTAATAACTGTAAGAAAATCAATACCATCTATTAATATAGGAAGTTAATTTTGATGTAACGACAACTAAAAAAAAAGATGTCTGTCAGGTTTATGATTCCGTCCGCGATTATTGTGTTACTGCTAATCCCGAATTATGACACTTCGTTCACTGAATTTACGGATAAATTTTTAAAACCAGTTTCGCTAAATTCTGAAGTATGGGGCGTTTATTCTCTAAATTCTCTTAGAGTGTTCCGATAATATTTCTGTGTATACAGAATATAACCAACTCCTTAAATACACATCCCCTTACACAATCCTTCTGGAGTGTCAAAAACTCATAACATATTTCTTAAAAAATAACACGTCATCATTAAAATAATTGTTATAATATTTAAATATATAGAGTTAAGTAAGTATTAGTTACGTAGTAGTTTATTTTAATTTTAGTTTTAAGATTAAGTAGGCCTGTGTATTAAAAGTTATGTAACGTTAGATTGTATTTCCTGTTATTAATACTGCTGTGATATTTTTAAGTATAAACAAAATAAATGCATTTGTAATAAAATGAAAATAAAATTTAATTTATTTATCGTCTCTGTGTTTTGTGAAATCGGTAAGTCGTTGTTAGTGTTTGAATTTTGTTATCGAGTGTTTGTAAGGGCGTACGTATCTCACGAAGTATTAAAATTCACTCATTCATGATGTTTGTGTATAGGCTACATAACAGAACATGAATTTTACTAAATCATACAGCCTAATGAAAATGTAAAGTACAAACAGATTGCTCGGGGTAAAAGAAACAAAGAAAATTGTGTACAATGAAAAAGATGAGGAAAATGAAAGAATAAGTTATTTATTGTTATAAGATTCTAAACAATTCGTGTTTCGTGCAAAGTTGTTTTGAAAAATTAAATTAGAAATTGTCATTTATGAAAAGAAATATTCGAATGTAACAGCAAAAGTGTTGGTATTATCAAAAGTTAAAACCAAACTTCTTGCACTTATCAAAGACAACCTATTCACTATTACACCAGTATTTTCTGAATTTTGTAGTTTAATTTTATCATACCAGCAAAGTAGTAACAATATATTTTGCTGGAGTTTCAAGAAAATACTCTTTAAAAAAATTGTAAGACTAACGTCTAAGGATGCATGGAAACAAAAAATTGGCAATATTCAAATACTGTTTTGTCAATTGCCATCCCTCCCCTCTATAGTTCAGTAACCATCGATTTAAAGTGTTCCTACCGATCTGAATCCAATGGAAGTTAGCCTCCGTAACGACTGACTTGTATGGAATTATTCTGGCCTCGCATAAATAAAATCTTATTACACTCATAAAATCTTTAGGTATTTAATGTAAATAAATACAGAAAATACCAACATTATATGTCATATATATGGTGTGTGTGTGTGTGTGTGTGTGTGTGTGTGTGTGTGTGTGTGTGTGGGTTTGTGTTTGTGTGACGTAGTAATAATATTTAATTTCATCTGTGTGTGTGTGTGCGCCCGCGCGCGCGCGCGCGACTAGGCAAAATGTGAGACAAGGCAAAACTGTGAAAACTCATATAATTTGAAAATAAAAAATGTGATTAATTTTAATTAATAAATTACGAAACAATCCTTACGTAAATAAACAGTATTTTATTTACTTATGTGTATACACAATAATATTTTTTATAACAATTTGCATTCCATATATCAAAATATGCTAGTGATTTGTATGAAATATTCTTTCACTTTATTTAAATCTTTCTTTGCATTAAGTACACTTATTTAATTACTTATTATACTGTGTATAATTAAAATTGTACCAACTATATGTGCAATCTAATTGTATACAACAAACGTGCACAAAATGTGGATTTGAGTAGTGCGATTCTTTGTTTCAATGAAGTCAAATGTCTTGTAAAATGTTGAACGTTAAAAAGACGTTTTCAAAATTCAAGTGTGTTATTTATTGCCATTCCTGTCTACCGTAATTCAAAAAGTCCTCGTGGTTCTGCTTTGGTAAGATGTCACGCAGGTAGGCCTATTCATCTCAATACACAGTCTCGTAAATGAAAATTCTGCATTTGTCCAATGACGAAATTCTGTTTAGGATTACCCAACCACAACCACTGCAAGCTATTTTCTGACGTTAGTCTTGACGCGTTTTCAAAGTTAGTGCGTTATACCCCGGCTCAGATTAGTTGACAGCACAGATAAACATACAGGATTGAGTAATCCTTGAGACAAGGCTGACGTGTTGTGTCCACAGTAGGCTAAACTCGACGAGGAGTAGGACAGGCGAAGGCGTTTCTTCCTTTCACTGTCTGCCCATCTCGTTGCCTGCTGATAGAAGAATCACGTATTCGTCTATTAATTACTATAAACTTGATCAAGTCAGGCAGCAGTAGCTGTAGCTACCCACTAAGACTACGGACGTGTGATAATACATTATTAATGTTCCAGTGTTTTGTAATGTCACATTTGTATTTTTAAAACAATTACCTTTTGTAATTTATGTTTAAATAACATAAACATATTCATACCTTAAAAAATCTATTAAAAATTCATTATAATGCGTTTAGTTATTAACAATCTGAGCTAATCAAATCGTTTATTTTCTTAATTTAATTGTGTACTGTTACGTTTGTACAGTATTTTACTTTTGACCGTAGAATGTTTGAAACATTAAAAAAAAAATAAAAAATAATGTTTTTTTTTTAAATATATAAATCTTTTAAACACATAATAGTCTCAAAACGTTATTATACAAATAATTTGAACTGTAGGTTGTTTGTAGGAATGTTGCAGTGTTTGCTGTTGTGTTATAAATATTTAAACATCCTGAAAACAACACTGACATTCTTCCTTTAGTGGATCATTATAACCTAGACCTATATCTCAGATTGTTTAGAGCCAGATTTTTCTTAGCTTACTCTGTGTCCACAGTATCAGCCAACATACGACAAAGTAGGCCTATAGCTCTGAATGTACTGTAACTGCGATTCTGCGTTTCTGTGACATTTTCTTGTTCTTTTCATGACACGACAAACTAGTGCATTCTGCCAATATTATTTTGTTATCTATATTGAGACTTTTATTCTTAGATAGATCAAAGACATGCTCTGGCGTTTACAAAATCAAATGTGACGCTATCATAGTTCCATATTGGTCAGACTGGGAGACGCTTTGAAAACAATGTTCAACAAACACTTGTCCAAAACGAATTTGATTTATAACTGTCGTATTTACTTGTTGCATCCAATTGGCTAAATTCATATAATTACTATCAGCTTTGGGAACTATTTTTTAACCTAAAAACAATTACAAAAGAGAACAATTGATGGGATTATAAAGTATGAATAAAAAAAGCCATAAAGCAGCTATTTTACAAAAACAACTTCCTTGAATGATACGATATTGTTCAAATCTAAACTGTTGATTGGTATGTAACCGGCACAAACAAATGGACTACCACCACTGCGTACACCCAACAGCGAAGCCTGGTCTAGACAACTGACTTCTAATTCAGTATATTAAAGCAGGTACATCAGTTCAGTCTTTACAATTGTTTTAGTTTTATCGAAAAGCTTTTAATGCCCAATATTGTTTTAATATGAAGTTGGAACTATAAATCAGAATTGCGTGAGTTCTCATCACTGCATCCAAAATAGCAGAAATAATTGTATAGATGTATAGTTTATTCATAATAAATTAATCCTAACACATGAGATTCGTATACTGTTCATTGGTTGAAATACATGTTTCTCGTCTGTACTTCTTGATTCTAATTATTCAATTCACATAACTTTCATTGTGACCTAATTAAAACAATCCGCGAACATCTAAAGATTGGTTTATGTACACTCCAAAGAAGTTAGTAGGCCTACATTAACATTTGGTAAAAAAAATATATAGGCTAATGGTTGCTAGTCAGTATTATTTTTAGTTAAAAATTTATTTTACACGTATGTGCTGTGCATATAAATCATTATAAAAAAGTAAATAACATTAATTAGCCCTGAGTGGATTAGAGATAAATTAAGTAGTTAAGGTTTCTACGTAAAATCCATACATTTTCTAGGTTTCCTGCTTCTACTGTTGAAACGGATTTACGCGTATTTTCCACTCCTGATATAAAAACAGAACAAAAGCTTGAAAATAAGTCAACAGTAAAATCCAGTCTTACTGCTTATTCATTCACCTGGAACCGAATATCTCTCCAATAGCTAACGTCTTCAGAACACGTTTCTTGTTTTTTTTATAATCTAATTTTTTCCTCCTCGAATTCTACTTATACTTTAATCTTTTTCTCGTCTTCTTTAACTCGATTTAATACGTTTTCTTCGGTATTAGGTTTTGCTCTCAATTTTTTACAGGTGACGTAGCGCATATTTTGTTTCCGTATAAATCAAATAACAACGAAAGAACGTCTTGATTAAAAAAAAGTTTATTTTTTCCAGCTCGCTTCCTTTATCCTTTCCTCCATATTCTAAATTAATATTTTTATTTGTTTACATCGTCTTTTTCTTTTCGTCTACCAATCTTAAATACCTTGACCCATACTCCCATTATTTTCTTTCTTACTCATTCTCACTACTCTCACAATATTTTATATTTTTGACGCCTTAATTATCACTACATAATTCCTTTTTACCTACGCCAGCTTCGAATTTGACGTTATTTCCAGTATTATCAATCTTATTGCATGTACTCTTGCTCCGCTCCTAGCATTATACTTTCATGTCTTCAGCACCGTTAAAGAAAAGAACGAGGTGTTCAAACCATTTTTCCTGTTTGCTTAATTTCATCTTCTAATCAAAACTTTGTTATGGTACGTTTATATAGCCTGGTTGTATCTCTTGCTGTGAAACATATTCTTATGCCTTAGCTCAAAATATTTTACATCTCTGCTCACTGAATGCATTTCTTAGTAGTGGGAAGTCAGCGTACTCGTTCGCATGCTAGAATCAATACAATTATTAATCTCCAAAAATCGTAAACCTATCTTCTCCTTTTTACCTTGCTACACATAATGTAAGTAATGTCAACCTTATACTGTCAACATGTAGGATTTTCATATTGGGTTTATTCAATTAAATAAATGAGCACTAGTTTACTATATACATCAGATAAATACTTTAAAATATATTTTAACCTACAAGATTTCACAAGAGCATCTAGAACTATTCTTGTCATGTATTAGGTCAAAATAAAGCTGGAATAATAATCCGAATACATTATAGTTTAAGTGGCCTTTGCAATGACTGCTGTTTTTTAAGAGCGTCAAGTTTAATGTAAATTGTGAGTTTTTTGACGAACCATGCTCGTTTCTTGAATTTCGTTCGCAGAAAAGATGTCTCAATGCAACTCAGATGACATTAATGCAGACGACAGTGAAGACAGTTTACTTAATACATATGCAAGTGAACTAAATGACTTAATTACTACGTACATCTCTTTTTCAGGATGTATTAATATGTTGCTTATCACTCACCGTCAGAGTAATGTCATTCGAGTGATGAGGGTTATTCATCATTCACAAAATTTGTTTCAAGAGGCGGATGAACATTAGCACCAAATGAAGTACTTAATCTGTAATCCGTATTTTAATGTACGATTACATAATTATAAAAACCATAATGAGACTAACACTTAAACAGAATAGTTCTGTTAGAAGCACACTGACAAAAATAATTCTACTTCAAAATGTTTAATGACAAAAATATGTACATTTATATTACATTGAAAGAGTATAATAAACAAAATTAAAATTAGGAATTATTGTCTTATTTTGGCATTAAAGAACTCTTTCATCCTGCTTGTTGAACACATTATAAAACGTATACAGTGTAATGCGTATGTACAGGCAGTGTGGGAGTTCTTTTCTATGCGGCTCGTTTCTATGCAGTGAGTCATGCCTCCATTATACCTGTATGGTAATAATTTATACACGAAACGTTAAGTATGATGCTTTATAAACTACTATCGGAACATACCTTCTACGCTTAACTTCCACCGCTAGCATTCACATTAATCATAAACAATAGCAAGTATGCACATCGTATTTTTATCTGAAAACAGTTTACCTCTTCCTAGAACCTATGCTCCTCTCAGTATTAGTACTGATCTGCAAAACTAATCCCCATTCAAATGTGGTTCCCGTTCAATTTGTATACACAAATGTTTTGAGAGGGTATTACTTTCCTCTATAAAGCCGCAATGTTAATTTATTGGTTAGTATTTATTTATCGTTTTACAATTTACTAACTTTTATCCGTCTTTCGTCTATATGGGAAGATTCAACTGCAGTCTTAAAGAGTTCTCTAAAATGTTTACAAAAAAATAAATTTATTAAACATAAATTGGGGTCTCTAAAGTACGCTGCTTTGAAAATAGATTTAATCTAAGAAGTAAATAAATCAGTTTTATCATGTAAACTAGAATGTTAATCCTCATATCGCGTTAAAAGTCCATACTTTTTAGCGTAGCTAGTATTGTTGGTTCCAGTATTCGTCTAATTACCAGCCAAACAATCAATTTGTGAGCTTTATGGCTCACCTTAACGGTTTACCCAAGTTTAATATAACATTTTTTAATAAGCAATAAACGCAGTTAGGCTTTCAATATTGTTTCGTTTACAAACCTTGAAGGTCATGTTGTTTTATTAAAAGTATACAAGCTTGTCTTCTGCAGCTTTATGAGATTTTTGTTAAATCAAATTACTAGTCTCGGGGAAGCCAGGTTCACCGTATCTTGTTTATATTGCCTTCTTACGACTTGTTTTTGCTGTTTAGTACTTAATAAAGTTCTTCGTAGTCGTCGCTACGTTTGAATAACCTATGAGTAAGTTTATCAAGAAGTAAAAATTGCTACATAGGCTATGGCATGATATTAATTTGAAAAATTAAATAGTTTGGATTACCACAAAGTAGTTAAATGTTATTAGTAAATTAAACCTTGTATTAAATAATAATTTTTACATGAAGCGTTGAGTTAAATATTATGCTTAACAAACTGTTACAGTATCATAACTACTATGCTTGGTTTCCAGCTCTGGCACTCTCATTAAGAGCTATGGAAAATTAGCGAACTTCAGTTTTAGTTGAAAACAGTTCTTGGAAGCTAATCTCATCTATTGGAAGCCAAGAAACGAGTGATAATACGAGTAAGTATAATACTATTACAGAACTACCGGTACAGCACTGATTAAAACCGCAGTGATACAGAGCTTAAAGCCTGGTCTCGAAGCGCTTTGAAGAATTAAGGCTTCCCAGCACAGAGGAGATACGCAAGTCGGGACAATTCGGTACGATATCATATTACATTGCGGTAAATGAAGGTCACCACACACGTGCGGGATACCGAGGAGCGCGATATTTTTTACTCGGTATTCCGGCTTCGGTATTTCGGTATACCGCGCGGTAGGTAGCATGGATTCGTCTATTTATGAAGAAGTTCTACTTTTGTCAGTCACTCCTGATAAAAAATGAATGAACTTGGACTAATAAAATAATAAATACATAACTTGGACTAATTTTGTGTATCTTTTCTTCTCTATAGGATAATAAATTTTACAATTTAATTAATACTTTTAAGTAAATGAAGATTTTATAAAGTCATTATAAGTTACATCTGGTTCATGTTGATACACAGTGTTGCCAGGCCTAGATAATTTGATGATTAAACGTAAAAATTTTGGAAGATTACTCAAAATTTCGGAAGTTATTTTGATAAGTCACAATAAAAACTGTAATAGCTTAAACGAATAAGTAAGTTAACATACTACTATTATTATGGAAAAAGAATTTTCACTCACCAACGTTGTGTTATATTTTAAGTCTTTTCTTCTCCTTCTTCCCCGCCAGTAATGTATGATACTGTTGTTCATCATACTTGAAAACTCCGCTTCAACTTTGAAATCGTAGCAGAATGCAGATTTCATATTTCTTTTGGAATGCAGAAGTCCTGATGCCCTTTTGGATGCTCAAATTATTTGTAATTTTGGTTCTCGTACTGTTTATAGTAAAAAATAATCTCTCACCACTGAAGGATTAATGGGATAAACACAAAAGTGACATCGTCAGGTTTGACAGAAAAATAAAATAAAACAACTGATAATTGAGAAATGCCTAAATACGTCATTGTGTGTGGTCCTAATTGTTTGTTACGAATGAAGAAACTATAAACTGTTATTGAAAGCGATGATAACCATGGTTGTAAACAAACACCAGATTTAATGTAATAAGCGAAAATAAGATTCTAGAAATGTGACATAGCACTGTACATGACGTAGGAAAAAATTCGAAAGATTCATACCAAACTTCGTATTTCTGGAACATTAAAAATTTTCAGAAGATCGTTTTACTCTATACGTGATTCGGTTGGGACAGTACAGCACGTATGACTCAAGGCCACCTGTGTTTTTGACTACCGAATATACCAAGTGTCGCGCTAGTGTAGGTAGTCCTCTCGGTAAGCAGCGATAATCTTACCGAGTACTATACCGTACCGACTTGAGTATCGCGTCTGTGTGGGGAAGCCTTTAAACAAAGTTAGTTCTTGAAAAAGATGGTTTATTAAATTAGTAAAATATTATTAGAGTAGAGGGTTGAGAAACATAACCTCAGAGGAAGATGTAGAGTAATTATAGAGCCGAAGGGAATACAGCTTCTCCCTGCATAAGACCGTCGTCAGGAGGAAAGAGTCACATCTAAGCCTGCTAACCCAAAACACGACGAATCTAGACCAGACAGGACCGAAAAAATCCAGTCGACGCAGGACTGGTAGCCCGACTTTGTTTGTTTTATGTGGATTACATACAGTTTTAATGGAATCCTCGAATATGATTATGGACTTTATAGTGATGACAACGGCAATGATAATGAATCAAATTAATATAGGTATATGGAATATTAAGGGATAAATGACAGAGATACAAGATCAGATCATACGGATGATGAAAGAAAGATACACATTTTGATGCTATCTGAGACAAAAAAGAAGCTAAAGTAACTACTATTATTGACTATTATTTAAGGCTACAAAGTAGTGCACTCCTACAAAACCGAAGAGCAGCAATAGGTGTCGATATACTAATAAATCAGAAATTGAAAGATGCTGTTCAAAATTACCCTTTTAATCGTGGGAGACGTATATGCATGCAATGAAGGGGAAAAGTACGGATCCCGGGAGTTTTATGAACGTTTGCAATCCATGTGTAACAAAATAATAAAAATCGTTATGTCGTGGTAACAGCAGAATTTGATGTACGATTAAGCACAGTCTCAATCAAAGATCTTATAGTAGACCAGAGCGAGTAACACTAAATGACAATAGGCCTGAGCTAAGAGGGTTCGTCATTTTTAATAATTTGAAAATAACTAATATCTTTTTTATGAAAACGTACTTGGGTGCCCAGGCACCAAAGGAGTACTACTGTCAATAATAAACTAGGTTATGGACACCAAAGTTTACAGGGAAGTAGTCACTGGTTCGGATCACTATTTAATTAAAAGTAAAATTATAATGTTAAACCGTTGGATGCAAAGTAATAAAGTACGAAAACGGTAAAGGGTGAAGAAGCAATAAAACTTTGTTGCTGCAAAATGGCAGAATCAGATGTTTATAACAAACCAGAATAATGAAATGTTTGAGTCAATTAGGCCTAAATATATAGGAATAAATAGAATCAGAATGGAACAATTTAAAAACAGCAGTTTATAAGGCAATTCATGAAACTCTCGGGGAAGGTAAGAAAACCAGAACAGAAAAGGTTTAAAAATATGGAATGCTGAAATAAAAGAGCTAGTAGCATATAAAAACTTTTGGCTAATAGGATTCAGCAAAATGAAGAGAACTATGAAAAAAAGAGAAGTATAATAAAACAGAAAATGCAACAAATAAGCAGGGAAGGCTGGGAAAAGTGTGTTGCACATATTGAGAATGATTTTCATAAAGGCAGCTGAAATCATACAAAATAATTAGGCTAAACGTATAAACAAATAAAAAAAAGACGAAAGATATAACTGATGTGGAAGAATGGAACCAACACTACTCAAGCTTGAGGTTTAACCCAGCTATAAATTATGAAAAGCAAATAATAGAGTCCAACCGAAACAAGAGCGATATTGCAGATGTTATCATGATAGAAGAATGGAAGCTGCTTTAGGATATATGAAGGAGAAGAAAGCTACTGGTACTAATAGAATAAATATGGAATTCATTAAATATGGTGGTACATTTTCAAACTGCGTTTGCTACACTTTCTAAATGTGTGTTGGAAGTAACAAATGATAAGTTGGGAATGGTCAACAGCTGACGTTATGCCCCTTTTTAAAAAGGGCCGAGAAGATGTGAATAATTACAGGGAGGGGCTATACAAGACATCTGCTAAGAGATGCATGTACATGTGTAAGCAATAATTACTGAAGTGTTTATTGAAGAGGAACAGAATGGTTTCCGCAAGGGGCGCTCATGCATAGACGCAGTTTTTACCATGGAGCAAGTAACTGAGAAACGCCTGTTGCAAAAATTAGAAACTCGTATACCTTTTATTGATTATACAAAAGCTTTTGGTACATTGTTGCGACACAAGATGTGGGGGATATTAGAGGAGAGAGTTATCAAAGTCATATTATTCAAGTTGTAAAGAGCCTGTACAGACGCATTGCTACAATTTTAAGCTCTAACATGGACGAAGTAACACAACTGATGTATATTAATTAGTATGAGTTTGATAAGGTTGATGTTTGCCATCAGTGTCGTTTAATTTGTAGTTTAACATGATTGATACATGGAAGACAAAGACGCCAAAGACCATACAACTTCACAGACACCAAAGTCTTAATTCGCCGATGACCACACTTTAATTGCTAGCTCAGAAGATGATCTGCTAAGAGCAATTCACCATCTGAACATCTTAGAAGGGGAATACAATTTTAAAATTTCCACAATAAAAATAAAAGTAATGAATATTTTGTAATTTCTGATTATGATAGTTTATACTATCAAATCAGTGTAATATTAAAAAAATACAAAATATATTATTTTAATAAAAGTTGTATTTATTATTAATAACATGTGCGTGTGCGTGCGTGTGTGTGTGTGGGTGTGTAACATACATCGTAAATTATGAACATAATAAGGAGATTGATAACAAGCTAGCAAATTTTTCAAGAAACTGCGGTGTAATAAAAGTACTATTGCCACACAATGTAGAAAATAAACATGATTGAAACTGCATAAAATAATGGCAATCCCAAATATCATATATGGAAATGAAGTATGAGTCCTTAGCAAGAAAGATACAAATAAACTACAAGGTGCCTGAAAAAATATTTTAACATTTTTCCACTAAATAAAAAATTAAACAGTACAGACGCTAATGGAGAGAATATTGCAGTCGTTTGGAAGTGTTCAGTGCTCAATCCAAGTGAGAAACGGGATATAGGACGCCCGAGGCAAAAAGATGATCTGTCATATGTCGCAAGGCCAAATCCGTACTAAGTTATTTACACCAATGGCAAAGGCATTCGATTCTTAAACGAAAGTGTAAACACCGCATCAGTAAACGGTTGTTTCATTTCTACTGACTGTATCATCGTAGTTCCAAACTCTCTTATAGCTGCAATAGTATAATTAGAGAAACGTGAACTCACAGATGAATAGTAGTGACGTATAACATAATAAGAACAGAATACACTGAAAGCGCAGAAGAATTAACACAGAAAGATACCTAAACGTAACGCTGTTTATTATAAACCTCGTTCTTCTCCTCCGATATTTCTGACAACTAGATGAGTTTAGATGCAGGAAGTAAAACACCCGTTATATTCAAGATCATATTACAGTATCTTGCTTTTTTCGTCAAACTACAGTTAACGAGAATGTACAAACTGGCTGTACAAATGGTTAAGTTAAAAAAAATTCACCATTTTTTTCGCGCGAAGATAGAAATATCTTTTTTCAAGACTAGTGATTGTCTGTTTTACTTGGTTTATACGTCCAGAAAATGCACATATAATACTATCATACATTTTTCCTTCTTCTTCTTCATGATTTTTTCATTAGGGGCAAAGTTTGTTGATCCAGTGAATCCCTTGCCTTATAATGTATTTCAACAATATTAAAAAATCATATTTTACTATAATAACAACGTACTGTATACTTAACTAAAATTTATCATCGAATACGTAACTTTTAATTAAAAAGTTAAAAAATCCCGCAACGATATCCGCTAACAACTAACTGGGTGGCTTGGATTACAAACTAAAATCTGACCGAAGATGTTATAGAATGTTCTGGAACGTATACCAGAAATGTTTGGAACTGTTAAGCAATTTACATTTCTTTTTTCTTAATCTAGGTTTGTACCATCTTTAATACGATTTGTAAGATTCTTAAATACAAACAAAATAACAATTTGGAGACTAACCACTATCTTGTCTGATATAAACAAACCCATATTATGAGATATTTATAAACCCATATTATAAGTAAATTATATAACTCGTTATTATATAATTTACCAAGTTAAATACTTTATCAATTAATAAATAATTATTCTTATTCATAATTATTCCAATAAAATTAAATGAATTTTTGGAAGTTTTGTGTAGGCCTATACATAAACTCATTACATTTTATAGCTTTTTTAACGTCAACAACATCAGTCATCTACCCGTAAATAATTAAAACCTTACAGAATTAATAAAAATTAAACAAGTGTAAATACATGTCTTAAAATATTGAATGTATCTTCCAAACACCAACTAATGTAAAAAAAATTAAAATTGTGTTTTAGTCTTATAAGGCCTATTATGGCCGTTATCCATGTATCATATATTTTGTTTTAGCCAGAATTTTCGGTTACTTGATAGTTTCATTGGTTTACCTATAGCATTTCCAATCATGTTCAGCTATTTTGGTGAACTCATTGCTTTTTACTAAATAGTTACACTGAATTATATCAACTCGCGTGGTACTGTGCTAACTCGAAAAAGGATTTTCGGGCTCTTGTGACAGCTCTTGTTCGGCTTCTGTCGCCACAATGCTTGACTGAGAGTCGGTGGCGGCGCAGCAGCCCTCCAGTTGATGTGTTCGTTACGTATGAGTGCTTCACGGCTGTTGCTGACACTACAAAGGTTATAAAACTAATGTAGTTATTTATATAAAGAATCTCCCGAAATCGTTCAACTTCATAATCAATTATTCGTCCATAATATAATTAACTTAGTAAAGGTAGGCCTTATAATAAAAATTTTAGCGGTTTGTTTGTATCAGAGCAGTTAGAAGTTAGATTAGGAATTGTTAAGAAACTTACATTAGTCAACGGTTCCGGAAACTTCTCGAATGTGTTCTAGAGATTTCTCCAACTTTCTCACTCAGTATGAGTGTATAAAGGGCTTTGGCCACTAAGTAGCTATTGGAATTCAGACGGAGTTATTCAGATATACAGCGTTTGCGATTTTTCCAGTCTACAGGTATTTAATTAATTGTGATTCAATAAATCAAGTGTTCAATGCATTGTTATAACAGCGAATATAATAGATTAATTTGATGAAATACATATTGATGTGTAAATTTTAGTAAAGTGCGTAATCGTGTTGTTACTTTAATTAATTATATTTATAATTAGTGATACATTTTTTTCAGTTGCTTACTTACGTTATAGTCGGAGATTAATTCCATGTATATTCTTGATTTGGTCGCAAGACCCTGGGACTTACCCTAGATGTAACCGAAACTTCTGGCCAACAGAAGATATAATTCTGGAACGCGGCCTTCACGCTCACAAATTCAGAATAAAAGTATTGTTACGACAGTACAGAACAATCTACATGTTTCTCGAACGATCCAGTGGAATACGGCTGTAATGTTACGTGCGTGTGATTTCAATATGCCCTCGCGAGACTTTGATAGACTGTGCAGAAGCCGCGCGCACTGTGTCAAGGCCGCAATCAATTACGTAGTAGTGTAGAGCTAATGCGTAGTATGTCGAATAATCTAGATTTTCGGCGGGGTGTAAATACAAGTACCCAGCGACGCTGAGTCAGTTTGAGTTGCGAGTTATTGTCGGCGATTACTCTGTGCGTTCAAGTGGTTATTAGTGAAGTGTTGTGTTTTATAATCGGGCGGGACTATTGTAATACAATTCTGTTTTATATTAGTTAACATTTTTATTGCGTGTGAACAATAATTATTAATTGTTTTTGTTGTAAAAGACTGTTCTATTAATTACGAACTGTTTAACTGTGATAATTAAATCTGGTGATTAGTGACTTAATTGGTGTCTTGTATTTTGTTTTCCACTGTACCAGACGACGATCAGTAGACCGTCGTAACAGTATGAAGAACTCAGGATTCAAAAGCCTTCTGCGTTTAAAAAACTTGACTTAGCTATCCTATAAAGCAATAAAGTTGAGTAGCGTAAAAAATAATTATTATTTTCTTGCACGTTTATGTTTTCCGTGCTTATTTGCTTTATTGCAATATTTACATTCCACAATAATAAAACTGAATTCAGTACAGAACAATGGGCTAATCTAGGGTGTCTTATACAAAGTTCTGTCTTATGTAGATATTTTAAGAAACGTTTACAAGTAGGCCAATGTATAGTTGAACTCAGTACAAATAAACGTGTTGTTTACAACTAGTTTCACACCCAAAACATCGTGAGTATTTCATTTTATGGCAAAGTTTAGTTTTTGTAAGCCAGTACATGTTTTCACAAGAGACAAACGATAATTTCATCAGACGAGAAAGTGCAACTAAAACTTCAGGATATAAGAATCCTGTCTTGAATAGTGTAATAGCATTAGATTCGAGATTTGCTTCGAATTAAACTATACAGATCTTGAACTATATTTCTTTAAAGTTTTACTTTTATAATAGGGTTAACATACTTAATGACAAAGTTGTAATAGGTAGTCTATCCTTATACTTTCAGAGAGTCAATGCAATAAGGCTACACTTTATTATAACTGTACTTACGTAGGGTACTGTTTTTGCATTACCCTAGACTTGCTTTAACTTTCACAACTGCTGAGTCAAGGTACCATTAGATTTGGATGGATCTGGCTGGACTTCATAATAACAGTCCACTGTAAAAAATGGGTTCGAATCCATGATATGCAAATGCGAGTGCACTACTACACTACCATTGTTATATTACTGTATATTTGCTGTAGCAAATAACGAAAGTACGAAGTAGTTACTGTCGGTTACCGTATACACTGTAGTATCCCAAACTTTGTATTCGTCTAGTCACTGACCGCGTTGTTTTTAATATTATGGTAAAGTTACACAGCTTCATTTTATTGCAGCCTCATTCTGGAGATCGGTGGGTGGCAACATTCTGAAGTTGTTAGGCCATTATGTTGATCTCCATTGCTTAAAACATTGTATCCTTCAAAGCCGATTATGTAGGTTCTTGATTGAAGTACCTCTTTCTTGCCTGCCCCTACCATTTCTTTGATAAACCTTTGCTTCTAATAGACAATCACGCATCAGTTGTGCCTAACTGAGAGGCTTAGCCACAGATATTTCTTTGAGATGCCTTTCTTAGTTTTGCTTTTTATGTGTTCCTTTTTGTCCCGTAAAGTACTGGGGAGAACGTGTGGTGTCTGATGCCTTGATGAAGTGGAATACACAACCGCTCCTCCACTTGGTTAGCCGGCTCTGAACAGCAAGTGTCAGCCAGTATAAGCTGTCTGCATCTCTCAAGTACTAACGACCTATTTGTAGGGAGGACGAGCAGATAGAGGCAAGGACACCCCTTTTGTCCTGAGGATGATAAATCGCTACTCATGGCAGACTAACCGACAGGACTGTCATACGATGGATAAAGCAACGGAGATCGCTCAATTAAGATCCGTTTGGATTTCCCTTGAATCAGAGAACAAATTCTAAGTAAGTAAGGAGATTAATTCTGGAACAACAAAAAAATGTTCTAAGACCACCAACTTAGGGTTGGGGGAGGAGGAGAAGAAGAAAAAGAAGAAGAATAAGACGACGACAAAGAAACTCTTAAACGGTTGAGAAAGCACACTGGCTTAGAAGCAATACCGGGACGCTTAAACTTAAACGGTTGAGAAAACATACTGGGTAACCTTAAACTTATATTTTTCACTCAGTTCCTATGTGAAATCCTCGACATCCTACTTCAGCACCATGTACCGAAAGGCAGTCGTCCCTTAACCCTCTACTTAATGGTCAATAATTCTTAGCCAGATACATGAGCAAAGTGTTACGCGATTGTAACCTTTGCAAATGAGAACTTAATTGTCTTGAATTTTCATGAAAACTCGATTGTGCCCAACTATTTACTCTTTTTGGCTCTTTAAGCATTAATTTAACTGTGTCTCCAGAGATTTATTCACAATTTTAGTATTTAGTTAAAATATTTTTTCAGGTGGAGTCAGTTTTACGCTAAATCCTAACGTGCAAAGGCGTATAATTTAAATAGAATTTAAACATTTAAACAGCTGTAAACCTATTGTAGGAAACACATACCTCTAAGGTAACGCGCATTACAAAACGCATGGGATTCATATTTCAAGTAGACTGTTTACATTGTCATCGCCACTTAAAATGGCGTAGAAACTAAAAAAGAGTAATAAATAAATAATGCAGAATACCTTACTGGCTTGACAAGAATTTCACTTAAAAATATATCTGATGCCATCTAGTGGTGAATTAACAAACTAAGATTATTTGTCACATATTTTTAGTGTAAATCTTCGTCAGTGATTTTTCGGTTTATCGACATTATCGTTTACCACATTTTTTAAAATAGTAGCCACAAAAATAAAGAAAAAACAGAAATTTGTTACTATATTAATCAGAAGTGTATCTCGTGCAAGTTGTACCACGATCCCTCTTACCAACATAAACACAATTGTTATTTTTCTTTTCTTTCAAGTAAATTTGACATTAATATTATCAAGTATTGTGTCTTGTTTTTATTATGATATTTACCAAACATTTTTATAACCACATTTTTTAGAAAGTGCCACTAGCTATATATACCTAATTGAATTGTTAGCAACCCAGTAGGCCTACTTTACAATGAAAATTCTTCCGTATAAAGTTATGAACCGCATGTTTTAATAATTTAAAGAAGCGTATTTATGAAGCATGAATCTTATTTCTTTAAGCTTCGGTTAGCGTAAAGTAAAATTACTCCACAACAATGACAGATGCTAATAAATCTATAAACCAACAATCTACATACGCTGACGAAAAGTTTTCGTTCTACGTACGTAGGCAACAACAATTATCGTTTTGAAGACCGCAGTAAAACATTTTATGAATTGATTAGGTTGCTCGCAACAAAATGTTCTGCGTACCAACATCAGAAACACTGATCTGCGATTAATGGGTTACAGCCATTCTCTGTCGATACTTTACTCCGGTAACAGTCAGCTTGGCAGTGTTAAGCCCACTGTTGAACGTTGAACTGAGTCGTAGTAACTCCAATACGATTCGCTGAACGCGGTAATTTCGGTACAACAGTCGATGACATATCATGCATTACAATACCGGGACGCAAATCGTTTAAACGAATTAAATATACGAAAATAAACATAGCTAAATACAAGGAAAACGGGTAACAGACGTTGAACAATGAGATCGATTTAATGACAACGTATGTTTCTTCACCCAAAAAATACTGTAGAAAAATTTTTAAACTACATAAAATTATTCTGATAAGCCTCGAAAAATTAATTCTAGTTCAAGTATTACCACAAATAAAATAATTCCAAATCAGGGGAGTGTTAATTAATATAGTTGTATGGGCATTAAAACATAGTATAGTTATGCGTCACAAATGATATGGCACTCAGTGAGAAACACTTCCGGCAACCCTTCAGACAACTCAAACTTCTTCTATATGTTTAAAAATAATGCTCAATACTCTTTTATGATACTGTTTTCCCCGCATGGCTCTAGTGCAAATCGTTAAAACATTAGAAAAGCTTAATCGACCCAAATCTTTCTAACTCTTATCTTGGGGAACATTTAATAACCATTTGAAAAGGTCGTGATAGTTAAAGCAATATTCTGAAAAACCCCTGCAACGAGATTAAAAATTCCTGTCTTCTACACTTTTAAACACTCAACAATCAGATTCTGGATATACACTTTAAAATCCCCACCCCACAATGTCGGATTTACCACTAGGCCGACTAGGCCGCTTTTACTTTATTTAAGTATGATTTTTTTTAAACTAAATGATCAATTTTTGTTAATAATACAAATGGAAGAGTTCTTCTTTAAATACCGCGCGCTTATTTTTAAGAAGTTGGCATCCTTGAAAACTAATCTGCGTATGCGAATTTTGAACGTCCGCTATATTGCCCCTGAATTAGCACGACCGTGGTACCAATCTTGTTTGCTATCATTGTTTTTTTTGAGTTGTAACTGAACGGTTTGCGATTTGAGCTTATGTTTTTATTTTGTTTTGAATGTAAAGAAGGTTTAAACTTTGTGTGATGGGCAGCGTATTGTTTCGTTGATATTTATTAGTATGAAAACTTCATGAACATAGAATTGAATCCGTACACTAAACGTATTCGTCATGAACATGAACATAAACATTCACACGGCTAATCTGACATCAAATTACTTCTGCAGTACATATATTACTTCAAAGTCACATCCGGGGAGGGGGCCGCTCAGAAAACTTGGCCTAGGCCCTCAAAAATCTTAAATCCGGCACTGTGCCCCCCCCCCACACACACACACACATCTATACACAAGAGATGACTATTTACAAAACTAATTCTGATTGTTTATATTTTTAAACGTGTAACTTGATTTATGTAGACAGATAATAAAGTACGTAAAAGGTAGCCTATATAAAACATATATAAGTAATAAATTAACATTAAAAATAATAAATATAGTAAAATATATTTATAACTGAATTATGCTTATAATAATAATTATTATTCCGGCTGTACAATGTTTACAGTTTTTCCGGAACCAAAAATTACAGAATTGATTGAATTCTCATCTTCCACTGCTGCTTGTCCATCCAAAGATTTTCAATTTCTCTTTCCCTGAATATAATCTGAGTTTCTTCTACCCAGATGATAGGTGGTCGTCCTGTTTGCCTTCATCCTGGTGCGGTCCATTCCATAACTCTCCTTGGCAATCTTTCCTGTTTCATTCTTTTTGTGTGTCCATACCACTGTAATTTTTTTGTTTGAATAAAATCAGCAATTGAAATTTTCACATTCATTGTGTCCTTAATAACTTCATTTCTAATTTTCTCAGTCTGGATACTCTTGCTGAACATCTCCAAAAGTCCATCTCTGCTGTCACACGTAGACGTTACTGTGTGCACTTACAAGGACATACATAGGCCTACTGTGTGCTCAACTGATCCAAACTGTGTTTGTGTCTGATAAAGACGCAACAGGTTCAATGTAAATTTTAACGATACTCCGTCAGCAGCGTAATTTAAAGCATAGTATAAGCGCAACGCAGCTTATTAAAAAAAAAAAAAAAAAAAAAAAAAAAAAAAAAAAAAAAAAAACCGGCGTACACGAAGTTTAAAAATAAGTTTTTGAAACAGAATTTTGTTACATCATTGTGACCTTTAAGCAAATGCCGCTAGACATATTTTTACAAAGTTTTTATGTTGTTTATTACAACTGTTGATGAAAAATTGTTGACTTAAGCTGTTAACAGCATCGTGTCATCTTTAAGCGATGCGAGGAAAAACTATATTTTATTAAATTAAAAAAAATTATTAGTTTCGTAATAATTATACTAGACTCGTTCAGCTGAGTTCGTTCGGTGGATGTGCAATGAAAGTTTTGGTTCTGTGCAAGGTCAAGTCAGTAATCAATAAGGTAGTGTAAAACCGGAACCGTATCATAATACAAACGGACACGCCTTTAACTTCTCTCTCATTGCGACGTTACAACTTTGATTTCTCACATCACAGCTCGATCATAAACATTCCGGAAAACAACTATTCAGTAACTCTTTGTTGTTCGTTGACAACAACAATAAAAGCATATCCATGGCATTACTAGTTTTGTGAAAAACGAATATTAAACTTTCACGTGCAATGAGTGTCCGCGATAGAGTCGGTATCATGTCGGCTCACTGTACCACACTGTTTGAGTTAGGTTCCTACCACGGGGAAATATAGAATCTGGCTTTTATACGGTAGCTGTTCCACGCAAGGTAATGAAAAACAAACGAACAGCGTCACTGCTCAATAGTTCCTCTGTATTGAACCAGCATTACGCTGTAAATTCCAATATGTCTGTGAGAGAATCTGTAAACACTCACCCTACGGGTTATATGAAGATAGGTAGCCTATGCTCGATTAGAACAGGGCCTCCTTAGAAGATGCGTATAAACCTAGCCGCAGAATCCCTTCAACACTCCCCCTGTCCCCTTAGGATAATGTTTACTTATTATTTAACTTTAATTGAAAAAACTCGGAATCATCATCCCGCTTTTTTCTTTTTCTTTTTTTTTTAACCCAGAGTCATATTTACGACACACGTAAACACAAACTTTGAACGACACACAAAATTTGAAAGCTTTTTTCAGTTTATACGATATTTTGTATAGAGGGCTTTCTGAGGTCAAATATTAGGAATCCGAGGTCAATATGATGAAAAATAAAATGGAGGAACCACTGAAAGAAAGGTGGAGAGATCAGTTGTAGTGTAGTGAGGGATGACCTAATATGCTTTGAGCCTTATACTTTCAGATACGAGAAGAAGACCAAATGTAATAGGCATCGTGTATACATGGTAGATTAAAAAACAGATATATAAAAGTAGCAAGTCATATGTAGACATGGTATGATTTGGACAAAACATATAATGTTTGGTAATGGTCATTATTATGGAGTATTCTTATTATCAGTTACCTTCTTCAATAGAAACTTTTGAAAGTTCTTTCTTTTTCACTCATTATGGTTATAAATATTTTGGTTACAAAGAATTCGTTATAAACAGTTTCTTGTAACTATGTAGGCTAAATAACTACAACATATAACCTGTATAACCCGTAACTGTAACTTGTAACGTGTAACCTATATTAAACAGAACCTGTAAACTACGAGCTATTTAAAATTTTTCTAAAAACTGGCAAAATTAATCTGAACTTAATAAAAATTATTCATAATGTATTGCACACTACTAAAAGCACGTGAAATACTTCCAACCAGCTGGTTTACAATACTGGCAACAAACATAGGCCTATATTTTACTTAAAGCCTATCCTGTGTTTAAACTTCACATATTGTTACAACAAAATTGTCAGAGCAAGTGCATTGTACATGGACTTTTAATAGGTTATGAACTTATCGTTTTCTAAAAGATTGTAAAGTTACAATAACGTAGAATTATTAATTATTAATTATTTTATTTTCTATTTAAGGGAGCATTAAAAACATAGTTTGACTTGATATATAGGCCTATTGTAAATTTAATGAACGGATTACCAGTTTCCTCAAAATCACGAAAAGTGGATTCTAAGATAGATTGGTATCCAGGCACAAACATCAAACCAATAGATTAGATACTTATTAGATATACGTAACACATATGTAATAAGATTTCCTTAGATATGCCTACGTCTATCAATTACACTTTGACAGATCCAGTACCGATAGATTATACAGAAGCTTGGTAAGTAATGTAGCCTATTCTTGGAAATGAATTAATTGTATTATTTTACCCAAATAACTTGGTTATCGTAACCGTTTTATTTACCAAATGACTTTTTGCCTCAGCTTAGTATATAATTCGAAAGAATACAGAAGAATTACAATAATTTATTAGTTGTAAATATTTCTGTAGTTACTTACCATCTGTGTCTCACAAAAGACTGGTGACAAGATGAGTCACCAGATATTTCAAAGTACTGGAATGCTGATGTAGGTTATATTACAAATGTTATAACTCTAAGTGGTATAATTCGTTGTCCCTAATACTTGATAGTGGTGTTGATAGTGAGATACAAAGATATAAATGTGTTTTGACCTGTATTATATATATATATATATATATATATATATATTGGAACGATACATATTTGTATATTCCCCAATGGTAATATTTTTTGTATATAATTAAGGAACTGTTGTAAACAATTTTAAGTGGTGTGAATACGAATGGACAGGACGTTAGGAGTTAGTAGTCTGTAACCTGTCGGTTGTGAACACCTGCCGATTTTAAGCTGTCCGTGTGTGTGTGTGTGTGTGTGTGTGTGCGCGCGCGCGCTGCCGGCGGCAACATGATTTTTGTGCTACGAAGGAGAGTTATGTTCTCTGTGTACTTATGTTTTTCACTTATGTTAATGAACTCTGGTTCAGACATGAATGATTGGGAATAATTAAATATGTTAATTCAATGAAATTCGCGAGTTACAATATACGTATCGGCAAATCAAACCCATCGAAAGACATGCTCGTTAACGCGTATGTTGACGCGTTTTTATTGCTGGAACTGTGCAAAAGAAACAGAGTTAAATAAACTGAAATTAATTACACTCGTAATTAATAAGTAATAAAAATTAATTTATATGAGTGTCTAGTTTTGCCCTGAAGCGGCAGAGATTCCTTGCCGTCGAAACGTCCCCTCAGAGAGTAATGCAATTGGAGATGAGAAAATCTATATCTTTAACTATGCAGTACTGCAGTACCAATAAACCAGGCTGGTGGAATTGAGTTTGAAAGTATGCAACTTTAGACGCACCTTTTTGCAACTCAGCCAACGCCAAACGTGTCTTAACAAAACGCGTCTCCCTGGCAATTCATCATACGTTTCTAAGTTAAGAGCTTAATTATTGTAAGCTAAGTTAGGCTTTAGGTGCAATAGTTAGAGGCAGTAACGAAAATTATTAGTTTTTAAGCGTAATCCCCCTGTATATGTTTGTGTGCGTATGCGTGTGTGTAGAGGCAAATTATCCTTTGACCTATAAGAAAGTATAATGCGATTTGTTTACGCAGTTTTTGTGCTGCTATTTTTGTTCCTTCCAGTAAAAGCTCCGGTGTCCTACGTCGCATCAATCAATTTTCTTGCCCACGTTCAATAAGCGATCTCCGCCTACCTTGTTGGCCTCTCCGTGCTCAACACATTACTTACAGCTTTCAGACGGGGGGTTTTTACATATGACTCTGTCCTAACATATGACCAGCGTTCTCTCAATACAAGAAGGTGTGCGACACGCCTGTCAAAGTCCGTTTCTGTAAACATTTGCAAACTCATCTAAAGTGTTTATTACCTCTGTTGATAGAAATTATTATCTCTTAAGGAATTAGCAAGATACTTTCATTTTTAAACTATGTTAGCAAAAACTATATTATTATATATATATATATAATAAAACAATACATATATATATATATTTGCAACGATACAATTTAAAACTGCATAGATAGGTAATATAGAAATTAGTACAACAGAGTCTATATCTGGAGGTAAGGAAAATTTATTAAATTAAAACATTAAACTTTACTATTGTCTTATTAATTTATAATATAAAATTGTTTATTTAAAAATTTGTCTTTCAAAATTGAGTCTATGGGCTTGTTTTACAACTATGTTACTTGTTCTGATGAATTCCACTGTTTGCGTAGCCACACGACGCTCCGCGCACGTAGTTCGATTGGACAGCTGGAACTCTGCTCGTCGACCGTTCGAAGATCACTAACGCTGACAATTTATGTCTTTGCACCCACGCACACTGCGATATGATACTGTTATTGTTTATAATAGGAATAGCCTTAATGTCAGGGATTTAAAACTGGGTAAAACAGATCGTGTATTGAGCTTACACAAATCCGGCTTCTTGAAGTGTTCTCGCGTTAACACAAAACACCACGTTAGGTATTTTTGCCCTAACACGGAAAATCTTCCACTTTACGTGAAAAAGCACTAGAATAATGATCTATCTAAAATTATCTGAGTTCTATAATAGCAATGGTTACGAAGACCTCGAACCGTGAACCAACTTCTAAGTCTACAGGAAAACGACCTGTCTTGTCACGAAAAACTCGTGACAGCGAGTACGTCTTTCTATAACGAGTCCTTATAAGAAACTGGGCCATCCGTACGCTGTAAGCGACCGACTCTACTAAATTTTAGACCTTCTGATTGGTTGAAACTTTAGCAACGTCACAGATGAGAACACAGATAGACTGAAATCAGGCTTAAACTCTGTCCGATTCTGCAAAGGCCTGTATAGACCTAATCTACAAATTTTATTACTTTCTTGAAGATAACGAGAATAAAAGAAGATTGAATTCATTAAAAAAAAAACAGATAAAAATTATAGTTGTGGACAAGAGTATATGGAAAATGTAGCTTATAACCATGCGAATACTCTGTCCAAGTTTCAGAACGAAATGTTAATTTTCCTCGATGTTATTAAATAAAATGTAAATCACACGCGCACCCGCGCACTTACACACAAATATTCACATGACATAAAAGAGAATAAAATTTTGAACATTTCGACATAAATACTTTTTAAAACATAGCTTGGTTCAAAACTTATGACTACTTTACAAAGGAAGAACAAAATCAATTTGAAACATGTCTATGCCCATCAGAAAATGTTATGTAACATTAGTATTCCACTTATATGAACGTAGATCCTGTGTACTGTTGCAATATATATTGCAACGAACCAATGTAATATTTTCGCTTAGGATATTGTGTGTGTAAATAAATTACAAACAAGTCTATATTGGAGGTAATGAAGAATTATTTATTAACACACAAGAAATGATAGTTTATACGATATGTATTAAATTACATAAATGTCATGCATATTTTATATTTGTGGTAATAGAGTCTATTTAGTTTAATTTGGTTATTTTTTACTTGAAATGACGAATTCCTTATACTCGGCGTAACGTCGCTCTCTCCGCTGCCGCTCCTGCTGCGAATCTCTGCACGATGACACCTCTGTCAGCTTTCTCTCTCTGCACTGACCGCTCTCCTCGCTCTATCTCTCTCTGCGCTGTGCTGGGTCCGTAGAAACTGATAACACTAATTACAGATGTCACATAAACTGTCACTTTCCGAATTTTGAGTTTATATCGATTGGAAATCTGTTATTATTTTATTTAATCTAAATGGAATTAAATCTCAGGGTTATAATGAGTAATTATTTAAAAAGCGGTGTATTGGGCTCACACCTTCCGGCAAATCTTGAAGTGTTCCGCGAAACTAACAGATTTACCGCGGTCAGTAGATTTTCCTAAGCGGATATCTTCCACTTACGCGGATAGCACTTTATATAATATATATTATAATGGGGTTCACTAGCTTGGTTCTTAACGAATAGCTCGAAAAGAGTTCCAAGTCTAAGCTGTACTTTCAATTGATATTAGTTCATGCAAGAAAAACTCTTGCAGAGGAACACACGTTCACTTGTCAAATGCTTTCGATGAACTGCCTCGATGCATGCTTACTGAAATTAGGGGTTTCTGATTGGTCAATCAGCTGTCCACGTGGTTGATAAAACAAAAGATAGATGGGTTGCAGGCAAACATTTGTATAAGTTGGCAAGAGCCTGCATAGATTTAATCACGAAATTTTATTACTCTACCAAAGATAAGAGTAAAAAGTTGAGGTTTTATTTATTAAAAAAAAAACACACATTTATAAAATAGCTGAGAACCACAGACTATATAGAAACTGTAGCTATTACCCTAACTAATTCACTGCCCAAGTTCCAATCCGATGGGTTAATTAACACGGAAGATATAGCGAATATAGTTTATCACACGCGCACACACGCACATATTCACACACAAAGTACATGAAATAAAAGAACAAAATTTTACAAAGAGTTTGATATAACATAAATCCTTATCCATCACTAAATACAAAACTTATAGCTAATTGACAAAAAATTGTATAAATCCATTTGAAACGTGTTAATGTCCGTCATCCATGCTCTGATATAATTAATATAGCTCATCATCCTATGTTTTGTTGCAATATATATATTGTGTGTGTGTGTGTGTGTGTGTGTGTGTGTGTGTGTGTGTGTGTGTGTGTGTGTGTGTGTGTGTGTGTGTGTGTGTGTGTGTGTGTGTGTGTGTGTGTGTGTGCAATGCCTTTTCAGAAGCTTACTTTCTAGTATCTGTTGTGTCTACTTTTTATATGTTAAAAAGTATTTTTTAATAGGGGAAAGTAATCCTTCCAAAACAAGCGATCTGCAGCATGTATGATCTTGTGGGTACAATAATTGTTGTAAGAGGATGGTGGTTTGGGGAGGGGGTAAAAAAATACTTTCCTTGGTTTATTGAGAGGATTTATTTTAATTATTACTTTGATCTAAGCTTAGTAATAAATAATAATGCTTTTGTATTTGGAAGAGAAATAGAATATTATGAGTAATTGCAAAATAAGTATAACAAAATATTTTAAATTTTCTAAATCTATTTCTACTATTCCTTTTATTAATCTTAACTTCTTCTTGTATATAATTTAATACATTATTTTACAATTACGAAAAATAGTTCCAATAATTTTTTGTAATAGGCCTATACTTCCCTTGTTTATATTTTTATTACATTATTATTCTGCCAGAAATATTTATATTTCTATGACATCTGATTTGTACGATATTTGTATTACATTATATTATTTGTATTTCTACAAGAGAATAAACCTCTTTTAAATTTGTTGAATATTTAAAATTGTTTTTCCTACAGTTTGCTGCGGTATCCATGCTGTATCCATGACTCTAAACTGTCAACACACTCATTCTTCTTCCATCACCTTTGAATTCTCTAGAGCAATTAAAATGGAATTAAATTCCATTTTACTCCTCCCTTCATTCTGTAACTAATATTTATTAACTCCTTTCCCTCACTTTTGGCTTTATACCTCCATTTATATTTTGTTGTTGATTGGTTGTTGGGAACGTAAGAAGGGATAGGTGCTTTGGGCCCAATATTTCCACAAGTGTAAGCCCAAAATTGCTGCCATGTAGGTGTCAATCAGAAGTTCTCTCACTGTTCTCGCTGATGAAAGATTCCGATTTTTGTTTTAGTTTCTTCTGCCAATTTTACATTCCGTAGATTAGCAGATCAAGTGTACTAGTTCATGTGTTTGCTTTTCAGTTACGGACACTTGACAGTTCTTTGCTCTGTAATTTTCTCAGTGTTACATTATCCAGCGAGCGAAATTGAATTAAGTGATGTCAAATAATAAACTGGCGAAGTTAAGTGATAACTAACTGCATTCGGATCCCATAGAAGGATTATTCATTAACTATGAAGACCTGTGATATAAAACAAGCTCGTCGTTCATACGACATTTTGATTTAATTGCTTTAATTATTACGCCGCCAGATAGACAGAGACGAACTCAGAGGTTACACGGCAAATAGCTAAAATAAAATAGAGTATACAATTTACGACTAAAGACATCTCTCACTTAGATTATTTTCAACAGAAAAAAAAATAAATAAAATTATAGATAGTGATCCAACAGGGAAGACAAGAAAATTATGTCAAACAATTTAAAACTTATGAAAACAAATTTGACACTTATAAACCAATTGTCAGTTTTACAATAACATACAGTAATTGTCGACAGCACCCTAGTATTACTAACCTAATTTTCCTACGGGACAAAGCTCCCACTTGCTTTGAGTTAAACAATCCGAATATATTCTTAGCCAGTGTCGCAAAAGATGGGGGGGAGGAGTAATCTCCCCCTCTAATGTGATAGAGAAAAAAAATATCAAACCTTCTTTAGAAGTGCCGGAAAAATGTTATAAGTCGATTTAAATAATTATGCATTGTACGACCCGGACGCACATCCGCTATACGAATCTAATATACGGAAAAAAAGGAAATATAACGATAATAGGAAATATATAAGGAAAATGGTAACCAATTAAACAGCTATGGCATATGAAATGAATGCAGAAATAAAGGCGGTGTCAAAATATATGAAATTGCCAACCGTCAGCACAAGAATAAATTGAACGACCTGTTGGAAGAAGAAGACTGTCATATAAGTAAAATCTGAAACTGGCCGCTTGGAATACTTTAGAATAACAATTCCTAGCGTAATGTTAAAATAATTACATACTAGGCCTATGGTCAATTCATAACTAGCACTGTACGGAGAAATGGACTACACGGGATCCGCAATTAAATCAAAGTCCACGAATAATCCACAAACTTTTTCTATCAAAGATGTATAATGAAAATTATATTATTTGATAAAACAGTAAACGTTATATTAATATTATACTCCCTCATCACATTATTTTTTATAACATTATTTACTTTTACACGAAAAACTTAAAATCAATTAGAATAGCGATAGGTAAAATGCTGTAATTATATTGAATTACAAACAAAACTAGGGTTAATAGCTACAAATCAAATGGTTTTCATATTTTAAACAATTTTTTTAACAGTTAAATAACATCCAATTACTACATCTTTTATTATTAGCCTGTCGCTAACGTTTGCTTCTATTTAAGCTATGCATACAATTTTATCAAATTAAATTTATCAATTATTATTTAATGGTACTTTCACTTGTGAAACTTACTTGTTCATATTCCCTCAAACGCCGTTTCGGAGTTTTATTCTCCTTCTTCAGTGAGGTTTGAATACATTCCGTATTCAAACCTCACTGAAGAAGGAGAATACAACTCCGAAACGGCGTTTGAGGGAAAATCAACAAGTAAGTTTCACAAGAGAAAGTACCATTAAATAATAATTATTAAGTGCTGTGAAAAAAGTAGTGATTTAACATTCAAAATAATATCAATTTATTTTATCAGTTAATCAGTCTTATCTTCCTCTACAGCCCACTTAACAGCTATCGTTAAGTATGCACGATTTGTGAGAGATTCTCGATACCATTAAACTCTCTTCTCTTCCATCATTTTACCGTTTTAATTTTCACGGAATTTTTTAAATAATTGAACGGGCGAAACAAGTTCTCAGTTTTAACTTGACCGTTTGGAATTCGTCTGTCTGTCTATCTGTCTGCCTATGTGGGTATGTCTCACGGAAAATTTTGAATGCATTGACCGATTTTCGTAAAACTGGGTACGGGTATCCATACACATAACCTACAGAACTACTGAGATTTATCCCCAAAAAATAGGGAAGCAGGGGCAAAATACGAAGGATTCAAATTTTGAAAAAATTCAACATGGCCACTTAAGATAACAAATTAATCAAAATTTTGTACACAATCTGAACATACTTCAAATTTCAAATACACAGTCTGGAAATTTCAAAATTTTGGGCACCAGGGCCTAAAAAATGTATAAGATTTTTGAAAAATAGCAATAATCCAAGATGGGTATCAAATTAAAAGTAATTTGAACCACAGAGTGAATATAGTGTTTAGGTTTGAAAGTATAAATATTTTAGGAAAGCAAAAAAGTACTAAAATTTAAAAAAAATTGTATAACGTTATGCCGAACAACAGAATAAAGGAAATTATGTTAATCCAAATCCGAATGTAGTGTTTCTTTTTTAGGAAATCTTTGCCTTTAGGGGCACTGCAATAAAAAAAATGGGAGTCAGAATTTTGCAAAAATTGTAAAAGTCTGAACCAGTTTAGAGCCCAGAAAGCTTACTAGTTTCCTTGAGTTTTTATCTTGTTCTAAACCGGATAATCCGTCTCCTGGGACTTGACTGTGTTTCGAATAATGGAATTTGACAACGTAACTCAATGGGGTTTTCTTGTCTCTGATGTCGTGGTCAGTAGACCAACAGTGGTTCAACGTTTTCTTCAGCGTTTCAGTCGCGTATGCGGTTATCCTCCTTAAATTACTATCTTTATAGTTTCAGCCACAATACTGGCCTTGTTGGAAATATCAAAATTGTTACAGGACAGGTTAACATAGCAAATGAAGAAGAATTACCCCAGCTTTAGTCGAAACGTCTGCCGGAAGAGAACATCAAATATCTGGGGTATGGTAGGATTTAAGTTTTCACGACAGGAATCGATGTTAAGTTTATCGTGTTATCCAGTTGAAGTATAGGCTATACTTAAAAAAGTTAATCGGTCGTGTTCAGCTGTATACGACGGTTTTAAAACGTCCTTCTAAGTTGTCCGATGCCTAAATCCACTCAATACAATCATTCCACGTTCCATCCTGGAGATGCCTTCGTGCGCCCACGGCTCTTATTATGCCTTCTTTATAGTTTTACTCTGTCTTCCCCGCTTCTGACGATAGGGAGGAACCCCACTGCATCACCTTCTTTGGAAATCTCATCCCCTGTTCTCTAGACGTGTCACTACCAAATCAATTGGTTCCTTTCAATTTCCTGAAATTAATTTCCTTCTATCCGAACTTTCTTCATTCAATTCATCTGTAATAAAATCAGGAACAGTAGCTGAATGGAATTTTGACAAGTTTCCATGTCATACACAAGCAGTGGAGCGGTGTGTGAAGATGATGACAGAAGCGAAAAAAAAATCGTTGTTGCCAAGTCCAGAGATGGGTTCAAAAGACCGACGTTTCACGATCCATCATGCCACGTTTTCGCACAAATCGGAGTTTAAAATAGCTAGTACCAAAGAGAATGAGTAAAAGCCTATTGACATAATGCCATAGCTCGTAACAATTATCATTAACTATTTTATGTCAAAGTGTAAAATTTGCAATTTTAATGTTAAAACTGTGTTTTTTCAGGTGGAATGCGCAACCAATAATAGTTGAAATACCTATGCTTTCTAAATTTATTTTATTTTCCCTTTGCTATTCTTTACTTATCTAAAGCTGTAGGCCTACCATTTGACTTACATAGAAAAAGTTTCGTTTTTTAATTACGAAAAATTATTAAAATTGATCAGTTTTTATGATTTTCGGGGTGATGCGAGACCGGAAGATATTAACTGATTTTTTATTTATTTTTTTTTTAATTTTACTTATGTGTCCTAGGGGCAAGATTTCCGCGGTAGCCTATAGCGAATCGAAAAAAAAAATAAAAATATTTTTCGTCCCACCCTAACTTCTATCGCCTCTTTAGATATAAAGTTTTCTTTAAAACATAAAATGGCGGAGAAACACAAAATGGCGGAGAGACGGAGGAAAGTGAGACTTTTTAGGCCTAAGGTTAATAGCAACTTTTTTCTTATACTGACGCATAAATTCGAGTATGTATAGTGAGGACATCTTTTACGTTGCATCCTGTGTACACACACACACACACACACACACACACACACACACACACACACACACACACACACACACACACACACACACACACACACAATGCTTTAGTAATATAATGTAAAATATGAAATATAAAAGTAATGTTAGGAATCACCATTTAAAACCAAATTAAAATCTTTAGTACACGTAATATCGCAACATCCACATATTACTGTACTAATTGTTTATAATAAACAACAATTTGTAAGGCACAATATTTTGTTATAGTATATTTATGTATACTATGAAAAGAAGGTGTGAATGAAAAAGAGAAATATAAACATTTGGGTTAGGTATTGTTTGTTTGTAATTAAGCTCGTTTAAAAGTATAATATGTTCCACCACATAGGATGTTGTTTAGTGAATTGTGAAACTTATGCTTTTAGTCAGCGTTTTGAGTAAGAAAAATCGCTGTATCACATGGATACGAAATTTGTATCGTAAGCTGGATATGAAATTTGTATAAACGTTTTTATTGCTAACGCAAACAGTCCGTAAACAAGACGAGTTAATGTGAAATAACTTGGCGACAAGACATGGCGCGCGTTTCCCGAACCGTCCGCAATAATGATTACAAATAATTGTATGTACGGTCCATACCACCTTAAGTTAAATATTATAATTTGAATTAAAATTAACTTTAGACTATTTACTACAACTTTTACGCTTATACTATGTCTGTCTCAAGAAATAAAATATTTCCTCACAGACCGAAAATTTTAATACACACACGGACGACATTAATTAATTATAGAAATAAAAAAAACAGTAAGAATTTAATTTTTGCCCTTTGACTTTTAAAATGTGCTTACAACAAAGAAAATTTATTATAAATAAAACGTGGTTAAAATTAACTCCATAATTTTAATAATAGAGTAACAGTCACTGGTTGATTGAAACGTTGCTCTATCATCTACAAGTAAACATAAATTTATAAAATATTTTTTATTAAGACGGTAATTGTGTTACAGACATGAAATTTATTCAGAAATGTGCAGCACAGCATGTAGAACATCAATAAAATTTTAAACTCTTTAAAATTTGTACTTCACATTTAGTACGAATGGCAACATTGGAACGACAGAAAAGGACATTAGTATAGGAGAAACGGATGGGTAAGACAGCGCGACAGCTCCCATAAGAGCTAACGCTGTAAATTAAACCTGTGATGGGGATTAGTTTTTGAGGTTTATGTTCTCTAAGCAAGTAGGAAAGTGATATAACCTTTGGATGTTTATTAAGCCCGCAGTGTATGCAGCTCGGCTTATGATATTTATAATGCAGTAATTTATGCCACAGTAATTTAAAAAAAATTTTAACTAACAGTTTTTGTTTGTTATTCGGATCTTGTACACGTGACTATTGTTATACACGCCTTTTTAATCCGTATTTAATGTTTTTTTTTAATTTGGCGCTTTATTTAAACTCAAATCCAAAATCAAAATGGTAAAATATGTCCATTATTCCGAACATACGCTACGTAAAAACCTAATACGGATCGCAAAGATCAGAACGCCATTGTAGCTTTTACCAGTCAATTGATTTGTATGCTATTTCAATTGCGGCCAAACAACATCCCGTAGCGCGATTTTTAAATGTTTTCTTTGATGACTCGTTGCTCCCATTTTATGAAAATCTTTCTTTAGTTTCTGTGGCAAAAGTAGTTGATTTAACTACGTTTGCTACAAACATTTACAAACACGTGCTCGCTCAGGAGAATTTTTAAAACTTCGTACAAAACATTAAAGACTATCAACGTTTGCAGAATATGTGGTAGGGGGTGAGAATATTCGCCAGTTTCCTTCTTCCGTTAATTTTACATGTACTGTATTGTAATGTAAGATGTTATCTTCATTCTTTTTTTTAATTTTGTTAAATTTTGGATACCTCTTAAATAACTTTAATGTTTATATATTTACTTTCTCGATTACGACAAAAAAAATAAAAAACGATTCTTTTTCTTCTATTTTTCATAATTTTATTGACAAACGTCGAAACCTCTCTAGAATATGCAGAACAGCTCCCATAAGAATATTCTGGCTACACCTTTTACGTACAATGATAATGTGGCAAGAAGAAGACTACTATTAAACAATGTCGAAACTTATCACTTTTGAATGCCGTTTACATTACACGAAACTCTATGGAACTGTTCCCGTCTTCTGCATCGGCGAGTCGGGAGCAACTCATAACAATACGGAGGCGATTTTTTTGTATCTCAGAATTTCACTAAGTGTTATAAGATATGTGCAAACCTTAAAGAATTGCAAGCTTTTTAATAAAGTTATTTTAAATAAATGATTCCGGTTAATTAGTGATTAATTATTCCGTACAAAAGCCATGAAACAGATTAAGAGAAAACATATGGACTCGTCTCCCTCCCCACACATACCCACTAAAAACAGGCCTACTGCCGCCCATTGCGTCGCACGAATGCATGTAAAACCTGCTGCGTGCATGTGCACATGGTATGTGTGTGTGAGACAGAGGGATCGAGTGCGAGGGGAAGTGTCTGTGGCGCATCACAATGTCTGGACGTCTTGACCACAATACCAACGCGCTTTGCTGTGTTAGTACTCTATGTACTGACACAGCTTGTGCCTTTGCACAAGCAGTATGAGCGTTGCACGCTGTGACTATCAAGCTCACAATATAAACAACATAATTCGCCTTTGAATGTGATTTGATTAGTAAAACTTAACGAACCGGTAAGTAATGAGCAAAGCACATTATCGACCGTATTTTTGAAGATACTGTACCATAATCACGTAATACAGACTGTGGGCTAATATAATGCACTTTAAACCTCGCTATTACTGAACGCGGTTCGACGGGTACGTGTATGTGTAGTCTCGTTTTAAAATGACAACAGTTGATCCGGACAACGGCTGACACATGAAGAGAAAAGCGAAGTTCAGGTATTTGGCGGCTGCAGTCGGTAAGCAGAATAACTTGGTTGATTTGTGTAATACGTTTTTGGATTATATAATTCATAAGTCGTTTCAATTTACGACATAACCTATTATTTCGAACATCAATTTTAATGTAAAATCTAATTATAATTTTATATAATAGGCCTAATTAGTATAAAAGGTGAGGTATTATTTTACTAACTGTGAATTTTCTTAACTTCTCTGATATTGTTATGAAATTTTACAATTATTATTCTGGGCTTTGTAAACATGGCAGCAATTTAAACCGCGGAGAAAAAAATGTTTACTCCACATAATAGTGTATTATGGGCCATCTTAAATTCGGCAAGAGGTAGTTGGTGCAAACGCCGCCAACGACCTACAGCGCGCTTGTCGAGAGTGATGACGTATTACGTCACAAATAATACACGCGCGGGATATTTTGTGTGTCTTCATAAACGTCATTGACAATAATACCGTGAAATTATCCAAGGTGCGCGCACGCCCCCACCCCACACACAGGTCCACGCAATGTACACGTTTATTTACAAATATGAAATAAATGATCGCAGAAAACGAAAGTAAATCCGACTTATTGCAGTAGCATCCTAATTTTATTTAAAATGTACAACTTATGTTTATACCTCGGAAGACTCACAACTCATTTGTGAACAGAACACAGCGTGTCTAAGTGACCTTAGGCCACAATTGAACTACAGAATTCCCAGATGTTTCGAATTGGAATTGACGCGCTATCTATGTAATAACGTATACTAACATGTTAACGGAGAAAATGTTATGAATGTGTGTGCGTGCCCACGCGCGCGTGTGTAACACGTTCGACAGCGTTTAAAATATTTTTTTTGTTTACATATTAGGCCTACACAGAAAGTAATAAAACTACATTACATATTTAGAGGAGGGTTGTCGCAGTTTACGTCAAATATTGCCTGTATCCGCAGTTTAAATTAAAGTTAAAGGATATTTGTTATTTTAAAAAACTTGTATATTCAAAACGAAAATAAATTGCATGTATAATAACGAAACCCATCTATGAAAGAGCATGCAGGGGTACACTTCACCCGCGATCCTAAAAAGTCTTGGAGAAAGCTTCTTGGAAGATATTTTCATTTAAACGCATATTCATCAAGGTACCACACGAAGCATGAGACAGAGCTGCTCACCTCTCTCTACGCTCTCTCAGTGCTGTTATTAAAATTATTTTCTTCCGGGCTGTTTGGCCGTGGTCCAAAGCTGTTCATTCCAGCAGACGTTTCAGCCGTGCCTTTGACGGCCATCTTCAGTGCTAAAAGTCGAGCAAAACACTAACACAGATGAAGGGGTCTGCTAGCCTTTACCACAGTTCTGTGGTCACAAACCGTGACATCTGTGTTAGTGTTTTAGCTCGACTTTTAGCACTGAAGATGGCCGTCAAAGGCACGGCTGAAACGTCTGCTGGAATGAACAGCTTTGGACCACGGCCAAACAGCCCGGAAGAAAATAATGTTAATAACACTGCCTCCGGCCGTGCAAGCCCCAGCCACATCTCTCAGTGGTATTTGCGTGATCGTCGCTAGTGTGGGTGGATGAACCCTTCGTCTACCGCTACCGCGCACTCGTATGCCTGCCAGCAATCACTGGTGATAGCAGTGCATGGAAGAACCTACTCCTCGGTTATACTTCCGTGTTGGCGGAATCTCGCTCTTCAGTCGGTATTAAGAAACGCGTACAGGAATCCCGTTCGACTCTCCTCCCAAATACACACTTTCCTTTAATGCTGTGCCCTGCCTCGATTAGATTTTGGCCGACCAAATTTTGTTTTGTCGAATTCTAATTTTCTAGGCTTTCCGATCTTAGACGAAGGGTGCTTCGCATCGAAAATTAAAAAAAAAAACAGACATAAACCACTAATGTGTGTGTGTGTGTGTGCCACCAACAACGATAATGGAACACGAGGAAGAATTAACTTTAAAATTCACCTGTTTAATTATACACACACACACACACACACACACACACGCAAGCAGTGTGTGTAGAGACGAGTATGAAATAGGCCTATGTACGTACAAATTTTAAGGTGGAAAAAAGATTGCATTTCTAACCGCAGAAAAGAAGCAATAATGTCCTTTTTTAAATATTTATATTCAATTAGAATAAATTCTACGAAAACCACATGCCTAATTTTCTGGTGATGTCACACGTTACAACAGATGTAAATTTTAGTAATAAAAAATATTTTTACAATAATATCAGAGAATATTTACACTTTCCCGTGAGTACACACTTTGCTTGTTTTGTTTTAATTAAATCACATTCAACTGGCAGTGTTTATTAAATATTCGTGGAAGGCACTGAATGTGTCATGTCCGAACAGACCTGTTGCTCGTTTATGACGTTATTATGAATTTTATATCTTAATATTCACAATAATATTAAACTCGTTCTGTAAAACAAAACAAAGTGTAAAAATAATTGTATAACCCAGTACGAATAGTGGTCACACGAGTACATACGAAATAATCTCAGAGAAGTTAAGAAAGCTCACAAACATGCCTACCGTTATTATGATGATGATTATTATTATTATTACTATTGTTATTTATATTGTAATAAATGTGGCATACATTTACTATACGCTAATAATATATTTTATTTTCGTATATAAGCTATCGTATTTTGGTAGTACGAGATAGAAATCACGTCAAAAGATAATGAACTTGAAATTAAACTCAACTCATCTCCATGTACTAACTCATCTTTATTTGTAACTTCGTCTGTCTATACTTACGACATGAGAGAGATGTTGAATCATCCTCTGCCATTTTCAGTAAAATAAAAGCTAGGTATATTATACTCCGCAGGTAATTATTCGTTTCGGGTCGTAGGTTTGGACGATATTAAAGCCGTCATTTTCACCCCTTACACGCTCCATTCATGATAAACTCGCCTGCAACAAGAAGCAGTTGAAACGTGACAGTCTATTAGGCCTACAGTTTTTGCTTACTATCATTTTAATGGTTGTGCTATTTTTAATGAATACAGTACAACTAAATTGTTGAACTATATTGATCAGCATTAAATTAATTGATTGGTTAAATATACACTGGGAAAATACACTTAATGTTGTTTATTTGTACACTTGGCCCAATATTAAGTAGGTCAGTGTTTCCTGCTTCTGCTACTGTTGCATAATATTTACTAACGTTTTATCTACGCTTAACGTCACGTTATCGTCACCTACATTCTCACAAGCAGTGTCAACACATCCATTTACTTTATACATGGAAAATGTTATTATAATTTTTATGAAAATAACATTAGAGTGTGGTAAGTAGCATAGCCACAGCTCTTAAAAGATTAAAATCATAAATTCAGCTTAATTATTATTTGAGAGTGAAAAAGTTTCCTAAATAACCTACCTCAAATTCTATTGATGTTGTAGACATTTTAGAATCTGCAATCGTTTGCATGGTGTGCATTTTGTAGGCCTAATTATTTAAAACTAGTAGTAAACTTTGCTAGTAGTACTTTAGCTTTTAAAAATTATTATTACAATTTGGTCTACTTTCAAGTAAGTTTATGACCTAATTCTTACGTCATTTTAATTGTCTTGGTGTAAAAGTTTCTTTGATTCTTATATAAACGTAACAAATACATTCGGTAAATACCATCATATATGGAAGATAATAAATACGTAGGTAGGCCTACTCAAGAAACGAAAAGCGTCTAGTTACTGGGATACATTTTTTTTAAATTAACTTTTCTTTCCCTGATACCGTTTAGGTTTCTTTGGCATAAGAAAGAAAAGGCACTTTACTTTGTTTACTTCCTCGATTCATTATTTACGAATTAATTAATTTATTATTTATTTATTGCCATTACTTTATAAAATTTCATAAACTTTACTTCAAGATATTTAAGCCGAGTAAAGTAATATCGGCAAATGAATATATGAGGGCCGAACTAAATATGTTTTCTATGAATGCAACAATGTAGAGGGAAGAACGACAGTAGATGGAACCCATTTACAGAATGGAAGATTGGAGGGTATTCGGCCCAACAATGGACAAGAAACCAACTGGGAGAAGGTCTGTGGAGTGACCCTTGCCGATATGGTTGCAATGAAGACGGAATAGGCTATTAGCGTGTGTGCCATGAAATGAGGACGATGACGAGGACTATAACAGCGTTTTGGCTGTTGAACAAATGGCACAAGAATCGCAGACATGAGAGTCCTTCTCACAGTGAATACTTGTAGACGTGTCAGTAGACTAACGACGAACAGTGACGTTTGTGACGAGTAATATAACGCATACAGTAAAATAAAATGATATAATAATAACTGGGGTGAATATAATTGGTCTGGACGTACAGTGGCACGTAAATTTCGGAAGTCGTCATTAATTTAATTCTTCTTAAAAAGCAATGTTTTGGGTACATTAGAAACCAGTAGCCGCCTTCAGACAAATACGTACTTCTAAAACATAAAACGAACAAATTACATAGACACCAAACTATAGAGAGCAGAGAGTCACCTGTAAGCGACAACTACTAAACACATGTAGCCTAAGTTACAAAACGACTTACCTTTTAGAGGGCGGTTACGTTTCGCTAACTTAGGCTACATGTGTTTAGTAGTTGTCTTTGACAGGTGAGTCTCTACTCTCTCTCACCATAGTGGTAAGCTTGGTGTTTGTGTAATTTGTACGCCTCTTTTGTTTTAAAATTATTGGTTACCGGTTGCCGGTTTCTCTTGTACCCAAAACGTTGCTTTTTCAGAAAAGTTAAATTAATGACGGCTGATATCGATTTCCAAATATAAACACAAATATTACTTAACTGTTAACATTCGAAGATAGAGTGATGAATATCCTTGAAAAATCCCGCGTAATCAAACCGGGCAGTAATAGAATACTTGGAGCTGGTCAAGAGAAGGATAGGTGCCGTAACAATTTGCCAGTTCTTGAGTCGAAGGAGTTGAAAATCCTTTAAATTGGCTCTGAATTTTATCTGAGATTTATTCATGCTTTTTATTCTCTTACGTTAAAAACGGTTTAAATTGTTATGTCTGACAAAGTGTATAAAGCGTAGGCCTATCGTGTTTCTGGTCACAACACAGTCAGCATAATTCAAGTTGTCTAACGACAAATTTTAAGTTACATGGTTTACAATTTAAAACTGTAGGAAAATAGCATTTTTTATAAATTATTTATTAATTTACAAATTATATTTTCCTTATTTATAATTTAAATAATTCAAAAATATCATTTAAAATTGTATATTGTTAAAATCATTAAACGTGCGATTACCCTTTGACAATTCATGTTATAGTTATTATAATATCACTATGTGGCCCAATACAGTGCTCCCTGAAGAGCAGTGTGGAACCCGCGTGTTTCACCTGTATTTTGAACAAAATACTCATAATTACGGTCGGCATTACTCACAATTGACGGTCGGCCGTAAACACTAAATAATAATAAAATATTATTTTATGTTTCATACTTTCTTTAAGCTGTGTCCCTGGCAAGAATGCTTATGAATATATTTGCAAAGCCACACTTTTCCGTCTCAAGTTACAGAAACGCTGTAGGCCTACTTTGGAGGATTGAAAAGAGTGATATAGCATTCATAATTATACCCCGACCGACTGTCAGCTGTCTGTTACCGAGCTTTGCTGTGATATCATACAGCTAATGTTAGTTAAACATGAGGTCAGCCTTCACCTACTGACCATCATACCGGTGTCGTATTGTACACAAACACAAAACATTACACGTGATGTGTTGCGCTAAATTTTGTTCGTAAGGTCGAGAAAAGTCAATACGGACATACGCCTACTCACAATAGACACCAACAGCGGGTTTTAAATATAATACAATCTTATACTTCCGCCTCCCAAAGTATGGAGAGAATGAGAATTTCCCCTTTGTGTCTCATACACCGATAATGGAAAAATTTTCAACTGCACCTCCGCGTGATAAGAGATAGGCGCCCTGTACGATGGCTAACGCGGCTGTGAGACCGAATGTCAGCTGATATTTGTTCGCCCGTCCTCGAGCAAGTGCCAACGGAATCCTCGAAGTATGGGAGAGAGGGCCGCTATACTTGGCACTCTTTATTGCCTTTGGCGTAGAAAACGTCTCCCACAAATGTAGAAGAACCACTGAGCGGCGAACGGCGTAAGGTAGGAAGCGATCAACTGTCTCGAAAGGAAGGGGGAAGAGACCAGGAGACGGGTCTCCAAAAAATATGGGGCAAATCCAGAGGCTCTAACGTGGTAATCCCACCGCTAGTCTTATTCTACGATGGAGTATAATTCCATGCAGAGTAAATTTGTAATTAACTGCTAGTAATAGTCGGTGGATGCAGCAGTACGTAAAGTGCGTATGACGAGCAGATGATGCCTTACATTTCCAGTAGGCTACGGTACGCAGCTTGAGTATTTTAAATTTTGAGCCGATTCTCAAACAGATCATATTAATTGGCTTGTTTTTCTAAAAACATAACATCTGCTTCCGTTATTCCTCATTCTGAAATATATTCTTTATTTCGTAAACGATCAGAGAGTGTCCACTACGTGATGAGGATAATGCTGACGGTGATGAAGGAGGAGGCCGACCATAATAATCACCAAAATAAAACTAAAATTCAGTACTACCTAATGATAAAATACGCGTCTTGTTAACTGTAACTTTCAGCTTCAGGTATCACTTTAATTAAGGTTTTTCACAACATTATCGAAGTCTAGTTTTTTTTTCGGCACAACGCTAGTCGTTTGTCAGCTAGCAGAATATTTTGTTGCGCGTATACGAATACAAATAGAGTTCCCAGTCGTCTCGCCTGCGACAACGCTTTACGTTTGACACGTGACATGCATAACTTTTGTCTCATATACACCGCGTCACATCATACGAACCAAATAAGGCTCGACCTGCATTCGGAGCAGAATTCTTCCGATCGGTCAAACACTGTTGCCTACATTAGTGACAGACCTTTCAAGGTAATCAAATATATTGGAACTTACCGTCTGCGGCTTTCCAGAAACAGCGTCTTTATAAATTTACATGTTTCGGGACCCTTGTCCCATCATCAGAATTTAAAAGTAATTGTGTATCATTTAAATATGATACACTTGTCAAACACTTAAAATATTAAAATCTAATATAACCTAATATAATCTAATAATATTTTAAGTGTTTGACAAGTGTATCATATTTAAATGATACACAATTACTTTTAAATTCTGATGATGGGACAAGGGTCCCGAAACATGTAAATTTATAAAGACGCTGTTTCTGGAAAGCCGCAGACGGTAAGTTCCAATATATTTGATTGAACAACACGTGGCTTGGTACTAAACATTTGGGATTTATTCCTTTTAAACATAAACTTTCAAGGTAGCTTGTTGACACCACTACTTCTCAATGATTCAACGAAATTCGAAGTAGAAGGTTCTCATTTCGTCATTTCGTACATTGTGAATGGGTCGGAAAATGATTCTCTCCGAACTTTGTATTCTCGAAAATTTCTGATGATTCAGAAACGTTTCTGATGATGATTAGTCCTCTCTTCTAAATACTGCTTGGAAGATACATGATGATAACATAACATGATGATAATTTCGATTATAATCGCTGATAACTTCTTTTACCTGGAATTACTATGCAATAGTAAAATCTTCTGCGTCGTTGAATATTTATGCTACTACTTGGATCAGTAAAAAAGAAGTTCTAGTTTAGTTCCGCTTGTCTGTTGATTTCAGTGCACTTTGGCAACTTTCGGGTACTAACAATTGTGCACTGAAAGTTGCATAAGATTTGTTTACAAACACTCTGTTGTTAAGAAATTATACCTGCCTCTTTTTTGCATATGTGTGTCTGTGTAGGGGGAGGACTACTCCAGAATTATTTGTGTGTGCAACTTTCGGTTAGAAATTCCCGAGTATATAAGTGTTTGCGTGGATATCGAATTTTCAGTAGATAAGTTTGTTGAAGGTTAATCCATTTCAAATCACCCAGTTCAATGTGTCAAAAGTTTTCACTTCCACTAAATGTTTTTAGCCAAATGTTCCTCAGTGTTTTTGCAAGTTAAATATGGTGATACAAAAAATTATCATCAATCGATGTGTTGGGTTGACGCTTCAGTTCGCTCAACGAGACACCGGAACAGATTGAAACCACACTGGGCAGAAATCGTCAGTTGCCGGAACGGGCCGACCTGCACATTGTAGGCACACCCTGTGGAACACAGCAGTTTGTTTTGTTGAAAGCTTGCTTAGCTAACCATGTCTGTTCGGTTAATTACGAATCTAACAAATGAAATATGAACTCATTTAATCATTAAAACCAAAGGAAACCAATAGGTAAATGAGATTATCTATGTGATAACTATAATTATCTATAGGCCTATATATATAAAAGCCAAATAGCCCTACTACTCATACACTCACTCGTCACGAAATCTACATAACTATAAAACCTACAATCTCGAAATTTGGCACGTACGTTCCTCTTGGCTTCTAGGTGCTTGCTAAGAAAGGGTTTTGAAAACTTTAACGCCTAACCGCGAAAAACCGCTAAAAACCGTGACACCGATTATGCAGCTTTTTTTTCAACTATATGCTTCCTGAAAGTCTATTGTTTATTTTTTTTTTACTTTCCTTTAGGCTTTTGGGGAGTTACTAAAACAGTATTTTTTTCATCTAACCTATAACCACGAGGAGGCGCGAAAATAATCGCGAAACAGTTCACCCTATCCCTCTATTCCTTGCTATGTGGCGTTGAGGGTTAATTTTGAGTTCTACGTTCGGCACATATATTCCTCTTGGGTTTTGGGTGCTCACTAAGAAAGAGTTTTGAAAGCTTTAAAGCCTATCCGCGAAAAAACGCGAAAACCGCAACACTGACAATGCCGCTAGACATTCTGACGGTCGTCTTCGTTAGAATTCGTACCACAATCCGCTAAGCTCCCCATCATACCAGATTTGCGGCTTGGTCAAAGTCTGACAGTGAGCGTATACGCTTGTGGCGAGCGGAGCGGCACCGCGTGGTCAGTCAGTCCTGCTCACGCCAGCTCACGCATATTGTCAACGTATTTCTACTCAGTGTTTGTCATAAATAAATAAATTCACGATAAATATTCGCAATAAATTTACAGGGTAAGTATAACAGTGTATTATTGTCTCTTATTATTGTGTTGCTGATTTTTAATACAGTTGTTAGTTTAACCTTTGCTTGAATTCAATCTCAAGAAGAATTTATTTCAATTTCAAGAAGTCTTATTTTAGTTCAGTAGTTTTACAGCTCCTCATTTTCTTTTTCCACCAAGCTCTTACTTTTCATTTTTCATTCCTGTTTACCCCTACTTAATCTGGGCAGAGAACCCTCTAACGCTTTTAGTTCATATTTTATGTTTAGTTTACTAGCATTTAATTTCTTTCAACATTTTATCTATCAAATTTATTCTATTTTTAAGCATTTTCAGAAAGCCTTATTCTACTTAATGTGTAGTTAATGTTCGCAACTGTACCCCATTTAGTTTGAACGTCAAGCATTTGTGATATTTTTTACTAGAATTTTAAGGAAACCTCTTAAAGTTTTTAGTTTATATTTTACTTTATTTTAAGTAAGTTTTACTAGCATTTCATTGTGTTCTAGAGAGAAGTTTTATTTCATTTTATTTCAAATTGAAAGAAACGTTCCTTTGTTTAAGCAACTTTACGTTAGTTCATATTTAAATTCATCGATTTGAAAAGAACAAAGCCTACTATTATGGATGAGGAAATTATTGTAGTTAACGAAATACAGGTCCCTCGCCGAATAGTAAAGATCCGTGGTAACGGCGCGTCTCCTCCCTGTCCTACCTGGTGCATGGCGACGTCTCATTGTTTGCTCAAATTTGGGCTGACATTGTGCGTCACGTGTCCAACAACTGGCAGAGGTTTACGCCCTTCACTCAGAATCGGTCTGGAGCTCCTTACAGTACTAAACGTCGGTACCTCACCGAAATGTCTAGACCTTACACCTATAGAACTACTTGCGAGACAAGGCGGTGGGAAAGATATTCCCTTATGAGTTTCAGGTGTTCCAAGGTGGCATCCTTTTTGCTAACTTTGGGGAGGCACTACAGGGAGTCAAAAGAATCCGGTTCACAGGAGATTTCAAGGAAGGGCACTTTGATGTTCCAATTCCATTGATATAACCAACAAATCCTAATAATGTTCAATTAACTAACCCTGATAATGTCCAATAACCACCAACCACCAGTGAGCCAACGGAATGTGAACCGAATTTGTCCTGCATCGTGTCCCAGCCCCAACTCACTCCGTACACTGACCTCAGTTTAGACGAATCTGTTCCTTCTACTACAGCACCAGTAAAAGGGAAAAGAGGGAAAAAAAGCAGGAAAAGATTTACAGATGCGATTAGGAAAAAACAAGTTAGGGAAGCTGCTTCAAAATATGCAAAAACAACCCCGACGTAAACAGATTAGCTGCAAAAAAGTATAGTCAAATTCATCCCGAAGTCAACAAAGAGGCTGTAAAAAAAATACCACAATACCCAACTCGAGGTCATTATGAAAGCTGTCGACAAATGTAGAAAAATAAATCCCGAGGTAAGTAGGGAAGCTGTTGAAAAATACAGAAAGACTAATCCTGAGGTAAATACAGAAGCTGCAAAAAAGTATGTTGCATCTAATAACCTCCACGTTAATCAGGCAGCTACATCTAATTAAAATTAACTACAATGAAAAGAGATTACAAATCAGATTATTGCCTTGGACTAATAAGTCTTTGTCTGGTTTCAAATATGAACCTCAGACTGATTATTCCAGGGACAAGGTTGTTGACCTCGGACCTCAGTCACCCTGTACCTGGTGCCGTGCCGTGAAGTGGAAGGATGAGACGCCCGGAATATGCTACAGTGGCGGTAAAGCCCCCCGGCCCCTTTTGAATGAAACTCAAACCAGAGAGGATGGTTATCCTCAGTATCGCAGGCGGTCCCCAGCAAACGGTGGGTTCACTGCCAACACCTGTGGAGTCGATCTTGACAATCGCTGGGTGGTGCCATACAACCCCGTCCTGTCTCGCACCTTCTCGGCCCATGTTAATGTTGAGTACTGCAATTCTGTAAAATCCATAAAATACATCTGCAAGTACGTTAACAAAGGGTCTGACCAGACAGCGTTCACCGTTGAAGATCTGGACGAGGTGACGAGGTACGAGGCAGGACGATACATTACCAGCACTGAGGCAGCCTGGCGCATTCTCTGCTTTCCTACTCACGAAAGGTTTCCTCCTGTTATGCAACTTCCCGTACATCTCGAAAACGGCCAAAGAGTTTATTTTACTGAGGAAAATGTCGTTGAGAGGATCAGTAAGCTTGCGAAAACAACACTTCTGGCCGTATTCGAGCTGTGCATAGTCGAAGCCTTCGCAAGGACCCTTTTATATTGCAAAGTTCTGACTTATTACTTATGCAAAGGCAACAAGTTCTGCAGAAGAAAACAAGGGAAGCCTGTGCCAGGTTATCCGGGGGTGAAGAAAGGTTAGGTTTTGGGCAGAGTGTACACCGCCCATCCCGGTAATGCTGAGTGCTACTGCCTACGCCTCCTCTTGCACGACTGCCCTTGTCCGTGGCCCTATGTCATTTACTGCCCTAAAAACTGTGGCAGGGGTAGTCCACCCGACATTCCAGGCGGCGTGCAGAGCACTTGGCTTGCTGGAGGACGATGCTCACTGGGACCGCACTATGGAAGAAGCCTCCATCTCTGACTCTTCTAACAAAATCCGTGAGCTGTTTGTCATCATGCTGGTTTTCGGCCAAGTTGGAGACCCCATAAAATTGTGGGAGAAACACCGAGGCAGTCTTGCGGAAGATGTTAGACGGCAAAAGGAGAGAGAGCGCGGAGATACTCAACTGGTCCTTGGCATTGTTTACAACCAATGCCTCATCCTTTTTGAGGATATTGTCATTTCCATGTCGGGTAAAATACTCCTACAGTTAGAACTTCCACCATCTTCACGAGAGCAAGGAGCCGTTGTCGCCAACCGTGAATACCTGAGGGAACTGCCTTATGATACCGTTCAGCTGTCCGAAACAGTTGCTGTGAATGATCCAAAATTAAATCAAGAACAGAGGAAAGCCTACGATGAAATCATGCACAGCATTGCTTCTGATTCTGGGCAGTTGTTTTTTCTTGACGCTCCTGGTGGCACTGGCAAAATATTTTTGATCACTCTGTTGCTAGACACAATTAGGGGCGAAAGGAACATCGCCGTTGCCGTTGCTTCCTCAGGTATTGCGACTACCTTGATCGACGGAGGCAAAACGGCTCACTCTGCCTTCAAGTTACCTCTCAACCTGGATCATTCTGAGTCTGCACTTTGTAACATCTCTAAGCAGAGCGAAATGGCTCAGGTGCTTCGAGAAGCCAAAATTATCGTGTGGGATGAGTGCACCATGGCCCACAAGGGAGGTATTGAGGCTCTGAACAGGACGCTCCAGGACATTAGGGGCCGCAACCATCTTATGGGTGGAGTTACGGTGCTTTTGGCTGGTGACTTCAGACACACCTTGCCTGTTGTGCCACGGGGGACACTTGCAGATGAAGTCAAGGCCTGTCTCAAGTCATCCCTCCTATGGCCTAACTTCAAATGTCAAAGTTCTGTCCTTGAGAGTGTGCTGAGTCAAAAGATTCAGCGCTATGTCAGTCATTTTACCATTGGAAAGAACTGTAATTGACGATCCTAAACTGGGCTGCTATCTAGCGGTGAGTCCGAGCAAAAAAAACGGAATAGTCCGCTTGACGTTATAGGCAGTACACAATTAAAGCTGTTTAATTCGTGCTGCGCTCTTGTACCGAAATAAGAGAGACTAATTCACAGAGTCCGATCGCTATCGGCATCTACCGGCTTGCTGTGGTATGAAAATTCCCGTGCTGCTCCCTGGCGTTAATTGCGGTACGCAAACGAAGACGTTGCCGAATTATCTAAGTTTTGTCTGACGAAATAACTTGAAGTAAGTTAGTTCGCTCTGGTAGAGAGATGATTCTACACGCCTAAGTCTTCTGGCTATGAGTAGCTAATTTCTCTTCACGACTGCGGTAAGTCTGTCAAATTACTTTCATATCAATTAACAAAAATATTTCGTTGGAGAAAACTGTTTTAAGTAAGCCTGAGTAAGCATGCCCACTTAGTGCATCGTGTATAAGTGCAATACGCAATTGTTCGTAAAGTTTTTTTAAATCTAATGAAACTAGATTATTTGGGTGTCAGAATCTCGGCACTACAAAGTAGAGTACATTGACCACAAAATAATTAAGTTTAAACTTTAATTAACACCGATGTAACGAGATTGTGTTGCGCACTTAACCTATTGCACAATGCGCCGTTAGGAAGTGATATAAGATTTTGCTAAGATTAGCAGTAAAACCTTATACATATATACGGGAACTTACTCAGGCACGTTAAATGTAAATGATGTCCCATTCAAATTAATTGTATTATCTAATTATGTGTAGTAAAAAACTATGTGTTTTAAACAAATTCTTCACCACGTGGTATCTACAAATTCACTCTAACTAATAAGTTTATGAGATGTTACAGAGCCAAAATAAATTGTTATATTGCAAACAAGTAACTCACATATAAAGAATTATTGTTATAAAGATTTTTAAATAAGGCATGTTGGCCAAATAAATTTCATCAAGGTTAATTATGTAACACATAACTAGAGGTTGACTTTATATATTATGTATTTTGGAGGGTGTCCAAACAGTGGGGGCATTTGTGTGTGGTCTCTGACTAAAAATATAATGTGTAAGCAGGGTCCGCCGAACAGAGAAGAAAGTCCTGCTGCATGGCTGAACGTTGAACATCAAGAAGCTCCACTCGATACCAGAGAGAATTAGATCACCACAACCACACCTAAAATGCCAATCATGAGATCGCCACTTTACTAATAAAAGAGACCACCCTTCATGGACCCAACCACAGGTGAAAAACAACCATTTATAATTTACACGTAGAGTCAACACGGCACCACACCCCGTGAACAGTTATACATAACCATCAGTTTCTACATTTCAAGTTAAACATTCATTTGGATCCCCAATTGATGGGACAGTTTAGTGTGTACACTGAGTAAAAAATTAATTGTAAAATTTCAGTATATTTATAGTAGATTGTCAGTTCAGAGACTGACATGGTTACAAGACAGCATCCAACATAGATTTCCACTCATTTCATTATAGGGGTTTCTCTACAGATTTTAAGTCAGTTTTGCTATTAGTAATTTCTCATGTTCAATTCACCACGTATAAAAATATATATATTTTCTCTTAGATTAAAAATCAGTTTATTTCATTTGTATAAAAAGATTACTGGGGAGGTAGGTGAATTTTTAACTAGTTTCAACCAAGCTATGCATGTCGAAACACCTTTCAACTTGTTTGCCGAGACAAGTTTGTTGAGACAAGTTTGTTGAGACAAGCCGAAAGTTGAATGAACATGTCCGTCTCTGACCCAAGTGTATTTTTTTTATAAGGTGCTAATATTGTGCAATTTTTCTCTTTTCATTAATTGGCCCTATTTAAGTATATATAAATTCTTTATACTAATTATGATAACTGGGGGGCGTTCATTATTTTAAACAATTTTTATTTCTCACCGTAATTAAGTACTTAAGCACTTAGCCACTTAGGCACTTAGTTTTAAATTTTTATGTCCTGGGGAACACTGTGGGCTTTAGCATTCTCTTATACACATGACGTGCAATTAACCCACACCATGTGGGTACAATTATAAAAGTAAATTTCTAATCCTAATTGGGATTCGTATAAAGAAAAGTTAGAATTTATATACACAAGAAGGGTAATATAAAAAAAAGGGCGTGGCAAGAGACCTTTATGTATTTTATGTATACTATTGTATAATGTATTTTTGTCTTGTGGAACATGTTATGTGTGCATATTTCTGTGTACATTTTGGGGGATATATAAATATTATGCATTTACTGTACTTTTGGTGGGAACTTGGGATATAGGGATTTATTGTTCAATGTCTTTTACAACAGAAAGTTAACACAGGTAGTCATGTGGGTATGTCCTTTTCATTTGTTTTTAAGGGAGGTATTCTATCTCAATAATCGTTGCTGATCATTTCTTTAAGTAAATAATTTATTTTATCTAACCTTATAACATGTATAGGAATTGTCACCTTTAAAATTTATTTAATTTGTTTAGTAATTATTTTATCATTAATAGTAACAAGGAATGAAATCATTTATCTTCATTAATTTATATACAGTATTCTAAAAGGAAAATATAAAATAAATTTTTATATTTTATTAAATAGTTTAATGGGAGCTCTATTTCAAGGTTAATTATTATTATTTTAAATTTCAATTCACTGATAGAGGGACATAGCAATTATTTTCTTGGATTCAGTTAATATTTTTCAGGTGGCGTTGTTGAGAGAGTATACTTATTTATTTAACTATTTAAAGGGGAATTATAGATCACTGTTGTATTCATTTATTATTAAATTGTTATGAGAAAGAATAATAAAAAGGGATTTGTTAATTATTTAATTCTTGAGTTTTCATTGCAAGTCCCGTCTCACTGGATCCAGCGCAATTTTAGCTTCTCTAGGCCTTAGCCTAGTTTTAATTAACTTGTGGCCCCTCTTTACAAAAAAAAAAAAAAAAAAAAAAAAATTTTCTCAATAAAAAAAGTATTCTTTTTTTTTACTGCTGAAGATAAAGTGGGGTTACATTTGGTAGCAGAGCGCGCTTACGATGAGGGTCAACCCGTGGGTCCTGTGGGTGTGACGGGGCTTGCAAACTTAGGAAATATTTTGGGACTTTCACAATGTTAAGTTCAAATAGAACTTAGAAAAATTTTAAAGGCCCTATATCCCCAGTTGAAAATAATTTTTGTTAGCTTTAAGGTTTGTAATATATGTATATGTACTTGCCCGCCTTGAATAGTGAATAGTGCCACGTGGTAGGAAATTTTAGAAGGGGAAATCCCTGGGCAAGACTTATCGCAGTTCGGTGTTTGGTTAGTTTGAGTTTACCTTGCCCATGTTTGGGGAGGTGTTGTTTTTTTTGTGATTATGCGGTATGGCCCGATCGGCAGTCGGTTTCTTCCGATAGATGGTAGCCGGATTAACATGAAATGGTTAAAATAAATTTTCGTTGGTCGGTATTTTGTTTTTCGTGTTGTGTGTGTTGTGTGTGTGTCGCGTTCCTTTTGTCTGGTGTAATCGAGTGTGAGCAGTTCAGGTAGTGGGCTAGTTCTCGCATCGGTAGGTGGACCCGCAGTCTACTCTTTGGAAGAACAGTACTTGGGTTTTTCAGATTCTGGGTTTATTTAGAATAAGTTTTTAAAGTTTTATGTTAAGTGTGCCGACCGCGAAGTGAGGATGAGTTCAATAAATCCTGAGTTGTTTTTAAGGGAGGAAATTGAGTTCGAGCTCCGGGCCCGGGGTAAAGAACCCCGAGGCAATGTCCAAGCCTTACGGCGGCTGCTCCGTGAAGCGCTGGCCGCGGGTGATGCGCTCTCCAGGGTCACTATCACTGACCCCGAGAGTGAGTGGGAACGGTGTACGGAAAAGTGGGGTGAGCTGCAGGAGTTGGCTCAATCCGTCGAAAGTTTGGAGGAGGGACCGGGATGCTCGCTCGGTGTCCGGCGGATCCGGCAACGTATGCAGCACTTAATTCATCGGCTGCAGAATTTACAGGCACAAGTCAGTGAACCGCCATATAATATACCGCCACAATATAATATACCAGACACGATACAAGAGATTACCTCGACCCTCCAGGGGTCACAACCAGTAAGAGCATCCACCCCGCTTCCGGTTGTTGAGGAGTCCGTGGTCTCAGCTGTGAACACTTCTTTATACAGAGAAGTAGAGCCTGTACAAACTGGTTCGGGGGCGGCAACGTACAACCACCTGCCCAACCCACTTGCCCATATAATACAACAACTTCCAGTCGTGGACGGACTGGAGGCAGACAAACTAATACCTTTTTTCAAAATAGTCTTTGAGTTGAAAGACTACCCGGGTATGCTGGAGCGAACGGTGCTCGAACTCATCTTCCCCTACTGTCGCGGTACCATGGCTGACAGGGTGGCGGAGGTGATGCGACGCAAAGAAGGTGTGGATGAGTTCCACCGGGTGGTGCTGAGGGCGTTCGTCCCTAGTAGACTGATGGAGCAATTGCGCCATCGTCATTTTTATAGAGTTCAGGCACGGGGCGAAACATTGGCCCAGTACGTGCTGCGAATGCGCGAGGTAGCTCGTATTCTGGGAATGGGCATGTCGGAGGAAGAGGTAGTACAACACATTCTCGACGGCGTCTCTGCCGACGACCGTCTGCGATTAGTTTTTGCCCAGCGGCCGCAGTGGTTTGCCGACCTGGAGCGACTCTGCGTTATGACGGAGACCATGCAGATGACCGACCAGGCGAGCGGAGACGGTAGACGAGCCGAACCAAGACCTCAGACATCGGAAGGGACCAGAGAGCCTACCTTCCCCCGACAGGCCCAGTCAGCTCGAAATCGTCAGCAAACGAATTCAAATTCCGTGATTTGTTACAATTGTAACCGCCCGGGACACATGGCGAGGAATTTTACGCGAGGGCGCGCGCGACCAGCACCACCTATGTCTAGACCAGCGCCAAAAAACTAAGTACACAGGGGAAGATATTTCGGAGGATGTCTTCCCCCCGCTTCAATTCTGTTCAACTTCCGCCGACCTCCAGGCAGTCGTTAAAAGCCCAATCTTCTAATATCAAGGTCCAGTCCGCTACCTCGCAACAACTTTCTGTATGCCCCTTTCTGTCGTTCGAGGTAAAGGGGGGTCAGCTCAGAGCCTTAGTTGACTCCGGTTCAGCCCGATCCATCATTTCATCTCGGGTACATGCGGACCTTGAACGACAGGGTTTAATTAAAAGGTCAGAAAAGTCATCTGCAATATGCTGGACGGCATCCCGGGAAATCTTGCCTATCTCCCGGGTTACTTCCTTTAAGATCAAAATCGATGGGTTTTCTTGGGTGTGGTCTTTTCTGGTTTCTCCTGCTCTGGGAGTGGATTGTATCATTGGTGCCGATTTCATCGCAAAAAGTGGTCTCGTGCTGGACATCCAAGCGCACCAATGTTTTTTTAAATTTAATCGGGAGGTTTTAATTCCGTTCCTTGGGTACCAGGGCGCTAAGCCGGGTATCCAAGAAGTAGCTTGTCCCGATTCTGCACGAGACCATCTCACTCCATCCCAGCAGACGGCCTTAGATCATTTGTGTGAGGAATTTCCCGAGGTGTTAACTCCTACTTTGGGACTCACACACCTGCTGGAATACAAAATCAGACTTACAGATTCGAAAATAGTGAGGTCACACCCTTACAAGTTTGCCCCTCCAAAGATGACCATTCTACGAGAGAAGGTTCAAGAATTATTGGACCAAGGGGTGATTGAACCTTCTCATTCCAGCTATGCCAGTTCAGCATTTTTAGTGCCAAAGCCTGGTGGCAAACAAAGAATGGTTATTGATTACAGGAAGTTGAACGCCAATATCGAGGTGGATTCTGTTCCCCTCCCGGATTTACATTCGGCCTTTGATTGGTTCAGTGGGGCCAGATTTTATACCATTATCGATCTGAACGCGGCCTATCATCAGATACCTCTTGCCCAAGAAAGTAAACCATATACGGCTTTTTGTGTACCCTGGAATTTGTACCAGTACACAAGGGTTCCCATGGGTTTGGCTGTGGGGGCCCAGACACTTACTCGCCTTCTCGACACTGTCTTTCACGACGTCAAATTCCGTTTCGTCTATAATTATCTTGACGATCTTTTGGTATATAGCGAGACTTTCGAAGATCATCTGAGGCATTTAAGAGAGGTGTTGGGTCGCTTAAGAGAGGCTGGCCTCACTGTCAATCCCGAAAAGATTCGTTTCGCCCAAGAGAGTATTTCTTTCTTGGGCCATTTAATTTCACACAAGGGCGTGACGGTAGACCCAGAGAGGACACAGGGCATCCGTGACTTTCCTCCGCCTAGGGATGCGAAGGGCATAGCGAGATTCGTCGGTATGATAAATTTTTATAGGCGTTTCATACCGAATATCGCTGAAATTGCCGCTCCCTTGAATGAACTGAGGAAGAAGGGGGCAAAGTTTAAATGGGGGAAAACCAACAGAAGGCTTTCGCTACCTTAAAGGAAGCCATCATTTCCCCACCGGTGTTGCGGATGCCCGACTTTTCAAAGCCGTTCATTTTGCAGACGGACGCGAGTTCGGTTGCGCTCGGAGCGGTCCTTTCCCAAGTTATTGACGACGCTAGGCAGCCTGTGGCTTTTATCTCACGCACGTTGACCCAGCAAGAACGTAAATCATCCGTTTATGAGCTAGAGTGTTTAGCTGTTGTGTACGCTCTAGACAAGTTCAGGCGTTTCCTGGAACATGCTGAGTTCCTGCTCGAGACCGACAATCAGGCTCTCTCATGGCTTCTAGCTCATCCCCGGCAACTGGGTAAAATTGGTAGATGGGTGGTGAAAATCTCATCCTTTAAGTTCACCGTGCAACACATCAGGGGATCCCAGAATGTGGTTGCAGATGCCTTATCCCGTATGTTTTCCCAACCAAGCTGAGCAACCCTGTTCCGTTCTTCTCGATTTTCCATTAGCCTTCACTGATGTGTTACCCCATCAGTTAAACGACGAAGTGCTGGGTCAAGTCATCCAAAATATTAAGCAGGGTAACGTACAGGCCCCTTATTTCTTGTCCAAGGGAGTCCTCTGTTGTCGAGAGAGAAAAGGACGAGCACCTAAAATCGTGCTGCCTAGCAAATTAGTGCCCATGGTCTTCAGCTATTACCATGATTCCCCAATCGGAGGTCACAAGGGAATTTCGAAGACCATTTCCAGTATTAGGAAACATTTTATCTGGAAGGGCATGGATAGAGACATCGCGACGAGAGTTAAAAATTGTCATCTTTGTGGCTTGAGCAAGCCTGCCCAGAACACCAAACTAGGGTTGTTATCTTCTGAGGTGGCGAGCAGACCAATGGAAAAGTTGTTTATTGACTACGTGGGGCCGTTCCCCCGTAGCAAGTCAGGTAATGCTTACCTGCTTGTTTGTGTAGATGCTTTTTCAAAGTTTGCCTGGCTACTGCCCTTACGGCAGGCAACAGCTCGTTTGACCATCAACGCTTTACAGAACCACGTTTTTCAGCATTTCGGTCTTCCGACCATCATTGTTTCGGACAATGGCCCGCAATTTATTTCAAACGAATTCAGGCGTATGTGTTTCGCCAGTGGCATCAAACACGTAACCACTTCCCCTTATTACCCACAACCGTCCCATGCGGAGAGATTCAATCGGAATCTCCGGTCCGCCTTGATTGCTTATCACGCTGAGCAACAGACCACCTGGGATCAGAATTTGAAGTGGTTACAATTAGCTTTCAACACGGCCAGACACGACAGTCATCAGGCCGTGCCATTTGAAATTTTGTTTGGATTCTCGCCCGCACTCCCGTTGACCAACCTATGGGATATCGAAGATCTTCTTCCGCGGGAGCCCAATAATAAAAGTGCGGAGAGATGGAAAATGGCTCGGAAGAATTTGCTGCGAGCGCACGAGCGGGTCCGTCGGCGTTATAATCAGGGGCGTATTCCAAACCCCTTCCGGATTGGTGACTGGGTCTATTGCCAAAGCCACCCACTCAGCTCAGCCGCTGACAAACGTGCTGCGAAGCTATGCTACCGTTGGTCGGGGCCATACCGTGTCATAGGATTTACGTCACCGGTGACGGCCCGGCTGGGCGTACCGGGAGACAAACAAAAATTGGTGACAAGCCACATTTCCAAACTCAAACGTTGTCGAGGGTTATCAAAAACGTTCGAAGGGGGTTAGTCCCCGTAAAGATAGGACGGATGTCCTTGTTTAAGGTGGAAGTCGTGTTCGGGCGAAGGGGGCGAGCCTCAGGAGATCGGAAGATCTACGTACGTAGGAATCTTTCTTTTGTCTTTTGCTGTCTCTCTCTCTTGTGCTGTATGCGGACTCTGATCAGGTCAGCATGCAGCACCCGCACAATTACATAATACATATCTTCTTTCATCTCTTTCGTTTTCCTTTTTTGAATTCTGTTCTCCTGAGAGCAAGCTCAGCTGAGCCAACCCAACCACGACGTCCACCGGTTTCTTTGGGGAGAGGTACACTGCAGGGTACCCTCCTGGCCTTTAACGTTGGGGCAACTATGTTGCCCTTTTGGGTTGAGGGTGTGCTGAGTCAAAAGATTCAGCGCTATGTCAGTCATTTTACCATTGGAAAGAACTGTAATTGACGATCCTAAACTGGGCTGCTATCTAGCGGTGAGTCCGAGCAAAAAAAACGGAATAGTCCGCTTGACGTTATAGGCAGTACACAATTAAAGCTGTTTAATTCGTGCTGCGCTCTTGTACCGAAATAAGAGAGACTAATTCACAGAGTCCGATCGCTATCGGCATCTACCGGCTTGCTGTGGTATGAAAATTCCCGTGCTGCTCCCTGGCGTTAATTGCGGTACGCAAACGAAGACGTTGCCGAATTATCTAAGTTTTGTCTGACGAAATAACTTGAAGTAAGTGGACGACGACATATTCTCTCTGGTAGAGAGATGATTCTACACGCCTAAGTCTTCTGGCTATGAGTAGCTAATTTCTCTTCACGACTGCGGTAAGTCTGTCAAATTACTTTCATATCAATTAACAAAAATATTTCGTTGGAGAAAACTGTTTTAAGTAAGCCTGAGTAAGCATGACCACTTAGTGCATCGTGTATAAGTGCAATACGCAATTGTTCGTAAAGTTTTTTTAAATCTAATGAAACTAGATTATTTGGGTGTCAGAATCTCGGCACTATAAAGTAGAGTACATTGACCACAAAATAATTAAGTTTAAACTTTAATTAACACCGATGTAACGAGATTGTGTTGCGCACTTAACCTATTGCACAATGCGCCGTTAGGAAGTGATATAAGATTTTGCTAAGATTAGCAGTAAAACCTTATACATATATATGGGAACTTACTCAGGCACGTTAAATGTAAATGATGTCCCATTCAAATTAATTGTATTATCTAATTATGTGTAGTAAAAAACTATGTGTTTTAAACAAATTCTTCACCACGTGGTATCTACAAATTCACTCTAAGTAATAAGTTTATGAGATGTTACAGAGCCAAAATAAATTGTTATATTGCAAACAAGTAACTCACATATAAATAATTATTGTTATAAAGATTTTTAAATAAGTCATGTTGGCCAAATAAATTTCATCAAGGTTAATTATGTAACACATAACTAGAGGTTGACTTTATATATTATGTATTTTGGAGGGTGTCCAAACAGTGGGGGCATTTGTGTGTGGTCTCTGACTAAAAATATAATGTGTAAGCAGGGTCCGCCGAACAGAGAAGAAAGTCCTGCTGCATGGCTGAACGTTGAACATCAAGAAGCTCCACTCGATACTAGAGAGAATTAGATCACCACAACCACACCTAAAATGCCAATCATGAGATCGCCACTTTACTAATAAAAGAGACCACCCTTCATGGACCCAACCACAGGTGAAAAACAACCATTTATAATTTACACGTAGAGTCAACACGGCACCACACCCCGTGAACAGTTATACATAACCATCAGTTTCTACATTTCAAGTTAAACATTCATTTGGATCCCCAATTGATGGGAAAGTTTAGTGTGTACACTGAGTAAAAAATTAATTGTAAAATTTCAGTATATTTATAGTAGATTGTCAGTTCAGAGACTGACATGGTTACAAGACAGCATCCAACATAGATTTCCACTCATTTCATTATAGGGGTTTCTCTACAGATTTTAAGTCAGTTTTGCTATTAGTAATTTCTCATGTTCAATTCACCACATATAAAAATATATATATTTTCTCTTAGATTAAAAATCAGTTTATTTCATTTGTATAAAAAGATTACTGGGGAGGTAGGTGAATTTTTAACTAGTTTCAACCAAGCTATGCATGTCGAAACACCTTTCAACTTGTTTGCCGAGACAAGTTTGTTGAGACAAGTTTGTTGAGACAAGCCGAAAGTTGAATGAACATGTCCGTCTCTGACCCAAGTGTATTTTTTTTATAAGGTGCTAATATTGTGCAATTTTTCTCTTTTCATTAATTGGCCCTATTTAAGTATATATAAATTCTTTATACTAATTATGATAACTGGGGGGCGTTCATTATTTTAAACAATTTTTATTTCTCACCGTAATTAAGTACTTAAGCACTTAGCCACTTAGGCACTTAGTTTTAAATTTTTATGTCCTGGGGACCACTGTGGGCTTTAGCATTCTCTTATACACATGACGTGCAATTAACCCACACCATGTGGGTACAATTATAAAAGTAAATTTCTAATCCTAATTGGGATTCGTATAAAGAAAAGTTAGAATTTATATACACCAGAAGGGTAATATAAAAAAAAGGGCGTGGCAAGAGACCTTTATGTATTTTATGTATACTATTGTATAATGTATTTTTGTCTTGTGGAACATGTTATGTGTGTATATTTCTGTGTACATTTTGGGGGATATATAAATATTATGCATTTACTGTACTTTTGGTGGGAACTTGGGATATAGGGATTTATTGTTCAATGTCTTTTACAACAGAGAGTTAACACAGGTAGTCATGTGGGTATGTCCTTTTCATTTGTTTTTAAGGGAAGTATTCTATCTCAATAATTGTTGCTGATCATTTCTTTAAGTAAATAATTTATTTTATCTAACCTTATAACATGTATAGGAATTGTCACCTTTAAAATTTATTTAATTTGTTGAGTAATTATTTTATCATTAATAGTAACAAGGAATGAAATCATTTATCTTCATTAATTTATATACAGTATTCTAAAAGGAAAATATAAAATAAATTTTTATATTTTATTAAATAGTTTAATGGGAGCTCTATTTCAAGGTTAATTATTATTATTTTAAATTTCAATTCACTGATAGAGTGACATAGCAATTATTTTCTTGGATTCAGTTAATATTTTTCAGGTGGCGTTGTTGAGAGAGTATACTTATTTATTTAACTATTTAAAGGGGAATTATAGATCACTGTTGTATTCATTTATTATTAAATTGTTATGAGAAAGAATAATAAAAAGGGATTTGTTAATTATTTAATTCTTGAGTTTTCATTGCAAGTCCCGTCTCACTGGATCCAGCCCAATTTTAGCTTCTCTAGGCCTTAGCCTAGTTTTAATTAACTTGTGGCCCCTCTTTACAAAACAAAAAAAAAAAAACAAAAAAACAAAAAAAAAAAAATTTCTCAATAAAAAAAAGTATTCTTTTTTTTTACTGCTCAAGATAAAGTGGGGTTACAAGAGTTAACATGCGTGTTCACCTCAAACGTGATTTGAAGGCAGAGGAGTTTTCTAACTTATTGCTTGATATTGGTGATGGCAAGCTTTTGGAAGAGGAGGGAAGAATAAATATTCCTGGTAACCTTTGCAATGTTGTCGGAGATCTGATCAGCTTGAGTGACAGAGTATACCCCAACATTCATCAGGCTAGAGAGGATTGCACTTCATGGCTGAGGGAAAGAGCTATTCTCACTCCAACAAACGACTCAGCCAACAGCATCAACAACTTTCTGTTGGAGAAGCTGCCGACTGAGCATATGAGGTATGAGTCTGTGGACTCTGTGGTGGAGGTCGAGGATGCTGTGCATTACCCTGTGAAGTTCTTGCATACTATCGACCCACCAGGAGTACCACCTCACGTCCTCTACCTCAAGGTTGGCGCTCCAATCATGCTGTTGCGCAATCTAAACCCTCCGAAACTGTGCAATCGCACCAGGCTTCAGGTGAAGACTCTGCACAAACATGTCATCGAAGCCACGATTTTCACAGGCGTCGGTAAATGAAAAACCGTCTTCATCCCCCGAATTTCTCTGATCCCATCAGACTACCACTTTCAGTTCAAACCTCTGCAGTTTCCCGTTAAGGTGTGCTACGCCATGACCATCAATAAGGCACAGGGGCAGAGTTTGATAGTGGCTGGTGTGGCTCTGAGGAGTGACTGTTTCTCTCATGGCCAGTTGTACGTGGGTGCTCCAGAGTCAGTTCACCTGACAGCCTGGTCACCCTCCAACCAGAAAGCAAAACCAGGAATGTTGTTTACAGGGAGGTCCTCAGCATTTAATCTGAGGGAGCAACTGAAAGTACATGCTAAGAAAGTTATTACCCTGGCTACGTAGACCAAAAAACCAGGGGTGGTGCTGGGATAAAAGGGCTTAAGCCCATCTATTTTATTGTTGTTAGACTTACAATAAAGGACTGTCTTAATCTCTAACAGAAACTTATCTTACCCTCTCTAACTAAACAACACAACGTTATTTTTAACAGCTCATTAATTTTCAAGCTTTAATAGTTGATTGATCAAGCTTGATCAAATTGATCATCTTCAAATTGATCGAGCTTAAATAGTTTCTCTTAGTTTCAAAATACCGGTATCTAAGCTTCACAAATAACCTATTTTTAGTTTTTGATTTTACATTATATTTTTTTCTGATAATCACCGTAGCGAAGCACGGATATCCAGCTAGTTTTATTATATAATATGTATTTAGACAACATAACTTATTAAAGACGAAATTGTTCTTGTTACAAACTCCTCTATCATATTTCTGCTTTTGTGTGGAATGCGTGAGTGCGTTTATGACTTGCTAACGCTCTTGTTCACGCCGTAAGCCAATAACGATGAATAATTTAATGCTAGCTTGTTTGTTTACCTCAGTAACACTCAACTTAATTAAAATGCCAGTTGCTATTAATCTCTGACGTTACAGCTTTACTAGCATAATTCACCTACTCAGAAACGCACAAAATTAAAACACACTGTGCTTACAAAATTGAATTAAAGAGATTACGTACATAGTGTTAGCGTGAATGCGTGTCACGTTATGAAAACGAAAAGTCGGATATTTAATTTTTAAATTTAAAGTTAAAATTTTCATAAACAAACAGGTATTCCAAGTTTTGTTAGAATTTTTTGTCAGTTTTGTTTGGTTACCATGGTACCCATAACCTAAAAGTGTTTTTATCTAATTTGATGATGCATCAGGCTCTTAACATAAGGCGGCGGTTACAATGCATCAGAATTCGTAAGAAAATGTGGTGTACGAAATCGTGAGGTTTCGTGCGAATTCGTCAGAAGTGAACAAACCCTTTGTTGCTCATAGACGCGGTTAGTCTGCTTCCGACCTCTGCGTACGATTACTCACGAATTCGTACGTCTAGTCGTATGCGACCAAAATAATTTGTTTTTTCATCAGTTTTCGTAAGAAATTTACCGTCTCTGGAAGTCCAGGAGTGTGTCTTCTTCAGAAGTTTCGCCTCGACAGTCTCCAAAATGTAGTAGAATGTAGAGCGTGTCATTCGGGTATATTCAAAGAACTTTTCACCATTTCTTCTAAGCTCGTCATACGATCTTCCAGATTCTCCATTCTTACTTCTCGGTTCAAAATATTGTTGTAGTCACTCACGTCTTTTCAACCTTTCCACTTCAAGAAACCTTATAGCAGGAGAGTCCAAAACGAAATCTAGTTCAGCTGGATCCACCTTTCCTTCTATTCCACTCAACACACGTACGATTTCGGAAGGAAAGTGTTTCCACGCTATTCTTACGATTTCGTACGAATCGTTACTCGCAAGTTCTTACGAATTCGCATGACCACAAACTCTGATGCAATGTAACCGCAGCCTAATAGTGTTTTTTGTTCATCTTTTCTGGTTTTGTTGTGCTCCTTCGAACCCTGTGCTTTTAAAAATGAGGGTTATAGCCTATGTTATAGGTTCGAAAACGAAGGTGGATAATGTACATATTCATTTGATTTTAATAATAAATGTTTTTAACCAATAGGCTACATCGACCGAGAATGATTGCCAACTTCTTCATTATTATTTTACATTTGAAGTTTATTTTCCTATTTTCCCGTGAACTACTTAACATTTTCATCTGTAATGTAACAATCTGAGGGATACTGCGCTCGACACTCGGGAAGTGATGGAGTCTGTTATTACCATTTACTAAGGCTAAAGTGCTGATTTTAAAGTGTATGTATTATATAATTCCCAAAATAGGCCTACGTTTTCAGACGTGACACATACGCATACTAGATTCTGTATAAACAAGTGACGAAAACACTACGAAACTCAGCTAATCTCGCTGCGGTAAGTCGCCGCCGCGGTCACGTTTTGAGACCCTGAATAAGAAAGACTGCGGTTTGAGAGTGCGTCGTCATTTAGTCGCAAGAGGAACAGAACAGAACAGAAGACCACTGTAGATGACTGGCGCAACTGCAGTCGAAATGTTTGGCTCTACAAAAAGAGGACCACGGCGTAACGAAAAATAATTTTACAGAAGATAACTCCGGCCGTGAATGCTATGACGACGGTCGCACGGGTCGTCGAGTTTGAGCAGTGAATAATGCAATAAATAATTCAAGTCACTGATTACAGGTATCATCTCACAGAAATTCACACTAAAACGCAGAACAACTCAACTCAAAAAATCGCTTTTGTTTCGTAATCTCAGACGGATACGACGCTTCCTAGACACCCTTTTCTTAATTCTCTGGTGTGGCAAAACTGAAAATCGACCACAATCCGGGTGACGGGCATTGCGTAATTACGTAATACTGCAGTTCACACGACGCGTCACATATCCACACATGTTATGTATTGTCTCGGCGCGCCGCGGGGTAAAAAGTATTAGAAATGTAATTTTTTATAATTTTTTCAGGGTTACTTATTGTAATGTAAAGTTTATATTGAGTTTGTAGGCCTACTTAATACTTCTCTATCCTTATTTTGTGATTATATACAAACGTTTTGATTCGAAACTTGTACAGTTCACAAATCTGGCATGACTGTAAAGCTGCCTGTAAAATGTTCACCCCGCTTTTTCTTAATCTGTTCCTGTATGTGTCCCTACCTGTGACGTTAAAATCAACATGTTCAACGTAAGAACCTGAAACGGCAACAACATAGGCCTACCATTTATATGTCTCACACCAGTGTACTGATGTATTGTTTATACAAGTTAATTCTTACCGTGCAATGCCTACCTTAACCTAGTTCGTAAGCTTTCGTAGTTTTTCATTGTCCGTACAACATTTTTCTCACTTCAACATACGTCATTTTCTTTATTTTTTTATTTTTTTTTTGTAGCCGAACGTTTCGCCATACTGCGACGGGCCATCCTCTGTGACTTGACTGAGACACCACAAAGACTTTACCCACACTTATTTATAAGTAAGCCCCGCCCACAATTTTATAAGCAAGCCTGTAATTTACAACGAAGTATTCCCTGGCTAATAAACCTAAAAGTTACAATAAATTATAGAAAATGGAACACAGTCTGAATCACCACGAACCTGCAAAACAGCACGCTTTGGGACAGCTTTGTGTTTATGTTTACCATGACAACTTCATCAGAGGCTACTAGCAAACTATGCACAGGAAGATTCCGACCCATGGTCGTGAAACGGCAGCCGCTTTCTGATCAAGCATAAGAGCCTCACTTTGCCTTCTCACTGAAGATAATAAAAGGTAGATTAAAGGTATAAAGGGAAAATGTCACCGATTTGCAGTAATGTTATTCATAAAACAGTGTCAGCATCTATACTCATTCATATTAATCTCTTCATCATTATTTAGTAACGTATTTACTGTGATACTATTAACTACTACGTATGATACTACTAAAATTATTAAAATTTCTTAAGATTTCACCTTTACTTAATTAGTATTAAGTGAATTTCATAAACTTTACTTGTATTATGTAGAGAATTTTATCTGTTACAGCCAACATGACGGCGTTCGCAGTGGGAAACATGGTGGGTTGGATACTTCCAATGTATCCTTTGCTCACGTCCAACGACCCTCCAGTTGGCGCAGAACCGATGTCGCTCGAAACCGTATCATGGATAGGATCGATAAACTACTTGGGCTCCGTGTTGGGTGCAGTTTTCTGGGGTCAAATTTCCGACCACTTCGGCAGGAAACATACTGCCTTCATATTGGCTTTGCCTTTTGTGTTTAACTGGTTAATCACTCTGTCTGCACAAAACCCTAACAACCTGATCGTAGCAAGAGTCATCGCCGGAGTCGATTGCAGTGGCGCCATCATCAATACGCCCGTATACATCGCGGAAATAGCTTCCGACAAAATTCGCGGAACACTCGGATCATACTTCATGCTATTCTTCAACGCCGGTTGTCTTTTCTCTTACACGATCGGTGCGTTCGTTTCTTACCATACCATGGCGGCTGTTTGTCTTGCCGTGCCAATTGTATATTTACTCTCCATCGTCTGGTTACCGGAGAGTCTGGTTTATCTGTGGACTCATGATAAAAAAGCTGAAGCTGAAAAATCCTTACTATGGTTCAGAGGTGATGACACAGTGCACATCAATGATGAGTTGAACAGACTTAAACCAAAGCCGATTCAGGAGAGACAGGTCGGGTGGAAAGAGTTAATGAAAACAAAAGGAATGAAAAAAGCAATGTCGATCTGCGTCATATTGGTGTTTGCACAACATATGAGCGGTATTTTGGCAATATTAACGTACGCTGTTCTCATATTCCAACAAACTGGATCATCGATAACACCCCACGCGTCAGCGATAATCCTTGTTTGTCTACAGTTAATAGCCGTTTTGTTTTCGTCTACGGTGGTGGACAGGGCAGGCAGAAAAATACTATTATTGACTTCAATGATAAGTACTCGACTGTGTTTAAGTGTTTTGGGAGTTTATTTATATTTCAAAAATGATACGTGGAATGTCTCAATTTACGGATGGATACCGGTTCTCGCTTTGTCCTTACACGTATTGTCGTTTGCCCTCGGAACAGGATCGGTCAGTTTCGTTGTAATGTCTGAAATATATTTACCCGAGATCAGAGGTCGAGCTCTTTCTCAAACTCATATCTTTAGTACTGTACTGTCGTTTACACTTGTCAGGATGTTTCCATTGATGAAAAGATATCTTCACGTATACGGTTGTTTTTGGTTTTTCAGCGTCTGATGTTTCGCTTAAGCGTTGTTTACATGTATTTTTGTACCGGAAACCAAAGAAAGAACGCTGCAGTCCATTTTAAGACAACTGAGTAACGAAAAGACGCTACAGGAATCTGAAAACGAGTCAGAAAACGAACTCACTCAAGTAAACAAGAAAGCCGTTAGTGTAACTTAAACTAAGAAGTTTTAGAAATATCTGTCTAAAGCCAGGAGCAAACTTTATGAACTCAGTATCATTTCGTGAATTTGCAATTAATTGCCTTCATTTATGATTTCGCCAATAAGTTTTTGCCGTTTATTTGGGTATTCAACATTTCCTCACTTTTATTTCACACGTGATTTCTTCTCATTTTTATCACAGGCTTCGTATTTTTCTTTAATTTGTAATTTGTTAATCGTGTACCTTTAAACGTAAGTTCTGTGACACTGATATCGTCTGAGATAACAGAAAAATTTGATGTTGTTTTTACAGTGAACGAGAAAAACATTATAAAAATTATTTTTAATTGTAAAACTGAATTTACCACATAAATTTAGTTTAACAGTAACATGTCATTTCTAACAACCAACGTTACAAAATTTTACTGCACTGACACAATAATCAGGATTATCAGTAACATAGGACTAGTTATAGCTATTAGTCTCAATTTCATTTGTACAACCACTAATCGCTTCTTATTGGACGAATACTTCCGGTGTCTTTACCATTCCCCAAACGGTGGAGTCAACAAACAGCCTCGCTTAATGTGAATTTCCCAGCGATCTAACAGCACCATAATTAGTATCATATTAGCATTTTTTTGAACTGTTAGTGCTTCGGTGTTTTCCTTACACGGTGATTTACGTCAACTAATAGGCGCGATTGACTTACCAACATTTTCGACCATACAGAAACTGTAAGAGGAATATATTTATCCTTTGTCCGTACATACTTCAATAAATCTGACTGGCTCCCTCCTATTGAGCACCTCGTCTTATAACAAGATTTTTTTTTATAAGTAGGATAGTTTATAGTTTTATGAGGAGACACGCTGTCAGTTAACTCCCACTTCTTGGCAGGTTGTTAGTGCTCCTTCCGCGTTACAAGTTAGTGTAGAACCCACTCTGAAGCAATTAAAGCTATAAAAATTAGTTAATTTCATACAAAGTTAGTTGTAAATGAGGACAATATGACTAAATATTTCTGTAGGATCCTAATCAGAAGCTGATTTAAAATCGAAAAAGCTCATCAGAAATAGTGACGCATATTGTCGTTGATGAAAGGTAATTGTCAGAAAAAATAATGCACATTAAGCCTACGACACTGAATTTGTGTCAGCTATAAAAATAAATAACTTTTCATAAAATGTCAGATTCTTCTACCTCATTAATTTATATAATCATTTATTTTATAAAGGCTGTGCTAATATGATGATTATACTTTGCCTTAAAAACATTTTGCATTGTACACGTAACCATTTCGCTGCATGGTGCACCCTGTTCACACTAACGAGGCTCTGACGACCGAGTGACCGCCGGTATAAGTGGTCCCCCTACTACCAAGTGCCAACGGCTTCTTTGAAGGCGGATGAGCGGGTAGCAGGTTAGGGCACTCTCTTGTCCTTGGGGTGTGAAAATACCCCAGAAGGCGGATGAACCAGAGATGGTCAACGGCACAGCATGCAGAAGGCAACGGGAAACCACTGCATTAAAGATCTGAGGATATCCCCAGGCTTTTAGCATGATGGCTACGTTTAATGCAAAATATTCCGGAGTTTCAATTCCCCCATTCGGTTCTCCGGGAGGGAAGGTGTTGGATAGAGTCAATTTTGAAGAAGTAAATCCTATTGTCTACAAACGAAAAAATGGATGCAAAATCGGCACTTGGAATGTTAGAACATTACTGAAGCCTGGTAAAATGGAAGAGGTAAAGCATTCTATGATAAAGGCAGAGCTTAATATATTAGGTGTATGCCAGACAAAATGGGCAGGATGTGGTGATTTCGTATCAGGTGATTTCAGAATTATTTACAGTGGAAAGGAAGAACCAGGAAGAAATGGAGTAGCAATGTTCTTAAGAGGTGAATGGAAGAGTAGTGTCTTGAATACATGCCACAGTAGTGCTAGATTACTGATGATAAAACTTAGGGCAGAGCCAGTTGATTTGTATATAATTATGGTGTACTTTCCAACAACAAGTAGTAACGATGAAGATATAGAATTAATGTATGAACAGATTGAAGAGTTGCTCAAGATAATAAAGAAAGACGATACTGTAGTTATAATGGGGGACTTTAATGCATCTATTGGTGCTAACAGTAGTCAAAAATGTGCCGGGAGGTTTGGTTTGGGGAACATCAATGCACGAGGGGAAAGGTTACTTGAGTTTTGTGAGCAGTATGAGATGATCGTCACAAACACATGTTTTGAAGTCCCCAAAAGACGACGATACACTTGGAAAGCACCGGGGGATGTTAGGAGGCATCAGATCGATTATATTCTAGTCAGACAAATATATATGAACCAAGTCAAATCTAGTCATTCATATCCTGGTATGGATATAGATAGTGACCATATTCCCGTTATGGCCAAGTGCAATATTAAATTTAGGAAAATCAGGAAATCTAAACAAAAGAACTGGTGCTTAGAAAAACTGACCGTTGACAAAATAGTAAAAGAATTGGAAGAGGAGACAGACATGTTGATGGAAGGAAGGCCAATTTGGGAGGAAGTAAGAGATGGAATAATTGCAACAGCACAACGTGTTCTAGGGAAGAGAAAGTTAGAACCACGGAAACCGTGGATGACACAGAAAATGTTGGATCTAATAAGGAGGCGTAATAAGCTGAGAAATAAGGATTATCAGGAGTACAAGAGAATAAAAATTCAGATTACCTCTATGTGTCGCATTGAAAAAGAAAATTGGATGAAACAACTAAGTCTTGAAATAGAAGATTTGAGTAGAGGAAAATGTGATAAGGCATATTTAAGGATAAAATCGTTACAGTTGAAGCATAAGACTCGAAGTAATGTTGTTAAGGATAAAAATGGTAAAATACTTTTCGAAAATGATAAGGTCAGCGAGCGTTGGAAGGAATATATAGAGGAACTATATGCTGGGGAAGCTGTGGTAGTCATGCAGGAGTTTCTAGAAAATGAGAATGCTGTAGATAGAGATATGGTAGGACCGCCAATTAGCAGGGTGGAATTTGATTATGCCCTTAAAGGTCTGAGTATGAAAAAAGCGACAGGGCCTGACAGTCTACCAGCAGAGATTTTGAAAAATGTAGGGGAGAGAAAGAAAGACCAGCTATTTCGAATAACTACTGGGTGCTATGAAGAGGGAGTATTGCCAGTTGAGTTCATTAAAAGTAGAACAATCACAATACCAAAGAAAGGTAAAGTAGACGACTGTGCTAATTATAGAACGATAGCCTTAATATCTCATGCTGCTAAGATTTTGCTGAACTTAGTGAAGAACAGACTGGAAGGAAAGATTGATCACACTTTGGAGGAGGATCAGTTTGGATTTAGAGCAGGTAGAGGAATCTTGGCTCTGCGGCAGATCTTGGAGAGGAGAATTGAAGTGAATAGGAAAACCTATTTAGTATTTGTGGATCTCGAGAAGGCGTTCGACAATGTTGATTGGAAGCTGTTGTTTCAAACTATGAGGAAGTCAAGACTTGACTGGAAAGTTAAAAGGGTAATCTTCAATATTTATAGGTTGCAAAGTACTGAAATAGACATAAATGGATGTAAAAAGGAAGCAATAATAAGAAGAGGGGTAAGACAAGGTTGCCCACTGTCACCGTACTTGTTTAATTTGTTTATAGAAGATGTTGTAACTCAGATGAAAAGGAGTTCTAGGGGAATTAAAATAAATGGGGAACAGATACACACAGTATTCGCTTCGCAGATGATATTGACTCAGAAAAGGATATGACCCGAATGTTAGGTATGTTTAACAAAATTCTTCACGCTTGGAGATTGAGGATAAATTTTAAGAAAACTAAATTAATGGTTGTAAGTAAAAAAAGAGAAGACATTAAATCAACCATTATGTTGAACAACACAATATTGGAGCACGTTACTGAATTTTGTTACCTGGGTAGCATAGTTACAAGTGGGAATAAGTGTCTGGCAGAGATAAAGAGGAGAGTAGCTCTGGCAAAACAAGCATTCCAGAGCAAAAGGAACTTATTAACAAGCAACCATATTAGTATTGAAACAAGGAAAAAGTTTGTTAAGGTATTTGTATGGAGTGTTTTAACTTACGGGTGTGAATCGTGGACCTTAGGGAAGGTGGAGAGTGACAGACTTCAGGCAATGGAGATGTGGATTTGGCGGAGAATGACAAAAACTAGTTGGACAGATAGGAAGACGAATGAACAGATCTTAGAGGAAATAAATGAGAATAGAACACTGCTTAGGAGTATAGAGGTGAGGAAGATTAAGTTGATAGGGCATGTGATCAGACATAGTGCTTTTTTAACTAACATCTTTGAGGGCAAAGTAGTGGGAAGAAGCCCAAAGGAAGACCAAGAACTGCATACTTCCGCAGCACAATGAGTGTCGTGAATAGTGGGTCCTATGAAGAAATGAAGAATATCGCAAGGGATAGAGTGACGTGGCTACAGCGACAAGGCATTGCCTTTAGGAGTTAATAATAACGTAACCATTACCTCATGTTTATGTGAATCATAGGATTTAGGAAATTGATTGTAAACACCGCACAGAAAACGTACAAAAGTCCTAATTGTACCTCTATTTTCACCTCATCACGATGCTCTCTTTATTCTCCTTGTTGCATTAAATTGATCAGAACTCTAGCAACTTCAGCTAGAATCATCAACATTCTTCGAGGACATTTTTATGTTTCAAGTAATTATTTTTGTAGAATAAAATGTTGTGTAACGTGTTACATAGTTGTTAAGTATAGTCTTACAACCTGCATTAACTCATCAACTGTCAAACATTGTTGGTTTACAATTGCACACACGCATTGCCTAAAATAGTCCGTAATTAATATCGTGATTGATGAGAGCAGGAATCTATCTTTTCTAAAGTCGTTTAAGTAATTTGTAGTGTGTACTTAACTTCGTAATATAAATTTTTCCAACGACGTTTGTGTAAAAAGTAATGAGATTAATTGTTCAAAATTATGTGAAAAAATTAACTACAAAACAAAGGTTTCCTCTTCAAATTAGTTACCTTGGAAAGCCCCCCACTTAGGATATGTTTTATCATTGATTGGTACAGTGGAACAAGTCTTCAACGGTCAATTTTGCGTTCTTCATTCTTCCATTTTGTTTCTAGAGCATTTTTATAAAGTCATTATCCTTCACCCGTTAAGACATTTGTCATAAAAATCTATCTCGTTTCTTTGAGCTCAAGATGGCCAAGACATATATCGTTTGGTCCGTACTTTTATTCCTTAGCGACACACTTTGAACAATTTTAATACACATTTCACTTTAAAATATTCCGTGCTTTCAAGCCTATCTTATTATATAGTTCGGTGGTTACCAAAATCCTTAATCCTGATGCCATCGATGGATAAGCCACCATAGGGAAGTAGAATAATTTTCTTTCAAAACGTATTCTGCCATTGATTCAGAACGTGAAAACCGCCTCCGTCTATATTTAACTGTTTCTACATTTTAGGACTAAATGTAAAGTGTTATATATTTTATTCATTTAGTATAATTGTTTTTAGTTGCGCATACCCAAATGTGAACTCAATGCCTCTCTTTTTTTCATTATCAAAAAACCATCTTATGCGTTTCCATTCTCATAACAAAGCCATGAGCTCTGGAATCTTGTAACCAGAATAACAGAATCTTGTGTTCTAGAATGCAGATGTAAGTTTGCAAATAGAGATTTCATTTCGACAAACCAATTTTAAATTCAGAGCTTTCTTTCTAAACCAGAACTCCAAATGGAACTTAAAAGTAGGACTCCAACTGGAAACCATTCAGTCACTAGGGAGTTTCCGTTACACTCATAACGAAGAGTAAGAAATAAGTGGTAGTTAGTAATTATAAACAATTATTTATTACTGCTAGTTATTATTATTATTATTATTAATTATTATTTAGTAATTATTAAGGGTATGTGATTTGCTAAAGTGTACGTAAACTGGACCTAGACTGATTTGTCAATCGCTAGCGGAGTTAATGTAGTAAGTACGGCGTGACCAAAAACGTTTCGTTGGATATTAATGGACAGCTGAAGGTACAGTAAAACACAGTGGCAAACTGCTTGGTAGATATATGCGTGTGCAAAATATCTAATATAATCTAAATTAAATTTGTTATTTGTTTAAATTTACAAATTATTTACAAACTGTTTTGTAATTTTTCAAATCAACTGAATAATCTGTAAATTTTTCTTGTAAATCAAGATCCAAACGCTTCTTTTGGAAATTGTCAGTTCGGTAATTTGCCTAATGTAACGGCTAAACCAAGTAAACAAGAATATTGGTGTAGAATATAGTGTTAATGTTGGCCTCCAACCTACATCTAACCTATTTTCTTTCTGGAGAAAATTTACTTTAGTTGTTTTTAATGTAAGTCATGGTTGTCAGGAATTGTTTTGGCAGTTACCAGGTTTGCTTTTGAAATTATAAATTTTGATATTTTAAAGGGGAGTAGCACTTCAAGTATATTAGGATGTCACTTATTATTTTAGTAACATGGGTTATTGAAAAAGTCATAACAGTGAGAACTAAACAAAAAAATACATATGTCAATGTAGAGATGTTAAAAAGACTGTCGAAATTTAAGACTGCCTATATGTCTTTCAAAATTTTGGAGCGTACATCCAAAAAAAGTGAACAGTAGTAGATGTAAGGAGGTGTTCCCATAACTTTTTGTTGAGGGTTTGAAAGTAAATTCATCTGTAACGTCATTTGAAAATTACATATAGTGCCAAAGAGCCTCGTGTGCCATAAAGTTATATTAAAATTAGGAAATATAATTTTATAATGCAATAAGGACTGCTTGTGTAGTCATATGGGAAATAAAATGTAAACTGTTTGTATGTTAAATATTTAATGTAGTTTGAAATTATTTTAGTTATGTAAATGTATTTGTGTATATGTATAAAAACATTTGTGTTTCAACACTGAAAACTTGTTAATCCAGTGTAAATAAATATATGCTTCAAATCATTTCTGCCTGTACTTTGTATTTTTATACTTTTCATTTAATGCTATAGAATATGTATTAAACCAAAATGATTCTCTGTATGTTATACTATTAAGTTTTCATATATTGTATCTAAGAAAATAAATAAGAAAACTTTGTGTGCTGTATAATTTATGATTTTTAATAGTTTTAATTGATAATTTGTGATAAGAAATAAGCGATAAGACAAGTTAATTATTATAAAAATCAGAAACAATTTTTACAAAATTGTGTTTTTACAACAATATATAAACGGGAATACAATACAGTCATATTATAATCACCTCGCACAAAAATGGAAAATACAATCGATTAACGCAGTACTAGCACAGCCTTTAAAATAATACTAATACTAAAAACTACAGTATGATACTGCAAGTGTGTATAATAAATTACCCACCATCAGTCTTATAACACCAATCGTCCAGATAATACTGCTCACGCCGGCACAGAAATTCTAATAAAAGCAACAATCGACAATTATGAGCTCCAGAAGTATGCAAAAGACTACCTCTAGGCCACTTTAGTCATATTAAAAACACTGCCGTAACACTTTATCTCTTTCTGCTGTGGATTGCCTACCTTCACAATTTACAAAAAGAACACTTTCAAGATTACTTTCAAACACTCGGGCCTGTAAAAAAAGGGAACTACAGCAGTAAACACACGATATGGGAATTCAGGATTCAGGATAACTACAACTAAAGGTATGGAATTATCAGATCTCTTTGTTATGAAATAAACTATTCGTTCCTCTCAACAGATACCACTACACACTAGCCAAGCAACCTTAATAAAATTTCTGACCTCTTGGAGTTCTTCATAACCAACGCCATCTTTACTCCATGTCCCGCTGCAACTCCTAATTATGATCTATCCTCAGATCACACACCAATAATTGCCACTATCAACACCGCACTAAAACAAAAGAGAACATCTGAACTACGCAATTCAAGAACAAAATGGAATGTATATGAAAATAAAATAAACAATAATACTTACAAGAAATTGTTGAAACTCGCAGAAATATACAGGAATCGACAGACCCCAAATAGTTACCTTACAACAGACTGCAAAACAAGCCATATCTAACTTCCGTAAACAAGAATTCGAAAATTTATTAACAGCCATGTAGAAATAAAGAAACATATTACATAAAAAAAGAAGGCCAGAGCGAACTGGCACAGAAGTCAGTTACCGGGAGATAAAACTAAATACATCAAACTAAGTAATAAACTTAACATTAAAACAAACGCGTAAAAATAGCTTTTCAGACTGCATTACAAACCTTAATCGTTACGATAACTCAATCTGGTGACCAGATAAATCATCAAGGAAATCCATGATAATATATCGTCCAATACGAAGAGAAACACCAAACAAACGCCCATGGTGCCAAGATAATCAATAAAAGGCAGATCTTTTTGTTCCAATATCTGACTCAGGTTTTTATCCCTTTTAATAATTCTCAACTCTAAGACACCCCGGATAACGCAAACAGAATTATTTTGGTATCACCCAAATAACAGTTATAAAACCTAATAAAATCAAAAACGTAATTTCACTCATAAACAGCAAGAAAGCTCCTCGTTTAGATCAGATAACCTGTCAAATGCTAAAACAGCTTCCAGAAAAGGTTTAGTGATATTAACTTACATATTTAACGCCATTGGCAGGCTCCTATACTGGCCAAAGCCTCAGAAAAGAGTCGACTAATGTTCCTTCATATAGACCGCTAAGTTTACTATCCACCTCTAAGTGTTTAGAAAAACTACTTCAAAGTATCAGTTTCATTCAAAATGTTATTACCCCCATTCATCAGTTTGGCTTTCGTCAGAAACATTCAACTATATAACAACGCCATCGTACAGTACACGTATATAATTAAATCATTGATGAAAACAAGTATATTTCAGCGCCTTGCTACACGTGAGGCAACATTTGATAAAGTTTGTTATTAAATATAGCCTATATAATATTTATTTGATAAAAACCAGCTGAGTTATTAAAATGTGGACCAGACAAATTTTTCAACTCATTTGGATCATAAAAACATTTTTGATACACCTTCATCGAATGAAAGAAGGCAACATAGACATCTTATCGATCTGTTAGAAAGGTAAACTATAGGGGCATATTGGTGACTATATACTTAAGTCGTCTCTTTGGAAAAATTGGCCGAACACTAATCAAAGTTTAATATAAAGAGTAAGAAGAAGAACGAGAGTTGGGTTTCCAGCCTGGTAGAAGCACAGGTGGAAACAGCCAATGACAGAATGTCGAACACTGATCAAGAAACCCGTAAAGAGAATGATACCTTTCCCGTAAATAGGTTGTGTAAAATACCACAGGAAACTAACACTTGTATAATGAAAGTTTTAAAGAATTGTTGTACACAGAGTCAGCATTACTGGTAAAAGTAAGTAACAGATTGTTACAAATGATATCTGTAAATAAAGGTTTGCGTCAAGGCGTTTCTGCGTCTTATTCACGCTTTTTAGGATCTGTGTGCTAAAGGCTTTGAATCTGTGGAAAGGAAACTGTAAAGGAAAGGATGCCGACCTCGCGGAAAACTGGTTATATAGACTGTTGTTTGCTTGACGACCAAGTTGTTATAGTAAGCGTTACAAAAGATCTATAGGTAATATAGTAGAGGAGAAACTATAAGGGAAATACAAAATACAGAACTTTGTAATTAATGTGTGGAAAACAAAGTACCGTCGATATCCAATCAAATAACGGAATAAATTAATCAAATATTCAACTACATAACGCAAATCAGCAGGTACTTATGATTGCCCTTTACAGGAGTGATGATAGAGAGGTTAAAAAAGACTAACACAACTGGAAAAACAGTTGTCCGCTGAATGGAATTCTACGGAACCAGAGAACTAAACATTTAAATTTATGAAATTCTCATTAACGAAGGCTATTGTTCGGAACGCAGATATTGCAAAGTCAGAGAAATCAATAGAACATTTATGTCAGTATAAACTGATGTATTTAATAGAACAACGGGAATATCTCCAAGAGACGTAAGACAACAGATGGCAGTGTGGATGGTTCTCTTATAAGTGACATTGACGGAAAACAGCCGATACTGTAATAATGCTGAAATATGTTTAAAACAGGTAATAAATATACTTCCATTTTTTTATATTTAGTTTTGTACTCATTTTTTTCGGATAGCAAAAACAACACTGAACACATTAATAATTTTCTAGCGAGACGAAACGACGAATTTTTAGTATACATGTTTTGATTAAAACACATGAATGACTGCTGACAGAGAACAACATGCATAAAAGTGAGGCCAACTGTTGGTTGCCTGATGATTTTAACATCAGTTATTTTGAATGAAGTTTTCTGTGAAACAGGTTACCTCTCTTTTAATCCTTAGAGTCCGATAACGTCCGTTAAATTCTTAATGGGTGTCGGTTCAGTCTTCGGGGTGGGGGTTGGATCTTCATAACAATTATATAGATCCAATAAACCTTTTATATTAATTTGAAGCATATAGAATTGAAATGTCAATTTGCAGATTCAAGGATCTGTTCGTATAATTAGAAACACTCTACTAACTGTATGTAAAGTAAAACATAACGTAAATAGAATTAACATTCCGAAGTCAAAGGGTTGCTTCGGTAATTGGTGGTTATGGCTGATGCAAAAGTTTCCATGGCAACAAGACTGTTGTTGCAAAAACAAGTCGACCGCAATCTAATTCGCTACTTACGTCAATAACAGTGTCGAGAGAAACGGTGCTGAAAAGGAGCTGAAACCGCTACCAGAGTTCACGTGCACAACGCGATCACGGGAAAAAAAACTCTCTTTAACAAATAAAACCAAGTGACCGAGACGCTGCAATGCTAATTTTTACGCGTTTATAATACTACTTCATTTGTTTGTACAACTGTGATTTTTATATTATTTGTTATGCTTTATTTGATCGGCATTTTAGAAAAAGTGTTACATACGTACATTTGTTACTTGTGTACATTCGTCCATAACGAAATTTGTACATAACACAACAACGCTTTTTCGGCTCACAATTCAGGAAACCACATAGTGGAATAGATGACAAATTTGTTATTATTAACAAGGATATCAACAAAATGTGGTTTTCAGCCGAAAAATAGTGTTATTAATATGTTTCCAACCATGTAAGTCTACGAGTAAAAAATGTATTATACATCAACTTCACTTATTCACAACATAAAGTTATGTGAAAGGAAATAAAAGTTTTCATCTAAAATTTGTAAATGTGTCCTCAGAAGATTTTTTTTGTAAGGTGATAGACAAGAATACAAAAATGTCTTTAAAATTGACCAAAAAAGTACATATTTCATGTGCAATGTGTACATTCCACATGGCCATTTGATATCTAGATTTTTCTGAAAATTATGAGATTATTTAAACGTAAGACACACATTTTCTCGGCCAAACAGCAACTTCATGCTAGAAATTAAATAATCAAAAACAACGCTATGTTATAAGAACAAAAAACTATTTTAGACAGGTAACAACCGAGTTTCAAGCTAAGTGGTCATGATTGCTGCGATTGAGTGTTGGGTGTAGGCCTCCTGATTCACCGTGTGGGGAAGGTGTAAGATATCTGGGTAGCCAGTCCACAGTTAACTTTGAACTTGCAATTATTTGCTTCACAGTGATGGAAAATAATATTTTCAAGTCGGGTTAAGGTAAAAATACGTCCAGGAGAAGTACAAAACGAAATAAAACAATTTGTGATACAGAGTATTTTACGTTGATTATGCGTCGGCAAAAATGTTCTGTGTGCAATAACATAGAACATCCCCTACGTTTCGATAAATATTGAAGTAATTCTGGTAACGAGTCTGTGATATTGGTTGCTAAATATTGGCGAGACGAAGGGTTATGTGGGTTCATATTAGTAAAGAAATGATGTTAAGTATTTATTGACTGATTAAAGTGATGTAACTTTGGTGACTGCTGTTGTTTATCATGAACAACTGCGTAAAGAATTTGATATTAATCTTCTGACCTCCAAAGTCTATGACTTGAATAAAAGTTGAATTAAGTGTTACTTGGATAAGAGGAATTTACAAAACGTCTTGTCTTATTGGTTAATATCTCTGATACCAATCGATTTTTTTTCTCCACTATCTCTGATATGAATTGATTATTTTTTTGCTACAAACAAGATCGGTATCCAAGTAAAACTTTTTCTGAGCGGAAAGATAAATATTACATTAACACATAAATATATTAGTTTTCAAACAGCATGGCAGCAGGGTCGCGGTTTCTTGCAATCCAGCGTGGTCATGCGTTCACCACAGAAGGCTGTTGGCTATTAGAATACAGGTCTGTTTTATGCGATAAGGCCTGCAAGTTCGGACTTGTATGTTTGGATTGGTCCGGCCTTACTCCACACCTGTACCGCAGGGCCGTGGCTCCCTTAAGGATTCGACTGTAGGAGCCTAGCCGCGCTGGCGTAGAGCGTTGGCCGGATCAATGAGCTGCCACGTTTAGGCGGACGGCTTCCATGGAGGGATTTGCACATCTGGAAGTTTCCCGTTCCTAGGACGACAGCGAAGCTGAGACGATTGGCTGTTTCTGTCTGTTCTGAATCTTGATACAGACGCTGTGCTAGCCAAGCCAGGAGAAGCCACCACTGTTGGATATTGCCTGTCAGTGGCGGGCAACTGAAGGTAGTGGGCAATTCAGATAGAGTTCAAGTAAAGAGTGACCTATGTTGTGTCGTTAAATAACACCTTCGAGTGTTTGATGCGTACAGGGCGCAGTAATTTATTACCGCTGCTTTGATGACGGTTGTAAGGGAAAGAGGATTCTCCTGGCTTTGGAAACAACTGAGTTACCAGGGATTGGATGAAATTCTACAGGGAAAGAACTCGGAGTTCCCGTTGCAGAACATCATCTGTGGTATACTACTGAGTCTTCAAGATGAAGTGGATCGCTCTGTTTTGGCAGCTGGCAGGAACGATCGCTCTGTTTTGCTTGTGGGTGCAGACAGGAGAAGCAAGATATACATCATCCATCCATCTATTCATCATTACATCCATGATTGCTAATCCAAGGAAGCATGGGATAGCGTTTTTCGGGGAGCCTCGAGCGTCGTAAGGGCATCAATCATATGATCGTTGAAGTTCTGGCGCCGAAAGAATTTGTAACTAGACTTGCATCATTACCCTCACCTGTCGTTGGGGACAGGGAGTTTTAATGAAACGTGTGAAGGGAGACAATGTAGTTGGAATATACTTACAGTTGTTCGTGTACACAAGGTACAGAACACAGTCGAGAATAGATCCTTGTGAACACCAGCAGTTATGGGTCGACACGCTCTATGTGCTCCCCCAAGGGTCAGTCGGTTAAATACGGCCGTATGGAATGCATGATTGACGATGGCCAGACTGTAAAGCAAGTCTTTGTGCCAGAATATGTCGAAGGCTTTGCTGGCGTTCAAAATTGTGGTGGCGACTGTTAGTTGGGTAAAAACCCTCACTAGTTAAACAGTAGTCGAGTTCCCCTACTAAAGAGGACGAAGGCTTTTCTATTGTTCTGCCGACTAAAAATCGATACCGTTTCGAGAGAAATCGCGAGGCTGCTGGACCGTTCAAAAATTAACCAGAAACGAATTCTTTAACCGTGACCTCATGCCTTCAACCGGGTCAGAGACGCTTTAATGTATGGTAAATTCTTACTTTTTGCAGACGGCAAAAACCTCGTGCTGATACACCGTCAGTTCGGGCATTCAAGAAATGACCAGTCGTCTTTTCACCTGTAAGTCTACATGCTGTTCTCCAGAAGGAGGCGTGTTAGAGTTCCAAGAATTTTAGGTATAAATCCCACCATGTTTACGTCGAGCAGAAGCTACGTGATGTGTTGCGACTGAGCCTGAAAACGGTGACGGAGCGGTGGGTCACGGGTGCGTTGCCATATGCGGCGGAGCTTGCGCCGGATTCGGGTGACCGGGTACTTCCGTGGAACGGCTTGTTGATCACTGGCTAGAATTATGTGTCTCTCTGTCCATGACGAACTGAACGAGTTCCTGAAATTAGTTAATTCAAATATCCTAATTTTCATAATTACAAGAGACGTCAGGGTCCATCGGGAAGGACGGAATTGCTGTACCAGATCGCCGTGGTAGGAGCGCCAGTTGATTAACTGTGGCCTAACAAATAGGAAGTCATAATCGGACGAGAAGTCTACAACTATACACAGTCCCCCACATGTGAAATGCTAAAGTCGCTTGTGTTTGAAGGATGCTAAAGGGACACAGCTTGAAGGATCGTTACAAATTATGAAATTTTGTGTAATATCTTGATATATTGTCAGCTATAAACACAGCAACCAAGAACAGTTAGAACTTTTTCCCCACTAAAAATATCTGGTCATCTTCAGTCCAGAAGCCGACTTGGATGCTTTTCCTATGGCGAACTGCTGACTTAGAAAGTTGATCAAGACCAGGTCTTTATTAAAACATAACAAAATAAATGTATTAAATTAAATATAATAAAATAAAATTAGTCGGCATAACAAACTATATATTAAAACCATGATATCGTCGAAACAACTAATCAAAAGACAAATCACGAAATATCTTAAAATGTAAATTAACTAAACAAAATTAATATTACATTTTTTTAAATACATTGTAACACACTTATCTACAAATAAGTGGTTTTTCTTTTTGTTATTTTTAAGATACTTGTTAGTCTATTATTTTTAAGCTTCGAAGTTAGTTATCTATAGTGTATTAATATCACAAAATTTTGATTTTTTTTTTATATATTTTAAGCTTCAAAATATATAGCTTTTGAAGTCGGCGTTTGGAGCGGTCGTGGCGTAGTGGCTAGCGTGTGGCGCTGCTACGCTGTCGGCGCGGGTTCAATTCCCGCCGGGGGCCATCTGATTTAGATACGACCGTTCCCCCTCGCAAGGCAATGGGAAACCAGCGAGAGGTATCCTGCTTAGTATAAACCTTCCCCAACTATGCCGTTCGGATCCGGCGTTAAACTGTGTAGGTCCCATATACCTGTGAGAGAGTCAGTACCACACGCACTACGGGTATATGCGGGGAAGGGTACAAACCAGTCGAAGACTGAAGGACTACGAATATTTTAAGCTAATTTGTGACTTGTCGTTTGACCATTTTTAGGTCGAATTGTTTTGACAATATCTTAGTTCTAATATGTAGTTTTTCCTACCGTTTTATTTAATTTTATTAGTTCATCTGATGACAACCATAGATTGTTAATGGTAGGAATGTGGTTTTGTGGGTTATACGTTAGCCAATGTCTGTAACAATGTACTTAATAATAATTTAACGCCATCGAAACTTTGGTTTATTGAGCTCTTAAAATATTACGTAAGTACACATTTAGTTACTTTACTTTTATTTCTGGATTATCTGGAAATACCAGTCTTGCGAGTTTAACGTAGGTCGTCTGCACAGGAAGTCCAACCATAGTCACGGTTTTCCGTACTTTTGCCAGTTCTAGAAAAATCACAGTCATATTTCTTCAGATAATCATTTATAATGCATCCACGGACTTTCAGGTGGGATCCCAAATAACTGTGAAGCAGAAAAATTCCAACCAATTACAGGCTCAATCAAGCGGTGACAAACAATGTTCAACTCTGTTAGATGCACTTCCTCCTATTGCATTTAAACCGATAAATATTCAATACATACTACTTATACAGCTACACAGCAAAAACATCACAAGTCCATTGGTTTGTTATCTTTTTATTTATTTTCCAGCTGTTATAAAAAAAAAAATAATTTTGTTTGCTCTCATTGATTTTCTGTGTGGTCTTTATAAGTTATATTATTATATGAAAAACTGTATGTAACTACACTTTTTACTATGATACTATACATTTTATTTTCATTTTTCTTTGTAATATTTAAATCCCATATGATAGGAAGATAACTTTTCATCCAGTCTATGTATATATTTTTACCCCCAGATATTTAAATTCTTTACTTTCCGTAATCTTTCTCTTCTAATGGCTTAGTTCTCATTTCTATTTGTCAATGCACACGTTTTTCTCGATATTTACTTCAAACTTTCATTTCTGTAAGTTCCCACGTGTTTCTGTGAACATGCAAGTTATCATAACACTGACAATCACTAAACACGATTCCTGCAGCCCTTTATCCATGTCAAAGAAGATATTCCTTTTCTCTTACCCGTTACATTTACATATTTAACTCACATTTTGGCCGTCTATTCTCTATAATCTCATTACATGTTAGCATAAAATAACCTGAGCGATTTGTATTCTGTCCACCGTCGTTATTTGGAGCTCTTAATTTCGTCATTAGATGTGTGTTCCATCCTCTACTTGTTTCTTTGAGAAAACCCATTTCTACTGTTTAAAATGTTGTCTTGTTTCTGACCGACAATTAGCAACAGCCACAATCACTACTGAACAGAATCCAAGGCATGCCCATTGTTTTGCAGTTCTTCTTTTATTTTTCCTGGACCTCTTCGAGACATATTTTGAAGGGTGATAACAACGCCCTTCTTTTAAACTCTTTGTAGTTATAAATCCTTCTATCATTTACATTAAAATTTTGATCTTTGTTACTCCGTAACTATATAGAAACCTTTGTATCGATTTCATATTAACACTGATATTTCTACAGCGTTTCAAAATGTAATACTGTAATAAAACGTGTCAGTTGTAAACAAAACCACTAATCAGGGAACAGTGTATCGGAAAGCAATGAAACACGGTAGTAAGCCAGTAAATGACAGATTGCTGCTAGACGACACGAATTACGTGTTTCACAGATACATAAACTTTTATGGCGCCCTGCTTCTCTGCGTATTAAAATGTAGTAGGCGTCTTGTTAAACGATACTTTTACGGCCAATCGGTTCAGCGTCAATAAAATAAACGGCAGAAACTATACAGATACACGGGAAATAATTTTCTTCTCCCAGACTTCCACTGTTGTTGTTCAGTTTTTGTTATCCTTACGTTTGACTTAAATAATGTAGAGCAGATATCTCGCGAAAACTATAGTCGTTCGTCTGCCACCAAACAAAAACAAGACAACCAATACGCATATTAAAGAATATATGCGTAACCATAACCGTCAGTCACGTACACGTACATGCAACGCTATAGAGTTTTGTTATATGCCCCCCCCCCCACACCCACGCCACGATCTTTAACCAAACTTTCTCCTCTTCCTTATTCTTCTTTTTATTTTTATTTTATACTGTTTTGTTTGTATTGTACTCTTTCTTGTCTTCGTTTGTTTTTATTCTCGTACTGAATGAAGTATTATGAATGAGGTATTGAAAGCAGTTCAGTTAACAGATGTTTACTTGTTCCCGTGTCGAAATGAGAACGAACCAGTATTCCGCTGAATTCTAAATGCTCAGTACGTCTACAACGATAACTCCCTCTACAACGTATCGCGGTTCACTGTAACGTTTCTGTTGTAAACAACTTTGCTTCTACCGTCCGATTGTCTTTGATAAAGTCAAAAATTGCTCTTTAGTATCTGTACTACGGAATCCCACATGACACATGAGACATGAGCCAAACGTTACCTTTGTTACTTTGATCGGTATTTTGTATTTTGTTCGGGGTTCTTTACTAACTAAACATTTGGTATGCCCAAATGAAGAGATACAGTAATCTTCAAAACTTCGAAGAGCCGTAAAATAAACAAAAAACTGTTAAGTTACGACAAATATAAAGTAGTGGAAAGCAGTAGAGCAACTACTTTCCAAAGAGTTAAAGAAATAAAGAAAACGTCAAAATTTTTTTTAATGTGTGGGTAAAAATAAAGTCACATAATGTAAGGCACTCTTAGCGACTAGGAAAAACATACTTATAGCCGTCGAATGCCCGTTCAAGCCGCCTGCACCGAACCATTTTCCGTTTTATTAGAAAACCTTATAAAACCGTTTTTCAAGCCGTTGGAGGATTAAGTCATTTAAAATCGTTAATAGAAAGTCACAACGCTTTAAAACCGAATAACTATGTAATCAAATTCTAGTCACATATTTTGCTTTGGGAATATTTATCTACGTAATAAAAAAACGAATAACAAAAACAAAACTAATAACAAAAGCCATTCAAAACGAATGTGAGTTCACGATGAAAATAACGATGAAGAATCAAAACAGTCCATGCAAGTATTTAAATAAAATATTGTACACTATGGCACGGATAATGAATATTATTCATTCACAGTATGAATAAATAACGTATGTAATTGCTGAATTGAAGTGCCATCATACAAACATGATAGAGCGAGATCTGGCGCGACGAAAATGCTTACGGTATTTCAGTACGCTTGATACTTTGTGTAGAAATTCAACTTGACTTTGTAGAAACGGAATGAAGAGTCTGGCAACTTGCTACTGGTTCCTTTGCCTTCAAGGGGTTTTTTTTTTTTAAATAATATAAGTTCATTTTCCTGTAATGTCAACTGCAAATTTTTTAAACGAACCAACGTTTCTATTATCTGAATCAATACGAGGGCTAATTTACTTAGACCGGCTTTATGGTCGATTTCGGGCGTGTAGATATTTCTCGTGGGAGCGGTTACATACAATTTCACACAGCAAACCGATACTGTTACTGCTAAACTGGTGTATTAGGCTTACACCTTTCCAGTTAGCTTAAAGTGTCTATATCCTACTAAACGGACAATCTTGCACTTAGAGGATAGCACGTAACTATAAAAAATATCGCAATACTCTGCAGGAATTTTCCAACTTGCTTTCGTAGCAACTAGCAAACCCAACGTCATGTACCAGCGCTGCATTTACTCGATATCGATTCCAAAGAGAGACTAACTTTATGCCACAGTCATATTTTTGAAGTTAAATTTCTTGTAATATGATTAGTTCTTTGGTAACCCCTTCTCATGATATTCATAAAGACAACATCTTTACCTGTACAAGAACGCTTAGAAGCAGAACATTTGCTGTTCATAAACCTGAAATATGTTACAACCAAATCTATAGGCTATAAAAACTTTTTACTTAAAACGCATGCACTCACTTACAGTACTAATTTGTAAAACAAACAACCACTGTTATCAGGTAGGTTTTTTTATTACGAGTATTCTAATATACGTCCCACCTCACAATTTCCCATATTTCGATACTTATTCAAATCAACGTGTTTTTTTAATAGTATCCCATAAAAATTACGTATTCTCGACAACGCGCACTCATACGCGTCTAAGTATCATTACGCACCATTTCACTGCACTTAAAGTTGCTTTACAAGACTAAAAATACTTACAAAATAACTATAAAAATAGGTTAATTACCTTTCGTCACACTTCTTATATATCCAAATTTAGGATAACTCGAGTTTCGACATTGTTATGTCATCATCAGATCCTTAGAATAGTGTTGAAACTACATTTATTGATGTTCACACATCTCGTCAAACGATAAAACGACACACACGAAGGGACAAAAACATTTAAAACATTCAAAATAAATAGGGAGAGAAACACACGTTCGCGATCGTTGCGGACCTGTACAGGACTGCGATGCACGGCAAAATTAGTCGACTCCAATTTGACCTTCGATCCTTCCTATCAATCTGTTACAGCTGAGTTCTCGCTCTATATCATTAATTCTATTAAATAAAATATTATTTTTATGTTTTGATTTCTCATTCAAAACGAGATCGTAATTTTCTTTTGTGGCTTTATATATTTCAAACCGTTCAAGGGTGTCTAACTTAAGTGATTTTTTACATTTATGTATTATGTCAAGATTTTCTTCAATACTTTTAATGTTATGATCCTTTATGCTTAGTTGTTCAGCGAAAGTGGATCTTTTTACATTTGATTTAGGTCTTGGAATGTGTTCCTTGTATCGCACTTTGAATGAACGACCAGTTTGTCCTATATAGAACTGCGAGCAATCAGAACAATTAAGTTTGTATACTCCAGTGCCGTCATATTCATCAGATGGTCTATTCTTACTTTGAAAGTTCAGTTTGTTCTCAAACTTATTAGTTGCCTTAGAAGCCATTACAATGTTTTGTTTTTTCAATTGATTTTTAAGCGTGTGATGTAGTAATGCGCCATATTCTATTGCTACATATTTTCCATTTTCTTTAGGCATGTCATTATGTGCTGTTCTGTTTTGTTTTTTGCGTCTTATTTTATTTATTATATTGCTATTGTATCCTTTGACGGTCGCAATGTATCTAATAATGTTAACTTCGTTTTTGTAGTCTTCTGCGGAGAGGGGCACCGACATTAATCTATGTATCATGCTATTGAAAAATGCCATTTTGTGAGAATACGGGTGATAAGATGAGGCATGGATAGCGTGATCCGTGGTTGTTGGTTTTCTATAAATGCTGAAGCTGATTTTGTTGTCTATTTTCCTTAAATTTAAATCTAGGAAATTTATTTTATTTTCCTTTTCTGTTTCTAATGTAAACTGCAGGTTGTTTGTGACGGTATTCAAGTATTTGTTAAGTAGTTCTAATTGTCTACAATTGCCATTATAGATTACTATCGTGTCATCCACATACCGACGATAAAATAAGATTCTATTACAATGTTTATTATTAGGCGATAATATGTTATTAGTTTCTACATGGTTTAAGTAAATTTCTGCTAATATACTTGACAGGAGGGATATAATTTTTGTTATTAGTGATCTATTTAATAAACTTTTACAGGTGTTAGGGGATGGAAAACAAAAAAAATTGGGGTTTTTGAAAGAACAGTTACAATTATTATCTGTTAATAAACAGTATAACAGGTATTCCTCAGAATTTTCAGTATTCTGCAGTATTTTCTATACCATTGCCCCACATGCTTACAAATTTTTGAGAAGTGCTGGCTACATTACTGTTCCACACCCACAATCTATACATAAAATATGTGTAAGTTATAATACAAATCCACTTGTGGAACAGAATGACACAAATTTTTTGACTCATATGAAACAAAAATTTAATTTATTGAAAAAAGGTGATCATATTGTTTCATTAATGATCGATGAAATACATGTGAAACCATATTTAGATTACACAGTCATGTGTAATTATACAATCATGTTGCAACTTCTGCTCATGTATTTATGGTACAGAGTTTGCGTTCATCTTTTAAAGAAGTTGTACACATTCTCCCAGTTAGAACAATCAATGCAGAAAGTTTATTTTCTTATGTTAAGAAAATAATTATTGGATTGCATCAAATAGGCTTCACTGTTGTGTGTGTGGTCAGTGATAACAATGCAATTAATCGAAAGGCAATGTCATACTTTAGTTCACCACCAAAGGTCAGTATTGTCTACCAACACCCATGTAATAGCTCCTCTCCATTTTTTTTTGTCCTAGATTCTGTTCACATTATTAAGTGTATACGAAATAACTGGATTAATCAGAAAGATCAAAATCAGTCATTAAAGTACCCACCATTTAATACAAATTGTGATCAACCCATCCATCTATCAACAGCCTCATTTTCTAGTTTAAAAAAAAATGTATCAAATAGAAAATAAACCAAACAACTTAGTAAAATATTCATACAGATTAAATCTTAAAAGTCTAGCACCAAGTAATTTTGAACGGCAGAATGTTACGTATGTGTTAAATGTTTTTAATGATCAGGTAATTCAAGGCTTATTATCTGTAGGTAACCAACATGCCATAGACTATTTCCAGAGTACAGCAGAATTTATCAAAATAATTTTAAATTGGTGGTATATTGTTAATGTTAAAACTACACTGAAGGATGAGCGTTTCAGAAATCTTTTACAAAAAACACTTGCTTTGGGACAAGAAAATTTTGCTTATTTAGAAAAATTTTTGACTTGGTTAGACTTGTGGAATGAAATTGATTTAGATTCACATAAATTGACAAAAGAAACTCATCTTGCTCTTTCACACACAACATATGCTTTGATAGAACTTACAAAATATTGTATTTCAGAATTAAATTTTAGTTATATTTTACCAGGTAAAATTCAGACTGATTCATTAGAAGCCCGTTTTGGTAAATACAGGACAATGGTAGGATCACAGTACTTGGTATCAATAAGACAGATTTTTGAAGTAGAATCTAAACTAAGAATTCAAAATCTCTTACCTTTAACTTTAAATTGTGATACATTTGGTAAACTACAAGTACCGCTTTCAAATGATACGCTCTCTAAAACTATAGACAATATTGAATTTGAAAACACACGTAGTAACACTAGGGTATTAACAAAGTTGGACCTTGTATATACTGAAGAAGAGTTTGCAGATATCAGTAACTATTTATCAGTTTTCACTTACTTGGGTGGATACTGTGCCATAGCAGTTATAAAAAAAATAAGTGTGAAGCTTGCCAAAAGCATTTAGTATTAGATAAATTTTTTGATACAGAATTAAACACAAATTCTCATTACAGTTTAATAAAGAATATAGACAGAGGTGGATTATTGTATCCCCATCCTGATGTTGTAAATGTAGTTCTTTTAAATTACATCACTGTCCAAAAGTTTATTTGTAGTGAGTTATGGAAAAGAATTTTTACAGTGTACAGAGCAAAGAGAATTAGTAATTGAACTGACAGAAAAGGCTGTGAAACAACACAATTTTTTCTTAACAGACTTTAGCTGTAATAATCATAGTAAAAAGTCAATCCTGTACAACACTGCTAAAGTCTCAACAAACATAATTTTTAAATAATTATGTTAAAATTAAAAATTACAACTTCATACAGTATGGAAACAAGAAAAGAAAACTGTCTACTGTGAAGCATTAACAGCTGAAATTTTTTATTAAAAATTATGTTTACTTAAATTTAGTGTTAAATCGATAACTGAGATCTTCTGAGATGCATGTCCATTCCTAAACTGTTTCATAATCACTTTTATTATTTTGGGTTTTTGTAACATGAAATAACTACTTCACATTATGTGGAGTTGGATACACTAGATCAACTCTATGAAACTGAAATCTCTATTTCTGAAATATAAGCTTTTAATCCGATAGCATAACATAATATACATACAAACATAGACATAGTTTCTTGCAGGAAAAACATAAATTTATTGTACTCCCAGCAGTGTGTCATGCATATGCTACAAGCCGTAGAGGCATAGTGTGGTATAAATTTAACTAGCAAAAGATTGTTTTACATATTGAATAAATTCAGAGGAACATTTGAATCTGTTACATCTACCCCATCAGAAAATAAACCAACTAATCATTATAAATAAAGAGGTTGTATGTAAAAAACTGGTTGTTCTGTAGATCGGTAAATTGAGTTCATGATCATTCACATTATTCTTGTTATTAATTCAAAATAAGTAATGTTTTTATAAACAAGGATATATTTTAATATATTTTTTAGTCTTTACACGGTGTTTTGTTAGTGTTGTAACTATCATAAGCAGAAACATTATATAAATAAATAAATATAAATTTGAAATGAATTGTTATAAATAGCTGTTTTTTAACTATATCTAAATTATGTTTATATATATTTAAATTGTATATATAAATGGGTATTATAATAGTTGTATATATTATTTGATTAGGTTAAGAAGTTTAAAAATATTATCATTTTAGTACGTATTTGTATTTGTCCATCTCTTAATTTATTACGCGTTTTGTTTTTATAAATTTCCATATTTTCCCAGAGGTTCATTTTAGGGATATATCTAAATATATTTAATAGTTATATTATTTATGATAGTTATATCTAAAAAAAATAATTTATTATTTGTTTCATGTTCTATAGGGACGTTTATATTATTGTGGAGATTATTAATTCAAGTAAAAATTTGATTATTGTTATGACCATTATTTTGAGATATCAAGAGCGTGTCATCTACTTGTGTATAGTAATTACCTAGAGGATCTAAGTTTTTAATAATATTTTGATTTTATTACCTAACTTTTGTAAATAGTATTTCTGATAAGATGGGAGAAGTAGGAGCTCCCATTGCCAGTCTGTCCTTTTGTTGATAAATATTATTAAACGAAAAAAATTATTTTGTTTTAGAATAGTATTTAAAATGTGGGTTATTTGTTTAATATATTCTTTATTGAAATTATTGTTTTTTAGTTTATTATTAATAATTTCAATTGTTTCTTTAATTGGGATAGTTGTGTACATGTTTGATATATCAAAATAAATTAATTTTGTATTTTTATTAATTTCAATTTTGTCAAGAATTTGGGTAAGATGGTAACTCTAAATGTATAAACGAATTGTGTATCTATATATAGATTTACTTACTGTATCCAGTAACATAATTACAATTTTTGAAAAAAATTATATTTGCTGCTATGTAAATGAGAATAAAGCTTACTTTATATATTGTAATTGTGGTTTTTTACATTCCTGTGAATACAATTTAATTTTATTATGTGTACCTTTATTTGGTTAAATTTAGTATAGCATACAGGATAAATAAGCCTTATGTAATAATACTTTATTGTAATGCATTTTACAAATTAAACAGAAAAATAAAATGTATACACTTTTTGTATAGTGCTGACTTATCTAAAATCATATAAAGAGACTCCTGAAAGTTAATACATTTAAAAAATGTATTTGAACGTCATGTAACAAAAAGACAAGTTTTGAAACATTTACTCCTAGTAAAATTTTAACGAAAAAGTGGTTCAAACAAAAGCGAATTTAATAAAATATTTGGGGCTTTTAATGCAGTAGGTAGGTATTTCAGAAAAACAAATTATGGTAAGCCTTTTTGAAATAGATTGTAACAGGTTAGATTTGATATGTATTGGGATCATTTTTCATTTCGGTAGTTAAACGAAATCGCATATGTGAATTTTGTATTTTCTCTACAGTGTCTAAAAGTTCGGTGAAGAGTCAAGTTAAATGTAGGTAGGTTTTTAGAAAAATATTCAAGTGCACGATTGAAGAACGCACAAAGTTTATAACTTGCAGCATAATCACGTACTCTAAAAATAGAAATAAAATGTTGAATAATTGTGTCAAAATGGAAATGTAAATTTCACGTCGGAATATGAATAAGGTTTTTTTCATTTTGGCCATCTTTTAGATAGTAACGTATGCTGTTTATTTATTTACGTGCTGCTTAGACGACAATAACTAGCCTACATAAATTTTAATTTTCGTAAGAAACTTGTGTTAACCGATATATCGACAGTAGCAAGGAGCTTGTATGTAATTGCGATATAATATTGAATGATTCACTCTACAAAATAGTTTTACAGAAAATGAATTAGTGTTACCTTAAAAAGTTTTAGGACCCCATAAACGATCATGCGTACCGTAATTATAGCCATGCGTTAGCGGCAATTAATAATTCGTAATATAAAAAAAGTTACAAATACAATTAGCTATTAAATTATTATTTAAAAAAGAATTTAATAGTGTACTTAGTTAATATAATTAAAAGTATAAAGAAGTTAGTATAATTAAACACAAGAAAAGTACGCGACAACAGTTACGGGAACCTAGTAGTCCGCACGGCAAGGCAGCACGGGTCTAGATACGTGACGTCACTCCTCAGTTGTTGGGCCTGTTATATAGTTTGGTGCTGCTCAGGCACCGACTTGTTGATGACTCACCAGCTTCTTTACACACTTGTCAGTTGTTTTGCTGCCTCAGTGAGCCGGCATCTAGTGTCTAGTGCACAGTGTTGCCAGGTCTTCCGAAATTTCGGAAGACCTTCCGATTTTTTTTAATGTTCCAGAAAATACGAAATTTGGTGTAAACCTTCCGAATTTTTTCCTAGTCTCGTTTCAGTGCTATGTCGCATTTCTAGAGTTTTGTTTTTGCGTACAATATGACGTCAAATCTGGTGTTTCATTGCATTATTATTATATTAATATATTAATAAACCTACTTGCAGTGTATTTATTTGAAGATATTATATAACCTATACTATATAATTTGTTATAAGAAATAAATTGAAACTAAAAGTATTAACAGTGTTACTTTACACTGTGACTTTATTAAACTATTACTGTTTAAAAGAAAATAAGAAACAAGAGAATTTATAGGCCTATCTCCCTTTGGGAATACCAATTTAAGTTTTCACTAGGAGTAAAGCTAACATTGGTTAGACTTTAGACAAATCAGTTGCGAAATTCGGGGCAATGAAATAATTTAGATAAAACAAATAATGTGATAAAAACATCAGAAACATATAATAAAACATAACAGTAAGCCACAAGAGTGAATGAGAATGAACAAAATTTTACAAATAAAAATAATAAAAACAACTGTAATAAAATAAATATAAATAAATAAATAAAAACTTATAAATAATAAGCAACAACAAAAGTAAATTAAATGCATTACATACCTGGATAATCTTCAGATTCATTCACTAATGTACACAGAATATACAAGTTATGAAATGTCACACCTATTTACATTACAATCTGCTTCACTTAACACATTATAAATAAAATTAAACACTTGGATTTCGTTGTCCATGACGTGTCCGTTACTTAACTAAATACTGTACCACTATTATATTAACGACTCGGAACACAAAGTTTTTTATAAGTAAAAACATAAAGTTTTACCTTACAACCTGAACCGGTTTTAGTTACAAGTTGGTGACTAGTATAATATATAATTTATTAGCATATAATCTGTATTATATATCTGCATATCACACGAGAATAAATGTAACATCAGGATGAATTTTTTCCTTTATTAAAAACAGCTTTGTCTCTTTGCGCAGAATGAAGTATTCAGGACGAAAAAGTGGCTGCGTACTATTTCCTACTTGAAATACCCTTGATACTACCTGTTACTAAAATACTAGGTGTTCCTAAAATACTACTGTTCCTCTGATACGCTTAGTATTTTGTGTATCGGTGATACCCCTAGTATTTGAAATACTGGTTGTTCCTTGCGTACCAGCGATATTTTTGTACGCCTAGTATTTGGCCTTGGCGTATTCATTTACATGATACTTGCGTACTTTTTGTGTGTGTGTGACTGTATAGGAGCGTAGGGGGCGTGCCTCAACTCGGAACAGCGAGGGCGGCGTATCTCGACTCGGAACAGCGTCGCCGCGAATAACAGGTATTTCAACTTTTCAGTCACTGTTACATCCGTTCCACAAAAATATCGTTCCAAAATACCTGTTACAGGTATATCGGCCCACATCTAAGGCAAATTAAATTAACCTGTTTGAATCTGAGAGCCTGATGAAATCAAACAAAGCAAATTTTATACAACAGGTATGTGTAAGACAAAATTTCAAAGACAACCAGATCAACTAATAGTGTGTGTGTGCGTGTCTGTCCGTATGGGGGGGGGTGAGCAGTTTGTTTTACATCAGCAAAATAATTACATTTCTTACATACAGTTTTACTTAAAAAGGTAAGCATAATTATAATATTCCAGACCTTATTAATACAATATTACAATTTAATTATTGATTGTATAATAATCCCTTAATTATGTTTATAAATAATTGTAGGAGTATTCATCAGATGTATACTGGAATTGGTACAGGTAGCCAGGGGTGCCCATCCCCCCCCCCAAGGCCTAATGCGCAAATCCCCCCCAAAAGTCTCAGAACCCCCCACCCAAATTGAAAAGTGCCCGCCGGTCTACAAGCTTAGCACACGAACACATTTTTACATTCACGATTTATTATTCACGTACCCTCTGACTCATTGACAGGATGTTGCTGCAGGCTGCCAGGGTCAGTTTTCCAAATTCCAAAACAAAATTTACTACTAGTCGTACTGGTAGAGACATTTATGCTGCCAGTTCGTTAAAACAATCATAAAGATATGCAATTGCTTTAGTTTTTTACTAATAGCTTAGTTTGTTGCACAAACATGGTAAAAATTTCCATCAATGTTGGATTTAAAATGTTATTCTTGAAAAATCCCCCCCAAAAATTCTCAATGCGCAACTTGCGCTATGATCCCCCCCTGTGGGCACCCCTGCAGGTAGCAATACATGACTAGAAATTTGTTATAGCTGAATACAATATGTATGTAAGATTTTCGGTAATGAATATTACTGAAAGTTATTATTGCTGTACTGGAACTGAACACATTTGTCCATAAATTAGAGAATTATAACATAATTACAAATATTAAAAACACAAAATTGTGTTAAATCAATCAGTCATGTAACAGTGGTTATTATTTGTTATTTATATTGTTGTAAAATAATATTTAATGACTATATGGTCTATAGAGAATAGTATTTTGTATTGTAAAATTATGTAGACGTCGACATTTACACTCTTCCCCCTCTCACTCGCATGCTCTCTCACTCACTCTCTCCTTTACTATCTACCACTCCCTCTCACTCGCTGTCTCACGCAGTCTAAAACACATACATAAATCTCTCTCTCTCTCTCTCTCTCACACACACACACACACACACACACACACACACACACACAGCAAGATACACAGGCTCGCGCGCACACACACAGACAAACACACAAATACATATACGAGTACACTTACACACACCCGCACATATTTCGTAATCTCCACAACACGCTCTCACACTCCCCCAGTCTCATTCTCTCTTTCTTTCTCTAAATTAAGGATTTTATTATTATTTGTATTTAGTATTTTTAATATTATTTAACAATTATACATCACACTTAACTACAGAAATCACAGTTTCATTCACAAATTACAAGTGTGTGTGTGTGTGTGTGTGAGAGAGAGAGAGAGAGAGCGTGCACCTGTCAATGAGAAATAAAATAACTTATTTCCAAGAAGTCTTAAAAGTAATTAAGTATTTCAGGTCTACTGCTGTTTTTTAAAGGGACCTGATGAATATTGTCTTATACATTTTTCAGAAGCCTGCAACTTTCACTTTGAAATTTTGTATTATGCATGTAATAGTGCCTTTGCACGTGCATCTTTAGCGAATAATCGTCTTTATTAAATCATGATTGCTCATTCGGTTGGGACGAACAAAGTTGATTAAATACAGCTGTAATTAAGAAAATGAAAATAAGATTGTGAGACAGAAAGCTGAGCTGTAATGTTTATTTGGAGGTAAAGTAGTGAGATATTTTAGCGAAAATACAAAATCTGTATCCATATCCTCTGAATTTTGTATGTGTAGTAATTTGATAGAATTAATATGTCTCAACATTCATTTCAAATTTTGAAGCGCTTTCAAGAAGTTTGTAAACTATGTTAACAAAAACTATATTTTGTTATCAGTTATATATTATATTTATGAATATGGTTAAATACAGAGATCTATGGAAATATACACACAATGAAAAGCTACGACTAAACTATTTGTCATTTAGGTATTATGGTTACAAATTTAACTAAAATACTAACTAGTAGTTCAGAACTTTTAATATTTACTTTATGATTCTCTGATCTACGGTTATATTACTATTAACTTGTTAGTAAAATAGCAGAGTAGTTAGGTTTTTTAAATTTTTATGATAATATAAGAATTGTCTCATATTGGAATTTAACTAACTTAATAATAAATGTAATATCTTCAAATAAATACATAGCAAGTTTATTTTCACCTACGCAAGTTTCACAGAAATTATTCTGTTTCTTCAGAGGTTTGTTTGAATTGTAATTGAATGTTCAATTGTAAGCGAAACATTCAATTGCAATTCAAACAAACCTCTGAAGATACAGAATAATTTCTGTTAAACGTGCGTCAGGTAAAAATATGCCTACTTGTAGTGTATTTATTTGAAGATATTATATGGAAGACCTGCAGGAAACTCACCGAGTTACTTACAGAGTATTATTAATAAATGTATTCCGTTCTGGTTGCTTACAAGTGCTATGATAATGTCTTAGTGGTATGACTTGTACAAATGTTTATAGGACCGCTAGCGAATTATATTACTACTGCAGAGTTAGCAAACAGCGGATAGTCAGATACCTGCAGAGAGGTGTCTAACGAAGCATAGATAAGATCGGCACCTAGAGTACGCTACCCGTGAAATACGTGGTTTGATTTTTTGTAGAATTTCTATTGCTAACTGTAAGAAATTCCTAATACAGTCAACATAAAGCAGAGTACAAGTAGTGATGCTACGCGTGATTTTACGTACTGTGTGAATTACGACAGATAATAGTTGCTTTGATGCCTGTCATTCTTTTAACGGGAGAGTAATAAGTGGTATTGATCCCCTTTTACTATTTATCTCTGTACTATCACTGAGAGCCGTCGCTCTTATTTATGCGAACTGGCAACTCGAAATCAAAGTGCCGGCCGCATTTGATTAAAGAAGTGGCGGATCGTTGAATAAAGACGCCAAGTTTATGTCAGCAGACACTGTAAAATTACATTAATGTTTATTAAATTGGTATGTGCATTTGTTTGTTAACATTGGCACACCAGAATCAACGCTTAGCACTGTCTTCGTTCCAACATCAGTCTTTTTTCGATTTCCCAAGAAAATGTATAGATATTGTTGAGCTAAATTTATCTCTATGCTGCGTTGTATCTGCGGTCTCTTCATACTTTAAAACCTGCCCGATAAGAAATTTTTATTCCTCGTTTGTTTTGGCAAACAAAAACTATAATAAGCTTGTGCTGAAAAAAAAACATGAAAGTGGTCTCGTCACGTTCCAGTGTTCAGTGTATTGTATTGTGAGAGTGTCATAAGATTCCACTTCACTCACGCGCGTTACACTAAGAACACAAACAACAACGTCAGCACATTCTCGTACGATAGCCAAACGCGCGCGCGCACGCACACACACACACACACACACACACACACACACCATGCCAAAACTCACTCATAGCAAAAGGACACTTGCACCTTGTTTACTGCTGACAGTCTACATGAATTTTTTTCTCATTGTCGTGCGGGTCTTTGCTTAGTTTGCGTGGTATAACCATTACACTTAATTTTCTTAAAATTTTTCCAACGAATAAGAGCAAATATTTTAACATATTCTGAACATTACTGATTAATAAGCGCATTGTGTTTTGCATATTTTTATTTATTTTTTAATCTTGCATTAAATATAACAAAAGCTTATATTGTAAAGTACAAACGAAGAACGTATTTTAGTGGAAAGGGTGCAATTATTTAAAATTATTATTTAGTTAGAGTGTCAATGACAACTATATTTTTTAGATAGTTTTGCGTATAATGAAGTCTGTACAGTTTTTGAATAATATAATAACAATTGTGTTTTTGTCCCCGTTGTTTAATTATTACAACGCTAATACAGAAAAATATTCTCATGATTGAAAACTCAGTGGTACAACGACAGTAGCTAGCCGGAAATGTACACTTTAGTTTATATTCTTTAAGTTATATGCGATTTTCAGATGAAGAGCGTAAAATTTTGTAACTAACTGGTGGTTTGGTGGAGCAATAACGCCAATTTATTGAGAATTTTTGAAGTTATTTCAGTGAAATGAGACACAAATTTATTAAGAATTCCTTTTATTTAATATTTCAATAAACTCGGAAACAAACTTTATTCCCACCAGTTTTGCGCTGTTAGTCGTCGGTGATAAAAGTAGCCTAGGTGGTTGCGTCGTTCTGTAAACGTATTTCTGTGTATACGACGTTCTTTGTATATGCCGTATCACCATCTTGGCATAGATCGAGTCTACACTGCAGTAGGCCTACTCTGTCAAAATCCCCTGAAAGTAAACACAGCACAGCTCTGGTTGATCAGGTTGCAGTTGTCGTTTAACGGACACTCAATAAATCGGGTTTGAGTTACTAAAAATACTATTTTATTACACGACTGCCAAAAGGAGTGTTATGTTTTCAGTGGTAGGGTATGTATGTATGTCTGTATGTATGTTTGTTCCACTATATTTGTGAGTTGACTTTCGGTTTTGACCGAAAGTGAATACAAGTGATCGGTTCTAAGGATTTATTTTGTTCGTTTATTGGTCCATCAGGTGGCGCTAGTGGAAGGTATTCTGTAATATTTGCGACGCTATTCGACGTGTGCAAGAAAAGGGAGGCAGCATGGCGAAACAAGTTTTTGCAATTCAAAATGCTATTTTAACGCACAGAGAGGTGTCAGCATGTGAGTGCGCAGTACGTCTGTCACCTTAAAATGCGGGATTCCTCACGAAAAGTGATCTTTGTTAATACTTGCTTTCCTGAGTTAAGGTAGCGGATGTTAAGAATTCATGATAATGCAAACGAGCCATACAGAAATATTTTTGACCGCTACGTTGCCAGGCCTCACGCGCTCGTAGAATTAAGTTTGCATGAATTCGCTGTCTGGTATGAGCCTGTGACGCACAATAGATTCTCAGAAGATGATCAGGATGCTGATGCTTACGAACAGGCTCCAGAAGAAAATGCCTCTGAGAGATGTATCACTCTTCTTGATAATCAGGGAAAAATGAAAAAGCGTAAGCGCCCAGCTGTCTTACGAACTAGGTATTACACACCAAACTCAGATCTGGAAGCATATCATTATTCTCTTTTAGTCACGCACATTCCTTTCCGCTCTGAATCTGAATAAAATTGATGGAGGGGTATAACAGTGCAAAACAAGAGTTCGTAGCAAAACAAAGTTTGTTACGACCAATGCAAGGTGGAAACAAAGTGGAGGAAATGGCTAGGTGGGAGGAAGAGATTCAGCAAGCTGTAGGTAGAATTGTAGCAGAAAACCTAGCTAATGAAGTTAATTTAGATGCTGACGTGGTCGAAAATAATATGCGTGAAATTTTCGAACAAAACCTTATTGAAGAACATAATGATGAAATTGCTTTAGCTAACGGAGATGGTGAACCTGAAATACATGAAATGACGGATCAACAATATGACGCAGAAGTAAACTTAATGAATTTTCAGCAGCGCCAATTGTTCAAAATGATTTCAGACAGATTGCTTCCAAGTGAAAATAATACTGAGCCATTACGTGTGTTCGTTACAGGAGGAGCAGGCACCGGCAAAACCTTTACTCTGAAAATTATTGTAGAACGGATTCGTCGTCTTTCTCATTTACCTGCAAGCAGAGCTGTTACGGTAGCAGCACCCACAGGTGTCGCTGCAAGATTGATTGGAGGTAGCACTTTGCACTCTACTTTTGCCCTTCCTATCGAAAAAGGCAAGGTGACAGCTCTTCGCCCTCTTACTGGTGAGCGTCTTCAAAGGGAACGGCTAAGGTGGAAGCATATTAATTGGCTAATCATTGACGAAATCTCAATGGTACCCTATACTACCCTAAGAAATATTCACTTAAGGTTGCAACAGCTTAAAACGAATGGTGCTCTCTTCGTGGGTATCAATATTACTTTGTTTGGCGATCTAATGCTGTTGCCACCTGTATCAAAAGCAGTTGGTGGTACCTACTGCTTCAAGCAGTCTCATTACTTATCAGCTGAAATTAATTTGTGGACACTGTTTAGTTTCTGTGAATTACCTCAAAATATGCGGCAAGCTAACGACACTACTTTTATAGACATTCTAAATAATTTACGAGTCGGCTAACTCACCATGCAGCAGCTAGAAATTTTAGATCGTCGAAGAGTTCCTTTGACAGGTGAATTTGCTGATGGCGAGTGTCTGCGTATTTTCCCAACCACTAAACAGGTAAAAGAATATAATGCTATGATGACTGAAAAGTTGAAAACATCATCTAAAGTTTACGATATTGCAGCGGTGGATGTGTCTGTCGAAGCTAAGAATTTCGGACAAAAGTTAAAGAAAGACTTCATACCAACGGATCCAAACAAAACTGGAGGTATTCCAAACTCTTTAGTAATCGGAGTCGGATCTAGGGTAATGTTGCGAAAAAACATTAATGTTAATCATGGTCTGGTCAACGGAGCAATCGGCACCATTAGAAAAATTGAGTGGCCTGCACTACGTCGAGATCAGCTTCAACCTGGTGAGCTTCCACAAGCCGTATTTGTAGAATTTGATGACAGATCAATGAGGGGAAATACTGCTGGTATTGGAGTAAAGATAGAGCCCACCACTGTTGAATATGATGCTTTGCGAGGCCAGGGCAAAGTAGAACGACGTATGCTGCAATTAATATTGTGTTGGGCTGTAACAGTACATAAACTCCAAGGCACTACTTTAGACAAAGCAGTCATTGATTTGACTAGTAATATTTTTGCCAAGGGTTAGGCCTACGTCGCACTAAGTCGTGTGACAACATTAGAGGGATTAGCAATAAGTTGTCTGGATCCACGAAAATTCTTGCATGAACCGCACGATAAAAACTCACTTGAGGAATTAAATCGACTCAGAAATCTGTAGACCAAACATTTTTCTTTATCATTTCTAATAAATGAAATTATTTAGTTAATTATATAATTTATAAAACAATTTATCGAAATGTTTGTATTATACTAGTTATATAATAGTATATAAAATAAAGTTATACTATATTTATAAGTTTATAAGTTCATACGCTAATTATACTATGTACATAATAAAGTTTCTAAATAAAACTATGTAAAAATTGAAATTTTTTTTGCACTTCACACATACGCACGTACACACTGCACATTCCCATTATACTCTTTTTAAACACAAAAAGGAATAAAATAAAAGAATAATTTAAAAAATTAAAAAACACGACTGCCAAAAAAATAAATGAATAAATAAAAAATAAATTGATAAAAAACTAAATAAAAATAATATTTAGTAAAAATCACAAAATCTAAATAAAGTCGATTTAAAAAGCCAAAAACAAGGTACTGAAATTCATCTCTGATCAGATTTAACGAAAATGTTATGAATGATTAAACGCATAGTAATTTTATTAGATTTAAATTACTTTTCGATGTTAAATATATATCAATGCATCATATGAAGACTACAATTATAAAAAATATTGCTGATAAAAATTTTGCTCTTCAATTTTAATTTTCAATGCAGTCGGGGGCTGTTTCTAAATAGATTTGTTCTTTTCATTAAACAGTTAATTAATGAAAAGAACAAATCTATTTAGAAACAGCCCCCGACTGCATTGAAAATTAAAATTGAAGAGCAAAATTTTTATCAGCAATATTTTTTATAATTGTAGTCTTCATATGATGCATTGATATATATTTAACATCGAAAAGTAATTTAAATCTAATAAAATTACTATGCGTTTAATCATTCATAACATTTTCGTTAAATCTGATCAGAGATGAATTTCAGTACCTTGTTTTTGGCATTTTAAATCGACTTTATTTAGATTTTGTGATTTTTACTAAATATTATTTTTATTTAGTTTTTTATCAATTTATTTTTTATTTATTCATTTATTTTTTTGGCAGTCGTGTTTTTTAATTTTTTTAATTATTTTTTTATTTTATTTATAAACTTATTATTTGAAATTATTTGCATTATTTCCATCCAATTAATTTTGCCAAATATATGGTTAGCAACTGAATACTTCTTGCATATAAATTTGCTGGGAATATTAAAAATATTTCCATCATGCTGTGTTTCCATCACAGGAAAAGTTCTGTTTCCCAATCGAAGTTTCCACTCTACAAATTGTAGTTCATTAGCACTGGCACACATATTTTATGTCAAATAGAATATGGTTATAAAGGTCAAAGTTTTGTTTGTTTGTCCCGCCTTTTGGACTAACCTTAAGACCTGTCTGAAGTCTCCACTAAAAGTATCACTTTTCCATCCGTCTGAACTTTACTTTATAATGGATGTCTCGAAGTATACACCGAACTATACACTTCATTATGTTTCGTAGTAAATGATCGATACTGCTACTGCAGAGATCGTTGACATCTCATCAATTAGAATAACTGACTCTTCATGTGGAAATGTAACTTTTCCTGACATAGCCTTAATGGAGGAAACTGAAGAAGGCAACACTGGAACAAGAAGACCAAATAACTAATGGAGTATAACTCCTGCATGCAGCCAAGAATTGCGCAGATTTGCATGTCCAGTTTGTTGCTAATGTTAAGTGAGCCTGTTCCCTAACAATATTCAGAATATTTGTGAATACGTAGGACATGCTACATTCTGCTGCGGCTTCTAAGAAGAACAGCTTCTCAATTGTCTCGCCTGCTATGGCCCACATAATTTTATTTACAACTAATTTCTGTTTTTCCTTTTAATTTGCTATGTATATTAGCACCATGACTGGCCTCTTCATTCACATTGCATACAGGGTTAATAAACATTGGATTATTTGGTATTGGCAGGCCGATGCTCCTGCACTCCAAACCATTAATTCTTAGAATGTAATCTATATCCTGCAATACTGCATTTCCTTCAAGGGCCTGCGTATCGTCTACATTAGTGTTTTGATAATCGTATACACTTGAAACAGTGATGTTAGTTTGTAGAAGTAGCACATTAATGAGAACAACTCTCGAAGTTGACACGACATGTACAGTATGTGCTCTGCATTTCCTCCCAACATTTGTGCCAATCTGTGTCGATTTCAAGTAACCCACATGCAAGAGCCGCTCCTTTGTATGGCTATAAGTTGCGTATGTACTGCTGTAGATGCGTGGACATGCGAATGATGTTCCTCCTTTAATATGAAGTAGTAACATACGTATATAAAATCTGTTATGATCGCTTGGTGCGACAGCGTACATTCTCCCTATCATTTTGCAACCATCTCTATTTCCTGGAATCCACTTATTGTCAGTGAATCAGTAAAGTCCTGAAATGCCACTATACAGGAATTGACAAGCACAGGGATCGCATTGATTAAAATCAAACCATGATTTCATCAGTGTTGTGCGTTTTATTGCAGGTCCATGGATTGCATTCTCATCCCCTGCCCTAATACACATTATAATATCCATCTTCAAGCACAGCTAAGCGAACGATTGTATGTGACTGATCATGGATTTATTTTGAATGAAGGCACAGAATATCTGATGAGAGCTAAAGTATGGCATATTCGCGTATGTTATAGTTACAACATATCCAGTTAATGATCGTCACTGACGCATCTTACGAATTGCATACATGTTGAGTCACATTATTTATACTATAGGCTTACCATAATTTTTTCTTCTCAAACCGGGACACTTGTAAAATAATTTGTTATGCAATTTTGAAAATATCAAGTCTTAATTATTACGTAACTTTAAGCTTTCTACGCCTTAATTACACAATTAGGCCAACTTGGGTACATATTACAGAATACTAAAAGTGCGTTCACGCGTTCAAAATCACATAGAATTACAATTACAAAATAGATACATATTTTATTATATGAGGAACCAAACTACCTTACGTTCTTACTGCAGAAACCTAGTTATCAGCTGGTTGAAACCATTCATATTTGTTGTTACTGGTGTGGACCTTTTTTAGAAACGGTTTGTCATTCTTAATTTTGTCATAAAATTCACCACAGCTGAGTTCAATGTTTAATTTACAAATCATTAGACCTTTCACTGTGGATTCCGCCATTTTACCTCTTTCTTCAGACCATATATTATTCATAATTGAAAATGCCCTTTCAACAGGAGCAGAAGAGCCTGGCAGGCAGAAAATGTACTCGACAACGCGACTGAGATTTTCCACAGAAATATTTCGATTCTTGAAATGCCGGAACAGTTGAACCCATTTATCTTGACAGTTCAAGTTATTGGTTTTCCAGTTGTCACAGTTTGAAGACCAAAATGCTTTGGCAACCACCACTTCATCAAACAGTTCATCCATTATTATGGCTGGTTTTCCAAGTGTTTCTTTGATTTTTTCACCAGCTATCTCAATTTCGGGCCATGTAATGGCATTGTTGTTTATCCACGTAAATGATTCTCCTCCACCAAAACTATTTTCCCGCAGCTCAATATAGGAGAAACATCGGTCATAAAAATCTGTAAACGCTCTTATTATATTAATAGAATTGATACCACAATCCTCATCCTCAAGTTTCTTCAATAGTTTCTTAGCTTCTTGTTGTACAAATTTATTGTCGCGCCTTTCTTGAAGACTGTGTTTCAGATTTTCCAGTTCAATCACAATATCTGTTGCACTAGCTGCAGTTTTCTCCATAGCCAAGATTGTTTTATTAAACAAGGTAAGCTGTCCGCGAACAAACCACAAATACATTTCTCCACTATCACTCTCAAAGAACTATTTTATCATTTTCGGGCACTGTTCTTGGGATAAAAAGTAAGACTTAAGTCCTTCATACATGAGAAGTATCTCTCAATAGCTGGAAGCAGGGAAAGGAACCGGGTGGTACCATGTTGTAGAACGTTTTTGTACTCAATGTGTACAAAGTCGCAGAACTCTTTTAATTCAGTCACTCGCACAGTATAAATGTAGAAATATTTGTATATTTTTACTACAAGAGCTTCTACTTCAATAGGTAGCACATCTACTGCAGTTTGCAGGCAGTTGTGGACTATATGAGCACCACAACCAATACCCACAATATTTCTTGCCAATTCTTTCTTCAGTCGAACATAAACATTATTTACTCCTTTGCGTTTTACGCCCCAAAATTTGTGTTGCAATTATCACCACAAAATCCAACGACTTTCTGTACTAAGTCATTTTTCTTTATAACTGATACTAAATAGTTTGTCAATATCTCGGAAGTTTCACCAGGAACTGACTGAAATTCTAGAAGCTTAACTTTCACTCCTTGTTCTGGCACAAAGTACCGCACAATAAAGGGGACAATCTTAATTGCTTTTCTGTTAGAAACATCGATTGTTAGTGTCACAAAATTTGATGTACTCAAATCGTCATTGAGTTCTTTAACTGCCAATCATGTTTATAATGATAGCCTCGCATCTCGTTCGGGCGAGACCAAACTTCGGTTCAAAGAACTTAGATATTAATTTTGAAGAACAATCTGCAGTTTTGAAACTTAAATCGTGAGCAGCAGTGTGGAAAGCAAAAGTAGCTTCCTTAGCAGCAATTAAAAGATCTTTGTCGACGGGATCGGCACTTTTAAAAAATGACGAAATTGTTGAGGAACCAGCAATTGCAGTTAAACTAGCTTTATCCTTTGTACTTTTCAAATGTTCTTTTATGTCTGAACGCCCGCCGTGAGAAACTGAAAATTCAGACAAACAATGTTCACACTTTACTCTGTCCTCATAACCACGCACTTTTTTCAAAAATGGATAATCTTGCTTCAAAGCATCAGTAAATGTGCTGTTCCTTTTCAGCATCTTGATGTTCTTGAAATGACACACTCTTGGAACTATTTATATCAGACTTTAGACACAATCTAGCAGTGAGCGCTATCACGTTATGGTAATCACGGCATCAAGCTAACACTAAATACAACCAACAAAATGTTCGTTAGAATTCAAACGATGCCAGTCTTGGTTGCCAACCGAATTTGTGGAAGAGTCTTTAACTGTTAAGTTACGGCCATGATGATGACAAATTATTAGGCTACATCTACATGTTGCCACAAAAAAGTCAAATTGGCGGACCGTTCCATTTATTATGCGGTAATTCAATTTTTTTTATATGGAATAACTTTTAAAACCGGGAAAATTGACAAACTGGCCGGGACCCCGGGATCAGGTCGTCAAACCGGGACAATCCCGGTCAAACCGGTACGTATGGTAAGCCTATTTATACATGTATTTATCGGTTTTCAATATTGATGTGAGCATTATACTGTAGAATTAGGAAGCGATTGTAGAGAACGAATCACGATTATCAAATGATATATTCCTTTTAGTTCAACAATTCCGTCATCTCGTCTCCGGTACTTTGGAAAACCATTGTTATTTTCAATAGTTTAACGTAAAAAGTTCCTCGGTTATTATGTGTACATATTCCATTCCATCAATCATGCAAGGAACATTAGGATTACGAGCTCTACAAGATCCATGTATTATTCGAGATAACAATTTTATGAATCCTTGGAAAACTGACTGGGTCAGGTATTTCTCCGCACAAAACTTAGGATAAGCATGAGGCAATGTATTAATCACGTTTCTGGGATTCAATAATAAATATGTGTAGGATAACAACTGCTCACAATGAGTGATTTTTTAGTAAATCATTTTTATCACTAGTTGAGTTTACAACAAACACTCCAGAAACCTATCACGACGATCGGCAGATTTTTCACTTTCACCAAGTTAAGAAGTTATATCTGTCCATTTCGGATTGCAGGTCGTGGTTAAAAACCTGTCCAGTTTTCCAGATTTGCGTACTGTACGATCGCCATCAGATCCTGGTACCCAAGAGTCATTTTAGGTAGTCTGCTCCTTCATGTTCGATAATCTCGGCCGTGTAGTGTGTAAGGATTATTAGCCAGAAAGCTGCCAGGATTGTGAGTAACGAAGTTGAAACTCTTCGTTTTCATTACGAACCAATACGTATGTCATATTCTGTAAGAAGTTAAGTGTCATGTTAAGTAAGAAGGTTTGTAATCTATAATATGCTGATAACATAGTACTTCCAGATGCAAGCGAAGAAGAATTTCATTTATCCGCAGAATGAAAAGGCCAACAACGATGTAGTGTTAGATAATAAAGAAATATAAGACAAAGTAACGACTGTAGACAGATCAGATAATAAAGTGCTAACCTACTCCGGACATGTAAGTTACAACAAATGAGCAGAGATTCCAAAAACACATGTTAGAGTAGAAACACAAGGAAGGAAGAATACCAGGCAGTCGAAGAAGTAGCTGCAAAGGGAGAGTATAGACTCGGAACTGAAAGGGGTCTTGAGACCACTGCGATAGGTGATTGGACATTGAACGTCAGACAATAATGTAGTCTAATACGTATTTTATTTGTGTGTGTGTGTGTGTGTGTGTGTGTGTGTGTGTGTGTGTGTGTGTGTGTGTGTGTGTGTGTGAGAGAGAGAGAGAGAGAGTGTCTTAGGAGGAGGGGGAGAAAGGAACGTTGAAAAACTCTTTTACGTTATGAATGCTTAAGCTTACAAATTGTTATTATTAATATTTTTATTTTTATTATGTTCTTACTATAAAATATTCATATTATTTTATTATGATTTTCTGGAACACGTTTGGTGGAAACGTAAAAACAGACAGCTGATAAATAAGAGGTTGCGTGTTCAGACGTAGATGTGTATATATGTGTCAGCCAAAACAGTAGTATGTTTTGTAAACGTACACTACTGAGTCATTTAAACATTAAGAATGTTATTTGACCTTGAGTAGGTACTCGTGTTGACGGGAATGAGAAATCTTGTCTCTGTGCTGGAGACCTGTGGTGTTAACGCTGAATAGACACAACACTATCACTGTACATAGCAGTGGCTAACGTATATTAACCATTTCTGAGTTCGCGATACCACAACTCAGATTAAATTGTGCACAATGTTTGTAGAAAAGACGGACGTGTGTGACGTAAACGCCAGTTTGCAAAATGCATTATTCATTCCCGCCTCAGTCCGTAGGAAAGATTCATTCCTGCCAGAAATGTAATCACGTTTCGCGTTTAACTTGTCTCAGCCAAATAAACATTACTATAATTATCTTGTTGATCCATCATCTTCGTTCACTTTATAAAATATTATTATATATATAAACTTTCACAATATGAACTTACTTTCTTTACAGTTTCCCAAACGTTTCGAAGTGATGTTCCTCTTCCTCAGTGGGAGTAAATACTGATTATTAGTTAACAGAATAACGGTTATGGACTTAGGTGTCTGTGGTGGGGGTTGATGGTGGGAGGGAAATGGCGCTGAGGTTCAAATTGTGTGTTTGGATCAGTGTATCGAATAGTGTATGTGATCTATAATGTAATTGTTCATTTAATATGTTGTTTGGTTGTAGTGTGTGATATCTGTATATTTCAAATTGTTCAGCTGTGTTTAGTTTTCTACTTTTAGGTAAATAGTGTAATATTTCCATGTTGTGTTGTATGTTTGTGTAACTGTGGTTTCCGTTTTGTAAATGTGTGGCAAATGTGGAATGTATGTAGTTTGTGGTGAGGTCTTTTAAATGTTCTGAAAATCTGGAGGAAAAAGATCTTCCCGTCTGGCCGATGTAGAATTGGTGACAATCATTACAATTTAATTTATATACCCCTGTTTTGTTGTATGTGTCTGTGTCTTTGTTAGTATTATTTATGTGTTTCCTAATGGTGTTGTTGGTTCTGTAGGCTACTTTATAATTATGTTTCCTAAATGTGTTAGCAATTTTGTGCGTGTTGGAATTGTAGTATGTAAGTGTTATGTATTTACTGGATTGTGTGCTGTTGGTCTGATGTGTTTTACTTTTAGTGTTTAGGATGCGTTTGTGTAGTTTATTTATTAATTCGGGGGTGTATCCATTTTTGACTGCTATGTATTTGATTGTGTTTAATTCTTCTTGGTAGGCATGTGTGTTTAGGGGTATTGAAGTGAGCCTATGGAGCATGCAGTTGAAAGCTGCATGTTTGTGTTGTGTTGGGTGGTTGGATGAGTTATGTATGACCATGTCTGATGTGGTGGGTTTCCACAACATGGAAATATTACACTACTTACCTAAAAGTAGAAAACTAAACACAGCTGAACAATTTGAAATATACAGATATCACACACTACAACCAAACAACATATTAAATGAACAATTACATTATAGATCACATACACTATTCGATACACTGATCCAAACACACAATTTGAACCTCAGCGCCAATTCCCTCCCACCATCAACCCCCACCACACACACCTAAGTCCATAACCGTTATTCTGTTAACTGACAATCAGTATTTACTCCCACTGAGGAAGAGGAACGTCACCTCGAAACGTTTGGGAAAGTGTAAAGAAAATAAGTTCATATTGTGAAAGTTTATATATATATAAAAACATTACTATACGTTTACCGTGTTCCAGTGTCCTTCATATTTCATAAACACTTGAGAAATTTAGTTGTTTCTTACAGAGGCACCCTTAGAGGTGTCCGGCAGGTGTAAATGTACATAACCTCCTTGGCTCATTCCTTAATAAAAATAAGGGAAAGAAATAGAACGAATAAGGAGAGAGAGAGAGAGAGAGAGAGAGAGAGAGAGAGAGAGAGAGAGAGAGAGAGAGAGAGAGAGAGAGAGAGAGAGAGAGAGAGAGAGAGAGAGAGAGAGAGAGAGAGAGAGAGAGAGAGTGAGAGGGGGTGAGAGAGAGAGCAAGAAAGTGAGACAGAGGTACACAGAAAGAGAGGAGCTGTATACATTTTTTACCATACTTCATTTAGTTTAGAAGTCACACGACATAATTTGTACAGAACATCAATTAAACGCGCGTCCAGAACATCGCAACCTATATATAATGCGACACAATATGTAACGTTTGTACAGTTCACATAAGTTTCTTTTTGATAACTACTACAGTATATTACTTTTTATAATATTTACTTGAGTACTTTATAATTTATAACAAATGTGTTCGATCGCGTTATAATAGTTTATTTAAGTACTAAGTAGGCCTGTAATGTGAGCGCCGATGTTGCTTGGTATAAGTCTATGTAGGCCGCATTAATTATGGCTACATGTAATTGTAATTTATTAAGTTTATTATTTTTAGTGTAGTTTTTTGCTTAACTTTATGTTGCTTTGGGATATGATTTTGACGATGCGCTTTAGACCTACAATGAATTTGCATGTTTATTAGAACATTTTTATGTTAAAAATTTTTTATTTTACTACATTTTATAGTCTACATTTGTTACTAATAAATGTATACAAACTATCTACCAGTAATATTATAATATGTAATTTCTTAATTTTGACTTAACAAATATTCTTAAGACGTTTGCTGGACGTGTTTTCTTACAAAAATCTACACATTTGTATTTATTTATTAAGTACTGTACATTGTTCACTGGATTGGCGGTCAATTTTGCTCTTTTGTCCCCTTTTAATTGTAAAGGAGAGGCGGCCGACGATCTCCTTGCCCCGGGCGCCATAAAGCCTAGCTACGCCACTGATGATACATACAGGTATTTTAAAATTCATTTTTGAGTGTATCTTTTTTTTGTGATGTATGCAAATAATGTACAGCATAGTGCTTCTCATTTCTTTGGGCCTTCCCTATTTTTGTAATTCTCATATCATTATTTTATATCATCCACATTGGCCCCAATTGACCCGGATAAGGGAGTTCTTGCAACGTATTTTAAGTGAGTTAGCTTCAGTTCAATTAACATCTGTAGATTATACACAGCACAAAATTAGTATGTATAAAGCTAACCATTTATACTAAAACCTAACACTCTTTTAATACACATTTAATAACTATTTATGCGGTTAGTTGCACGACTCTGTCCACATTTTTTGGAAAGTAAATAATTATTATCTTTGTAGCGATATCTCTATATGTTATATAAAAGAGGTATGAATAAAGCTGAGTTTGGTTAGTTTTCCGCATTCACGCCTGTTGCGACGTTTAACGGCGGTCCATAATGTCTTGATCGATTGCGTATGTACCCCACACAGGATCTAAAAATCCGGACCGCGACTGACCGTTCCGTACTACTACGGGATTATGGAGCACAGATTTAACGCGTAATACCGCTTTCAGTTTTGTAGCAGTAGCAGTACGGGGAGACAACGACCTTGTCAGCGCAAAACTTTGTGGTTGTATACTCACCAAACAAGCAGACCCCGGGCTTTAAATGGGCTGACTGGGTAAATGCCCAGGGCGCCTGTTCCAAGGGGGCGCCAATGAACGAAAAACAATACGCGTTAAGACTAACACAGTAGACAGTTGAGTGTTATTGTTAAAATTCTAGGAATGAAGGAAAAAACGTTCAAATGCACGCCGGCACGCGCCAAGGAATATGTAATGAATAATATTATATTACGCATAGTTTCTTCTGTGTGTTTGTGTGTGTGTGTGTGTGTGTGTGTGTGATGTTTGCCTTATAGCCTTTTGCTTATATGTTTGACGTATAGCCTTTTGATAAACGATCAGCGGCGGATGTCGCCTGATATCGTTACTCAATATCAGTAAATTGCAACTCTTACTGACAACAAACTTGTTTACACTGCGGTAAAAAAAAAATAATATAGTCGTTTCCTCTTTCATGTTTCCTGTCAGTATACGCTTTCAATGTTATCGCGTTCACTTCGTTGTGCAAAAAAATGTGTTCTCTTAGTAGTGAAAGTTACTAAGAGTAGTTATAATTATAGTTATAGTTATAGTTATATAACTATAATTTCAGTTATTTCATCACAGATAAAAACTGTCAAACGTTTATCTTCATTATAGTTTGTTGTTTCCCTAGTGTAATCTTTATAAATCACACCGACGAATTTATCTTTTCATCTAGGCTGATACGTCTGGCGTTGGAGACAAAGGAAATCACCTTCCATTTCAGATAAAGCTATATAGCCGCATGCTTTCGCCGCTTCCGCAAATGCGGAAAAGTTCTAGTTATTTGATAAACACAACAATGCAAACATTCCTAGTCGTCATTTGAAGGCAATCCCCGTATCTTTAGAGTAGGTCTAGTGTGCGTGAATGTGTTCAGAACTAAAATAGGGAGGGGACGGCACTCATAAATACTGCACAGGGCGGCAGAAGCGCTGGGGCCGGCCCTGATGCCAACCGATGTGATCGTGTTCGATGAACTGGATTGTACTTAGTATTTGTGTATGTTTTTGTTTACGTACCGTATAGTCGTATTTTTTTATTTGCCAGTAAAAATTAAAATCCGTTCATACACGACACACTATATTGCTATTAGCAGATTTGACAGTTTTCTTTGTTAATGACTTGTGTTATTAACTCCAGTACTACAGTGTAAACTCGACCAAACTTCGTTTGTGTTGTGTTTTGTGTTTGTATTTTAGTGTTTAATAGTTGGTGCTGAGATATTTTGGTCTCGATAAAATACGAAATGAATAAAAAACTAAGTGGTGCTGAGAACAGGAAACGTGTTTTCAAAAGACAAAACGAGGAGGCACATTTTTTAAAAAAGGTTCCCAAAATTGGGTTATTTTTCACCCCTACAACTCATCCGAGTACAAGTACAGCCACAGACACTGACTTTTTAGATGAAGACGAACCATCCATCATCCACCAATAAAAAACAAGTAGACCTAACCGATCATTCAAGTTACGACGAGGAAGACCTAAGCGACCATGATCCTGTAGGCTCAAATAAATCAATTACACCTTTGTTGAATAATACCGCAGACGCAGATGTTAATATTGAGCCTATTAGACCAGTAACTGATATCTTGAATGAACAACAGCCAGATTTATCTAAAAGCAGCTCCCAAACGCTAGGCCAACTACCTAAAACATTTATTCTACAAGATCCTGCTACTTGGAAAGTGGATTTATCTGTTGTTGTTGAGCATATTTTAGAAAATCCTCCCGAACAAGACTTAAATACGGATTTTCGAGGGTCTGAGCGCATTTACAAAAATGAAGTAAAGCGCACTTTATCAACTAATTTGTTTAAAGGCACGCTCCTAAACGGGGAAACCTTCGTAAGAAAGTGGCTGCTGTACTCCCAGTCTACAGGAAAGCTATTTTGTGTTCCTTGTTGCTTATTTCAACAAAATATTAACAAAACACAATTTTCTTCTGGGTTTAACGATTGGAAACATGGCAGCGAGTTGATCGAACAACACGAGCAGTCGCCTAATCACAGATATAATATTCTTACTTACATAACAAGGCGAAAAAATCCATCAAAATAAAAACTTTTCTATCAAATCAGTATGTAGAAGAAGTAACTTACTGGCAAAATGTGTTATCAAGAATAGTTTCTGTTGTAAGATTTCTTTCATCACGAGGCTTGCCTTTTCAGGGAGACAATGAACGTATTGAGTCTACCTCAAATGGCCTTTATCTGGGATGTTTGGAATTCATTAGTGCATATGATCCTTTCCTTTCACAGTATCTTTCAAAATATGCTAATAAAGGTTCAGGTCATGTGTCTTACTTATCAGCCCATTCCCGTGACGAATTTATTCACATTATGGCAAGTTGTGTTCTAGAAACAATTTCACAAGAAGTAAAGGATGCCAAGTACTACTCTCTCATTGTCGATTCGACTCCAGACTGCTCTCACACGGATCAATTAGCAGTAGTGCTTCGATACGTATCTTTGATGGAAGCAGAACCTAAAGAACGTTTATTTAAGCTCCTACCACGTGTTCGTCATTCATCTGAACAACTAGAAGAAGCTTTATTGAAATGTCTGACAGAATTGGGCTTAGAAATTAAAAACTGCATGGGGGCAAAGCTACGACAACGCATCTAATATGTCAGGTCCCTACAAAGGACTTCAAGCCAGGATTAAGGGGCACAACAAATTTGCAGACTATGTGCCATGTGCTGCACACTCGCTTAACCTTGTAGGTTCTACAGCTGCCAAGTGTTGTACAGAAGTATTAATATTTTTCCTTTTGTACAAGAACTTTACAACTTTCTCTCGGCATCTACATACAGATGGGAGCTTTTGAAAACGCATCTTGAGAAAAACAAAACTCCAGTGGTCAAATCTTTGTCGGATAGCCGTTGGTCTGCAAGGGCGGAAGTACTAAAAGCTCTAGTGAAAGGCTATAAAGAAATACAAAGTTGCCTTCAAGAAATATCTGAAGACCCAGGTGTTAAACCTGCTGTGAGGTTGGATGCTCAAGGCATTGAATTAAAATTCCAAAAATTCCAAATCATTTTCTTATCACTTTTCTGGAATGATATTTTAGAACGTGTTGATAAATGTAACAATAACTTGCAAAAACACACGCTTGATCTTTTAGCAGGTTCCAAACAGCTACGAACCTTGGAAACTTTTAAAAAAGATAAAAGGGAAGAGTTTAACACGTATGAAAAAACTGCTATAGACATTTTAGATTGCAAAACACACACCTACAACAGGAATAGAAGACGGTAAATATTTGCAGATGAAACCCGTGGGGTTGAAAGGGATCTTGATGAAAGAACTGCATTTAGGGTTAACGTGTACAATACAATAATTGATTCCCTACTAGTAAACTTAGCAAGGAAGAGAGAATCGTATGATGCTTTGGTGGATCGATTTGAAACATTGACACTTCTGTTATCAGAAACTTCAAATGAAGCGATAATAAAAGCAGCTACAAAGTTGACTCAGTTTTATGATGATGACATTAATGTAGATTTCCCAAATGAATGTTGCCACTTTAAAGCTTATATTGATTTGGAACAGATACAACGGATACCACAAATGTTTATGTTTACACGCATTAAACAGAACAACTTGGGTATCACATTTCCTAACTTGGAAATAGCCTTAAGGATCTTCCTCACCTTACCAATCACGAACTGTACTGCTGAAAGAGGATTTTCTGTACTGACAAGAGTGAAGAAATCGAAAAGGTCTACCCTTTCAGACAGAAAGCTCAACTCTAGTATTAATGTGCTGTGAGAGAGACATCACCTTGAAAACAAATTTTACGGAAATCATTGATAGATTTGCTAAGCTGAAAGCTAGGAAAAAAACAATCATTTAACATTTTTTTGCTTCTAAAAAATCTTGAAGATGTGTTACTGGTACTTTGTGTTTTTTTCAACTATTGTAATTTTACATAATTAATTAAATGAAATAGATTTGTTAAACTGAATGCTAGGAAAAAATCTGTAACCTAATTTAAAAGTTTTGTATTTCTTAAATATTTTGAAGGTATATGACAGTTAGTTGTTTTGGGGTATTGAAATAATATGTATTTAATAGAATTAAATAAAACATTTTTAGTCATTAAAATTGGATGATTTTATTTTCTCCTTAAAATCTGGTGTGGGTGGTTGGGGGTGGGGGGCGTCTGAGTTAAGTCTTGCCCAGGGCGCCATTAACCTAAGCCCGGGCCCTGCACATAAGTGTAGGTAAAAACTATAGTCCTAACTGTATCAAACAGTAATTTCGATTTTTGTGATCAAGTGCCCTTGCGCAATGCAATTTACGTGCGACAATCTTATTTCGTACACTGCCATCCATCTGTCAGAATTATTCTCGTGTGTATATAACATCGCTGAATGACCGCGATCGCACTGCTAATTGTGATAACGAATGTGCTTATTTTGCAAAAATTCAATGGAAGTGGGATCTGTTGGGAATATGGCGAATTAATGTTACTACAACACTGTTACACTGGAATAGTTAAACATAACTGAGGTTCTATAAGATTCTGCATGTAATGTGTCGTATAACGTGTTACTTATGAAGCTGTTGAGACTTTCTGGTTTACATTTAGGCAGAGAGAGTGAGTGAGAGAGAAAGACAGACATCGTGTGATAAGAAATACCGTTTATAGTACGATAGCCAAAACACAGGATGTTTACTGCAGGGGACCAAAGTGTATAAAATAATTATACAGCCCAATTCTACATCATTGACTCATCAATTCTTACACCTGAATAAAGAGTAACAATTGGAGCGACCTGTTAAAGATTTAGAACCTTCTGTTGCGCAATTGATGTGTATAACTGAAGAAAACTGTTGTGTTAGAATTGGAGGTTATTGTTATGAATGTCTAAACGAAAAATGTGGTACTTTTCTTATGCGGTTTTTATCACTGAATCTGATGGTGGTAAAATAAAATGCCTCTGATAATTAGTACTTTTTATATAGTGGGGTCGAAAAAATTCAAGAATTGATGCCTCCTGTAACATGATGGTGAACTGATGGGAAAAGAAAAAGTTTATATATATATATATATATATATATATATATATATATATATATATTATAACGTACCAAATCCCATAGATTTGGGGTTATATGTAGAAAGTTTTAAAAATCAAATATAAAGTTAATTTAAATCGGAAGAACCATATCTCGCGCTGTAGCGAGCAATTCCAAACAATGGTAAAACGCCCGGCGGCTACGTCCGGCGGTGTTATGTAACGCACACACACCGTATAAATTAGAGACACGCCCTAACTTTAAAACATTAATATTTCGGAAACGAATAAATATAGGCAAAATCCAAAATAGCCAAAATGTTTACCGAAATATTAAGAATACGGTGTGCGAATTTCATTAAATATAATTAAAGAATTAATGAGCTAATTCATTTTATTTAAATAACTTCCTTAGTAAATGAGCTAGGAAGTTCAGATTTGGATATGTTATAATTGTAAAAATTACGAATCAAATGTATATGTTAGATTAAGCATAACTTGGCTTGCGGCCAAGATAATCGCAATACAAATTGCAACCGGACATCCAACCGACAATTGGTTCCGGTGTAATCCAGAATATTAATAATAATAATAATTCTCGGACTGTGGGAATTATTTTTCGTTCTCACGGAATGAGGTGACTCAATTTTAAGTAGAAGGGAGAATGTTTCAGCCAATCAGATCATTCTAAAAATTTTGAACAACCGTTGATTTCGGGCTGAACCCTCTTCACTCATCTGTAAACGTTCACGCAGTCAACACATACTCATCTGTAAACATTCAAACAGAACTCAACCAGTACAACACAGACTCTTCAATCAGAACTCGCACACACACTTCTGTAAAGAGTAGACTTCAGAGCAACACCGATACTCTTCTAGAACGACTGGACTGTGACGACGTCTACGTGCGAGACTCTTATTCATCAATAAATTAGCGTACGGCTCAATACACCATACTGTTGGCGTACGCACATAAGAGATCGACAATATACTACGAGAAGTCACGTCCAGACTACAACAGAGCGAGGCCGTCTAAATCGTGGTACGAGCTGAAGAACTGACGACGCAGAGCTACACCCGAGACGAGGTACACACATACACAGTGCAGAGTATCCGGATCGAGGGCCTGAAGCAGTTGTAGCAGTTAATCCACAGACGTTAAATCCATCAACAGTTGCTGAAGGAACGGAGTTGCTGATCCCTGAACTCTTCGTAGGAATCCAGGACGCAGCGGAAATCATCGCCATTAGCTGATTGGACTAGGACATCGAGGGACCCCAGAGGACATCATCCAGAACTTCAGTACCAGGAAAGTCAATATCATTTATACATTTTATATAAAAAGAACATTTTTCTTTCTTTTGTTAAATCAATTGTAAAATCAATTTCATTCAGATGCCTATAAAAACAGAGACTCTAAGTTAATAAGAACTTCAATATTGTGATAATCTGTAGAACAAGTATAAGTTAATTAACAAGTAATAGATAAGAAGTAGAGTATATAAAAAAGCGCTATACAAATCTTAATATTAAATCGCTTAAGAAACTTATACTGCAGTATACGTGAAACCAATCACAAAGTAAATAAAAAGCACGTAGAACAAGATTCACGGCTAATTTATTTAAGAGTATTTTTAAAAGCATTCTGAAATAGTAAAATCAATATTAAAATCTTGAAAAATCATTAATTAATTTGTTTAAATAATTAACTTTGAAAGTAATAAGGAACAAGTTCATATAAAATCGTAATTATAAGCTTTCCTTCTGAAAGCTAATATTCTTTCTAAAAACATTGATCCAATTACTCATTGCTTTTTAGTACGTAAAAATTACATTAGATATAAGTTTTTCATTTTATGTGCTATTAGAATAATAAACCCCAGTTTTATACCAGACACTGTTTTGTTATTGCTGTACTCCAAAATCTACCAACATCACAAAACTATTCACAATAATTATAACGATTTACTTTGTGCTTATATTTTGAATTAATCTACTTGCGAATTCAAATCACAAATTCCTACGGCCCTAGTCGGAAGAAGAAGACGCAAGAACGCACAGCAGGTAGGTCAGTTTACACACACCATAATAGTAAAGTTATAACTGTTGCCCTGAACTTGGGGCTTCCCGAAGTTAACACGAAGTTAGATTAGTTATATATATATATATATATATATATATTACAACAAAACACGGTTTTAATGTGTTAGCCCCACGTTTTTGGAAGCCATTTACAACACTAGCAAATTTAATGTGTTTAATAATTGATGTGTGACATATCTTTAGGTACATTACATTACATTAAATTCGTGTGTGTGCAAGAATGAAGGTTGTAATAATAATAATAATAATAATAATAATAATAATAATAATAATAATAATAATGCTATTTGATTTTTTTTATAAATCATTTCAATTTGTATTCACTTTTTTTAAATTTGTTTGCTGTTTAGAAACTCATTATTATTTTGACATTTTTATTACGGGTAATTTGCAATCTCAGATTACACGTTAATTTCTTATTTATTTTACGATTCTAAATGTATCGTATTCTTACGTGCCTACTACGTATAATTCGTAGTCTTATTTGACACAAAAACATATTATAAAATCTTATTGCTAATACATTGTTATTAATTTTCTATGCTGCTCTCAGCTAGCTCAATTATCTTACTGATTATCTACTCTTTTAATTTTTTATATTAATTTCTTTTGTTTTGGCATATGCATTACTTTCTATTAATTTCTCTGACAAGGTCGTCATTTACTACTAACAATTATATTTTAAATTACAGTTATTGCTAACTCTTATCGTTACACAGTCTTTCATATTACTGTACTTAAAGTACAAACAAAAATATATCTACAACTATACAGTTACTTGACTCATACCAGAATCGAATTGTTTATTCATTTTTTCTTTAATATTTAAATTCTTTTGGTTCGGTCTCGGTTTCTTATAAATGCATGGTTATTTGTCACCTTGTTATTTGTGTGGTACATCTTAAGCGTGTCCTCTTCGTTCCTGGATACGGATAATCCTCTTCGGTCCTGGAAGTCCTGGAGTCGGGTATGCTAGGAGTCTAGTCGTCCCCCGTCCACTGGATGCTCTGTATCATTGGATGCTCGTACTCTGCATCATTGGATTCTCGTACTCTGCTTGTGGTTGATTTAATGTGGTTGTTGTTTCTAAGTAGATCCTTTGGCTGCCATTGTCTTCGATCTAATCTAGAAGTTCTAGTTGTTGGACATAGCCTCCGATTACATCAGTAGTCGAACGAAGGAAAGTTGTAGTTCTTGAGCAGAGCCTCCTGCCGCTAAGATGGTCTGACGAGAAAGAGAACGATGTTTGCGCGTCCTCGTATTTATACCCAAAGCGCCAAAAATCGTGACTCGACAATATTCTGCAGGTTTGAAATTGTTAAGAGCGTCACTCATACCCCACGCTTTCTAATGCTACTTAATTTGCTCGTCTTCGCGAATTGCGAAGTCTTTAGCACATTATCCGATATTCATTCGATCGGTAATTTTCTAGGCGTTCATCATGCACAAACGGTTTTTCTTTATCTTAATTACTCTAATTACTATTGATTTTTAACTTCCTACACTAACACTTTTGTATGTTTTTCACTATTTTTTATACACTTGTTTGTTATTTTTAACCACACATTTTGGTGTCTTTGGTTTTTCGCTATCATGCACACAAGCATTATAAATTAATTTAAATATAATAATTTATATCGTTACTGAAGAGGGTGGTGCTTTTCATGAATGAACTAGTCGCACTCACACAAACGTTTACGTGTGTACACACATGCAGAGAGCAGCTGGCTTTACTCCTTGCCTCAACATGCAAGTTCTATTACAGTTTATATTGCAGGCTGAATGATTATTATTACCAAAATGCGTTATTTATGTCTTCTAATCACTTATTTAAATTACTTGGTGCAATCCACAGTACTAAACCTATTTGTACTGTTGCAATACACACACACACACACACACACACACACACACACACACACACACACACACACACACACACACACACACACACACACACACACACACACACACACACACACATATTCAAACACTTTCTGCTACAGTCCGTTTCTTGATGTATATATATTTTATAATGACTTTACTTCAAGATGTTTTCTCCCTATTTGGAACATGTTTCGGGAAGCCTTGTGTTCCCATCTTCAGCTTTCCTGATTTTGTAATTATACAAAAAGAAAAAAAATATATATATAGCAACGTTACAAGTATTACACACAATTACACAAATACATTACCATGTACTCAACGCAACTATAAAGTGTATTACACCGGCCAGGTCGCAGGATATTTTTTCTCGTTGCGTCAAGTATATGTAGTTGCACAATAATTAAATAATTTTCAAAGAGGAGTGAGATGTTGACATGAAATAATTAATTAAAACCGTTTCAAAATAACAATTCTATGATTTATTAATATTAATAGAAAAATATTCAAATATTAAAAATTCAAATATTAGATAAATCAAATATTCTCTTTTATAAGCTTCACAAATACAATGTAACCTGCTATGCTGTTCATAACATATAAAAAAAATAAACAACCATATAATCTTACTAGCTAAAAAGACATGTTAAACAAGTTATTTAAATCCTTTGTATTTCAGTGTGTCTGACTTTAACTCAAATTTAAATAATGATAGCAACTCATTTACAAACAAAATAATATTAAAACTCAAGAATAAAATTAATTGTTGCTATAAAAAAAATAAAAATAATATAAGATTTACTTCCAATCTATTATTTATTTCCACTGACACACCCAAATTTTAACATACAACAAAAGATTAGTATTTCTTTTCTAAATTTTCTTGTTAAATTAAATTTTTTATTTAACTACTATTTACATTTAAAACTTTAATTCTTTACTGTTCATTGGTAAGTTTTTTTTTGAGAGTTCTTTTCACACAAAAATATTGCTTATTCATCACCTGCGTACATCTGCCGTTACCGTTGCGTAGGTTTGTGTGTGTGTGTGTGTGTGTGTGTTGTGTTCAGAATCCTGAGAATTTGATGATGATGATGATTATTATGCTCATGCTGTGTTCTCTGTCTCTACGGGTTGTTGTTGGTGATGCCCTAGAGTTCCTCCATACGTCTCGGTGTGTGTGGTAAAGTGTGTGTGTGGTCCTGATCGGTCGCCAAACCGGCAGCGTGATGTTGTGTGAAGATTTCTTGAGTCTGAGTGTAAACCGCCCAAAATTGCCAGTGGTATTTATACTGGACGGCGATCTGACAGGTCCAAGACTGTTTTCGACCTGCTAGATATTGTCAGTTCGTGCAAAGCGTCCTTTTAATTACAAATCACTTTTTGGTTCCTTTTTGCGATTTCGTAAACATACTTGTAGCATGAGCGATATCATTGTTTGCGTAATTTTTTTCTGGTCACTCACATATACCACACTTTTTAATTATTATTTAATTACACTCGTAATTAACATTAAATTAGTTAGGGTATTTATTAATGCACATTTTAGCAATAATTTTATATCACCATAATCGTTAAAAATTCCTTAATGTAATGGTGTCTTTATAATTGGGATAAGTCTTTGTTCAGATGTTTAAAACGTGTTAATTAGTTTATTGCAGGTCGGAACTGGCATACACACACATACACACAAACGCTGTATTTAATACTACCGAAGCAGGTGTCACTTTTGACAGGCCACAGCCTGTACTCTCCCGCACAAAATTGTTTAAAACTGTTCGTCGTATTCTTTTTTACACTAATTATTTACAAAACATATATATATATATATATATATTTGCCGCCCTGGGCAAATATGCAAATATATTACGTATTGTTGCAATATATTAATAATTTTAATCAGAAAAACCGTAACAAAAATTGAAATAATATTAAAAAAAATAAGCCAAACCAAGCAAACATTTGTTTAGTTCTATGGAACGTTTAATATAACTATCAGTCAGGTTACAGCAATAATTAGAAATTATCTTTAGCTTTTACACCTCCTTCCTCAACTCTCTTTCTCTTTGCCTGGTTCTTTCTATCTTTGCGTCCCTTCTGTGTATGTACCTACTGTGGTACACGAATATACAAATAAACTAACTTTAAAATGTGTACGTGCGGTTAAATCACGTGGACTAGCCCTTGAAACACTATCAGACGCCGGATTGCAACCCGTTGACCAGATCGTTTGAGACATGCAGTAAGAATAGGAATTGTTTACGCGCCAATTCAGGTAAAGACGTAGTAATTAATATTCATGTTTTGGCACCAATTAGAACGCGTGGCGTTTAACCCACAATGAGGTTCCAATAATCTAATCATCCAGTGACAAGTGTAGGATGCAGATTAAGTATATATATATATACTTAAAGGCAGGCACACTGCTGTAGTCATACTAGCGTTTTCTTACTACGGAGAACAAGAACCACCCACCACAATGTAAGTTATTCAAATTTTGCTAAGATTTACATAAATATTACTTTATAAAAAACTTTGTAGAATTAGTCAACCCACACAATTTTCAAACAATTATTATTATTACTATTTATAACCTACGTAGATATGGCATAACCGGTAAGAAGTTTGTTATGAATTGTTGATTCTGTTGCTGCTTAAATTCATTACTATTTACAACCCTTATCGTGTAAAAACATCGACGCTCGAGTTAAGCACCTTACCCTGATTTCTACCCTTGATCGTATACCCACAATACACAATAAAATAACACGACAGTTAAATTACAAAGTTAAATGCGACATTAAAATATACAGTTAATTTTCTGACTGATTATGTAAGCACATACATAACTGCGATTGCGCGCACGTACAATATTTGTTACTTTACTGAAATCCAAAGATTCAAATCATATATTTGTTATTTCTAATGTACATATCGTTGAACCATTTTGTACAACAACGTCGGAGGTATGAAATAAATAAATAACGTGCGCACATATATTAAATTAAGTAACTATTTATTTATAATTATTTAACTGTTACTGCAAGAAATTAACAAGGTAGACTTACGCCCCTCCCCACACAAACCTTGGTGTGTCCTACTGGTTTCGGGCTCTTTCCGTGTGCTTCTGGTTTGGTCTTAAAGGGCCAGTAAAGGCGTTTTGACCTTAAACAGACCGACGTGCTTGTTTTTGCCCTTACAAGTGCTCACGCCGTCGTTGTGCTCCTTAAAACTCAACACAATTACATATCTTCGTGTTGGCAAAAAGGACGAAAGGACCGTTTAAATCCTTCAGAGGGCTGATACTTCACCGTTACCCTCGTCAAGTTTACAACCGCGCTCTTGACAGATCGTACTCGTGAACTTCAGCTTTCCATTTTGCCAATACAGCTTCCAGTAACGGCTACTGTACTAGGTTAACAATACCTGTATCGTTTTGAATAGCTCGACCAGCCATTACCATTCATTATCTTATTCTTCTTTTGACTATTATTATCCTATGAGAATTTTATTTTGAGCAGATTGGTATAATTACATCGTCACTACCTTTTCATCAAACGATTATAATTTTTAATTATTAGATGTAATTTACAGAATAACTTTTGTATACTGGAATGCAACTCAATCTGTCCCATAATTTACGACTGGTCTCGTTTTTGTTAGACTTTATATAAAAGGCTCAACAATAAGTTACGTATACAATATTTTTTATAAAATTTCGGAATTTATTAGTCTTATAAGTTGGTGTAAATTCATAAAGTTCACAAAAGCTATTCCCTGAAAACTAATTAATTTGACCTTTATACAGATGGCTATAGACTGGCAATCACTAACCAGTATAATTACATTGTGTGTGTGTGTGTGTGTGTGTGTGTGTGTGCGCGCGCGCGCGCCTGAGCGAGCGCAGGATGTGGTAATGTTATCTGATATTTCAAAAATATCCAGTTCATACCGAGTTACTACAAAAAAAATTTACATCATCTGTTCAAGTAATTTTGTTTTAAGAATTGACGGTATGGTGTCGCCTGCTCTTCCAGTGAATTTGCAATGCAATCGATGTGAATTGTTCTAACTCATGTGCTAATTTTGTATATTTTGAATCAATCTTACGAGCTGTTAAGAAATAAATACAACTTTCGTGTGCTTCGTTTACTGACACAATGTATTACATGTTATGTGCTAATTCCTTCTTGCTACATGATTTTGTCTAATCCATAATTCACAAAAAAAGTTCTGAGTCCAATATGAGTTGAATATCCCTCCCCTCAGGATCCAAGATTCACAACAATACGCAAATGTTAAATAATGTCATTTTTATATGTCATACCAATTTAGCTTCTACCCTTAATTTGTTTCTAATATTCCCTATTAGGCTATTACATTCAGGAACGAGCGTTTTCACATTTCTAATTGTTTTCGGATCAGTGCTATCGTCTCATTGACTCGGCAAGAGTTTTTGTTTATGTTTCACTGAAATACCGTAACACTCACACATGCGCGAGCGCATATAAACACGATTTCTCCATTCTCAACGAATCGGTAAATTTTAAATTAATAATGTATTTATTTTATTTCAAAATCAAATATTCTTAACCTCCTGTAATGTATGGTTTTTGTAATTCTTAAGTATACTTTCCAGTGAAGTGTGAGAAACTTACGTTTCCATTCACGTTATTCTGATCTTAAATGAACAATTCGTAAGAAAAATTTTACGAACATTCAGTTCAAGCCACTTTGATGTGACTGATACAATTTGATTGAGCAATCACAATGAACATCATAAACAAGCCTTATCTCTATAAGTTCTTCATTGGCTAAACTCGTCGTTTGCAGATGCACTGTCCCAGAGTAATGCTCATCATGGCTTTTTGGCTTGTTCTGCTTGTGACGGGTCAAGACATAGTGAACAGCTTAGAGAAGAGGGGGCACACACAACGGTACTGCGGAGAAACCCTGAACGCAATGCTCATGTTAGTTTGTGACAGTGTGTATAAGAGATCGGGCGCAACGGGTAAGTAATAACCAAACTATATTAGATATGTAAGATTAAATACAGTACTACAAAAACTAGTCTCTTCGAACCGTTACAGCGGTGACACAGAAGATGGTTATAATCACATAATATATGTATATGTCACAAATTATGTATAACCTGTATAAGAAATACTTAGATTCGTATAAACTTTTTTCTGTTGTCTCTGCCGCCTTTCAACCTCCAGTTTACATTATCGTTATACAGCACATCTTCTTTTGAATCTCTTTTTTAGTGTATTTCCGTCTTTAGTGAATGGTAAAGACGGTAATAAGTATTCTATTTTAAAGAACATGCCGGTCGTTAAGCCAAGTCAAACAGTTATCTTTGCATCCAGACAATACAGCGCCGATACTGTCTATCCTAGAGTTAGTATTCTTTGGAACAGTACTTTCATTGGCAACGGCTCATTACTGTGAATGCTTTCTGACAGAACACAGCCGGATGCGCTTTCTACGTCAGTATCGTAACGTCAATATCAGTCTTTTTTCTCTGTAATTCGTTTCAATAGGAAAACTGCTCTTGACAATATTACAAAACTCGTTTGTTCAACTCGATACTCAGTATTCTGTGTATCATTATATCATAAATGCAATGTGATGCAATTTTATATAAATTATAATTTAATGCCTAATAAGTAAACTAGACCGACGTGTCTAGGTTCAAACACCACATCCTCCATCGTTACTAATCAGCTCATACTTGTTTCCCAAAAACTGCATTACAGAAACACGATCAGTTGTGTACCGAAAACGTGTTTCGAGGTTAACAAGTGTATTGAGAAAAATGCCTCAGTTCTCCAAAATAATACACTATAAACGAGAAAGAGGCAAATTAGAAGAGAAACAAACAGGCTGGGGAAAACATCTGATGCTTCCAAACAAGAAGTTATTAGATTGCCCTGCTCTTTCACGGAAGAACAAGAATGTTGAAAATATAAAATTATACGTATCTACAATGTTCTTAATTGACTGCTCTCTTAATTTGCCACTGACACAAATCTACCAGCAACAGTTATCTAACAATTCGAATAAATCGTCTACTTATTCGATCACAGAACTAAGTGTACGCAGTCTATACGACGTAAGGTATAATTGTACCTTATTTACATGTATATAATATATACATTAACGTTTGTAGTTTAGATTACCGTTTTATTTTTTACCCGTGGCAGTTCCTTAGGAACGTAGAAAAACTTTAAAAATGTTAAAACTAAGGTCACGTAGGTAACAGTAATATTTATTTTTTTTTTAATGTTCATTTTATTATCTTAACGTTTTAAGCTAATTAGTAATAAGTGTTCATATGATTTAAGTTATTCAGAGTAAACAACTGAATGAGTAACAATAACTTAAAAATATAAACAATTAAAAATATTACCCTAAACACTTTTAAGCAGATAAGAAACATCTATGAATCAATTTCCGCAACGCCAGCCTTAAATTTAAAATTCCAGAGATTTAAAATACCACGCTAATAGAACATATTATAGGCTACATACTATACAACAACAATGACGCATATTTGGGAAAATGTACATATTTTTATGCGTATCAAGACAATTCTAAAATACAAAGTCAACGATTAACTGAACGAATTCAAAGCAACACAAAAAATAACAATATTTTAAAAACAAAGAAATACACATAACGCAAAAGTATCCGATAAAACAGTTCACAGCATAACGATCGACATACACAGCAACCGATTGTCACCAGTCAACGGTAAATTTCTATACACATTCGATTATAGTCCACATACATCGACTCTGGCTAGATATGAGTTTACTAATTAATGCCTGTAAAATCACTTTCGAATATGAATAGGAATCTAAACATAATAATGAACGTTTGTTGCAGAAGTGGGCACGATGAACTGGCTGCCAAACGAACCCATGGTGAATCCGTTCGTCTACGGAGACAGACCATTCAAGCCTCGTTACAGCGCTGTATCCCTCATCACCAGACAGTATAAACGTGTGCCACACGGAGTCGCTGACGAATGCTGCCGCAAGCCTTGCAGCTTGGATGAATTGTCCTCTTACTGCGGCCCAAGGTTCCGTTAGTTGTACACACACACAGTTACACTCGAATGCATTGAAACCATATTAATTGTTATCATATAGCCCGTTTGTTTTGCTTTTTTAAATAAATTTAATACTTAACACCGTTAATACACTTCTTCTATTCCCTTCTGATTCCTTAATAGAAAACATGCAAACCTGGAATTTGACCTGGAATGTAAGGAAGTCATTTTACTATTATTTTAACTTACAATTATGATAAAAGAAGAAGAAAACGTAAAGTTACTAGAGAGCTTTGAAATGTAATTGTGATGAAGAATGGTTAAGGTGAAATAGACTAATATAATGAGAAACGATGAAGTATTGATAAGAACAGGAGAGGAAAGGAAACTGCTGAAGGTAATAATAATAATAATAATAAGGAAAACATTTTTCTTGGGGAATATCGTACAAAATAATGTGCAGCTAAGGATCAGAGGGAAAGAAGGAAGTTAAGAGAGGACGGAGAAGAAGAAAGTTTGGAGTGCTTGATGACATCAAAACGGAAGGAGCTGTAGTCAGATGAAGACCAATACTCAGAACAGAGAAAATTAGAGACCATCTAGTTGAAACCTGTCGTAGACAGTTTTACTAAAGAAGAAGTTATAATGAGCTGCTGTAAGGATATCAAAAATATGAAAAGATTACATTCTCAATCAAAAGTGACAGTGAACAACAGCCGACTTGAGCGTTTGCCAGAGCTATAATTTTGTTATTGTGCTTATCAAAGAAATGAACTATCAAAACGGTCTTGTGTACCGCACGTTGCAAAGATCAGCTGCACAGAAAATATTGTAAAAGCGCACTGTACGTTTACTGTACTTTTATATAAACCTGCTCTGTTTTTTGTAGAGAATGTATACTGCAATATACCGGTGCTATGCTACGGGTGTGAGGCATGGGCAATCACACAGAAAACAGTCGACATAGTAGACACCTTTGAAAGGAAAATCCTCAGACGCATTATAGGCCCAATACAAGAAAATGGCTCATGGAGACTGAGATACAACAACGAACTGTATCAAATATATAAAGAGATACCAGTCTCAAAATTTATAAGAATTCAAAGATTGCGTTGGGCCGGACATGTTATGAGAATGGAGGGTGGCAGGAACCCTAAGAGGGCTTTGCTGGGTACATGGGAGGGAACGAGACCTAGAGGTAGACCGAGGAAGAGGTGGGAAGATGGGGTTGCAGAGGACGCGAGAGACATGGGGATAAGAAACTGGAGGAGGGTTGCAGTGGATAGAGTGGATTGGAGGCGGAGATTGGTGGAGGCCAGGGCCCGACTTGGGCTGTAGCGCCATAGGAGAGAGAGAGAGAGTATACTGCAATATAGATTGTTTCTACAAATCGACCAGAAATTTTATCTATTCCAAATTTACTTAACATTTCAAATTTCTATACATATATCTGTGTCTTGGAAACTATTATTTTTATTTTATTTTGGTTGTAAAATCAACATAAATGTTTGCTAAACTAACTGTGTCGAACATTTACGTTTTTTGACGGAAAACGTCTTACACCGCGGTCCAGAGTGGGGAAAACCTATGGGAAAGTCGATGTTACGATACTGTGTATACCAGACAAACTTTAATATCTTTAAAACTATAACACATATTTAAATAAGCAATACACGATTCAAAAGAGCAAGGATGAATGAGTATTAACATTGAACGCGTGACAAGACGGTTGGAGTGGAAAAACACAGGTGGAAAAAATTAGTATAGCTCGGGAACGCGTATGCGTAGGACATTATTTAAGGTGCCGTTTTATGAAGCTCTACGGGTGCTATAAAATGAAATACTAATAGTGATAATAGTAAAAGAACTTAATAAATAATACAGTTACAAATTGTTGAACTTGGACAAATTTTCTTTAAAATTTCAAAAATGTCTAAACATCTTCACAATAAGAAGGTAAATGCCTGTCATAAACTACAAAATAAAAGAAGAATACAAGAGGAATCCAAAAAGGCCTCTATGACAACAGCAGAACGAATGCGGAGGATGAGGCAGCGTCGAAAATTCAAGGCGAACACCAGCTGCGCAGACGCCGCAACGCCTAACGCTAGTTCACAAACAACGAATGTCGACAGTGAGATAGAACTGATGGAATGCTACGAAATACAAGCAGATGAGACGTTTGAGAATCGAAATTTATCGTTTATAACCCACTGGCGTCTGGCGACGGAGCACTTTGAAAAGTCATGCTACGGCAACAAGTTGAATTTTGTGTACAGTTTGTGATCGTATATGGTTGCAAAATGATTTAAAATGACCCAAGGCAGCTATGTTGCAATCCATACAACAAGAATTCTCAGATGAAGACATTAAACAGTTTATGTTGTGCTCAAACTGCTGGACATATGTAAAACAAGGAAAAGTGCATTAAGTAAGAGTAACGGCTTCGCGTATCCACCGAATCCAACACACTTGCCGCCGTTAGATCCACTCAGCGAACGTCTAATATCTCCGCGACTACCAAATTGGTGTTGCCACGGATCCAACTGATTTCACAACAAAATACTATGATAGACTTAACGTTGTCTAGAAATATAAATGTAGCGTGTACGTCTTACATATCGTACTACTTGGACCATTGTCCTGACTTTAACATTTTACAAATTAGTCAGCATTGTGAGAAATAAATAAAATAAAAAACATGCAATTTAATTCATTTCTTTTTTATCAATTATACAAACACCCCGGCCAAGCACACCGCCAGGGTAAGACGTTTTCCGCCAAAAACCTCAGCGGTAGTGACTCCGATACTACCTAACCGTTTTTTTTCTTCCAACCCATTTTATTGCAAACAACATTTGCAGTTACAAAATACCCCTAAACTTTTTCCATTTTATGTACACATTCTTTTTTGTGTGCATCCCTTAAGTAAATAACTGCAGCATAACTCTTTAAAAAGAAAAAGAAAATTTGAGTGGAATACTCAAAATAAATTTTGAGTGACTATTCATATACCTCAAAATCTCAAAACTGTAGAAAAATGAGAATTGTTATCAATAAAAATCAATCATTGATCTGGAAATTACACTTTTGAAAGTTTCTTCACAATGTTGTGGCCATTTCTTAAGGTAGAAATTTTTATAAATCATAAGGACTCAGCTAGGTTAACCACTCCAAATTGTCGTATTTTACAATAAAGTGTGATATTCGATAATATTATCATTACAAGAAAATTTATTTGTAACTACAGTAAATTATTTAATATTTTTTAAAGTCAAAAATTATATAATATGGAATACAACATTAACGTTTGTATTTTACAGTATTGCTTTTTTCCAATGAAAGTTACTTAGAAACGTAGCATCAATTTAAAAATGTTAAAATTTTAGGGTCAATTTGGTAATAATAACAGTAGAAATTCAAATTCATAAAAGGCCTGATTACCTAGGTTGGAAGAGACGGGCGTGTTAGGAGTAAGGATACTCAAGTGAAGGTTTACATTGATAAGGTAATTTATTAGCTTTCTGAGTTGATTAATTTGTACGTTACGTTCGTGACAGTAAAGTGGCTCAACGTGCATGGTTATGTTTCTGCTGAACTTAAAACCCAAAAGAATTGTCCTCTAATCTTTAGATAAAATACAACTGCCGTTACAAAATAAACCCATGAAACCTTCTAAAACAATATCTTTTAGATGAAACAGTGGGGACCCAGAAGGTAAAAAAATGAAAAAAATGAAGTTTGAGTTTTTTATAATTTAAAAAATATGTACTTTCCTTTTTAAAATAGTATAAATAGTTCATCTGTAGCACGCTTGTAAATATTTAAAAATAATTTTTTAATTATACTCCTCCATTCAATAAGTGGACGTAACACGTCGTGTCAATTTGCCATAGATTTGATTCAGAGAGAATCTTCTCAGTCAAATTTCCCGCATATTCCAAAGAGGCTGCATTTTTGTATGACATCTCTTACGTTGGGTAATATGATTTGAAAGCGAAATTTATTTTTTGCAAACACTTTTCCCTGTTCTAGTGTTTACATTTTGTGGATTTCCTTGTTTTCATTGTATAGTTTAGTGTAGTACTGTTTAGATTTGTAAAGATGCCTTGTTTCAGTAACCGTACAGATAAGAAGATGAAACCCCAGGTAGATATTGTAGTAATAATAAAGCCACAACCTCTCTTATAGACCTAGGTAAAGAAAGTGGGTCTCCAAATTGTGAGGTTAGGTTTGAACAATTATCTACTCCTGTTTCAAGTTCAAGTAAAACACTGTAAGTGAAAAGTATGATAGATTATAAGAACAGAGCAATGAACGAGATATAAATGAAATTATAAATGTGTTTTTGCTAACAAATATAACTGAAAATTCTGTATTCTGTAAAAAGTGTTTTCAAATGAGTATGTCGCTAAGTGTAAAGCAACATGTTGGTGTTGAGCAGAAATTGCTCTTTTTTCTGTGTCAACAGAGTGTTGCCTTTTGGAGTTCACAATCTGTAAAGTTAGATGATAATGACGATAGCAACTATTTCTCTACAAATGTTAGATTTGTATATGCTCTACGATCTGTAGATACAGGGTCGACTACAGGTGAAATATTTGGCGGTAAAATGAATCTGCCACCTCCACCTACAAAATTTGGAAAATATAACTACCAGTGTCAAAGATGTTGCCCAGGAGAGTATGCAGGAAGCTGTAGAAGGAGTAATGAAGTATCTGGACAACTATATAAACATCACCACAGCCTGCCACAAGCTGCTATAGAGGCTATAAAGCCAATTTTCAGAGATTTGTCGCAGACTAAACTTCTCAAAAAATACCTCCATGGCCGTACACAGAATCAAAAAGAGAGCGTTAACAATATGATCTGGACCAGAATTCATAAAAATGTGTTTGTTGAAATAAGTACATTGAATTTTGGAGTGTATGATGCCACAGCCACTTACAATGGAGGTAACATAATTAAGTGTGAATTGCTACAGACACTTAGACTAAAGCCGGAAAAGTTTATGATTAATGCTATGTTATGTGTAGATAATAGGAGGAAGAGGCATGCTCAAAGGAAACAGGAGGAGTGTGAAAGACTAGCCAGACAAAGAATGAGAGGAATAAAGAGGAAACATTATGATGATATCTTAAATTACCGACAAACTATCCTATGGTCCAGGACTCCACTGAACGTGTAGTTACAACTTTGATCGACGATTACCGTAAGTTTACTTTTTTGTTATATAAGGAACACTTTTCATAAACTGTAAGAGTTAAAGACCTCAAATTATCAGAGTTTGTATATCACACTGAATTACACATTGTGCTATAGTATTAGTAATAATAGATTTTATATTGTAAAGAATTGTGAGAAATAATGTTGGTAAATTTTAAAGTACAAGAAAATTAATACAATATTTCCTACAAAAATGCAAATATCCTAAAATCGCTATGATACAACCTGTGGAAAATATGTAGTAAGCTACAGGGAAAAAATCAGTTTGCTAGTGCTAATAACTTAGAAGTAAATGTTTCTTCATTTACCATTGCGTGTATAGGAGGTTCCGGGTCCTTTTAAGTGTATTCTGAGATTAGGTTATTAAAAGTACAGACTCTAGTAAGTACGCAAGTAAGTACGCAACCTCATACCGTTCTGCCATCCAGTGGTGAATCCAGAAATTGTTTGGGAGAAGCTAGTTTTAAAAACCTATGAAGTTTTTAAACTTTTAACTGCTCTGACATTCTGTTTTCATCGTCGTTTAGTCATTTGCTGCGAATCACTTATGCCTACCGTTTATTCTTTCTCCTCTCCTAAAAGTGTTTATATGAAATTACTTTTAGGCGATCTAACCAATATACAATACTTTTATTGCAATATCAAATATCAAGCTTATTATTATATGACACAGTAAAAACGTATTTTGACTAAATAAAGTCAGGGCAAAACAAACCTGTCTGTCGTTTATAAATAAATCCACAGTAAAACTGACTGGAAAATAATAAAATACGGTAATAAACTGGATTGCTGGCTGACAGTGCGTATCATGTGTTTATCGGAAACAGGTGACGTTGCTATGTCATGTAATAGGAGTCATATCAGAACTGGAATTTATTGTCAATCAACTCAGTACCGTCAAAAAGAGGTCTGAATTACATAGTTACATTAGTAAATGTACACTAGGAAAACGGATAGGCGACTTTTAAAATGGGTGTAAACGAAACAGTAATTTTGTACAGACATACACGCACACAAGTGTCTTAATTTATAGGAGAAGAAAGTAGAAGGATACATGGAAATCTTCAAAAAGATTGTGAAGATCCAGTAGTCGTCAGCACTGTAAAGAATCGTATATGCTAAAACCACAAAAACCATCTCCTAATATGCTCATTACCCCAAGGGAAGTTTAAGTCATAGCTCTTCCTCCCTCGACGGTCAGGTTAATCTATATCCGCCCCCTCGCTGTACTGAAATTGTTTACAAGTACGTTTAGAATAAATACAGTGGTGGCTAAAAAAGTAATGCACGGAGAGCAATAAGTGACACTTATATTACAACTCAGAATAAGTGACACTGATATTCTCCACCAGAGGAAATAAGTCCTCCCTCCCATAACATTACCGGAACACAACTGTGCATATAGTACAACCCAAAAGTGTTGACATACGTCTTGCCTGGAGACTGGCATCGCAAACGTATAAAGATGTACTGAATGATAGGCAATCGGTCACAAATAAGCTATTATCTAAGCCCGTGAAACCTATTTAGCTCTGGAAAACTCCCAGAAACAGGAATGTAAATTTCAAATTTCACCTCGTAATAGCCCGAATTTTGCAGTGATATATTCGTATAACTATCACTTGCTCTTGTATCAATGCCTTAACGTCTTCTGTTTCACGACTAAATTCTTCTTTTTGCCAGTTATTTGCTATTTCATTTTTACGCTTACGTTTTTCGTCCTGTCGTTTTACTGCTTCACTTGCTTCGATCTGCAGTAGCATTGCATGGAATACTTCTATCACCTGACTGATATCCATTCTTTTTTTACCGATTGCCACTCACTCTTCCCTTCGTACTCTTCTACGAAGTGTCCTCTGTTTCCACTGTTAAAGGTTCTGTTCCACTTCTGACCCACTATTACGACGGTCTCACGGATCGTCTCATTGTACATTGGAAACAAGAATGAAGTCACTAATTACCAACTTTAATTAGTCACAAATAACGATTAGAAATCAACAAGGTACTCTCATACAATATTAAAGTTAAATTTGTCCACACGCAATAATAATGTCACCTTATTACAATACTGAACTAATTAACACAATAATCACTTTCCACTAATCCACACTGTACAATATCGCTAGGTGTAACTAACTCACTAAACCGGCCGTAGACCCTTATATAGATCCTGCAGATGTCCCAGAGTAATTTTAAATGCTCGTGGCCGCGTGCCAAAATAATTTTCATAGCTCCAAGATCTCAAACAGTCTGGAATCTACTTGAGTACACGGTCTTGACCGAGACAGTGCATTTGCTAGGCTAGCTAAGAAATGTGTAAAACGACACTCTACGCTTTGCGCGAGCGTTACATAATTGTAGCATACGAAGATAAAAAATGTTGAAAAAGTCGCCAAAATCCATATGGGGTATCAAATTAAAAAGAATTTTAACTTCACTCTGAATACAATGTTAGGATACAATCTGAATTTTTAAAATTTAGGATAACTAAGGCCCAAAAAGTGCACCAAAAGCCGTGTCGGTTATCAAGTTAAACAATATGTGATTATAACATTTAGTTTTGGATATTTAAAAATTTCAAGACACCAGGGCCTAAAAAAAGTTTACCTTTTTAAATCCATCCCGGGTATCAGATTAAGGGGAATTTTAACCCAATTCTAAATGTGGTGTTTGCACTAAAACATTTTTAAATGTACAGGCACCGCGTATAAAAAATAAAAGTCAACGTTTTTAAAAATTTGTAAAATTCTATGAGGGACACCAATTTATGAGGAATTTTATTCACAATATGAACTACATGTCTTTAATAATTTAACAAAATTAACGTTAATATCTATTTCAAAATTTGAACCGCTTCAAGTCGTGTATAAGCTACGTTTACAAAATACGTAGTCTTTGTAGTGTTCGAGTTTTTTAGTGTATTGTATCCACCGTAATAAAGAAAAAATTAATAACAATTGTCTGCTTCAGAATTATTATTTTACTAAAAAGCAAAGTGGTCAAATTTTTTGTAATTCCCCTTTATTTTTATTATTTTTAATGTTCAGCAAAACCTCCATTAACCGTGGTAACGACGTACTGGTCACCTCGTAATAGCGTTTATCGGCTACCGCCTACATACACTGAGCTTTAAATAATAAAATTTATCAATTTTATTATATCTAGATATAATAATAAATATACATTTTGTTCAAAACAGCGAGGGAGTTGTACAGTCATTTTAGGGAGCTAACTAATTTAAATAAGCCTCCATCAAGTAAATGATTAAAATATGCAAGTTCGAAAAGATGTTCATCCGAAAGTGTTAGCGATAAGTTAACACAAAATAAAGCCAAACTATTGTGACCATTGAACCTTTAAATTACCATAAAAATGTGTTGAAAATGAATGTGGCCACTGATGTTATTGTGGGGGGGGGGGAGTTACAACCCCGCACCCATTTCGTAGGTTGCCAATGAAGTCTTGCAGAAAGCTAGGGAGGAGGTTTAGTATCTCGTTAGCGGCCGTGATCTGACACACAGTAACACACACGTGATCTTACACAGTAGGTTATAACTGCGAGTCCTCTACTACTGTCGACATCCCTCCTCATGCTTATCATCAAAATCTCCCCTTCCTGAAAAACTTCGTCTATAACCTCCCTACGGAAAAATCTTGGTCAGTAATCACCTCAAAAAAAAATCCTGACTACACCACTTTTGAACACTGTCAAAACCAATTACATAAAACAGCAATCAACAACAAGTTCGAGGGCTGTGCGGGACGAAGGGCATGCCCGTCGCCCGCTCGTATACTGCGTCCCGAGCTTCAAAGAGAGCTCCTGCCGCAGGGACGATACATGGGGCTGGATTTAAGGGTGTGGCCTGCTACCGGCCGTGGGTGTCAATTAAGTATCAGTTAATTGAGGGTGAGAGTACGCCGAGGCCGGGTCCAAGATTCTTCTGGCACAGATTGGTAGCGACCGAGGGCGCTAATGAGGTGGTTGCCCTGGAATCTGGCGGAGTGGCGATAGAATTTGCGGGACAGTGTCCGTATAATGGCGTCCAGGGAACGGACACGCAGGGCTTCACGGATGGTTTTATTTGAAGTCAGTTAGTGGGCTTTGCACGCCCAGCGCAATCCTCGGTCAAAGAGAGACTGAAGCTTTTACTTATGGGTCTTGTCCAAGTAGCCCCAAACGGGGATCGTGTAGGTAACCATCGGCACCACATAGGTGGAGACGATAAGTTTCCCTAGGCGGCGGGTCATGGCGTTGCTGCATAGCACGGGACGGAGTTGATATAGGCGATTGGCGGTCTTGCGGGCTACTTGTGCAGAGCGTGTCCGCCAGGTAAGACGACGGTCGAGGTGGACCCCGAGGTACTTGACCTCACGAGACCAGGGCAACAGAGTATCGCCTACGTAAAGTCTGTCTGGGAGCCTTAAGCGTCTGGAGAAGACTACTGCTGTGCTCTTGGCCGCGTTGATGGCAACCCGCCATCGCTCTGCCCACTCAACGTATTCGTCCAATTGTTCCTGGAGCCAGATAACTGCCGTTTCAGCTCGACGATCGACGGCATACACCGCCTTGTCGTCAGCGAATATGGCCAACCTGGTGCCAGGCAACTTTGGCACGTCATTGACGTACACAGAGAAAAGCAGGGGGCCCAAGACGCTTCCCTGAGGTACACCAGCCGTAATAGCCCTTGCCGAAGAAAGGATGTTATCAACTCTCACGCAAAAGGTTCTGTTCCGAAGAAAGCTAGCAATCCGGATGAATGTAGCAATCCGGAAGCAGAATCTCGTAAATTTTTAAAGTAGGCCTGGATGCCTAACACGCCTTCTCGACATCAAGGAAAACGGCGACGGTCTGCTCTCGCGAGCAACCGGCCTCTGCCACGGTCTCCACGAAGCGCATCAGTTGATGCGTCGAGGAGTGCCCGGCACGAAAACCGAATTGCTCGGTTGCTCGGAGACCAGAATATCGAACCGTTGAAGGTGATCCGCTAGTCGCCGCAGGACTAGTCGTTTGAAGACTTACGATGTGGACGACAGGAGGCTGACAGGCCGGAGGTTCTCGGCAAACGTGGGGTCTTTGCCCGGCTTCGGGATCATCGTGACCGTAGCCGAACGCCATTTCTTAGGAAAGTAGGCGAATCTGAAGCAGGCATTGAACAAGTCGACCAGGAAGCCAACTCCCCGGTCCGGAAATCTCTGTAGAGCGGTGTTAGTAACACCATCCGGTCCAGGGCTCTTCCGGGGCCGAAGCGCTAACAGTCTGTCCGTAACCTCTTCTACTGAAGTGAGTTCGGGTTCGGAGGTGATCGGGCTGCCGAATAAGCCTCAACTTCGTCTTCAATCTCCTCATCGGAGTCTGGGTCTCCGGACGGGGTAGGAGCAAATTGAAGTTCCAGGCACCCGGCCAGGAACTCAGATTTCTCGTCCGGTTTGGCAAGGGGATGTCCCCCAGGTCCGCTGATGGCCGGGAGTAAAGGACGGCGCCTCTTCCCTGTCAACGCGGAAGGAATCCTGTAAACAGAGCTTTCCTCCGGTGAATCGTCAGCCATTTTGGCGACCGCAAATTTCCAGCAGTTTCGTCGGAAGGCCTGCAAGTCACGACGTAACTTGCCGGCCGCCCGATTGAAGCTGGCCTTGTCGGCCTAATCTCGCGTCCGCTGCCACCGTCACCGAAGTCTGTTCTTCTCTAAAGCGAGAAGACGGACTTCATCAGGGATCCGGTGGAAATCTGGCATTAGATTGGGCTTCATCCGTTAGCACACTCCGACGGAAGAGACCACGGCATCATCGAACAAGGCGACCGCCTCGTCGATGTGCTGAGTGGTATAGAGCGGAACTTCCTCGGGGAGTCTGCGACAGAAGGCAGGCCCGAACCGGTCCCACTCGATCACCCGTCGTGCTGCTCTCCAAATCGTGTGGCGGGTAGGCACGTGCACCTCAATGGGACAATGGTCAGAGGACAGCTCCATTAACACGGAAACCTCAATCTGGGTGGCAATTCCCTTGACAACAGCAATGTCAAATATGTCAGGTCGGGCTCCAGGTCGGCGGGGATAATGCGTCGGTAGTCCAGGTCCGTAAGTTCGAAGATGGTGGGCATGAAGGTACCTGCTGAGCGCCCTCCCGGATGTTGTAACCAGACGACTACCCCAGTCGGGATGTTTGCAGTTCAGGTCACCTGGAAGAATAACCTTCCTATGTGCCCCGAAAAGAGCAAACAGGTCGGCGTCTAGAACTGGAGCGGTCGGCAGTTTATAAGCTGAAACCAAGAGGACGCCTCCGAGAACTCCGGGGAGTTCAACGGCGGTGGGCTCGAGATTTTGGCGAGGAGGCAGGACCATGCGGTGATACGCAATGCAATATTTCACTGCTATGGCTGTGCCTCCCCCTGCGTTCCGCCTAGGTCTATCGTCCCTGTAAAACGCATAGTTGGGCAATCTCACTGTGTCTTGGGTCCTAAGCCAGAGATGAGAAACACATCGGGCTTGCGACGGGCTAGGAACTCTTGAAGTTCCTCGAGACAGGGTCGAAGGCTATCGGCGTTCCACGCAATAATGATGAGGTCGCGTTATATGGAAGAGATTCTGTTTGCGTGGAGCATTATACTAGACCTATGGTGGCTGCAGCTTCTGCAAGCAGGAGGAATTACTCGGACGGGTTCGCCGTGCAAAGACGCACCCGGATGGATTGATAGATTCGGGCCACTTCAACGAGGTCGTATTCGTCGAGGAAGGATGTCACCCAGAGAGAGCTGAGGGGGATGTGGACGACGAGGCAGAAGTGGGAGCAGGGCGCTGCGATTTCTTGGTCTAGGTTTCCTTAGGAGGGGCAACGGGAGCAGCGGTTTTCTGTTTCCTCTGCCTCTGTTTCCTACGTCTTCGGGTGAGCGAGCCTTGGGGTGAGGGGATTCAGACCTCTCGGGGACTGGCTCGTCTACCTCAGAGACAGGTTCCTCGTCCATGGGAACAGGCTGGATATCCTGGGACGATGATTTAGTAGCATGCTCTGTAGGAGCAGAGTTGGACGATACACGTGGCTTCGCCGTGGGCGAGGTCGGGCGGGTGGTTCCTGTTGTGAGGAGCTAACCTTCTCCGGTAGACGGGGAAAGGCGGTACGCTCCGGCACGACCTAACGCTTCTGGCGGGCAGGAGGATTATTCCTGTCCGCGGCCTGCTTCAGCTGATCCTGGAAAACCCAGCATCCGCGATAGTTTGCCGAGTGTGGCTCGCCGCAATTTATACAATAGCGGCGACCCAAAGCCGGCAACATGCAACGTTTGGTTAGATGCGGGTTACCGCACCTGACACAGGCCACTTCATTTTAGCATATATCAGAGCCGTGGCCGAAGCTTTGGCACCGACGGCACTGTGGCACATGACCAGCTTCGCGGCTCTTTTCAACTTTAATTCTCAAACCGCAAAGACTGGTCAGTCCCAGCAGTCTGTCCGCCAGTTCCCCCTTGATACAGCAATCAAATTTATATAGAATAAGAAGATGGAGTTCTCTGAAGGTGTTGTACTTCCTGAAGATACTCCCTATATGTTTAACATAACGTGACCTTATTGCCCGCCTGACTGGTCAACTAGTATAATAAAAAGAAATTTAAAAAATTTTCTAATGAACTGGTATAGAGAGCCTATGACTTTTCCTTTGTCACAAATCGAATCGTTTAATAGCGTTGGTGCAAATTGTCAGACGCGTTATATTTCATAATGGCAACATGCCTCGAACTTGGTTTCTCGGAATTAGAGTCGCCTCTGTGCTTCTTTAAAAGATTGACATTGAAACAACATATCCTAAAACGTCTTAAAAGTCTGTGGTAATGTGAGAAATCTTGGGTGTTTCGTGTAAGTGTAACATCAGGAATAAATATTGCCTGTAGTGTAAATAAGCAATTGGGCTAGCAATTCCTATTCAGTGACACAAGCTAGGTATGTAGACGAATCCGCATATCTTCAAGTAAATTATCTCTCATCGACCTACGATTGGCCTCCTTTTCTCATCTGGATTACTCTCCTAACTGTATCTAGAAGTCGCGGCTTTAGACTCATGATGCCAATTTGTAGAGTACCTGCTACATCCCAAGTCTGGTATTCGCAAATAGTGCAACCTATTTACTTGCCTCTAATCAGTTCACCAGTAAAGACTACAGACCGCTTGAAAATGGCTCCATACTGTTCCGAATGCCGCGTTCGGTCTTAGGTTAACATGTGTACAGATAACATGTTTAACATATTTTCGAGGTTTCAAGATTTTAAATGTTGATTTGTTGTTTGTAATGCTAATGAAGCATTGAATTAAAATTTACGGAAACATCACTAAATATACGGATGGGAAAAGAGTGTACAACAATAGGCACATTATTATCATTAAATTAACAATTATTATCATTATATTGAAATTTCATGTGAAATGTAAGATTCGAATAGCAAGCAAAAAACTGTTTAATATATACTGGGTAATATTTACTGTTTAAAAATCTGTGTATATACATTGCTGTAGAAAAACTGAATAAGAAAAACTTTGCTACGATCTGAATAAGTATTCGAATAAACATTGTATTCTTCTTGGTATGAGAACGTAGCTTCAAAAACTAGGATAAAAATTAGAACCACCCCTCGACCAGCAATGTAGCAATGCTTACTCAAAGCGATTTCGTACTCACAAGGTGCCGCTACAGCGTACCGCAACTAAAAATGTTCGTTTTACCGAACGTAACAAATTACCCCAACTATTTAATTCGAATTATCTAACCACATTTTTACCAGCACATTGTTTAATGATCTTTGACATTTCTTTTTCTGTATCCCTCAAAGGGGGGCTTGCCACCTCGTTGAGCTACTGAATACGTTGTTGTCACTTTCGGCCACTTTTTAAGTCAGTTTACATAGGCAAAGTATCGCTTCTCTTGTACCTACGTGTGTTATAGATTTACACCACTCTATATCCGCTTTACATGACTGATTTCAACAAAATTAAAAGAACTGTAAATTATACGTCAACGGAAAAGCAACTTGGCCTTGAGACGCTAACCAGACAGATTACCAGACGCCCCGGACTTCAGCCTTGTTGACCACATCGCTTAAGACGCACAATGTTAATGCAAATTGTTTTCCCGTCTATTCAGGTGAACCAACACCAGTCTTATTAATTAATATTCATGTTTCTGTGCCAATTACGAAAACTCGTGGCAAATAACGTTTCAATAATCGTTTTCATCCCCTGTAACAAGTGTGGGTGGAGTGTCCAGTATATATACGTAGGGAAACACTTTTGTGATCACACTTGCAGTCTTCCTCTCACACAAGCAGAATCATCTACAAGGTAACGTTAGATTCATCTCAAGTGCTTAATCTTTAAGCAGTCAGTAATCCTGGTAAATGTATATAGTGTACTAAAAGAATTCATGTTTAACATATATTTTGCATAGTAAGCAGTTTATTTGCGACGCTATAAGAAATTAATGTAACACTAAATATTATTATTTATAAAATTATTTAGTAATTTTTATAAAATTAAGAAATAATTTTTTTAATAACTACTTTAGTAAATTTAGTAACTACTTTTATACCATCAAAGTATTGTAGGAATATTGCTTGAGCTATTCAGCACATTAAACAGTTAGTGTCGAGATTACACAAGGTGGTAATTAATACACTCATACACTTATGTGCCCAAGATAAAGTTGATCCGTTTGATTTCACAGAGCTGCCGGATGTCAAATTAGATTAGAATTCAAACACTAGATACGACTAGATAAATAATTAAGTTGTTAAATCCGATCGTTAAGATAACATTTGATTTCGGATTGATACTCATAGGCACTCGCTTATGACGATATAGACAAAAACCAAAACGCATCATTAAATCCGATTTCACCCAGTATGTCGCCACATTATCCTCGTCTTCACAGTCTATTTTAACCGCTATTCCCTACAGACTACTAGGTGCAGTGTTCCTCAGTAGGAAACCTTGTAAAAAAAAATTAAGAATAGCCAGTATCGTGCATTTAGACCAGTGACAAGGAACCGAAAATAAATGTACTAAAAATCTGTTATATTATAGTACCATCCGTTAATCTTTATGTAAAGATTAAGTAGTGTATCAAAAGTCAACTGGAGCCATACGTAAATAGAAACAATTATATCTGCTTTGCAGATCGTAACTATTAGTTTTCGTGATAGTGCTTGGAACCCTCACGCTCAAACGGTCAAACTTACTGTCGGAGTGTATTGTGTGTTGTAATTGTACCTGACCTTAATTCATTAGTTGTCATTTCCATTATTTTATGATGTCTTTATTATTTTATTATTTTTCGAAGATATCTTCATGTTTTATGATTAACAGGTTTCTGAGTTAATTACTTCAATTTTATTAACTTACCTGAAGACAAGCTAAATGGTGAAACCTTACTTTAGTAACATGAGGGATGTCCAAAACAATTTATTAAATAGTCATTATTAGTGGTTCTATGTGAACAGGAGGCAGCTTACAATAATGTTGCACGGAACGTAACGAATATAGTCAAAAACACAATTTCCTGACTTTTCGTAAGCGAAAAATCGCAAACCTTTATGTGTTTGCTATAAGTGTAGAAGCAGGCACACCCTTTGCGTTCCCTTTCAGCTTCTTCTATGACAACCATAACTGTTATTTAAACAGAACTCAGAAATCTGGCAAAGACAACTTGTTCAAAAGCGTACGAGTTTTAAGTTTCGGGCTGTCGAACTTGAATGATTGTAAACCGTTAAAAAATTAATTATTTTATTTGTCCGTGCAATCCAGAAGAGAGCACGGGTGCTCTGTCATAACCCTTTATACCGTCTTCCTCCTCGTTTTATAAGAACCATAATTAAGTATTCTGCAGGAACGAAAAACAAACTGCTCAAAAACCGCCGACTTTAACTCGTCGCCACGTCCTATAATGTAGTTCGTAACAGTTGTAGGAAAATAGGCGCAAATTGTTTCAACTCTCTTTAGTCAATAAACTCTGCTTTAGTCAAAGAAATTTTGTGAGATATTTCTGTAGATTTCTTGAGCAAAAAGAAAATCTCTCGGCGTTACTTATGCACTCATACATGCATACCATACCAAAACATACTCTTCCCGTCTCCCTCTACCTCTTATACATAATAATTGACCCCAGTTCTAATATTTTGACCCTAATTCTAATATATTCTAGAATTAATACTCCAGTTTCGTACCTTATATCTTTATAGCATTATAATAATTAAAAATAATAGTGCCATATGTGATATTGCCATAGTCCTCGTGGAAGGCACGTTAAATTAATAAAAATTCTAACATAATTTAAAAATTATTTTAATAACATATATATAAGCGGTTTAAAATATTAGGTTGTTGTGTTACATATAATATACGTAACATTACATCGTACTATTCCGTATTATGCAGTAACAGACTAATTAGCACTACCTAATCTGATCGCTCCTTTTTCATTTAAGATACCAGAGCATGCGAAAAACGATATACACACGTTACTGGTACTTGTGATTTAAGAAATTATCCATTTCTTGAGGCCTTAATTTTTGCTATTAAATAATAATATCATTAATAAAATAATTAATAATATCATTGTTTAACAGCATGACGGCTCCTTATTCCTAATATTTCAGTACACATAAAACGAATTACGTTACTTTTATATGTTTATTAACAAAACTCGTGGTTTCTAGATGCGTTGCCCCAAAGTTTTGTTGGCCTTTTGGCTCATTCTCCTCGTCACCGCCCAGAACGACGTGACCAGTTTAGAGAAGAGAGGACCTCAACGTTACTGTGGAGACAATTTGATCAGTATGCTCATGTTCCTTTGTGACAGTGTTTATAAGAGGTCTGGCGCAACGGGTAAGTTATGAAACTTTCTAGACTAGTACTAATATAATAATGATGATGTAATTATGAAGATGATAGTTGCAATGGGAATATTGATGGTTTTGTCCTATTATCTCTTTTTTAATATTATTCATGTTGTACTAATAGTTGTAAAAGTAATATTAGTTATTATTATTATTATTTCTCCCTCTTCCTCTCCTCTCCTTGTTCCACCTCCATCCTCTCTTCCTCACTTATCTTCCTCGTTCTATTATTGTTGTCCTTCTTCCTCTTTGCTTTCTTATTCATCCTTCCTTTTTCTTCTTCTTCTTTTCATCCTTTCCTTCTTCTTCTTTTTTTCTGAATCACAGATTCCACGACGATAATATAATTCGAGGTTTATTTGAAAAGTTAGAGGACCTACACCTATAGATTAGCGGTAGAACTAAAACTCTGGTGTGTTTTACAATTCATGTTTCATGTAACACCTGCTAGCTTTCAAATGCGAATGTCAACTTATTCATTATTTGTCAGCTGTTGCAAATTTAGGTGTGACAAGTTTTGTGATAAAGAGACAAAATCAAACATCGTGCTGTGATTGAATTCTTTGTTGAAAGGTCTAGCGCCAATAGAAATTCACAACGAATGGTATATGTATTAAGAGTTGTTGCGCCTTGAAAAACAGTGGTTTGAGAATGTGCACTAGAGTTTAAACGAGGTCACGCGAGGATTGAAGATGATTCGCGCAGTGGACGCTCAAAATATGCAACAACTCCAAATATTATTAAAAATTTTCATACACGATGTCAGATTACCGGCGATTGAGAGTGGACGACATTGTTGAAACCATAGCATTACACACGAGCGTGTGGATCATATTTTAACTCAAGATCTTGGTAGCGAAAAACTTTGTGCAAGATGAATGCCTCATTTGGAGTTGCAATGTCTAGATGTCCACTGCGAGGATCATCTTCAGTGCTTGTACGACCACGTTTAAACTGGGCACCCACTTACAAAACATTGTAACCATCTGTTAACACAGTTTACTTTGTTGCGTATTTCCACTGGCGGTAGACCTTTTTTCAACAAAAAATGCAACCACAACACGTGAAACGAGACACGCAAATTTCGAACAGTTGATAAACAATGAATAAATTGACGCATAGGTTTGGAGATTAACAGGTGTTTACATAAAATGTAAGTCTTACAACACACTAACAATTTTAATTCTACCGCTATGCTATAGATGTTGCTCGAACTTGTCAACCGACCGTCGTATGGTGTCATCTAAAAATTTTAATATCCTTGTTTCTACTATAATGTAATGTTAAAAAAAATTACAGGCATTGCACAAATGCAATGCACAGAGAAAATTGCATTGAAAATTATTGAAAATTCTTCAATAAATCTAAAAAATATATATATTTATGTTCATCCACCAATCAATGAATTCATTCAGCAATCAATGAATTCATTCTTCATTTACCAATGTACAGATTATAAGTTAAATGTAGTCGCATTCATAAGCGAAGTTTTATATGTGTACTACGTTATTGGCAACAAAGAAGTAGTTTCTATGGAAACTCACCGGTTCCCATTTTTGATCATGCACCAGTGATCGGCCGCAAATGTGAGACACGTCCTTATAAAAATTTTCAATGTTAAAAGAATTCATGACTAGAAGTAAATCTAAAATTTGTCTTAACAATGGTCACGCGTTTAAGATATTGTATTTATTGAGCTGATATAAATTTATTAAAAAGATAAAAGAATTGTTTTTCTAACGACGTTTTATTGTACGTACTGCAAATTCCACTAGGGCTTTTAGTCGTTCTCTTATTGTACGTACTGCAAATTCCACTAGGGCTTTATTAGTCGTTCTCTTATTGTACGTACTGCAAACTCCACGAGGGATTTATTAGTCGTTCTCTTATTTACATGTTTATTGTACGTACTGCAAACTCCACTAGGGCTTTAGTAGTCGTTCTCTTATATACCCGTTTATTGTACGTACTGCAAACTCCACTAGGGCTTTAGTAGTCGTTCTCTTATATACCCGTTTATTGTACGTACTGTAAATTCCACTAGGGCTTTATTAGTCGTTCTCTTATTGTACGTACTGCAAATTCCACTAGGGCTTTAGTAGTCGATCTCTTATTCTACGCACTGCAAACTCCACTAGGGCTTTAGTAGTCGTTCTCTTATTTACATGTTTATTGTACGTACTGCAAACCCCACTAGGGCTTTAGTATTCGTTCTCTTATTGTACGTACTGCAAATTCCACTAGGGCTTTAGTATTCGTTCTCTTATTGTACGTACTGCAAATTCCACTAGGGCTTTAGTAGTCGTTCTCTTATTGTACGTACTGCAAATTCCACTAGGGCTTTAGTAGTCGTTCTCTTATTGTACGTACTGCAAATTCCACTAGGGCTTTAGTAGTCGTTCTCTTATTTACATGTTTATTGTACGTACTGCAAATTCCACTAGGGCTTTAGTAGTCGTTCTCTTATTTACATGTTTATTGTACGCACTGCAAACTCCACTAGGGCTTTAGTAGTCGTTCTCTTATTTACATGTTTATTGTACGTACTGCAAATTCCACTAGGGCTTTAGTAGTCGTTCTCTTATTTACATGTTTATTGTACGCACTGCAAACTCCACTAGGGCTTTAGTAGTCGTTCTCTTATTTACATGTTTATTGTACATACTGCAAATTCCACTAGGGTTTTAATAGTCGTTCTCTTATTTACATGTTTATTACAAGTTACTTGCAACTGTACTTCTTCATTGTTAACTGAACATATTAATTTAGCCACTATCAATATCCGTTAATAACTTTTAAAGTACTGACCGGTCAAATGGCGTTCTACATCCGTCTAAGGTAATTAGAATCCAAGATTATGCTTTCGTTGTTGGAATTATTTTTTTTATTTTAAGCTAAAGTAAAAACTCTACCTAAGTTTTCTTTCATAAAATCTATATTATATGTTAGTTATATGATTTACGACCTAAATAAATAAAGTTGTGTTTTACAGTCATATTATATTTTCAACACTGTAATGATTCATTATTCTACACTTTCTGTCCATGATATCCTGCTCCTTCAGTCACAGTTTTTACAAGTGTTTCCAACTACGTACATCATAGTTTTTATTTTTTACATCATTTCATTATCACATCTTAGTTTTAGTAGTTAAGACACGAATCTGTTTATTCCAGAAATGGAAACGATGAACTGGCTGGCGACCGAGCCCATGGTGAACAATCCCTTCATATACATGGAAAGGTCGTACTTACCATTCAAGCCACGCAACAACGCTGTTTCGCTCATCCCCAGGGAGTACAAACGACGACCACACGGGGTCGCTGACGAGTGCTGCAACAAACCGTGCACCTTGGGTGAACTGTCCTCGTACTGCGGCACCAGATCTCGTTGATGACGTCACTTTTGTCACGTCACGTCAGTACGATAATAACTGTTATTGTAAAATTCGTTTGACAAAATTTTTTAAATAAATTGAAAAAATTGCAGATACTACGTCAAGACTTTGCAACCCTATTCCAACAATTTCCACCTTTAGAAATAACTTCATATTAAAATAATACCAAACACATAAGTACACGACTACTCACATACACACACGCTCATTCGCGCTTATAAACGTACATAATAAATAATTTATACAAGGCTAATTTTATTTTCCAGTGTGTTAACACATATATTTTAAGAATATTAAACAAAACATATTAACTTGTGGTAATAAGGAAATAAAATGTATGCCATATTGAAAGTTATATAATGAGCACTGCTTCCTTATTTTAGTAATATCTAGTTTTTTTAAATATCTAGTTTGTCAATATTTGTCTGTGCCGTTTTATTCGTCCTGCGTATTCTGCAGCTTCCAGTACTTCCAATATCTTTCCCAGCTCGACGGTATGCACTTTTATACTACGTCTGTAGGCCTACGTAGTGTAATGATTGTTTATTAATTCTCGAACAGAAGTCCCTTTATACAGCGTAGACATTAGCCACTAGTCATTGACCGTTGTCCTGAGTAAAATGTTTTGGAAGCGTTGCAAGAGATCTCGTTCAGTACTTTGACTAGTGGAAGTTTCAGGGAGGAGGGTTGAATTACAAAAATTCACGAAACTTCAAGAATCGATGTTTCGAGATTCCCTTTAATATGAGTCTTTCGAACAACAATAAGAATTTTATCTTTATTTTTTTATTTTTACTTCCATGTTCCAAAAGGAAATGGAAGTATGGTGATGGCGAAAAAATCGTGTTCGAGATAATGGCAGATTCTGATTTTACTACCATCAAAACATGAAAAAAGTCATTTTTCGAAAAGTGTCTGTGTGTGTGTCTGTGTGTCTACGTGTCTATCTGTCTATCTGTCTATGTGTAGATTGTTTTATATGGCAAACGATAACAGCCGCAAATTCAAACAGAATCAAACAATTTTTTGCATGCAGCCCTGAATTGTAGAGTTCTCAAGACCTATTGTTTTTAGTGAAGATTGGTTAAGGGAAAGGGGTAGTTTACCAGCAACATTTTAAGTTTTAACAAGGGTAATTTTTTCTATGACGAACGATAACTGCCATAAATTCAAACAGAATCAAACAATTCTTTTCATACCTCCCTTGAACTATAGAGAACCCAAGGTATGTTGATTTAGGTGAAGATCGGTTAAGAGAAAATGGTAGTTTACCTGCAACGTTTTATGTTTTAACAAGGGTAATTTTTTCTATGACGAATGATACATGCCACACATTCAAAGAGAATCAAATAATTTTTTGCATACAGCCCTGAATGGTAGAGTACTCAAGATCTGTTGTTTTTGGTGAAGATCGGTTAAGGGAAAGGAGTAGTTTACCAGCAAAATTTTATGTGATAACAAGGGTAATTTTTTCTATGACGAACGATAACTGCCGTAAAATCAAACATAATCAAATAATTTTTTGCATACATCCCTAAATTGTAGAGAGCACAAGGCCTGTTGATTTTGGTGAAGATCGGTTACGGGGAAAGTGGTAGTTTACCTGCAACATTTTGTGTTGTAACAAGAGAAATTTTTTCATGACGAACGATAACTGCCGAAAATTCAAACAGAATCAAATAATTTTTTACATAATATGTATTCTTCCCGGCCTGTTTGGCCGTAGACCAATGTTTTCTGCAAAACCAGACGTTTCGACAGTGCCATCGACTTCCATCATCAGTGAAAATCGAGTGCGATAACGTGAGGTGGTATACGTTATAACACTATCTATTTAATAATGGAATAATAACTCATGGATATGATTTAATAACATATTGATTTAATCTTTGTAACATAAATTCCAATTATTGGAAAATTCCATTCGATACATACAGTTGTCACAGGGTCGATATTTATCTCAGGATTTATAATTAAATAATTTTAATATATTTCGTGGGAATTCTTGTGGCTGCTACGAAAAGTTCCTTTGCATGTTGATTAATAATAGAGAGTACCTTTACAAACAATATATTACTTATAATCTAAAAATTTACTCAAATTATATATTCAGTTACATACAAGTTTGACGATATTCAATTTGTCCATCTCAGAAAATAATGTGGTTTATTAATGTGTACAATAAATGTTTTCCTTGTAATCTGTAATCACTGTTAGCTTATATATTGAATTTGGTTGCACTTTAAAATGTTGACTAGTGATTAGTGTTAGTGTAAATTGTTATATTGTCTAGTGGTTGTTCCTTGTTGAAAAAAAATATTGTCAAATTATACTTTACACATCTAGACGATATTGCTGAAGGGTTCCTGGTCGTTTCTGAATATTTTTCTTGATTGTGTGTATTATTTGTTCATGAAAAATGGTAGTGGAAGGATTATTATCTTCGATGATGGTCCTTCAGATCTTCTTTCACACACGGGTCATCTATTTTTATATACTTTTAATTACCTCTAGACACGCACTATTCAACTGCTTTCCATCACAATTAACAATTAAGTGTTATTTCTTCTTTCTTTTAGTTACCTAACTCATACAAATTTCTTAAATTTTGATTGGTCATTTATGTACAGTTTAAATGTTATAGGATCAACACCCATTACCTACATTATATTTTATAAATTAACTTGAATAGATAATTTTATTATTATACTCTAATTATATATGCAATGTTTATACAATTATTAATTAGATAATTATAAACAATTTGATACTAAACATGCCTCAGTTTATAACTGTAAAACCTTATTAATTTGAATTTCTATGATATGTGGTGGAACAATTTGTTATGATTGATTGTAATTTCTACTTTGACTACCTGAGATAAATATATTTACATAAATTAACTGGTGACATAAAATCTTATAACATATAACAAAACTTTTAATAATAATAATTGTTTTTGACAGTTTTAGTTTATTTATACTGCTAAACTATTGTCTGTATGATAAACTAAAATTCTGTCTAATAATAACAAAACACTTCCATCAAAAATAATTACACTGTTTAACGGTAGTCTGTGTCGCTATTTCTTATGATCACACTCATTACTCTAAAGGTTTGTGTCCCTTTTCCTTTCCTTGATTATAGGCCTATATGATTATAATTAATACAATTTTATTATATGGATTAGGTACTCTTTATTGGGTTTGGATTATTATTCAGGGTAAGTTGATTAGGCCTACTAGGTTTATTTATTTAACTTTTTTCTGTTTACTGCCCTATTCTACTGGGTTATTTCTGGGTTTCTGGATAATATTATATAAGTCAAACCAAATAGTTTTCCTTTAATTTGCTTTCAATTATTATTTCTTGGTTCCTCTCTGGATCGGATTCCACTATTATTTACTATTCTTTTGTAACATTTTGTTTCGTTACAAATTGCCTCCCTTCAGAAGTAATTATTTCTGAACACTTCATTAGGTGTGAGGACATAATTACTTATGTTATTTTACCTTTTCTTCCTCATGATATTTTTTCATGGATTGTTGATTATAATCTTCTGAATTGCTACTATTGGGCTAGTATATGGTGATTGGCTATGCTCAATTATATCATTTAACAACATTTTATTAATTTCATCTCTAACCGCCTCCTTCAATGAATATGGTATAGGATAGGATTTTCTGTGGAATTCTGCTGGTTCTTTAAATTGTATTCTACACTGATAGTTTTTTACTTTTCCTGGTTTTTCTGAAAATACATGTTTATACTTCTTATATATTATAATGAGATCTTCTACTTGTTTTACTGTCAAATTATTTGTGCCTTGGTGTCTAAACTCTCTTATCTCCTGTAATTTACTGTTCCACAGGTCTTCATTTGTCATATTATAGATTATTTTTCTGCATTGGGTGTCATTCTTTAAAAAATTTAATTCCCTAACTTGGTGATGGGTACGGTTCAGAGGGGCACCATCGCTTCCTATTAACTCTGCCGTCCACATAACACCTTCTGAGTTCAAGGACACCTTCTCCTTGCTCAAATCAATAATGGCTGAGTATTTCCTCAGCATATCGCATCCGATTAATAATTCGAATGGTAGGCCGATTGCGACCAAACATATAATATTAATTGTAACACCTTTGCTTTCTATTTCCAATGACACTTGTTTTCTCACTGTTTTATTTTGACGCCCAGTGGCACCTATTAAAATAACATTATTGACAGGTAAGGTAGGTATTATATTTTTACTTTGTTTCTGTATTCTCTCCAGTTCAGCGTCGTTAATAAGTGATACATTTGCACCAGTATCTATCATTATTCGTGTAGGAATTCCTTCAATTTGAGCGGTTACGTATAAAATTTCATTATGCTGGTTGATTCTACTTGTCACCGTTTCCTCCAACAGTTCTTCTTGAAGTTTTTTCAAATAATAATTGTAAATAATAGTAAGATTTTGACTATCCGTCCTTAAACTTTGGTTGTTGTTATACTTCAAAATTCTTTTATTTTCCATAATTAGCTTTTCATAATTAGTTGGTAGTAATTTGTTATTACTATATTTTTGAATTTGGTGGTTATTGTACCCAGTAGTTAGTAGCAGTAAGGGGTCGCGAGGGTTTATTACTGCCTCACTCCGTTTAAATTAAGGCTATCATGATTATTTTCCGGGCATGACTGTTGATTTGCCTGGACTGGTGTGCTGGTTCCTGGTTGTTCAACCTCTCGGTTGTCTAATTGTTCACTTCCCCTTGATTCTCGGAAGTCCTCCTGGCTTCTACTTCTGACTCGGTTATAATGGTGACTCATCCCTCTGGGATTTCCTCTTTGATCATAACTGTTATTAAAACTGTTCCTCCGAGGTTGATGGTATCTCCAGTAATCCCCTTCTTCGGCACTGATGTAATTTATTCGGGGTCGGTACGAACGGTTATTATTATAATTACCCTGATTATTATTGTTATTAACTCCTGAGTTACTCCTAAAATTATTATAATTTTGGTTTGTTCGGTAGTTATTATAATTATTATTGTTTCTATTACCCGGATGGTAATTTTGATTGGGCCTGTTGTTATCATTATTGTTAATTGGGTTTCGATTGAAGTTTGCTGGTTGGTTATTATTTGGGGTAAAATTTTGGTTGTAATTACGATCGTTGACATAACTATTCCGGTTATTCATGTTATTATATTGATTATGATTCATACCATGGTTATTATTTTTTGAGCCGCACTGATCAGTTCGTTGTCTGCTTCTTTTGTAGTAACCCTCGTGTTCATAATTTTCTAATAAGTCAGCCATTGCGTGGACCGTTTTAATCTGGCTTCCCAGGCGTGCTCTGGCAATTCCTGTGTCATAATGGTATGCCATTTTAGTTACTAGGGATTCTTCTGGTATTCTTGGCTCTAGGTGTCTCGCCAAACACACCTTTCCCCAGAAGTAAGTAGTTGGAGACGTACCTCTATTTCCATCATATCTTCCCTGACAAATGTTGTCCCTTATAATATTTTGTATAGCTTCGGACCAGTATTTTTCTTTAAACAGTTTTTTAAATTGAGCGTAGTCCACTATCGCATTCCTGGTTGCTGTCCACCAGTTGTCCGTAATCTCCCTAAAATGCTCATCCAACATCTCTCTAATCAAGCTCCAGATAGTTATTCGATGTTTATTAAAATGTTCCTCAATTCTGGCCAGGAATTCCATGGGGTTTCTGCGAATTTTTGAAATTAATTCCTTCTCTGGTTTCATTTGTGGAAACATGAGTAATATTATTTGGTCTGGTTCTAATTAACTCAATTTCTTCTTGATTTTGGCGTACCTGACCAGTTAAATTATTCACCGTAGTGTTAATATTGTCACACCTTTCTCCGGTCTGTTTCTGTAAATTAACTAAATTTTCTTGTTCCTTTTGTATTCCTTCTATTTGAATACGACTATTTTCTTGGACCTGGTCTATTCTGGTATTTATCACTGCTTTATTTTGTATGATGGTTTCGTTAGCTTTTCTCAATCTCTCATTAGTGTCAGCTATTTCTTACTTCCTTTCCTCATCGATTTTGTCCATCTTCTGGTTAATTGTATCATTGACCTGTTCAATTCTACCATTAATTCTTCTTAAATTCTCTTCATTGATTTGTCTGAACTCTTCCTTCATTTGGTTATTATTTTCACTTATAGTTTGCTTTAAAGTTTCATTAGTACTTTCCTTATACTATCAATTTTCTCATTTATCCGTTTTAAACTCTCATTAGTGGTTTCGTTTTGTTTCCTAAAATTTTCGTTAGTTTCTTCTTTGTTTTGGTCAAATCTCTCCTCCATCTGTTTTATTAAATTTTCACTCATTTTCTCATTTGTTTGTCTGTTATCTTCCTTGATGCTATCAATTTTCTCATTCGTTTGTCTGTGATCTTCCTTGATGCTATCAATTTTCTCATTCGTTTGTCTGTGATCTTCCTTGATGCTATCAATTTTTTCATTCGTTTGTCTGTTATCTTCCTTAATGTTATCGAATTTTTCCTCCATTTGTTTTAATAAGTTTTGACTCAAAATTTCATTTTGTTTCCTTGAGTTTTCAGTGAATTCTTCCTTCTGCTTCTTCAAATCTTCCTTCGTTTGCTTGTTTTGTTCATCCATTTGTTTTAATAAGTTTTGACTCAAAATTTCATTTTGTTTCCTTGAGTTTTCAGTGAATTCTTCCTTGATGTTCTTCAAATCTCCCTTCATTTCTTCCTTCTGCTTCTTAAAATTGTCATTCGTTTCTTCCTTATTTCTGTCCATTTTTTCACTCATACTATTCATTAATTCCATTAATTTTATAAGATTCGGGTCTCCCCTATCTTCCTTTCTTGCTAACGTCTCCACATCCTCCACCGATGTTACTTCTTTCTCTTCCATCCTGACTTCCTTCTCTGCCTCCTTCGTCCGTTTCAACGATGTAGCCCTCTCACGCATCTTTATTATTTCTTGGAACTTATAGCAGTCGCCAGCTAAAAATTAGGAAATAATTTGCTTGATTCAATTTCTTCACTTAATATTCCCTAATTTCAGCCTCACTAGTTGGTGCGCCAATTTATAACACTATCTATTTAATAATGGAATAATAACTCATGGATATGATTTAATAACATATTGATTTAATCTTTGTAACATAAATTCCAATTATTGGAAAATTCCATTCGATACATACAGTTGTCACAGGGTCGATATTTATCTCAGGATTTATAATTAAATAATTTTAATATATTTCGTGGGAATTCTTGTGGCTGCTACGAAAAGTTCCTTTGCATGTTGATTAATAATAGAGAGTACCTTTACAAACAATATATTACTTATAATCTAAAAATTTACTCAAATTATATATTCAGTTACATACAAGTTTGACGATATTCAATTTGTCCATCTCAGAAAATAATGTGGTTTATTAATGTGTACAATAAATGTTTTCCTTGTAATCTGTAATCACTGTTAGCTTATATATTGAATTTGGTTGCACTTTAAAATGTTGACTAGTGATTAGTGTTAGTGTAAATTGTTATATTGTCTAGTGGTTGTTCCTTGTTGAAAAAAAATATTGTCAAATTATACTTTACACATCTAGACGATATTGCTGAAGGGTTCCTGGTCGTTTCTGAATATTTTTCTTGATTGTGTGTATTATTTGTTCATGAAAAATGGTAGTGGAAGGATTATTATCTTCGATGATGGTCCTTCAGATCTTCTTTCACACACGGGTCATCTATTTTTATATACTTTTAATTACCTCTAGACACGCACTATTCAACTGCTTTCCATCACAATTAACAATTAAGTGTTATTTCTTCTTTCTTTTAGTTACCTAACTCATACAAATTTCTTAAATTTTGATTGGTCATTTATGTACAGTTTAAATGTTATAGGATCAACACCCATTACCTACATTATATTTTATAAATTAACTTGAATAGATAATTTTATTATTATACTCTAATTATATATGCAATGTTTATACAATTATTAATTAGATAATTATAAACAATTTGATACTAAACATGCCTCAGTTTATAACTGTAAAACCTTATTAATTTGAATTTCTATGATATGTGGTGGAACAATTTGTTATGATTGATTGTAATTTCTACTTTGACTACCTGAGATAAATATATTTACATAAATTAACTGGTGACATAAAATCTTATAACATATAACAAAACTTTTAATAATAATAATTGTTTTTGACAGTTTTAGTTTATTTATACTGCTAAACTATTGTCTGTATGATAAACTAAAATTCTGTCTAATAATAACAAAACACTTCCATCAAAAATAATTACACTGTTTAACGGTAGTCTGTGTCGCTATTTCTTATGATCACACTCATTACTCTAAAGGTTTGTGTCCCTTTTCCTTTCCTTGATTATAGGCCTATATGATTATAATTAATACAATTTTATTATATGGATTAGGTACTCTTTATTGGGTTTGGATTATTATTCAGGGTAAGTTGATTAGGCCTACTAGGTTTATTTATTTAACTTTTTTCTGTTTACTGCCCTATTCTACTGGGTTATTTCTGGGTTTCTGGATAATATTATATAAGTCAAACCAAATAGTTTTCCTTTAATTTGCTTTCAATTATTATTTCTTGGTTCCTCTCTGGATCGGATTCCACTATTATTTACTATTCTTTTGTAACATTTTGTTTCGTTACAACGTTAGTGACCACAGTACTGTGGTTAAGGCTGAAGCAGTAAGTAGAAAGAAGTAGTTTCTATGGAAATATTTCATTTCAAAAATGATTTTAAATATAAATCTTAGAACATGGAAGTCATGTATGGTTCTCCATACCGATATTTTATTCTGAAATATCCTTTTAACGTTTAATTCAATAAACGTGTAACCCGATGTAAAGAAAAAGAATTCACTAAACCAAACATTGACATTTATAAATGTTTTGTTCATGATACATATTGATAACTTTGAAAAAAAAATGTATATAAAATAAGTATGTTGATCCCAAAAGCGCGATGTAAGTCGGTCACATGCGATTCATACGGCAATGACATACAAGGAAATCCGGAAACTGGAGAAGCAAAGGCGGTTCTATAAAATTATATAAAAAAATATGCTTAAGACAGCTAGATTGAGGGAAAATTGTACAAATCGTACGAGGAGGCAAAATTAGATTAGTCGCAGCGACAAGTCAGCGGTATGGGAAACAGGATTACTACCAAACGTACGACCCTACAAATGGCGTTCTTTGTAAATAGATTATGTGATGTAACAGCAAGAAAACGTCCCAATGTTCAGAAGCAAAAGGCTCTCGGAAACTTTAATAAACCATAATTAAAGCTTTTTACCGTAAACACTGGCAGTCGAGTGTGTTCATTTTAATTTAAATGTTTTCAGATTTTGTTTTCTACTGTTCTATACAGAACGGAATTAACCAGACGCCAAGGTACGGTTGGTCTATCCGGACTCTACTGTATTTACTATTGCACATAGCAGAATGCTGGTAAATGGTAAGTGGAATAGAGGACGAACGGGAGTCCAGATGAAAGACGATATACGGATGCGATATCAGGAATTGAAGAGACTAGTAAAGGAGAGGAAAGTATGCTCTGTCATTGGGCAGAAAACGTATGATGGGCAGTTGAATGCTATTCAGACCAGATTGAGTTTTTTTTTCAGAATTTACTCTCCTAGGACATCTGTGATCTACTTCCGAGCAACCATTACATCTATAATTTACCTCGAAACTGTTAAGTTGTTATCTGTAAATTATCTGTAAAGTTTTTGTTGTTTTGTTTCCCCCATGTAAGGCGCTCGTACCAAGTTATTTATTTTCTATATCTGATAACTAAGGATTCTTTAAGGCTACGGGCGGACAGTGTTCTCGGATCTCAAGCTGAATGTTGCATGAGTAGTTTTATATTCATTTGCATTTATTCGCCATTTCTTAGGCAGTTTTGGATTTCGTTCTGGTTGCTTTGTAGGTTTTCGGAAACAGAAGCAGCAGCCGTTTTCGAGGTCATGACGGCTGTGTCATCTGTGAATGTTGCCATCGTAGTTCACCTTTATGTTAGAATGACCGCAATATATAGCAAGTAGATACTATCCCTAATATGGTTCCTTGCAAAACTCCTAAATTCAAAATTATGAAAATTTGAATATTTATTATGGAATTCAACAAAAACCATCTAGTTTGAATGTATGATTTTAATGAGATAACAGGACTGACAACAGGGGACAGCTGTTCCTTCAATTTATAGAGAAGCTTGTATGCCTTACCTTACTATCCAAGGATTACATTATGTCGAAAAATGGTGCAAAGCGGTACTTGTCTCTTCGAAGTTATTGTTAATTATGTTGATAATGCAATTGACTTTTACATTTTACAGAATCACGTTTCAGAAAAATCTAAATTGGTGACAAGGATTACATTCAGGCTATTAATTAATCTCGTAAGTTTTTTTTAAATATAAGTAGTAGCTTTTCAAATGCCTTAAACGGTACCGGTAAATAATTTATAGGTCTGAATTAAGTTATTTCTTGAACTTGTTTTCTTGTCAGACTACATTACTATTTGCGCGATTTTCCTCCGGTATGTACAAAAATTTATGTATGTAAAAATGTATGTACAATCCCTATTCTAAGTATTGCAGTAAAAATTAACATAACTGCAATTTGTAATCTTTTTGTTTCTTATATCACTCTGCCGGTTTGTATTAGACCGAAGTCGTGGAGCTGTTTTAGGTATTACTTCTTTCGTTGTTACTATTTTATCTTCTTTTAGTTTAAAATTTAGAGTTGTTAACCGCCTTTGGAAAGGTGGTTTTTAGGAATTTAAGCATTTCATTATCATATTCAGGATTGTGATAACGGAACTTGAAATATAATGTACACGTTACTGAAAAAGTTGTAGCTTCTTCTTTATTGTCTCTGGCCCACCTACCTTTGGGATCCTTTAGTAGTGGTATACGTTTGATACGTTTTGTCGTCTTCCGCAATCAATACACAATAGCTTCTGTAGCCGAGAGATTTTTAGATAATAAAGTACTTCAAGCTGGTATAGTATATCATTTACTTTCTTTATGATTTCGTTTAGCCCCTTTTCGTCGTCTCCTGTTGTACTTGCCTGCCAGTGTTTAATGATCTTACTTTCTGAGCTATTTTTTCCTTAACTATTATAAGACATGGGTCGTCTATCTATGTAGTAATGCGATCTGGAACAGCCAGCTATAATGCGACTTATGCCGAAAAGACGTTTTTGGCTGCTTTCTCTATCTCTATCTCGACTTTTATTGACGCATTTAACATTGTGAGTTTATCTAGATTCCTTTCAAGTATATCCCAGTTTGTTCTCTTGCTGAATAGACTAGCTAGTTTTTGTCATGTATTTGAGGACATATGGTTACTACTTCTGCAGTATCGTATGAGGACAGGTAATAGCTTGACTCGCCTCTAGTTTCGTTTATGTTTAACCCTTTTCTTATAAATAAATTTTAAAGACCAGATGTTCTATTTGTATCCATTGGCCAATACCCTGGTTCTCCAGTTGAAATACAGGTGAAGTTGGATTGTGGCATAAACTGCTATGTCTTTACTACTTATGATATAGGACCCCAGTTACGATATATAGCGTTATAGTCGCCACTAGCTAGAAATCTGTTAGTCATTGACAGAAAGTAGTTTTCAAATTGTTGTTTCCATGTCTCTTGTGTTAGATGGATAGTAAATGCAGTGAGTAACTATGTAACTACGGGGATCATCAGGGGTATCAACGTCCCTTCCCAGAGTTATTAAAAAGTTTAGTCAAGTTTTATGACCACGTAAGGTAAATTTATTTCAAAGCCAATTGCGTATGTTCAAATAAGTTTTAGAAATAATTTTAGTAATAAAAGTAATTAAAATGATTGTAAACTTAAAAAATGGAGATAGAGTTTTCTTAATAATGAAAATTACTTAGTATTTAGTAAATAACGTACACATTTGCACCTTTAACAGAAACAAGTACGCACGCGCCAGAAGACGAAGGTCGAGCCTATTAATTTACCTCTTTCTGTTTAGCTCACTTCCTCTTACAGGATTGTCTATGTCAGGGGTCTCCAAACATTTTTCACTTGAGGGCCGAATTGAAAAACTTTGGATGTCAGGCGGGCCAGCATATATATATAATAACACAGGATGTAAGTTCATATAAGTGGAATACTAATGCTATAACACATTTTCTGACGGGCATAGACATGTTAAAAATTGATTTTGTTCTTTTATTTGTAAAGTAGTCATACGTTTTCAACCAAGATATGTTTAAAAAAGTATGTTGTGTCAAAATGTGCATAATTTCATACTCTATTATGTCATGAGAAATATTTGTGTGTAAGTGCGCGGGTGCGAGTGTGATTCACATTTTATTTAATAACGTCGTTGAAAATTGACATTTCGTTTTGAAACTTGGACAGGGTTTCTCATGGTTATAAGCTGCATTTTCCATATACAACATCATTTTATCAACATGAAGAAAGTGTCGGTAACTTGCAAATTAAAAATCATTACGTATAGAGTCGGTACAGCATGACGTATCTTATACAGAGATGATTACACGGGAACAGCAACAACTACTAACCAGCAATCACTAACTGCAAAAGTTAAATCAAGCACGCTACAACAATCAAGCACGCTAATCACGATATGAAAAATAATGTAAAACTTCATGGAAAGAATAGGTAAATCGATAGATGTTATAACAATACTGACCAATAAAAACCCCAAAAGTATTACGTTTAAAATTAGCTATATGAAACGCTGACAGCTCGTGGTAACCTGTACGTGGTCAGAACATTTTTACGGATACACGAAATTAACGTCGTGATGAGCTCAGAAATACATTTCACTACCAGAAGCTTCATTTATTCAAAATAATGTAAATAAAATTAAGGAAAAAATAACATTCAAAGATATTTTTTATGTATTATTTTTTGGCTTTCTTATGTATGTATGGGATGTGTAAGGATTTGCTTCTGACATATAATGGGTCAAATTTGGGTTTGTTCATTTTGGGTCAAATTTTGATGCTCCTATCACTACAATGGATTTCAAGTGTTCGTCTGACAAGTTATCACTGTACTTTGATTTTATACTTACTTCTTGTTTAGTTATTTAGTAAAATGTTAGAATATTTTGAAGTATTTTGACGATCTATTTAAAAAACTGCACGCAGCATCGTCCGGGTTGCCGCGGGCCGGATCCGGTCCGCGGGCCATAGTTTGGAAACCCCCCTCCGGTCTATGTCATGGCTTCTCTAGTTTAATATCTCTATTGATTGAACCAATAGCAGTAAAATAGCAGTTTCTTGACTTTAATTTGGAAAATAAAAATATTTTATCGCAGAATTTTACATTAGCGTACTTTAACACTGGTATCATAAGTACTTGTGAACGTACTTTAACACGTATAAAATGCTTAAAACATTCTTAAAGTAAATTGCGAAGGGGTAATAAAACCGTGTTTTTTCAAAGTATCTTCAGAAAGACTCACAAGATTTACTAAGAATACAAATTTAGAATTAAAATGAATCTTAAATGGCATTAGCTTTATTTCTTTTAATTTCAATAAGTTACTAATTAATCAAGGTACAATATTTTGAAATCAACGCTTTCCGTACTTTCCCAACCCTTGTTTTTCACGTTGATTTATTCAAAAACTTTGAAACGCAAAGACTTTATAAGGTGTATTTATAAAATTGTTTGGAAAGAATCCTCAATTTCTCATTTGTTCTGAGGAAAATGGCGTATACATATTCTGACTGAATAACAATAGGGTAAAACAAACCTGTACGTCGCATATAAATAAAGCCACTAATCAGGGAACGCTGAATTGGAAAATAATAAAATTCGGCAATAAACTGGATGGCTGGCTGACAACGAGTAGCCTACTATATGAATCGGAAATAGCTAACATAAAAACTTTTACGGTTTTGTGCTTCGATGTGTGCTAAAATGTAATAGGCGTTGTGTTAAAACGCAATTTGATTACCAATTAATTCTGTACCGTCAACAAGAGGCCAGAGATACATAAATACGACAGCAAATGTACAGCAGCAAAACTGATATATTGAAAATAGCTAAAATAAAAGCATTTTATACACATAAACGCAAGCGAGAGAACCTTAGTCCAAGTGAGCGGAAGACATTTGTTTTCCAAGAATACGTGGAAATCTTTAAAAAGACATTAGGAAATCATAAAACGAGTAGATACAATGTGGGATTATGTATCTAGAAAAACCCCTCATACACTGTTATTCATTATGTTTAATGACTTTGGGAATGTTATAAGATATTACTTCTATCAGTTACCTAACGGGTTAAGATAACTAGAAGGTTTAAATTATCTCTTCCTCTGTGGACTGTTTACATTCGGTATCATAACTCTACGGTGATTATTAATGAATATATTTAGACCGAATACAAGAATGCCTGAAAAAGTGGTGGTTGAAGATTGATGAAGAAAAAATCATAACAAATGGCATAACCCGTCAGTACATAAGACTACCTCCTTCCGTAACACTGAACGGAAAACAACTAAGGTTGCAGAAGAACAATGAAAAGTGTAGACATCTTGACTAGGAGACGACGTGGCAAGCGTCACGCAATATAATGCAATTGCCGAGGCAATTAACCATGGAAAATAAACTATTAATATTTAAGACTTGATGGAACTAATATCCACCTACAGAGTTCAGCTCTGGGGAACTGCCGGTAACAGAAGTTTGCAAATCATTGTGGACAAGCTGATTGTTATAACAGCTAGATGTATGCGGCAGTCATCCATCCGGCAAAGATTTTTCCACCAACTCAGCCGATGCTGGTCGATCCTGTCGAGTATACTCATAATATTCAGTTACTGCCGTATATCTGTGTTTCTTCTATGATCATGTAGAGTATACCCTGCCACGTGCCTGAGAAATTTCACTTCAGCCGCTTGGATGCGACTGGCCTGGCCTTTCGTTAAAGTCCAATTCTCAGACCCATAAAGAAGTGTGGGAAGAGCCATCACCTTGTAGAATTTTAGGCGTGTTACTTTAATTGCTGACTTAAGGGTTCGCCTAATGGTCCCGCACATAAGGTTGAACTACGGGACATATTCACTACTAAATTGCCTAAAAATTAGACTTTAATAGTAATATAATAATATTTTATAGTTCCAATTCTTGTACAACACAGTTTCTCGCTTAACTCTCAATGACAGTAAAGTGAGCGTTGTTTCAGCTTTTATAGCGTTGTAATGTGAATTGGTATTTCTCAGTAACCTTACTTGTTTACACCATTGCACGATCTCCCTCCCTCTCTCTTTCACATTCCCTTCAAGGACAAAGAGTTTAGTTCAAAATGCACTATGAACACATAATACTCATGGTTTTCTTGAACTACATCTAATTCATTTTATACATTTACATCCTACCATTTGCGGAAAATAATTCTGCTTTCAAAATTTCTACAAGATCTTATTTGGTTCAATAGACCGTCATTTATACAAATTTATTTAGCCTAAATTATGTATTGGTTTTCTATAGCTCAACATAAGTTCTCACTTTGGTTTATTAATTGCTAATTTAAACTTACCTTTTTAAGACAACCTCCGTATATCCTAACGCCCTGTGTAAGCTCCTCTAATCAAAAGCCATCGCTACAATACCATTCACAACCGGAGTATTGCAGTCTTTGTCCACACAGTGCAGTGTATTTGCAGTGCTATTTACACTTTATGTCAGCACAAAATTCCTTGTATTCTTTAAACGGTTGTTGTTTGTAAATATTAAGTGTTGCTAGTGAGATATTCATTCGTTGCTTCCCTCTCGTGGTCGTAGATTGTGATTATTGATTTGTTAATTTCTTCCACGTTTCTAATTACTTACCTGTTTCTACAGTTCACACAAATAGCTTTTAAAATGTCCATCATGAATCCACTTTAAGTTCTTGATTGCTCTTTTATGTAAAATATGCTGCTATACACATGTGTTTATCTATTCGTGGTCATTTTCCCATTGGCGTATCTAGAATTTGGATTGGGGGGGGGGTCCGCCCATGTAGGTTTCGCACAAAAGAAAAATAAGACTAATCAATATTACAGACTTCAAAGTTGTTAAAAAAATTCTGTGGTAAATAATCTAAAATCAATCCTAATAAAGTATAGGGTACTAATGCAATAAGAACGTTGTTGACTTAGTTTTCAAAACTATTGATCCATTGTTTACAAGATATTGAAAAACTGTTTACTTGTCAAATTTTTATCCAACCAGTTCCGTTTGTTCTCTCCCATAAATACGCCCTGGTTTTCCTATTTTCCTATCATTTGATCTAGACAAAATATCCCTTTCTTTACACGTATATTAACCTAAAGCCATTTGTGTTAGATTTATTTCTTGATACATTCCTTTCATATGCTTAAATCCAAAAAAAAAAGTTAAAGGTACTGTAAACTAAGCTTCAATGGAAAAGGAGGACCACGGTGATTTTCTAAGGAATCACTTGACCTTGAGACGCTAGCCAGACAGTTTACCAGACGCCGAACTCGAGGCTTGTTGACCATATATCGCTTAAGACGCACAATATTAACGCAAATTGTTTTGCTCTCCATTCAGGTGAACCAATACCATTTTTATTAATTAATATTCATGTTTCTGTGCCAACGTGGCGAACAACATCTCAATAATCGTTTTCACCCTTTATGACAAGTGTGGGTGGAGTGTCCAGTATATAAACGTATCGAAACACTTCTGTGGTCATATTCTAGTTCATCCTCTCTTAGAACCAGAATCATCTACAAGGTAACGTTAGATTCATCTCCAGTACTTAATCTTTAATAAGTCAGTACTACTGGTACATTAACAGAATTCGTAATTAACATGTATTTGTGCATAGTAAGTAGATTACTTGTGACGCTATATTAATTAAGTTCCACTAAAAACTACTGCGTATTATTGTAAAATTATGAACTACTTTTTATGTGTAAGTATTAATAAAATAATTCTCATATAATCAAAATAGTGCAGGAGGGACATGTTTGGCCTGCCTATTCAACATACACAACACACGGTAGCTTACAATAAATTTGAGTACAATGTGACTGCGATCAATGAAAAACACAACTTTCCGACTACGTTAGCGGTTAATCTTACACCTTTGTTCAAAATCTTTCTATATACTACTTAATTGATTGATTAAAAACATTCAAAAGCTTTAAACCGTTTGTGTTTTTGGTCAGTCCAAAAGCGGGCACAGAAGGTCGGTAATCGTTTCTCTTATTTTATAAGAATGTAACTGTGATTTAGATAGCAAAGACGTAGTTTTCGAGAGCTGCTGGTTTTATCGTTTCGTGGTGCGATACAACGTCATAAAGGCTGGAGGCAAAAATAGACTGCAGATTATTTAAACGCATGAATTTGCCCACAGTCACTGAACTTATATTGTCGCGGTAACTAACTTTGTAGTAGGAGGAAGTGTCAAATAATTCACCAAGTTATTATGATACACACTGAATAATCATTCTCAGATTTAACTGCACACTCACACACGCATTCGCGCCCGTCCAATCTCACTATATATTGATTAACTGTAAACCTTGTGTTTACTGGAGTGTGTGTATATATATATATATGTGTGTGTGGAGAGAGAGAGAGAGAGAGAGAGAGAGAGAGAGAGAGAGAGAGAGAGAGAGAGAGAGAGAGAGAGAGAGAGAGAGAGAGAGAGCATTATGACAATTAAATTAAAAACAATGCTAATTTATAATGTAAGTTATGTTCTTATTCACAACCGCCCCGCTTTAGCTAAGCCTCGACCACCACCATACTATATTGTGACAATGTTGTCATAATCCTGTTGAAAAGTACATCGCATTAATAAAAACAAGAAGCATTGCTTATTATTATCATAATAATACTTGTATACATAGTTCTCAATACCGAATTAAATTTTCATAATAGTTGTAAAAAATCTATTACATTGTGTGTATACACACAATATTATGTAGTATTCCATTGTGTTGTATTTATACTATTACGTTTAAAAGTATTTCCCGTAATATGAGTATTTACCGATTCACGATACCTGTAACATCATAAAACCAATCTAACACATTACTATTGTTTTAAAATTATCCATAACGTAAGACCTCGCTTTCTGCCACATAAAAACAATGTAGTGTCATATTAGATCTTTGTACTTAATATTGTAGTAACATGCCCTTTTACCGAAGGCTAATATTATAGTACCCACATTATGCATAATTGTATCATTCGATGTAGGCGACTACGTAACATAATAATATGTGTGTGTGTGTGTGCGCGCGCGCGCGCGCGCGTATATATTTGTCATCACGCACGTTAAGTATTGTGATATTATATTCTAATATTATATTGTCCACGGATCACACTACTTTTATATTTTTGTTAACTAAACCATGGTTTCTAGATGCGTTGCCCCAAGATTATGTTGGCTTTCTGGCTCATTCTCCTCGTCACCGCTCAGGACAACGTGAACAGTTTAGAGAAGAGAGGACCTCAACGTTACTGTGGAGACAATTTGATCAATATGCTCATGTTCCTTTGTGACAGCGTTTATAAGAGATCGGGCGCAACGGGTAAGTTATATGTGAACTTATGTAAGACTTTCAAGCTTAGTACTAATATCACAGTCATTATAAATATATTGAGAAAAAATGTTGTCGGTTTTGTTCATTATTATTTTCAAATATTATTGACGTTATTGTAATAGCAATAATAATAGTTTTCGTTATTCTCCACTCACAATGAATACGATTGACAAAGCCTGTTCCGCACCATCGTTTTTTATTAGGCTACTCACCAGTGTCCCCTCCCCACTGGCCAATAGTTTAATTCTGTCATTGACAGATTCCTGAGCTAATGATAATTCCTTCCAGGATGATCACACTATTTTGTTCCTTCGTTTTCCTACCTAAGTGTCTACGTGGGATAATACTTCTAAAAAATCTGATATCACATTACTGTACCCGCTATTTTTATTATTACTGTTGCATCACTTCTGTTTTCTTATCTTCTTCTTCTTCTTCTTCTTCTTCTTACTCTTTTCTTCTTCATTTAGTTTCTTCTCTTCGTCTTCGTTTTCGCCTTCTTCAACTTCTTCTTCTCCATTCATCTTTGTCTTCAACTCTCTCTGTCATACATTCATTGGAGACTATTATCGTATATTGTACAAAGTGGTCACCTTTATTAACTTAAAAAGATATTGGAATGGGCTGGACACATTGTACGTGCTTGTGAAAGCAGAGTTGTTGGGAAGATGTTTGATGTAAAGCTAGAGGGTGGAAGGAAATTTGGAAGGCAAAAACTGAGACGGATGGACGGAGTGAGTCGGGACATCAGTACTATTAAAATTAGAAACTGGAGGAGTGTGGCTATGAATAGAGAAGAATGGTGAAATCTTCTGAAGAAAGCCAGGGCCTACAAGGGACTGTCGAGCGAATGATGATGATGTTTTATATTATACAAAAAAATCAATGTCTCTGTTTATAATATTATTTAATGATAATTATATTAATATAATGTTAATAATAATATTATTATTAAAATAATATTTAATAATAATAATAATATTAATTTTGGTAAGGACAAAATAGACATAAGATAGTATGATTATAAGATAAGACCGTAGGCCTATGTTATTAAAATTAAATTCATAAATTGTGTTAACATTGTCTTAACGTGTTTAATATGGTGGATTCATGGATTTTGATATAATCGACTTTGGCGCATCAAGAAACTTTGGTTTCAAACGACTCTTTATTAAATTTTAGACTCCACTATATCTTCTGTAGTCACTTTAGTTGCCATTTTCATTATATGTTTTCTTAACATATTCTTCGAGCTGTAGGCCTACTCATCTTTAATTTGAACTGAAAGTATTAGCCCTATTTCAGCCACTATCTGTAGCTATAGTTATCAAAATAGCGACCTGAAAAGTATGTGTCCATTCAAGATTACCCTTCTCCATTGCGACTTTTTCTCTGGAAATTGAAGTGTATGTATACAATATGTATTTATTTATGTATGTGTGTGTGTGTGTGTGTGTCTGTGTGTGTCTGTGTGTGTAGGACCTTTCTTCTTTAAAACTGTGTTGGATGTTGTTTACAATCTTTTTCCCTTATTCCCTCTCCAAAAGTAACACGATAACTTCTTGTAATTAAATTCGGTGACATTTTCGGTAAGCGCTATTATTATCATCGAAAAATGCATTATATCAATCGAAGCTGTTTCCTGCTTATAACTGTGATAGAACATAATTACATTTACAATAAAACTTAATGGCGTACAGCGCGTAGCATCATAAAGCAAAATTCTTAAATATTTTTTATAATCTGTTAAATATGGCATGTGACGTGCACTGGTGACAAAACGGGTTGACCAGACAAGCGGTTGGGAGAGAGGAAGCAGAGACGAATACCGTTCAACGAACATCGTGACTTACTTTCGCTCATTCTCTGGAATTCTTGAATGATTTGGGTTTCTCAGCCAAACAGAGTAAAACACTTATCACCTTATCACTAAGTTTTATTATTATCTCTGTGTAACGGTGTGTCGAAAACGAGAATACCTTATTTTCATATAATCATCAGTGTGCTATAACGCGTTACGTACAAGTATGTATTTCTATTTCCGTATTTAAATATTTATTTATTATCTCTAATGTTATTACAATTGAATGCTTTAGGGTATACTATATTACATTCACATTAAATCTTATAATAGATTTTCTCCTCAATTATTATTGCACTCTCCTGTCACCTGCTTAAAAATTGTAACGATCAGAGCCTTTGTCAGTCATCTGGAATACGCTACTTCCTACATCTTCAGTAGTCGTATATCTATTCTGTATCCCCAGTAGTATCTCAGTTCTCTTCTACCCCATGTTTTAATTATATTTGTTGTTATTTTGTCATAGCGTATCTTTGTTTTTATTAACTTGCTCACTACGTCTTGTAATTTTCAATACTTATTTCTTTCACTATAATTTTTCCACTTATTTCTTCTTTATGTTTGCTCCCTTCGCTTATCTTCCTCTCACCCAGCAGTCGGTGAAAGTGTATTCTCTGTCTGCTTATTAGCCTATAGATTTATCCTTATTTAATGTTTTACCATCGTTTTTCTTAATGTCATTAGTTTCCGGAACCTTCTTTTTCCTTACTGATTTCAGTATCTTATAAAATACCTTCTTGTTTCCTTAACTGTCCTAATCATTTTTTTCTCTGAATTTCTTTCATTTGATTTTGTTTTCTTCTACTCTCAATTCCTTTACTATTTGATACCTTTACGATTTCCATTCCCTTCTTGTAAATATTAAGTCATTAACTTCTGTTTCACAAATACTTCTTATATATCATTTTCCCTTAATATTTTTATTTTAAAAATGTCTGCCCATTATTCTATTTCATTAGACTATATGTGTTCCACACATCTGTTCAGTTGCCTCCAGTATTTTCCTCCTAAAAAATGTTACACCCACTTTTTGCCTACAGGCAATATCGTAACCTCTGAGATGCGGTTACTGCTAATTGGAACTTGCATTACAGCAAACTTGTTCATGCTAATCGAGTAACCATAGACTATTCCTTCAGTCACAATTCTCCAGATCTTAGGAGCGCAACACGATTATCACAACTTAGTTTCTTTAGTTAAGCCGCGTACCTGTTTGTTACAGAAATGGACACGATGAACTGGCTGGCGACCGAACCCATGGTGAATAATCCCTTCTTGTACGCGGGACGGTCATACTTACCGTTCAAGCCACGCGACAACGCAGTATCCCTCATCCCCAGGGAGTACAAACGACGACTACACGGGGTCGCTGACGAGTGCTGCAACAAACCATGCACCTTGGCTGAACTCTCCTCGTACTGCGGCACCAGATCTCGTTGATGACGTCACTTTAGTTACGTCACGTCAATACGTTATGTAAACTGTTATTGTAATGTTCGTTTAAAATACTTTTTTTAAGTAAATTCAAAACTGTTCAACTACTTCTTAAAGGTTTTTCAGTCTGTGTTCCAACAATTTACATCTTTAGGCAAAAGCTCAAAGTAAACAATATCAAGCATGTATGTGCGTATACACATACACTGGAATCACACAATATAGGCCTACATATATGAAAAAGAAAATGTTTCGAAATTGTAATACTTGAATTTTTACATCTACTTACTCTAACATGTAAATTCAGTATTACTTTAAACAAACTTGTTAAAAATAAAATTGAAACATGTTTTTAAAAATTACTTCTTTTTACTATAACAGAATAAAGCTGACAGCTACGGTAACGTTTAAGGATAACACTTACGGTACAGCCAGCATATACATCCATACGAAAGCGTGCTCAAGAGAGCTTGCGTTTAGTTCAATTCATATAAGGCATCTTACAGCCCACTGTAAAACGCACATAATGTCGTGAATCACCGTCACGCTACATCCGAAGCTTCTTAAATATAAAATACGTAATTAAACTAAAACTGTTTATTTACCATTACTGAATGTTACTAAAACTGGTTTTGTAAAAACAAAAAATACTAGGTAAGTTACATCAAAAAGTAATGAAATTAATTGGATAAAATTAACATTGACGTATAACAATAAGTCACCTTGAAAATAGTTCCCTTTGGAATTCACATACTTAGGAAGACGTTGTTCCCATTCATTGAAACAGTGTTGGAAGTCTCCAACTGTTTAAGCCTTTTGCAAAGATCTGTCAAAATGTTTCGGATGATGTTTTACGCTTTCAAAGTAATACCCCAGGAGAAGGTGCGACAAGAAAAAGTTTGTTTCTCTTTGACCCATAGAATGGGTTAACTGTAACGATAAAATGGTTCTAATTGTCTTCGTACGGCGTGCAATCGGAAACGATTCTAAATAGATTCAACATCGTAAAATAAAAATTCTTTACGGAAGCCTCTGATAATGATTTAGAATCGGCAGTAGAAAAGCTTATTCTTTTCTTACTAAAACTCAATTCTTAACAAAGAAAATGTTGAGCAAGACGTAAAGCAATTTCAACATCTAGTGGCTATTAATGTCACCGCAGAAGCACCGGTTACAAACACAGCCAAGCAAGTTCTTTAGTTTATTGTCAAACAACTGGATTTCATTATATCCACTCCAAATTTATCTCATCCAACTGTAATTTTTCCAATTTAGGTATCTACGGCCTCATGTAATATTCAGAAAAATAAGTCAATAAAAAAAAGTATCTTAGATCATCGATAAATGAAGACAAACTGAACAAATTGGCCATGTGTGTATAGAAATAAACATAACTTAATTGTATTTATATAAAGCTTTGATTTTTTCAGTGTTATACATTGTTTATGTTTCAATAAACTCTTTAAATAATGAATAAAATATTTAGGTTACGTATTGAAAATATTTAGGCCTACCTGTATAAAAAACAGTAACTTGGGGGGGGGGGCTCAATATGAAATCCCCCGTCCCATGCCTCCGTCAGCCTTCGTCCGCCCTGCTGCAGAATTGCCTTCTGATTTTTGGAAACAGGAAATACTAACATGGTCAACACCAGGGGGTTAAAGGACCGAGTTACCATAGGGATGATCTTTCGAGCCAAACACTTGTTTAGAGAAAGTTCAATGAGACATTCATCGTTACCGAGATGAAGCATCCAAGAGAAATAATCATTGGCCGGACGTGTCAGAATTTCATGAACACTCTGGCCATTTATATTTAAGTTCATGACCAATCAATATGATTGTAAACGACAGTCATACTTAATGACATATCTTAATTTCGACACATTTTCATCCGTTTGCACTGCTATAATTCGTCCAGAATGGAGTTCTTCGTCAACAGTTTCATGGACATCCAAAAATGCCTTAGCTATATAAAAGTCCAAGTCCAGAATATGATTTCATCTCATACACTTGTTTTAATCTGTTACACGTTCCTGTTACACTGTATTTAACTTAATATAATATTGAAACTTTCTCTTGTGAAAACTTAATTGTCTTTTTGTTGTTGGTTGTTGGTTGTTTGTTGGTTGTGTTGTATGTTGTACAAACACCACACAACACAACCAAACAACATACTAAACGACCAGTTACAATATAAATCGCATACACTTTTCGACACAATCATACAAAAAACAAACAATAATTTGGATCCCCGCGCCAATCCCCTTCCTCTACACACCACCCCCACTATACCTTCCAAGCAACAACCGTTACTAAGTACTGGCAGTCTGTTTCTAAGCTGACGAAGGCGAATACGACGCCGAAACGCGTTCAACGAAAAAGACAATTAAGTTTTCACAAGAGAAAGTTTCAATATTATATTAAGTGTAGTGCTGTGAAAGAAGATGATGAACAAACAAGACAACTGTATTTAAGTTTGACACAAAATTAGATCGTATAATGTTGCGTGGGTTATTCGTTATTACTACCCATAACGCTAATCTTTTGTGACACCAGACAAAACAAATACAAATACTATAGCACAGTCGAATCTTGTGAGGTTGAACATTTTATGAAAGTAAACAAAATTATTAGCTGTTGGTTTGTTAGTCTTACCCTGTTGCCATATCGAGGGAAAACTTCAGTCTCATTTATTTTTAGACAAACCTTGCATATTAAAAATATTACGCCGTACCACTACGATTAATATAGAGTAAGAAATATTAATCTTTCCTCACCCCAATGTTTATTTTTAAAAAAGGTAAGTTATATATTTTTCTATATTTTGAGTTAAAATGTACGGATTTTAGCTTTGCTAGTAAAAAATGTTTTAATACTTTATTTATTAAATTTGTATCAATAAAAACGAAGACCAGATCAAGCAAACGAATTAATTGCCACTAATCATTGACAGATATGATTTCTGTACTTACAAGAGAGTCTACAGTAATTAATTCGTCATTACGATGTAGCCTACTAGGCATGTAACATGCACAGAAACGTGTTTCAACCAACGGAGAATAATATTTTAAACCTCTACAGTCATGTTCCAGTGTTTCATCAGGCCACCGATTCTTTCATTATAGCTTGGAATTGTGCAAATTCCATCTAGTCTTAATATTAATTCTCAACTGATTGCATTCATGCGCGCGCGCGTGTGTGTTTTTTACGCGAATTTCCTTTCTTCCTTTCAACTTCTATTTCATATTGTTTATCTTTCTACATTAGAAAACATTGCTTCACAAATAAATACGAAAATACGATACCTTTAAGACGTAAAGGCAAGACAGAGTGCAAGATACAAAATTGAAGTTCTCACCCAAAACCATTATTTATAAACACGCACATAATATTTTCCGCTGTGCTGGTATTTCTGTTATTTAAATGAATTTCACTGATATTGCCATTTAAACGTGTTTACTTTTAGAACACGACGACAGGTACTTTAGGAGTAAATTTTTTGTTTCCTGCGGATGTTACTGTTCTCGGACAACTTTTTCTTGTTTTCAACAAAATCTCGCAAGACAACTCCGTTTTCAGTTTCATAAAATACTACACTGGCAGTCATATGAGCGGTTTAAATACGTGCAGCCCGTTCCTGTCTACTTAACATTCCAATCACTAGTCCATACTGTAGTCTGCTTTTTTAGTTACAGCCCTAAATGCTGTAGTTTCAATCTTCTAGCAGTCCAATGAGTTATGGAATTCTAAAATTCCGTTTGTAGACGGATACTGCACTTTTTTGTCTATGAACTCCATTCACTTCAAGAAAATAGAAAACTAGACTTTGGATGAAGTTAGTTTTTTAACCAAATGTAGAAAGCCATTTTGCAAGTCTTGTTTTTAGTCGCTTTATCCAATAAAAAATCTTAACTACTTTGTCGTCGGTTGCTATTACGCTTTTGTAAACAAATAGGCTACTCGTGTACACCTGAAACGTTTCTCAGTCCGTCCGTCATCCTACAACATTAGGTTGCTTTCATTGTAATCCTGCAGAGGAACTCTCCGTCCGCAATTATAACGATTATACTTAATGGTCTCGTCTCCCGTGAACATTAAAAGGTACCGCTGAAACGTCGCAACTAAAGTGTTCGTAATGGAACGCAAAACAAAGGATATCGTTGCGTAGAAACAACACGTTCTCACATTACGTACATTAAGAGATGAACAGCAGGTGTATATGAGTGAAGTAGGAGGATCTAAGAAGCGACGTGCAGGGCAGGCGAAAGCGGAGAGAATTATTATAAGGACTTGAGAATGGATTAATTTTTTAAGAGAAATTGTTGACAACGGATTAGATTACCGGTGCTATAACAAATTTCTCTTAAAGTACTACGTTGACTACAACGGGATTAATTAATCACGTCTGTTTTCTCGTAACAAACAAATTAGAGGAAAAAAATAAAAAAATCTTTTACGAGTTAAAACTTTACACAAGGTTAAAATTATAAGTAACTGTTTTACAACTTTTTGATAGCATCCATAACGTCATAACGTCAGCACTTCGCCTTACAGCTCGTGGCCTTACTGGAAACATATTCTTACGACGGTCGCAAGGATGGTCGTGTTGTAGCCTACAGTGGAAACAGAATAACCGACACCAATGAAGTCACTGATTACAAATTTTAATTACACACAGACAACATCTAGAAATCAACAAACTCACCCTCAGACAATAATTCAAATTAAATTTTTCCAACACTCAACATTGTCATCTTATTACAGTTTTGCACTAATTACCACAACAACAATTTTCCAGTAAATCGTTACAATCACTCCGATCCACACTTGTCATATCGCCAGGTCTAACTAAACTGGGCCGTTTGAAATTCAGTATTTATACTTCGGCCGCCTTGCATTGTAATGTCAAAGTGGGACTGAATGCCAGTAAAATAGTGGAGAAACGTAAAATATACGAGAACGGCATGTCGAATTATCTACAGTCTGTCGAAATACATAATTCTGCCGCGTCTGAAACAGCTTTGTGTGCTGTCCCGTGCCAATAGTCACGTATTTGTCTTTTACCTCAACGTAGCAAAATTCTTTGCGAACACGTTTCATACTTTACTAAAAATAAACATACATACCCTCTTTAAATTAACAAATTTTGCGATACCAAACAAACAAATAATGATCAACGTAGTTAGTCGCAGTGATTACCGTTCTCTCATAATAACACACGGACGCAACAACGTCATGCACAATTCCTTTTCAAATTAAACCGAACAGTATTGAATCACTCACAAAATAAATCTCTCAAAAAGAGTAAATCCGCTTTATAAATACCCATATACACAACTACGCTTGAAATACATTTTTAAATTTTAGCGATCAAACACGAATTATTATTTTGACAAGCGGATTACATGTCCGATTGAATGGGATAGAAATTCTAAACACAAACACCAAATCAACAAACTTGTTTTAGGTCGGCTTAGTCTGTATAGTTCTCTAAATGGAAATACTTATTAATATCAAGAATATTATTGCATGCTTTAAGTAATTCCACTGGTCAGAGGCCGTTATTATTGACGGACTACACTAAACGGTTGATAATCAAAATTGATTCCTTAATTTTTTGCAAGGTTTGTTGACATCGACTAAGATAACTTACAGATAAACATTGTATTAAACATATGCATTCTTTATTTTTTTAAGAGAAACAATCTGTTGACACATTACTCACGATCAATTTTCTCCTATTACATCCGAGATATTTCCGGAAAAATAATGAATGGTCTAAGGAAGTCCGAAATGAGATCCGCCTTTTATGCTCATAATACCATAGGCGACTTCGTGAGTAAAACGATACCACGTACTTCTACTACGTTGTACATTGAGAACGTGATATACCGACACCCGTGTAATTGTGGATTATAATATTTCTGTGAAATGGGAAAGCTTCTGAGCGTTTGCGTGTCTGATCAAAACTTTCTTTTCAGTTTTCAATGATACTTACTTGGAATATTCTTGAATACTGTAGCATGACAGATTATCCACATTGTTCTAATTTAAAAAATGATCATGTATAAAGTAAAAATACAATGACATCAAGGAAAACTACTATAAAAAAATTAATCAAGGACCATAATAAAGTGAAATTATAGTTCGAAGAGACAAAATAAATCAAAACCAACCATGCAATATATAATGAATTTTAGGAATATGTAAGGAAATACCCAGGTAGTATAGGAGTATGTAAGGAAATACCCGGAATAAACCAACCTCCATAATAAAAGGACAACTTTTGGAAGAAAACATATTATAAAAATAGAAAACCCCAAAGGAGATTAAATGTCCCTAATAAAAGTATAACACAATAAAATAAGAATTAATGTAAAGTATGTGTAAGAAAAGGTTCTAGATGTATAATTAAAAGTGTACCAGTGCAAGTTATTTTTATAATGAAAAAACAAATCTTAATGACCCCCTGTAAATGAGATTCTTGATCTTATAAGACTAGTTAAAATGAATAGAGATAAGATCAGAGAATAACAGTGGACCAGTGCAATTTATTTTGTTATGAAAATCTACTAAGGATGATCCCATGTAAGTGCTACTCTTTATCTCACAACATTAAATAAAATGACTAAAATAATATAAGAATATGCAATCAATAGTGAAGTGATCAAGGGTACATCCCTAAAATAAAACAAAACAGCAAAAGACTGCATAAAAATTAATTTTAAGGTATAATTTAAATGATGAAAAAACAGATGTGTATTGTTTATATTAACAGTTCATTGAACTCAAGGCTTGAATGTTTGAGATTGAGTATAATTTTTTTGTTATAAGATATTTGTTATATTTTAATGGTATTAATCAATAATAAACGTTAATGTAATTAAGTAAGGGAATTGTAATTAAGATTTTATAAGAATTATATGTCAGAAAGGGTATTAGCAAGCTGAATTAATAATAAACATTGTATGTGAACACATGTAAAATCTAGGCCAAATGGTAAATCTCAACAACCTTGTAATTAATAAATAAGTTAAGGAAATTAATTAAATTGATGAAAATTATATAATGTGAATCAATCACTGTGTATTATAACTGTAACAATACTTTGCAAAGCTATTGAAGAAATGTATAAAATATTATTAGAAAAAATGCAAGTGTAATACCACTGGAATCTAAGGGGAAAGCCTAAATTAAAGATAATATTTAAATTAGTTAACCAAATCATAAAATTACAAAGAATTAAAGAAAAATAACCATTTTAATTCAATAAATGATCTTGTTCAATGATAATTAGAACATAATAGAAATTTAAAACCATATAATGGCAGGAAGTACAATATTAAAAGCCTACATCCAAATATACTGTAAATACAGTATGACTTTTTGAGTTAGAAAATACTCTAAGGTATATCATGTTTGGTATTAAATAACGCAGAATTAACTAAGGAAAATGATTATGTAATTAGTATTTAATAAAATTAAATAATAGTAAAAATGTAATTAATCATATAATGTAAAAGTCAAATATTTAGGCGGAAATGCCATCTGGTTAAAACGATGTCGATTTAATATTAAATCAGCCAGGACCTATTGTATGGAGAAGAAAGAGAGTTAGTTGATTGTTACACGTTGAGACGTACACTTCAGAACGAGCTCACGCAATTTAATTCATTAAAAGAGAGAAGAATAATTGTATACGAACTAAACCTAGTAAAATTAAACCAGAGAAATTTAAAGACATGAGTCAACACTGAGTTCCAATGGAATAAACCAGATAAAAGATTAAACTATTTATAAAGATTGAAAAGTGCAATACAGATATTAGAAAATATAAACGCTAATTCCGAATTTTATCGAGACGAAATTTGCCATAGTCAACCTTATGAACTAAATGGAACAAGAACACTTTTGAACACTGATTGTCGAGCCGAATAACTGACCACTAATCCAGAATAACTACACTGTTACGAAGAAAAATTAATCACTACTGCTTGGATGAGGAACACCTAGAGAAGAAACATTTATTTGAAGAAATTCCGTTGTGAAGACGCCTACTACATAAGCAGCACGGGAGCCGCCATTTTGGGAATGTTTCGAGTCGAGCACAGCTGAGATGACGTCACCTTCACACAGCACCGTTGGTTCGAGAATCTAACTTATTAACATTTTCTATTAAATAATATTTTGTATTTTTAGATAATTAAGCATTTTTTATTGTAAGTGTTATACTTTTCAGCTTTGCTTTTTTCTCTGACTATTTAAATAACAGCTAAAAGAACCTGTAATTTAACTATAATAATTTATATAACCAAACCAATTCGCCCTGAGATATGAGTTTGTGAGCTATCGATTAGCCGATCGATTCAGACTCGATTAATTTCTATAATATTAATAAAATCATTGAAAATTATAATTTTGAGTTATACTTATTTGTAAATATATAGATAGAAGAATTTCAGATAATATTTGACACCTGGACTCCAAGAAAAGAAGAAAATAACATCATTGAAGGAGAACAATCATTAAATAACGGAAGACCGCTAATCGATTATGAAATTTTATAATCTAGTTAACGCGGAAAAACAATTCTTGTTATTCAAAAGTAATAAATTAATTAAATTAATAATTAAAGGAATTAAAAATAAATAAATACATAAGAAATAATCAATAAATTAATAAATAAATAAAAAATAAATTTTTTTTTATTTTAAAACAAAAATTTTTTTATTACAATTTTTTGTAACTCCGAAAATCCAACTTTTATATTTTGTTACAAAATTGGCGTCCAACTTAAGGGGCTGAAATTAGTGATTGATAGGCCATAAGAGATAAAAATAATCTGCCCAATTTCTAATTTTAGCTGGCAGCTGTTATAAAGTCAGGAAAAGTAATAAAAATGCCGAAACGAGCAATATCAAAGAAAAGGGCGGCAGAAGCCGAAAAAGAGATCGAAGAGATCGATATGGACAAAAAGAGGCAACTCCGGTTAAAGATATAGAATGAAGGTTACCTCCTGCGGAACCGAACCAACCCGAACAACAAGAGGAACAACCCGAGAAACCCACACAAACAGGGGATGTCAATGTCCAGGAGAAGGAGGTAGAGAAATCCAAAACAACAGAAGATACGAAGTGGGATAAGATGATGGAAATGTTCCTCCAAGAATTTAAATCGACCAAGGAAGAAATCAAATCCAAAAAAGAAGAGTTAAAGAAGGACAACCAATCCACAAAAGAAGAATTAAATAATAAAATTGAAAACACCAACCAGAAAATAGATGAGAACGGTAAGAAAATGGAAGAGAAGATGGAAGAAAACAATAAGAAGATGGAAGAAAAGATGGGGGAGAACTGAGAAGAATTGAAGGATGACAACCAACTGTTAAGGGAAGATTTGCGGGAGAATATTAAGAAAATGGAAGCAAAAAATAACAATAAGATGGAGGAGAAAATGGATGAGAATAACCAAATATTAAGAGAAGAATTAAGGGAGGTTAACCAGAAAAATATGGACAAGTTAGACGAAAAGATAGAGTTGTTGAAAGAAGAGTTGAGCAAGGAAATCAACGATAATAAGGAATCCACAAACAAGAAATTAGAAGAAGAAACAATAGAAATAAAACAACAAATTATGGAAGTTGACGAAAGATGTAGCCAGACTGAGCGGGAAGTACAGGGTTTTAAGGAAGAAGTAAACACCAAAATAACTAATATCGAAGAACACAATAGAAACAAATTGGAAGAAAACCGAAGAGAAACACAGGAAGAATTAGGGAAGATACGGAACCAAGTCACGGAAAGGTGTGACGGTATTGAAGTTGCCATGACAAATATAACCGGTCAAGTACGGCAGAGCCAAGAAGAGATCGAATTAATTCGAAATCGGCCCACTAACATTACTGGTATCCCTACCAATGAAAGTCGAGAATTGCTGAATTTTCGCCAATATAAAAGAAAACCCATGGAGTTCTTGGCCAGGATTGAGGAATATTTTGCTAAACATCGGGGAAATAGATGGAGCACGAACCGTGAACTATTGGATGAGTCCTTCAGAGAAATGACAGACAATTGGTGGATGGCAAATAGGAGTGAAATCACGGACTACCAACAATTTAAGAACCTGTTCAAGGCAAAGTATTGGTCGGAGACGACACAAAACTTGATACATGATAACATCTGTCATGGAAGATACAATGCCCATGTAGGTAATACAATGACTGCATATTTCCTAGGGAAGGTGTGTTTAGCAAAACATTTGGAACCAACCATACCAGAGGAGTCCCTGGTAAATAAATTGTCGTACCACTATGATGAAGATATTATCAGAGCAAGGAGGGGTAGCCAAATAAAAACGGTGCAAGCTATGGCAGAATTACTAGGAATTTACGAACATGAAGAATACTATCGTCAAAGTAGAAGGAGGAATGATAGGCCGGACTTAAGAAATAATCAGTACCCTAATAATAATAACTACACCGGGAACCGCAACAACTCTAATTATTATAGTAATAATAATCATAATAATAATAATAATAACCAGAATCATAACAGAAATAATAATAACTACACAAATAATAGAAATAATTATTATCATAACAATAATAATTATAATAGTCAGAGAAACCCCAACCAAGGTAATACCGAACATTATTATAATCATAATAAGAATTATCAATCAAATAACAACAATAATAACAATAGGGTTTCTAGACCGAGAGTAAATTTTATAAGGGCAGAAGATAATGGTCAAAGGACGTATCGCATCAGAGACGTAAAAGTTTTCACGATTATGATAATCGGCAGAGGAATGGAGAACGTAATAATCCGATATACAATCAACCCAGACGAAGTACCAGTTTAGATGATCAAGACAGGCAACCAAACCACAAACCACCATTTGACCATCGTACTGAGAGGCAGGAACCGACTCAAGGTTTCCAGACTGACATTCCGGTGTGCCCAATTAATAACAACGTCAATGATAATTTAAACGGGAGGAGACAGTGATAAATTTTCACGACCTTTCACTGCTCCTATCTCCTGGGTATGAACAAGAATTGCAAAGTGCAAATAACTTTAAGAATATTACCATTATTAGTAGTAATTATTTGAAAAATATAAGAAATGAACTATTAGAAGAGAACAACACAAGCCTTAATAATCAAAATAACGAAATAATATATACAAACGCAGAAGTTGAAGGGATTTTCGCTAAAATAATGATTGATACAGGTGCTAATGTATCCATAATTAATAGAATTGAATTAGAGAGAATCCAAAAAGAATGTGGTCGAACATTACCGATATTACCAGTAAATAATATTATATTAATAGGGGCCACTGGTCGCCAGAACAAAACTATAAGAAAACAAGTGTCCGTAAATGTTATTAGCAAGGGTATAGCTATGAATATGGTGTTTCTAATTGCAACCGGATTACCATTTAATATATTGGTAGGGTGTGATATACTAAGGAGAAACTCAGCTATTATTGATTTGAGCAAGGAAAAGGTATCACTGTTTTCAGAAGGGATAACGTGGACGGCGGATTTAGTAGGTAGCGAGACAATACTTCCCAGTAGTATCCACCAACAACTTCGTGAAATCAATTATATAGAAAACAAATCATTATGTAACCAAATAGTATGCGATAATACAGAAGATGATTTATGGGCACAGAAGATACAGGAAATAAGGAACTTCCGATGCGGAAATACCATAGAAAATTATCAATACACCAAGCAAACAATTTAATACGAATATATGAGAAGTATCGAACAGTGTTCTCAGACGAACTTGGTAAGATAAAAAACTACCAATGGAAAATTCAATTCAGGGAACCAGTGGAGTTTAACAGAAAGTCCTATCCTATAGCGCATTCACTAAAGGAGGCAGTACGAGCAGAAATTAATAAAATGATCAGTAGTGACATTATAGAGAGTAGTCAATCTCCATTTACCAGTCCAATCGTGGCTATTCCAAAGAAAAACGGCTAAGTCCGGCTTTGTTTGGATGCGCGCGAGATCAATAAGATGATTATAAATGATAGAACGTCGCCCGGTGAGATAGAAGAAATTTTAAAGAGGTTCCACTGTACCAAGTTCATTAGTACATGGGACACTGTGTGCGGTTACTGGCAAGTGGAGTTGCACCCACAGAGTCGCCAGTATATGGCGTTCATATTCGAAGGACGCAATTATCAATTCAAGAGATTGTCCTTCGGACTCGTGAATTCAGTAGCCATCTTTGTGGCATGTATGGACCAGATACTTGGCCAAGAAGCACTCCAATTTACAACTGTGTACGTAGACGATCTAATTATTACCTCGGAAACATGGGAGGAACACTGCTACCGAGTGGAACATGTACTAGAAAATTAGCCATTAACAATATAACCCTTAAATTAGAAAAATCAAAATTCATTGCTAAAGAAGTCCAGTTCTTGGGATTTAATTTGAATGACCAAGGAATCTCCCCGTCATTAGAAAAGGTGGAAGCAATACAGAAGTTCCCTAAACCCAAGAATAGAAAACAATTACAGTCATTTTTAGGACTCTGTAATTATTATAGGAAATTCCAAAACCAATATTCAGAGCTAACAGCCAAATTTCAATATCAATTATCCTTCAAAAACAAATGGATCTGGAATCAAGAGCAAGACGTTACCTTTCTACTCATTAATGGCAAGTTTTTAAAAATCGTAATACTTCACCATCCAAATTTTAAACAACCTTTCTTTTTAAACTGCGATGCCAGCAACATCAGTCTAGGAACAACACTGTATCAAGAAGATGAAAATGGTCATCATTTAGTGATTAGATTCGCTAGTCGGACATTAAATCAATGTGAAAGAAACTACAATGTAACCGAAAAAGAGTTACTCAGTGTAGTGTTTGCTTGTAGTAAATTCCGTACATATATTTTGGGTTATCCAGTAACAGTCCGAACGGACCATAAATCTATATCATTTTTAAGGAGACGTAAGTTGTCACGGCAAACTGACCAGGTGGATACTTGCCCTGCAAGAGTATGATCTACGATGGGAGTACATCCCAGGAAAAAAGAATGTTGTAGCGGACGTTTTATCACGGATTAATTTGGAAGATCAAACTTTTGTGGGAGAGAAGGAGAGCATACTCAAGATTTACAACATTATTAGAACCAGATCAGATTTAGAGGCATTATTGATTAACATCAGCATCCACCAGCAATCTAACCCGAAGTTAAGAAATATCAAGGATCGATTAGAAGAACAAGATGACACTGTATACAAATTTTACTATGTTAACCACGGAATATTATTTATTAAAACTTCTCTAAATCAGGAAACCTGGAAGGTTATTATCCCGACAAATATCGAAAAGGATATAATAATAGACTACCATATACGATATGGCCATATGGAAGCCTTGAAAATGATAAAGGCACTAGAAGAAAGCTGTCACATCAAAAACATTAATCGGAAGGTGGGAAATTACATCAAAACCTGTCATATTTGCCAACTGGTGAAGACTAATAACGAGAAGAAGGAAGGCATTATGATACCAATCACATCGAAAGGGAAATTAGAAAAGGTTTTCTTAGACATATGCGGGCCATTTCCCCGTAGTGGCGGTCGACACCGATATAAATATTTGATAATCATAATGGATCATTTCACAAAATTTATAAAGCTACACCCTGTAAATCGTGCAACTACTCGGAAAATTCTGGGAGTGATAACTGAACTATATATTCCAGAAATAGGAAAACCTTCATCAATCATAACTGATCATGGTACGCAATTTAAGGGGAGAAGATTGAGGGATACCTTGTTATCACTTGGGGTTAAAACTTACAAAACATCAGTTTACACCCAAGTAGTAATCCGGCAGAGAGGGTGTTAAGAGAGGTGGGAAGAATACTGAGGATGTACTATCACCACCGACAGAAAAAATGGCAAGAATATCTGGCAGCCACGGAGGAATTCCTCAATTTCGCTCATCATCCAGCTATAGGGATTACCCCATACTCTGCCATGTACGAGAAACCACCCCCACGAGAGATCAAGGAAATCATAGCGTTCCCTATTAATGATGGATATAAATTTGATAAAATAAAATTTTATAATAAGGTGGCCGAAGACCAGGAGAAGCGTCAAACCAAGTAGCAGAAAGCAATTGGAAAAATAATAACATATAAAATAGGAGAAAATGTACTGCTGAAAAACCGCGAATTACCAAGCACCCTAGAAGGGATCACTAAGAAGTTATTACTACTATATACCGAACCATTTATAGTCACAAAAACAAATAACAATAACACCTATGAACTAAAAGAGATTGTTTCAGGAAAAATCAAAGGCGTGTATAACCAGGCCTCAATAAAAAAAATATTACGAGGATTAAAAATAAATAAATTCAAAAAGAACATAAGATCAACTTACAACAATTATTTACAGAATTTAATTTTGAATGAAATATAATTACTAAATTCTAAAAACTGTAAGGACAACTTACAGGAATTATTCGAATAAACTATTATGGAAACGAATTGTGAAGAAAAATGATTATTATATTACTAAGTTCCAAAAATAAATAAGAACAACTTATAACAATAATATGAATAAACTAGTTTTGGAAAGGAAATATTAAAAAAAAAATTACGAAAGGCAAAAGGAAGTAAGGACCACTTAAATAATATAAGGTTAATCAAATAATTTGGATGAAAACAAGAGCGAAATAATAAATTTTGAAAAAAAATATATATATATGATATGATTATGATCACGACTTATTATAATTTTAATTATAATAAGAACAATTGGTAGAAGGACTGTCATAACATAAAACCATTAGAACAATTAATTAGAACCAAGAAAAAAAATATATATATATATATATTTCAATCACTTTCTGCTACAGTCCGTTTCTTGATGTATATAATACTAAAATACTTATAACTAATTTACCTCAAGACATATTTTTTCCTTTAGGAACATGTTTCGGGAGATCCTGTTCTCCCATCTTCAGCCTTCGCCATCTTGCTTCTGGTGCATCCAGAACCACCTAAAATGAACAGCCTAATAAAAATACACAAATTAAACAACCCAATACGTCCATTAATCAATTTCAAAAAAGCTCCTACATACAAAATAGCAAGAATAATAGCACAAAAACTAAAAAATAACCATCTAACAAATAACCATCATAACATAAAAAATACATACGAATTAATAGACAAACTAAAAATAATAAATATAAATGAAAATACATTTTTCACATCATATGACATAACAAACATGTACACTAATATCCCAGCAGAAGAAACAATTGACATAATAATAAACAAACTTATAGAACAAAATGAAAACAAACAATATATAACCGAAATAAAAAATAGTCTCCAACTAATACTAAAACAAAATTACTTTGAATTTAATAGCAAAATTTATCAACAGAAAGAAGGTTTAGCAATGGGATCACCATTATCAAGCATAATAGCAGAAATATTCCTACAACATATAGACACCAAAATACAAAATATCATAAAAACACATGACCCAGATGGCATATGGATAAGATATGTAGATGATGGACTATATGTATCAAATAACAAAAACACAAATGCAGAGAACATACTGAAACAAATCAATAACATACATCCCAAAATACAATTCACAGAAGAAAAAGAAAAACATAACAAAATCAACTATTTAGACATAACCATCACAAGATACAACAAACACATACAATATGCAATATATAGAAAACCAACTTCCACTAACATCATTATACCTAACCATTCTGACCACCCACCACAACATAAAATGGCAGCATTTTATTCCTTATTTAACAGAATGTACAAAATACCCCTAAACAAACAAGAAACTGACAAAGAAAGAAATATAATATACCAAATTGGTTATGCAAATGGATACAATAAAAATACTATGATCAAAATAGAAAATAAAATCAAATACAAAATAAAAACTGAACAATTAAGAAATAATCAAACTGAACAACACATAAATAATAACAACAACAAAAAATGGGCCACATTCACATATATAAATAATAAAATGACAAAACTAACAAAACTATTTAAAAACACAGATATAAAAATAGCATACAAAACTAATAAAAATAAATTACAAAATCTAAATAGCTCACACAACAAAGATAATACAACAACCAACGGTATATACAAAATTGAATGCCAAGATTGCAATAAATGTTATATAGGACAAACAAAAAAACAGCTGAAAAAACGTTATTTTGAACACCTAAATGCATACAAAAAACCAAATATATATAAATCCAATTTAGCCACACATGCAATAAACACAGGACATGAATTCCCAGACATAACCAATGTAACACTAATAAAACATATACCACACAAAGGCACCATAATGAACATTTGGGAAAATTTACAGATTTACAAACATAAAACACAAAACAAATTAATACCAGAACAAATACAAATCAATACAAACATAACACAATATTCAAAGCACTCAACATCGAAAATACACAAAATACAAAAACAGATACCACAACCACACACAATAATGCAACATTGAAGGACCAAAGACCAACAAACCACCTTAATAACATCCAGAAGCCAACACACAAATACTGCACCAGAAGCAAGATGGCGAAGGCTGAAGATGGGAGAACAGGATCTCCCGAAACATGTTCCTAAAGGAAGAAATATATCTTGAGGTAAATTAGTTATAAGTATTATAGTGTTATATATATATATATATATATATATATATATATGCTATTAATAATAGTAACCAGAAGAAGATTGTGCGAACAATAGAAGAATTAAGGAGAAATCAGATGAAAAAATTTACACCCAATAACTAGTGATAAATATATCAACAGAACTTCCAACCATGAGAAAAATAAATATATCAGCAGAGCTAAAAAGATAGAAGAATAAATAATAATAAGAATAAATAATAAGAAGAATAACTGAGATAGCAAGTATTAGCATATCTGAGCAACTACGAAGTGAGGTAGCCAAGGATGTTTTTTATTAGTCAAAAAATAGACTATTCTTATATCATTTTTATTTAATGACTGTCTGTAGATAATTCCAGCAGTATTATATTTTGAGCAGAGATGATGTTCCTCTGATCTCAATTAGAAGTGTAGTATGGCCAGCAGAGTATACTTTTGACGTAAAAACAACAGACGCCGTTTACAACCTCACTAAATGACTGAAAAAGGATGGATTAATATTTTAAGAGAAATTGTTGACAACGGATTAGAGTACCGATGCTACAACGAATTTCTCTTGTACTACGTTGGCGATTAATTAAGCAAAGGTTGTTTTCTCATAAGAAACTAATTAAGGAAAACAGTCAAAAAATCGTTTACGAGTTAAAACTTTACACACGATTAAATTTATTATATTTGTGAACAGACACATCATTCAATAATCGTTTCATGCAGGTATAAATTTATATATTACGAGAAGTGAATTATCTATAGCTATCATTAACACTATTTTTTGGGCACTATTGCATTTTATACGAAAATGGGAGAAAAATATTCACTACTGTTGTTACTAACAAGTTCATATCACGTGTTTAAGCTCAATTAAGCTGAGGCGGAGAAACACGCAATCTCAAACCAATACTATGACACTCTCACTTGAAAGGTAAATCAAAACAATGGAAAAAGAAAATACCATTAACAAGAAAGAAGAGAGAGAGAGAGAGAGAGAGAGAGAGAGAGAGAGAGAGAGAGAGAGAGAGAGAGAGAGAGAGAGAGAGAGAGAGAGAGAGAGAGAGAGAGAGAGAGAGAGAGAGAGAGAGAGAGTGAAAGTGAGGGGAAGTAGTTAGAAACGAAGTAAGCAGTACTTCTCTGTCTGCGTTCGGTCTGGCACGAAAGTAGACAAGTGGGAGAGAATAAATAATAGGTAAATCTTGCGGTAACAAATAAAGTTTTCAAATTAATTAGAGCTACACCGCTGTCTCTACAACGGTTTCAAGAAATTACATTAATTCTGTAGAGGAGCGTAAGCCTATATAAGCATTAGATTTCGAAGTCAATCTAATAATTTATGCACGTAATCAGAACGCACTCAAACTTATCTCAAAGTTGAATTCACCTACGTTCGCGACCACTGTTCAGTGAATGATACTGTAAGACGTAAGAAAATTCTGTACAGAGAAACTGTCAAGTGTCTGAAATTGATCCTGACACCTGTTCAAACGAAATGTAATATCATCAGACAAAACATCAGTGACATTTCTTGTTTCGAATTAAGTAGAATCTAAATTCTTAGTAACAAGTAATCCTCTTATAAGCAAAGCGTAGCTAAATTCATCCTGAATACTCAAACCAGACATTTGAGTAATATGAAACACCTTAAATCATACCGAGATAGGTATGCGTGCGTATGTTTGTACATTCTCTTTTCCATTTATGCCTTACGTCCTCGGCTCATTTTTTACACTCTACCTGTTTCGTGCCAAACGCCTCATTTCTCTATTAATGGTTCCCTTTTATTTACAATGTTTTAGACATTGTATTCTATACGATTCTCGTCTTCTTCTCTTCTCCTTCATGTTGCTATCAATTCAAAAAACCTTTGGGGTGCATTCCTACGTAATCGTATACTTTCTGTTTCTTTTGTATTGGATTGTATTCCAAATTCCTTTCTTAAGTTTTTGCTTCTTACTCTTCGTCTTCTGATCTCTCCTACCACTTGTCTCAGACATTTTCTTGTTCAGGCAGTAATTCTAGACTTGAGCCTTTCAACCACCCTCCATGATTTGTTGATTACCCTATATGTTATGATAATCGAGTAAATGGTTTTTGTACAGGTGAGTTTGGTTACGGTACTCCTCTCCTTCCTATGAAAAAGAGATCACATGCCTTTTACATTCGTTTGGTCCTTTTGTGGTTATTTGCTAAAATCTAAATCAATAGTGACTTTTGTCTTCCAATATTTTCGCACCTATTACGATGACTTGTTCAAAGATGTTCAATGATGGCTTGACTTTAATACTAAGATATGTACGATAACAACACACTTGCAGCTATCAGTTAGACCGCCGATTAATCAATGTGGGATAAACTGATGTAACTACATCAGTACGAATTATTCCAGAATTCGGTGCGGTAATTGGTTCATAATAATTTGGTCCTTTGTATGTCGAAAGTAGCCTTGTCTATTGGCCAATGTCCTCAAGTGGCCTCAAACAAATAGCACCAATCTGAAGTAGCAGTTTCCTGGCAGACAAACAATCAGAATTACTGCTAGGAAGTTAGCATCATGCTTGCCGCGTCACTCCCAACAAACAACCAAGTACTCCAGAATTATTTTTATTCAAAATTTCTTATAGCAAGTAGCAAAGGATTGACTATAAAGTGGGTAATCCCTGAATACTCTCATCAGAACACGCCCCTCCAAAAAAAAAGAAACGATATGGTAACTGTTGGAAAAATAAAGTTTCTTTATAAGTAAGTTGTATAATGAATACAAAAGGGCTAGTTATGTACGTAATTGTCACTTAGTTTCTCGTTATAAATCAAGAATTTAAACAAAAAATTGATAGTTTTTAAAAACAAAATCTTCAATATTTTAGAACACTCTGACACGAAAATACCACGGTAAAAAAGTGCAGGAGGAAACGATAATTATTAAATGAGTAGGTATATTTGATTCAGATATTACTACTGTAATTGTATAAAGCAAACCTTCTAACGCATAAGATACGCGTTACTATGCTGACGGCATATTTCTGAACAGAGAGATTATGTTCTACTATCGATTACTTAAAAACGTCTACCCTTATTTCAGACAAATACAGGCATGGCGTTCTGTATTCTGTGCAGACGACATGTAACTTTTCTTCGGCAACAATTCGGTTGATTGTATCACAAAAGGCGGAAAGAGACGTTGTATCCGCTACAGTTCTCTACGTTCTTTTACCTTTTCTTTTATCTTTTGCGTCTGTCTGGCCGTTATACTATTGTGCTAACATGCTACATACTGCACATTGTACGCTGCAATTTATTGTCCAAACGCTATATTCAAAACGTTTACTCCCACTAATAAAATGTTGCTGCTCTGTCGTTCGCGAAATGTTATTGTTTTCAGTAAATAGACTGAATCTTTACCTTCAAGAAAAAAATTAACTACGCTAGTTCAAGTAAAATGGTAGAAGCGCGTCTGAGAAACGTTACAGGGAAGAGAGTGGAAGGATTATTTTATCTGCAGTTCTACAGTAATGATGTAAATTCAATCGCGGAGACAGATGAATGGTTGGTACCTTTATGTATAGTAAGGGCACAAGACAAAAACTAAAATCCTGAGAGAAGGTAAATTCGAGAATAAAATCAAAGACTTGTCGTTATCAGACGTGGCTGTGAACAGAGGCGTGTCACCCGCCTTGGCCATCCACAACCTCAGAAACACTTGCAGCCCGGACATCCCTGTGTCCATCTGCAACTTCAGACTCTACAGTCTCCCTAACACCGACAACTATACCTTCCTGTGCAGCATCCGCAGATCGCTCTTCTGCCTCTTCTGTCGATTCCACTCCTTGACCACCTTCAGCAACCACAACGTCATCAACATTTTCCACCCTGGAATCCAGCTGTCCAGGTTCATGTGCAATGACTAAATTAATTTCTACTGGCGATGGTAAAGCTACACCATCAAGTGACTTCTCATATCCCGGCGTAGGCGATGACGATATTACCGGATCTGGATCCGTCACGAACCGAGATGTAAATACCGGAACAAATTCTGCGGCCTCTGGATTCAACCATGACGTCCTCTTCGAGTCCTGCAACTCCGTCTTAACTGACGTGTCCTTGTCCACTTGTATTGATCCACAGAAATTATTCCGCTTTTCTTCTTCTGCTTCACCTTCTTCATCCACTACTCTCTTAGGCACTGGTAATTCCTCTGGAACCTTTAAACTCTCACTTTTCTCGAAACAAGAATAACGCCTTGGTACAGGCTCCATACTTGCCGACGTTTGTTCCCTAACATAATTTCTTCTTCCCCTGTTAATTTCATATTTCTTTGTTTTCTGTGCTGTAGCTGTTGTTACCACCACCAGTGGCCGCCGCCGCCACTTGCCACCCCCTTGTAGCCTCCGTCACTTCCGGAATATTCAGGCTTTCTGACAGTCTCTTGCGTTCTCCTCCAACCACCATATTTGTCCCTTTTGGCTCTTCCTGATGAACCACTGGAGTATTGGACATCTGTAGCATCTCTTCCCCGGGACTCATCAACCTCCTGGACCGTTCTTGAAACCACACACAGCCGTTCAAGGTCCGCAAAACAACGTGGACGGTCCGCGAATACTACACGAGATCTCTCTTGGGGATGCAGTCTTTCCAGAATCGCTTGGATCACTTCTGTCTCAGGCAACCCCAAACTTAACACCCGGGCAGCTTTCCGTATATCGTGCACGAAGTTCCCTAACGCCTCTCCGTTGGCCTGTAGGCGATAGAATCTTTCAAGCTTAAGCTGGGCACGTCGTCGAATGGGTAGGAAGAAGTTCAACACCTCCCCATGGAAAGCATCAACACTTTCACCCCGACGCAGAGTTTTGGTGACCAGCTCAGCCAACGTACCCCGGCAATACGGGTATATAAGAGACAAGACCTCCCCATCGGACACCCCCGGGAAATCTGCCACCTGCAGGACCAGGTCCAAGAAAACCAGCAGCTGGCCCTCATCAAATCCATTCACCACCGGAAATTTCTGAAGAACGCCTGAAAGAGGGTGGGGCAATTTCTGATAGCATACCGCCGCCAGAATTGCACAATTCAAAACAAACAACCATAAAACAAATCCCCACTAAACACCTAACACAAACATAACCTACAAAAACATATTCACAAACATTCAGGAAAAAACCAAGTACTGTCCTTCCTTTGAGTGGACCCCCGGGTTCTCTAGCGCTGCGGAGACCTGGCTTACTTCTGAACCATCTACTCACACCACAGAAGGAGACAAGTGACAACCAACAATACTGAACACATATAACATCAAACATCAATTCGACCCAAACGTCTCATCAACACATAACTCACAAAAACCAACTGACACTCAAATTCATAATTCAGTAATTTAGTCGGTGACGGTACCGACTTCCGATCGGGCCATACCGCATCCGCTAACGTCACACGCTAAACTCCGACCCCGAATCAGCAACCTTCTATCACCCAGGCCACGCTTGAGACTCCCCGGTAGTACAACCTATTACATTTCCCAAACACAACTAACCGCCTTAGTGGTGCGACCCGACTCACAAGTTATACGACCTACAACTAGCCTACACGGGCATATACCTAAGAAAACAATGTCACAACAATCGCCTTAATATTTCCGAGTTTGCAAGCCCCGTCACACACCAGGACCCCAGGGTTCAACCCTAGAATGAACCACGCTCACTGCTACCATTTGCAGTATCAGACTTTATAAACCACGCTCTGCGGTACCATTTGTGACCCCTCTTTCCTTTTTATGCCTTTTCATTTACTTTTTTTTTTATATTTAATTTTCTATTTCCTTATTTATATTATTTTTTTTTCTGAAAGAGAAGCCACAAGTTATTTAGAACTAGGCTGGAGCCTAGAGAAGCCAGAAATTGTGCTGGGTCCAGTATGACGGGAATTGCAATGAAACTCGGCTGTAATATAACAATAACAGTTTTTATTGTATCTCATCATTCGCTACATGTAGATGAAACTTTATCACATAATTATCACAAATATATCATAAATAAATAAGCCCCATTTTTAATAGTGTGAACAGACAAGGTCTGTATATCTGTAACAAGTATTTATATATATATATATATATATATGTGTATAGAATAATGTTCAGTAAATATATAATTCTCCCCCATTTTGTGACTAGCTTAACATAGCCAGAAACATAACAACACGTACAGAAACATAAAGGCACATATACTCACAATTATACACAATTATTCTAAACACGAATGACCCTGGAATACACCTGCTTTGCAGGCAGTGTTACTACCATGCCCAGAAACCAGCAGTGATAAATGTTCGCCCATCAGTCACCGTCATTCATCAGTTTCTATTAATCTAAATAAATGCGAAAACCCCAGAAACGATGATAATCACTCATAATCCATAAGCAAGACCGGACCGCCCATATGTATAGAATTCCACTGATAATTGCCCCATCATGAGCATATGAAACTTCAAGTTCCTTCAACAGCATTAAATAAAAATTAAAAAGAAACTACATCACCTGATTTTAAGCAATTGTTATACGGTTCTAAAATGTTAATTTGTTTTACAAATTCAGAAGGATTCAATTAATCAGTCTATACTTTACAAGTAGGAAAATTAATCAGTAGATGCTTTACAAATTAAAAAAAAAGTAAACAGTATATGTTTTACAAGTAAAAAAAATTAATCAGTAGAGACCTTGTAAGGTACAAAATTAATTAGTATATGCCCAGAAAAAATGTGCAAATTCTTTTCTATTAAAAGCCGACTGGCTATATATATATATAAAACAAATTTACAATAAGGACGGTTGTGCCCTAGCAGCTGTGGGAGCGCGCCAGCATGCGCATAACCAAGTTTGACAGGAATCATACCTGCCCTGAACTGTATCAACATGTGCCAGGCAAAAACTATGTCCCTTTTTATACCCCCAGAAAACAGCCCAAAAGAAAACAAAAAACACCCCAGCCCTTAAATGTTAAAACCAAGGTGAATTTAATATCAACTCCATTCTGTTCCAGCCGGAACAGAATTCCTAACATGTCATATAAATTTTGTAGAGAGTAAGATGATGACTATATGCAATCTGTGAAAATGTCTAAGTGTACTAAATACCTCTAGCACGCTCCCCCAGTGCAGCACACAATTACAAGCATTGTACTTAGTGTTAGGTAATTCAGTTATTAAAGTGTTCCTTGAAATTAACTCATAATGTTCAGAATGATGTTCAGCTGACACCCTCTTTAGCAGACTGTCTGGCCACGTGGGCACATGGATTCAAAAGATTTTTACGGTAAAACAGGTGCACTGCCGGCCCGGCCCCAAAAGGAAAATAAAAGAGTGCATATCACCTTAGTTGTGCTGTCTAAGTGTTACATCTTGATCTGGTCACCGACTCCTTCTCCGAACAGGATCGTTTCTAAAGGTCCATGGCTGATGAGGATGGAGGTCAATCAGCGAGGCCAAATCTTAATCGAGAACCCGGGAGTCTCGTAAGTTTCAGCCTGCCATGAGAGTGGAAGAAAAACTACGCAGTAAACTGTTCGGAAACCAGAGTCGATGTTTCTCTGAGCCAGGCGGTGAACTGAATACAGCTGTTACAGATTAACCAAGCTGACCCTTCCTACGAGTTGCGCGCGCAGACGTACACCCTCACGTACACTTACGTAGCCGTACAAGGGTCATTCTGACCCCTGTCGCGTTATTTTACAATTAAATATTCTACAATTTTCAACGGCCGGAATAATACCGGCACACCCCCACCCCGAAAGGGCAACCCGGTTGCCCCACTCTTACTCTCGGGAGAGTACCCAGCAGTGTACCCCCCTTCGCAAAACAAGCTGGTGGACATCGTGGATATGGTGGCCCGGCGGCACTTGCTCTCAGGAGAACAGACATCCCTCACAACTGCGACCATCCCCATGCGACCCTCTCTGCCATGCCAACCCCACGGGACCGCCCCAACACGTCACCCTCTCCGGTGACCATCACCTACTTCCACCGGTCCCACTCACATACTCGTCCTAAGACCAAACAAGGTTCTCCCATCTTGATATGTGGGCGACCGAACTACCTCTCGTCCATCACTTGGACCGACCAGCCACATGCACCGACAAGGCATCTCCATCCTTGCCATATGGCTGGCCCACATCCCTACACCAGGGCGGACGGCCCCGCTTAACCAGACAGAGAGGACCGCACCAAGGGCACGCTACCATCAATCTCCACTCTTACTTCACCAAAACACCATGACTAGCAAGGGGGGTATTACTTCTCCACCGACGTCGATACAAAATAAACACAACTCTCTCTCTCTCAACAAAAACCACCCGGGAAACAACCGGAGAATGCGGCATGGCTCGACCTCTACACTAACCAAAAATCAAAATCAACCACTAATCAGAAACAACAGCACGCTATCACTCTCCATCATAACAGGGGAAACTAACGACCACGACAATCTGAGGGAACATTCTCTAACTCCTAACTTTCTCCCTGACAATCTTCCAGAACAGGGGAAACCGACAATCTCGAGGACCACAATCTAAAGTGCACTCTCGGCAAGTCTCTCTAACTCCTTTTGATAGATTTTTTTTACTAAGGGAAGGGGTAGGAAAACCGGGAAGATGAAACGGGGCAAGGATCATTAAAGGGTCAATAGCTAGGAGTAAGGGTAAGGACCTGGCTCCCTCCGGAAATAAGGATGAATGGAGGAAACCAAGGCTCGCGTGGGCAGGGGCGCAACCCTGAAATAGATGAACACCACTGGGACTGTGGGGACCATCTACCCGCTACCCGTTAACCTCTTCTTCTTACCTTTCTGTGACGCACTTTAGGTACCCGCTCCTTTCGGACTCCACTCTCTGCGAAACTATTTCGTGTTGAGCTGTACTGGCTGGTTTCTTCTGAATCAGAATCAAGGCAACTTACCTCACTACCTTGACTCCGCTTTGGATTATGCACGTCGTCTAACTCCTCTGCAACAATTTCTTCCTTTTCTACAATTTCCCCTTCTTCGTCCACATAATCCAAATCAACATCATGACACTGCACCTCCTCAGCATCTTCCAGTTGCTCCTCTGATCTATCTTCAACCGCATCTTCCCTCAGCTCCTCACCAATTTCTTCATGACACTCATCGCCAACCGCTTCACAAACTTCTTCACTAACCTCTTCTCCAATCTCACCTTCCTCAACACGTTCATCATCAACATCATCGCCATCACGTCCACTACCACCATCAGAACACTGCACCTCTTCATCCTCTAGTTCCTCACCTGGTCCGCATGAAACTTCTCTCCGTTCCTCGGAATCCTCAACACTACTTACAGAAGGCGTCTGCACATCTTCACACACTACCTCATTCTCACTCTCACACTCCACAACGCTGCCACAAAATTTCTCCTCAACTTCTACCTCATCTACTTCTACCACACTTGCGGCATGAACATCCCCCTGTCCATCCACGACCTCAGAAACACTTGCAGCCCGGACATCCCTGTGTCCATCAGCAACTTCAGACTCTACAGTCTCCCTAACACCGACAACTATACCTTCCTGTGCAGCATCCGCAGACCGCTCTTCTGCCTCTTCTGTCGATTCCACTCCTTGACCACCTTCAGCAACCAGAACGTCCTCAACATTTTCCACCCTGGAATCCAGCTGTCCAGGTTCATGTGCAATGACTAAATTAATTTCTACTGGCGATGGTAAAGCTACACCATCAAGTGACTTCTCATATCCCGGCGTAGGCGATGACGATATTACCGGATATGGATCCGTCACGAACCGAGATGTAAATACCGGAACAAATACTGCGGCCTCTGGATTCAACCATGACGTCCTCTTCGAGTCCTGCAACTCCGTCTTAATTGACGTGTCCTTGTCCACTTGTATTGATCCACAGAAGTTATTCCGCTTTTCTTCTTCTGCTTCACCTTCTTCATCCACTACTCTCTTAGGCACTGGTAATTCCTCTGGAACCTTTAAACTCTCACTTTTCTCGAAACAAGAATAACGCCTTGGTACAGGCTCCCTACTTGCCGACGTTTGTTCCCTAACATAATTTCTTCTTCCCCTGTTAATTTCATATTTCTTTGTTTTCTGTGCTGTAGCTGTTGTTACCGCCTTCTCACTTGCCACCCCCTTGTAGCCTCCGTCACTTCCGGAATATTCAGGCTTTCTGACAGTCTCTTGCGTTCTCCTCCAACCACCATATTTGTCCCTTTTGGCTCTTCCTGATGAACCACTGGAGTATTGGACATCTGTAGCATCTCTTCCCCGGGACTCATCAACCTCCTGGACCGTTCTTGAAACCACACACAGCCGTTCAAGGTCCGCAAAACAACGTGGACGGTCCGCGAATACTACACGAGATCTCTCTTGGGGATGCAGTCCTTCCAGAATCGCTTGGATCACTTCTGTCTCAGGCAACCCCAACCTTAACACCCGGGCAGCTTTCCGTATATCGTGCACGAAGTTCCCTAACGCCTCTCCGTTGGCCTGTAGGCGACAGAATCTTTCAAGCTTAAGCTGGGCACGTCGTCGAATGGGTAGGAAGAAGTTCAACACCTCCCCATGGAAAGCATCAACACTTTCACCCCGACGCAGAGTTTTGGTGACCAGCTCAGCCAACGTACCCCGGCAATACGGGTATATAAGAGACAAGACCTCCCCATCGGACACCCTAGGGGAAATCTGCCACCTTCAGGACCAGGTCCAAGAAAACCAGCAGCTGGTCCTCATCAAATCCATTCACCACCGGAAATTTCTGAAGAACGCCTGAAAGAGGGTGGGGCAATTTCTGATAGCATACCGCCGCCAGAATTGCACAATTCAAAACAAACAACCATAAAACAAATCCCCACTAAACACCTAACACAAACATAACCTACAAAAACATATTCACAAACATTCAGGAAAAAACCCAAGTACTGTCCTTCCTTTGAGTGGACCCCCGGGTTCTCTAGCGCTGCGGAGACCTGGCCTACTTCTGAACCATCTACTCACACCACAGAAGGAGACAAGTGACAACCAACAATACTGAACACACATAACATCAAACATCAATTCGACCCACACGTCTCATCAACACATAACTCACAAAAACCAACTGACACTCAAATTCATAATTCAGTAATTTAGTCGGTGACGGTACCGACTTCCGATCGGGCCATACCGCATCCGCTAACGTCACACGCTAAACTCCGACCCCGAATCAGCAACCTTCTATCACCCAGGCCACGCTTGAGACTCCCCGGTAGTACAACCTATTACATTTCCCAAACACAACTAACCGCCTTAGTGGTGCGACCCGACTCACAAGTTATACGACCTACAACTAGCCTACACGGGCATATACCTAAGAAAACAATGTCACAACAATCGCCTTAATATTTCCGAGTTTGCAAGCCCCGTCACACACCATGACCCCAGGTTTCAACCCTAGAATGAACCACGCTCACTGCTACCATTTGCAGTATCAGACTTTATAAACCACGCTCTGCGGTACCATTTGTGACCCCTCTTTCCTTTTTATGCCTTTTCATTTACTTTTTTTTTTATATTTAATTTTCTATTTCCTTATTTATATTATTTTTTTTTTTCTGAAAGAGAAGCCACAAGTTATTTAGAACTAGGCTGGAGCCTAGAGAATCCAAAAATTGTGCTGGGTCCAGTATGACGGGAATTGCAATGAACTCGGCTGTAATATAACAATAACAGTTTTTATTGTATCTCATCATTCGCTACATGTAGATGAAACTTTATCACATAATTATCACAAATAAATCACAAATATATCATAAATAAATAAGCCCCATGTTTTAATAGTGTGAAAAGACAAGGTCTGTATATCAGTAACAAGTATTTATATATATATATATATGTGTATAGAATAATGTTCAGTAAATATATAATTCTCCCCCATTTTGTGACTAGCTTAACATAGCCAGAAACATAACAACACGTACAGAAACATAAAGGCACATATACTCACAATTATACACAAATATTCTAAACACGAATGACACTGGAATACACCTGCTTTGCAGGCAGTGTTACTACCATGCACAGAAACCAGCAGTGATAAATGTTCGCCCATCAGTCACCGTCATTCATCAGTTTCTATTAATCTAAATAAATGCGAAAACCCCAGAAACGATGATAATCACTCATAATCCATAAGCAAGACCGGACCGCCCATATGTATAGAATTCCACTGATAATTGCCCCATCATGAGCATATGAAACTTTAAGTTCCTTCAACAGCATTAAATAAAAATTAAAAAGAAACTACATCACCTGATTTTAAGCAATTGTTATACGGTTCTAAAATGTTAATTTGTTTTACAAATTCAGAAGGATTCAATTAATCAGTCTATACTTTACAAGTAGGAAAATTAATCAGTAGATGCTTTACAAATTAAAAAAAAAGTAAACTATATATGTTTTACAAGTAAAAAAAATTAATCAGTAGACCTTGTAAGGTACAAAATTAATTAGTATATGCCCAGAAAAAATGTGCAAATTCTTTTCTATTAAAAGCCGACTGGCTATATGTATATATAAAACAAATTTACAATAAGGACGGTTGTGCCCTAGCAGCTGTGGGAGCGCGCCAGCATGCGCATAACCAAGTTTGACAGGAATTATACCTGCCCTGAACTGTATCAACATGTGCCAGGCAAAAACTATGTCCCTTTTTATACCCCCAGAAAACAGCCCAAAAGAAAACAAAAAACACCCCAGCCCTTAAATGTTAAAACCAAGGTGAATTTAATATCAACTCCATTCTGTTCCAGCCGGAACAGAATTCCTAACATGTCATATAAATTTTGTAGAGAGTAAGATGATGACTATATGCAATCTGTGAAAATGTCTAAGTGTACTAAATATCTCTAGCACGCTCCCCCAGTGCAGCACACAATTACAAGCATTGTACTTAGTGTTAGGTAATTCAGTTATTAAAGTGTTCCTTGAAATTAACTCATAATGTTCAGAATGATGTTCAGCTGACACCCTCTATAGCAGACTGTCTGGCCACGTGGGCACATGGATTCAAAAGATTTTTACGGTAAAACAGGTGCACTGCCGGCCCGGCCCCAAAAGGAAAATAAAAGAGTGCATATCACCTTAATTGTGCTGACTAAGTGTTACAACTTGATCTGGTCACCGACTCCTTCTCCGAACAGGATCGTTTCTAAAGGTCCATGGCTGATGAGGATGGAGGTCAATCAGCGAGGCCAAATCTTAATCGAGAACCCGGGAGTCTCGTAAGTTTCAGCCGGCCATGAGAGTGGAAGAAAAACTACGCAGTAAACTGTTCGGAAACCAGAGTCGATGTTTCTCTGAGCCAGGCGGTGAACTGAATACAGCTGTTACAGATTAACCAAGCCGACCCTTCCTACGAGTTGCGCGCGCAGCCGTACACCCTCACGTACACTTACGTAGCCGTACAAGGGTCATTCTGACCCCTGTCGCGTTATTTTACAATTAAATATTCTACAATTTTCAACGGCCGGAATAATACCGACACACCCCCACCCCGAAAGGGCAACCCGGTTGCCCCACTCTTACTCTCGGGAGAGTACCCAGCAGTGTACCCCCCTTCTCAAAACAAGCTGGTGGACATCGTGGATATGGTGGCCCGGCGGCACTTGCTCTCAGGAGAACAGACATCCCTCACAACTGCGACCATCCCCATGCGACCCTCTCTGCCATGCCAACCCCACGGGACCGCCCCAACACGTCACCCTCTCCGGTGACCATCACCTACTTCCACCGGTCCCACTCACATACTCGTCCTAAGACCAAACAAGGTATCTCCCACATTGATATGTGGGCGACCGAACTACCTCTCTTCCATCACTTGGACCGACCAGCCACATGCACCGACAAGGCATCTCCATCCTTGCCATATGGCTGGCCCACATCCCTACACCAGGGCGGACGGCCCCGCTTAACCAGACAGAGAGGACCGCACCAAGGGCACGCGAACATCAATCTCCACTCTTACTTCACCAAAACACCATGACTAGCAAGGGGGGTATTAATTCTCCACCGACGTCGATACAAAATAAACACAACTCTCTCTCTCTCAACAAAAACCACCCGGGAAACAACCGGAGAATGCGGCATGGCTCGACCTCTACACTAACCAAAAATCAAAATCAACCACTAATCAGAAACAACAGCACGCTATCACTCTCCATCATAACAGGGGAAACTAACGACCACGACAATCTGAGGGAACATTCTCTAACTCCTAACTTTCTCCCTGACAATCTTCCAGAACAGGGGAAACCGACAATCTCGAGGACCACAATCTAAAGTGCACTCTCGGCAAGTCTCTCTAACTCCTTTTGATAGATTTGTTTTACTAAGGGAAGGGGTAGGAAAACCGGGAAGATGAAACGGGGCAAGGATCATTAAAGGGTCAATAGCTAGGAGTAAGGGTAAGGACCTGGCTCCCTCCGGAAATAAGGATGAATGGAGGAAACCAAGGCTCGCATGGGCAGGGGCGCAACCCTGAAATAGATGAACACCACTGGGACTGTGGGGACCATCTACCCGCTACCCGTTAACCTCTTCTTCTTACCTTTCTGTGACGCACTTTAGGTACCCGCTCCTTTCGGACTCCACTCTCTGCGAAACTATTTCGTGTTGAGCTGTACTGGCTGGTTTCTTCTGAATCAGAATCAAGGCAACTTACCTCACTACCTTGACTCCGCTTTGGATTATGCACGTCGTCTAACTCCTCTGCAACAATTTCTTCCTTTTCTACAATTTCCCCTTCTTCGTCCACATAATCCAAATCAACATCATGACACTGCACCTCCTCAGCATCTTCCAGTTGCTCCTCTGATCTATCTTCAACCGCATCTTCCCTCAGCTCCTCACCAATTTCTTCATGACACTCATCGCCAGCCGCTTCACAAACTTCTTCACTAACCTCTTCTCCAATCTCACCTTCCTCAACACGTTCATCATCAACATCATCGCCATCACGTCCACTACCACCATCAGAACACTGCACCCCTTCATCCTCTAGTTGCTCACCTGGTCCGCATGAAACTTCTCTCCGTTCCTCGGAATCCTCAACACTACTTACAGAAGGCGTCTGCACATCTTCACACACTACCTCATTCTCACTCACACAGTCCACAACGCTGCCACCAAATTTCTCCTCAACTTCTACCTCATCTACTTCTACCAAACTTGTGGCATGAACATCCCCTTGTCCATCCACAACCTCAGAAACACTTGCAGCCCGGACATCCCTGTGTCCATCTGCAACTTCAGACTCTACAGTCCCCCTAACACCGACAACTATACCTTCCTGTGCAGCATCCGCAGACCGCTCTTCTGCCTCTTCTGTCGATTCCACTCCTTGACCACCTTCAGCAACCACAACGTCCTCAACATTTTCCACCCTGGAATCCAGCTGTCCAGGTTCATGTGCAATGACTAAATTAATTTCTACTGGCGATGGTAAAACTACACCATCAAGTGACTTCTCATATCCCGGCGTAGGCGATGACGATATTACCGGATCTGGATCCGTCACGAACCGAGATGTAAATACCGGAACAAATTCTGCGGCCTCTGGATTCAACCATGACGTCCTCTTCGAGTCCTGCAACTCCGTCTTAATTGACGTGTCCTTGTCCACTTGTATTGATCCACAGAAGTTATTCCGCTTTTCTTCTTCTGCTTCACCTTCTTCATCCACTACTCTCTTAGGCACTGGTAATTCCTCTGGAACCTTCAAACTCTCACTTTTCTCGAAACAAGAATAACGCCTTGATACAGGCTCCCTACTTGCCGACGTTTGTTCCCTAACATAATTTCTTCTTCCCCTGTTAATTTCATATTTCTTTGTTTTCTGTGCTATAGCTGTTGTTACCGCCTTCTCACTTGCCACCCCCTTGTAGCCTCCGTCACTTCCGGAATATTCAGGCTTTCTGACAGTCTCTTGCGTTCTCCTCCAACCACTATATTTGTCCCTTTTGGCTCTTCCTGATGAACCACTGGAGTATTGGACATCTGTAGCATCTCTTCCCCGGGACTCATCAACCTCCTGGACCGTTCTTGAAACCACACACAGCCGTTCAAGGTCCGCAAAACAACGTGGACGATCCGCGAATACTAAACGAGATCTCTCTTGGGGATGCAGTCCTTCCAGAATCGCTTGGATCACTTCTGTCTCAGGCAACCCCAACCTTAACACCCGGGCAGCTTTCCGTATATCGTGCACGAAGTCCCCTAACGCCTCTCCGTTGGCCTGTAGGCGATAGAATCTTTCAAGCTTAAACTGGGCACGTCGTCGAATGGGTAGGAAGAAGTTCAACACCTCCCCATGGAAAGCATCAACACTGGTCACCCCGACGCAGAGTTTTGGTGACCAGCTCAGCCAACGTACCCCGGCAATACGGGTATATAAGAGACAAGACCTCCCCATCGGACACCCTAGGGGAAATCTGCCACCTTCAGGACCAGGTCCAAGAAAACCAGCAGCTGGTCCTCATCAAATCCATTCACCACCGGAAATTTCTGAAGAACGCCTGAAAGAGGGTGGGGCAATTTCTGATAGCATACCGCCGCCAGAATTGCACAATTCAAAACAAACAACCATAAAACAAATCCCCACTAAACACCTAACACAAACATAACCTACAAAAACATATTCACAAACATTCAGGAAAAAACCCAAGTACTGTCCTTCCTTTGAGTGGACCCCCGGGTTCTCTAGCGCTGCGGAGACCTGGCCTACTTCTGAACCATCTACTCACACCACAGAAGGAGACAAGTGACAACCAACAATACTGAACACACATAACTTCAAACATCAATTCGACCCACACGTCTCATCAACACATAACTCACAAAAACCAACTGACACTCAAATTCATAATTCAGTAATTTAGTCGGTGACGGTACCGACTTCCGATCGGGCCATACCGCATCCGCTAACGTCACACGCTAAACTCCGACCCCGAATCAGCAACCTTCTATCACCCAGGCCACGCTTGAGACTCCCCGGTAGTACAACCTATTACATTTCCCAATGAAACCTATTTTGCAATGAAACTCGGCTGTAATATAACAATAACAGTTTTTATTGTATCTCATCATTCCCTACATGTAGATGAAACTTTATCACATAATTATCACAAATAAATCACAAATATATCATAAATAAATAAGCCCCATGTTTTAATAGTGTGAAAAGACAAGGTCTGTATATCAGTAACAAGTATTTATATATATATATATATATATATATATATATATATGTATAGAATAATGTTCAGTAAATATATAATTCTCCCCCATTTTGTGACTAGCTTAACATAGCCAGAAACATAACAACACGTACAGAAACATAAAGGCACATATACTCACAATTATACACAAATATTCTAAACACGAATGACACTGGAATACACCTGCTTTGCAGGCAGTGTTACTACCATGCACAGAAACCAGCAGTGATAAATGTTCGCCCATCAGTCACCGTCATTCATCAGTTTCTATTAATCTAAATAAATGCGAAAACACCAGAAAGGATGATAATCACTCATAACCCATAAGCAAGACCGGACCGCCCATATGTATAGAATTCCACTGATAATTGCCCCATCATGAGCATATGAAACTTTAAGTTCCTTCAACAGCATTAAATAAAAATTAAAAAGAAACTACATCACCTGATTTTAAGCAATTGTTATACGGTTCTAAAATGTTAATTTGTTTTACAAATTCAGAAGGATTCAATTAATCAGTCTATACTTTACAAGTAGGAAAATTAATCAGTAGATGCTTTACAAATTAAAAAAAAAGTAAATAGTATATGTTTTACAAGTAAAAAAAATTAATCAGTAGAGACCTTGTAAGGTACAAAATTAATTAGTATATGCCCAGAAAAAATGTGCAAATTCTTTTCTATTAAAAGCCGACTGGCTATATGTATATATATAAAATAAATTTACAATAAGTACGGTTGTGCTCTAGCAGCTGTGGGAGCGCGCCAGCATGCGCTTAACCAAGTTTGACAGGAATCATACCTGCCCTGAACTGTATCAACATGTGCCAGGCAAAAACTATGTCCCTTTTTATACCCCCAGAAAACAGCCCAAAAGAAAACAAAAAACACCCCAGCCCTTAAATGTTAAACCCAAGGTGAATTTAATATCAACTCCATTCTGTTCCAGCCGGAACAGAATTCCTAACATGTCATATAAATTTTGTAGAGAGTAAGATGATGACTATATGCAATCTGTGAAAATGTCTAAGTGTACTAAATATCTCTAGCACGCTCCCCCAGCATTGTACTTAGTGTTAAGTAATTCAGTTATTAAAGTGTTCCTTGAAATTAACTCATAATGTTCAGAATGATGTTCAGCTGACACCCTCTATAGCAGACTGTCTGGCCACGTGGGCACATGGATTCAAAAGATTTTTACGGTAAAACAGGTGCACTGCCGGCCCGGCCCCAAAAGGAAAATAAAAGAGTGCATATCACCTTAATTGTGCTGACTAAGTGGTACATCTTGATCTGGTCACCGACTCCTTCTCCGAACAGGATCGTTTCTAAAGGTCCATGGCTGATGAGGATGGAGGTCAATCAGCGAGGCCAAATCTTAATCGAGAACCCGGGAGTCTCGTAAGTTTCAGCCAGCCATGAGAGTGGAAGAAAAACTACGCAGTAAACTGTTCGGAAACCAGAGTCGATGTTTCTCTGAGCCAGGCGGTGAACTGAATACAGCTGTTACAGATTAACCAAGCCGACCCTTCCTACGAGTTGCGCGCGCAGCCGTACACCCTCACGTACACTTACGTAGCCGTACAGGGGTCATTCTGACCCCTGTCGCGTTATTTTACAATTAAATATTCTACAATTTTCAACGGCCGGAATAATACCGGCACAGGCGTACTTAAGTTTCTAGTAATAAACTATGTAATCACGCTGCTCAATACCCAAGTTTTCGTCTTTTTAATTTTGGATCGCAGTTTTAGATTTGAAACGACAACTTTCTTTGATAAGTTTCAGAACACAACAATAAGCTTTTCTCTTTAAAATACAATAATTTGCATATAGGTAACTGAGAACTCCTTTGTCAGTAGTCCACTAGTTTATTGTAGCAGTAAACGTTTGAAGTATTTATTTTGGTATTAGTTATTTAGTTCTATAAATGGATAGTGGGTCTACTAATAGTACAGTACTGTGTAATGAGAGTAAAATTGTTTCAAACTCGAAAACGATTGTCTTATTAGTTGGAATGAATTGACTAACAAGCCTCGCCAAACAACTGTGTGGATGAGGGCGGAATCCGTCCAAGTCGAGGAATCCGTGTTACCTGTAGCAGCCGTCGACAGTACGGGTCAACTATGCTTCAGTTATTTCCTACTACTCCATCTCGCAAAGTATGGAAGGAATTATCATCTGTTTGGTTTTTTGGCGTAGAAGTAGACAAATTAAGGATTATGAATGTTTAAATCGTGTGCCGATATCGTAACGTTAACCAGGGGTACGTTGTTAATAATGCACACGACAACTGGCTAACACATACGTATTTGTATCAACAACTTAATAAACTTGTTACTCATAAACTATTTATATCGTTTAAATATTCTATCATTTCGCAATTTAATCCATTGTATTAAATTCCTATTCAATAGTTCACATATAGGGCTACTTGTAAAATACAAGTAAAAAATGTACAGGCATTGCACAAATGCAATGCACAGAGAAGGGCATTGAAAATGCTTCAATAAATCTAAAAAATATAGATATTTATGTTCATTCACCAATCAATGAATTAATTCTTCATTCACCAATCAATGAATTCATTTTTCATTTACCAATGTACAGATTATAAGTTAAATGTAGTCGCATTCATAAGCGAAGTTTTATATGTGTACTACGTTATTGACAACAAAGAAGTAGTTTCTATGGAAAGTCACCGGTTCCCATTTTCGATCACGCACCAGCGGTCGTTTTCAAATGTGCGACACATCCTTATAAGCATTTTCAATGTTAAAATTGTTCAGCGCAGCATAAAAACAAGCTAACGCTGTTATAAATTGTATGGTACATACAAAATATTTGTTTATAAATTATAAACGGCCTGTGTAACTTAAACTAAGGGATACAAAAAGGAAGCATAGCGCCATTACTGAATATAAAAACATACCAACAGAACGGTTAAAACAGAAAAAAGAAATGTTAATGTGCTTACGTTTCGTTTACGTGGATGTTTGGAAATGATCCTGTCACTTTTTAAATGTGCCTAATTCCTACTCTGCGCTGAACCATCAATCTTAGTCTACATTCCTGTAGGAGCTTTAACGTTCGCAACGCTCGGCGAGAACATATTGTCAGACCCACATGTTTTGAACTAATAGATAAGATAAACTAAATAAGTACTGATAATCTGCCGCCTGTCTGTCTGGCTGCACAAATTTAATTTTATTATGAATATCGTTTCTTAATACTTGCATATCTTCAGGGATGATCCGAGACATCTCGCGCAAAAGATTAAGTTACTTATTATAATTTGGAACGCTTAGAAAATGAATTATTAAATCTTTCTGTTCATTTTATTAAATTTTCAATGTCCGATATATTTTTAAATATTATTTTCTAATATAATCGACGCTTACAACCTTATAGGAGAACTGGAAGGACTGCAAACCTTAAAAGTTTAATCAGTAACACCGAACTTTTATAAAAAATGTGAATTGTTAACTATTGCGTTTAAGAACAAAGAAGACTGTCATAGACGACAGTTAGTTGAACAAATGGTTCGTTACAATTATCTTCGATATAACTTTAACATGACTTATTAGGCGTGTTATAAATAAATTTGGATAAATCATATTTAGTTATATAATATAAATCATATTCGTATATGATAGTATTTGCCAAATTTATTTTGTCTTAATCGTCTTTTGATTAGCTATTGAGGTATGCAGAGATGGTTAAGTTTTGTGTTTTTCAAATATGAATTTAAGGTGTCAAATGAAGTTGTTATATATGGGTTTTGTCTATGGGATTACGAATTATTTCCCATCTTTTATCAGCTCCCTTCTTCATAGATAGAAGTTCTTACATGCAGAAGAATGTTGTTTCGATTATTATACAGTATACGTATAAGTATAAATCACTCGCGGTGACTTCGATTATTATATAAGCTGTTTCTTATATGCGGTAGTCCATGGCGTTAAAAAGATCGTCTGGTAGCTTCGATTTCAGAGTACGTGTAAATTGTATTCTAGGTATGCTTGAAATAAACTTCTGTCATCTTGTTAGTAAACGTGAGTTGAAGATGGGCTCGAATGAGCCGGACAGAATACCTTAGATAATCTGAAGTAGAAACTGGATGGTAGCAGACGTTAGGATGACCGCGAAAGTGCTTGGAACCTTAACAGGCAATATTCCTAAAACGTGAACTGTCGAAGAAGAAAAAAAAAAGAAGAAGAAAAGTAATTTGAAATGGATATAACTGCTTTTATGTAACCTATATTGAAAAGCTACTTTTTTTAATTATTTGCTCATCGTTAGTTATTTTCAATGATTTTTTTTCAATTTCTAATTCTGAATTTTTACGTTCACCATCATTCTAAATTTTTACTCTGTATAACATTCCCCTTAAAAGGGGAATAACAATCTGGTTATACGCTTGCAGCAATGTAATCAAACAAGTGAGAGGGGGAAAACCGGTTTTTAATTTTACACGTGAAATATTCATTCGAGTCGAGGATACGTTTTTAAATGCATTGTTCCAACCTGCATACAGTACATTACGTTGGGTAGAATAAAAATTATGAATATTACCTCTGGCTTGTGCCACGGCGGCTGCGCGCATTCCCGGAGAGGCGGACGCATCCCTATATGAAAACTAGTGCAATCATATTACGTAAATATTTTATAAGCAGTACGCTCCAGCGACTCTGTTGAGTCTAACGTGGTTCGTACTATACCGGTTCCTGCTGTTCATTATTTATTCGTTGCCTACAGCCGGAAACACTCTCTAGGTTTTACTTCCATAATATATTCTGTTACTACTGTCTAGTAACATGCTCTCTGTGTTTTATAAAGCAGCTCAAAACAGTGAAATTCTCATTGCATTCGATTAATTCTTTATGTAGATCTTTTTCATCAGATTATATGTATTTGAAGTCCATTCGAGTTGATAGCTCTGTCAAAATAAACTATGCAATGACAAAGTAAATTTAAATTGTAAAGCATTTACGCATTCTTTCACATGGGACATGGATATTACACAAACACCATACACAGATGTGTGCATATGTAAAAATATGTAAAGTAAAGGTAGACGGAATATACAGTCAATTCTGTTTATAGTGAGCCTCTAGGGACAGTACTTTTATTTCAATATTGCCAAAGTGCACTATAAAAGAAATGTTTTTGCCATGACTAGTGGCAGGCAAAATAAAATAAATCATTGTCTGAAAAAGAAACACTTTCTATTAACGCAGTACAGTAACTCAAAAATGAAATATAAAAAACAAAATACGTGCGCATGAGTGTGTACAACATTAGTCCGCTATGTTCTGCTGTTTACTTTACATTTCTCTGATGAATAATTTTTTTCTGTCCTTCACAAGAGTCCGTGCTTTTCCTACGTTACAATAAAACACATTACAGCAGTCCTGCCAGTTTTCAAAGTAACATTCTTCCTTCTGTTCACCACCTCCAATCTCGTTTTCTTCTGCTACAGTTATTTTCTATAACCTTAATTGTTTTTTCATCTCACAGTGTCTCGTTTGTTGTAACGTCAACGTCGACTTTGATGGAATCTCCAACTTGAACGGATTGACAGTGATGTGCTGCAGTTTTAGTGTCGAACGTATTGGTACCCGAAAGTTGATAGACATTCTTAAAAAACTCATAGACGGTTTTTAATAACAAAAAGTAATAGCTGTCTATGCTAGGCGTAGGACGTTTTCTCCATTGTTGATCCATACCTTTAGTTAGAACAAGTGAAAATAATGCAATAAATGATACAGAAAATCCTCTGTTATCATTTTCTATTTTTTGATAAATTTCATTACACAGGTAGCCATTTACACCTGTTGTAGAGCAGTATTTGTGGGTTATAAGTTTCGATTTTAGGTAAACAAAACAGGAAGTTCAAGGTTCAGTATAAACGAATTTTTTCGGATTTATAAACGAAATGATTCTATCCGGAACTAATTATTTAGTGCCACTATAGCCGACTACCAACCCAACCAAATTCATAAAGTTAACATTTACCTGTATGCTTATTTAACGATCTAAGAGTAGTTAACAGACAGTTAGGCTAACTGTCGTAAGTATTTAGCTGTCTATGCGACTAGATGACAACGGTTAGGAATGTTATTTCAAAAATGGTCGTTTGCAGGTGGGATGATAATGTGGTTAAGTAAAGTAAAGAGTAAACAGGTCTTTTATACTTAGGCCTAATCACTGAGGACGGTAATTCCCCCAATTATTGTTCACCTTTCATTGAACTGTCTACATTGTCGGACGACTATAAAACCATTTCAAGGGACATGCCCCACGTTCAAAAGACTTTGATGATACAGAATTCAAAATTAGTCTGTAAAAACCTGTAGCCTAATACTTTTAGGCTAACCAACAAAATTGTACTTTTAGCCTAATATTAATTTAACACATATTCAACAGCTATTCAGGTGCTGACGGACTATGCATATTTTTTTTAAGTGTTACTTTTTATTTCAGTATATTGTCCTTGACTTCACTGAGATACGAATCTACCTGATGTCAACCAGATCCGCATTCATTCGTGTTGCCACGTTTAACGCCTGTTCATAACTACTCGATCAACTGCATACGTGACGCACTTACAGGATCTTCAAAATGCTGACTGCGATTGACTGACAATGGCGAAAAGTCATCTCCTGCAAATTGGGTATTCCACTGTATGCTCTCCACAAATCAGAAATTATAGTTGTGCCAGGTCTTATGCAAGCTCTACTTCAATCAAGCGGAGTTTCAGCTGTTCTGTCTGGCACATCACGACTCATCTACTTCGATAGTTTTCTCATCCTCCCTATTGTTGCGGGATTACGAAGCACAGAGGCGGAGTAACCGTTGCGCATATAACGCTTACAGTCTACAACAGCACATGGAAACAGCGAACTCGTCAGCGCAAAACTTTGTCGTTGTGCACTATTATATCCAAGCGTAAGTAAATAATATGACAGTATCAAATGGTAATCTTGATTTTCTAACCGAGTACTCTTGCAATTTTACAAAATGTGGATGTCCCGACATTGCTGTATGCTAGTGAGACATGGACTCTTGGTAAAAGGGATGTACTGAGGATTCAGGTAGCTGAAATTAAAATTTCTAAGAGGGACGCAATGTTGCTCTCTCCTTAACCGGAAAATGAACGAGGATATTAGACGCGAATTAAACATTGTATCGTTGGACCAGATGATTGAAGACCACAGGAGGGGATGGTGTGATATCCGTGGGTGTCTTGGGTTATCACCCTACTGGGAAGAGAGATGTCGGTAGACTGAGGAGCAGATGGGTTTCGGAACAGGTTTAGGGCCTAATCCTTGGAGTGGTGATGATAAAGTACTCTTACACAACGAAATTTCCATGCGACAGTCGTTTTTGTAACACTGCCATCAGACATTGAATTTTTTGCCAAACATCATTACATGACCACGATCGCACTACCTGTCGCGATGCAGAATATCTGTACTTTGCGAAAATTCATCGTCACTAGCTTTGTCACGGATATCACGAATTAAGGTTAACAACAACAATACAATCGTTGAAACAGTTTCATAAAATAAGTTCGAAACTTACAGTAGTCAAAACAGATTACGTTTACTGGAAATGGCTACTGACAAAGTACTTGATAACAATAAGCTGAGAATATTTTTAATAGGTCTATAGACAGTTCAATGAAAGATTAATAAAACATGGGGATGAAGTGTAAAACCCTTCCCCAGTAACATCTATCGTGACAGTCTGTTGAGGTCCTCAGCTTTAGTCCTTTTACTATAGTTTGGCCATCATTCATTTGCTGTACTATATTCATTGTTGTATTTACACACACACTCACGCACTCAAAGAGCACAAAGAAAACTAATATATCAAACTCCAGCCAGAGCGAAAAGCAAACTACAGTCATGACTTTATTTTATTTCTGTCATTCAGTAAAAACAACAGTGTCCAGTGATTTAGTGTACAGTATAAATCCTTTGTTTCTCACAAACATACGGACATGATAAACACTCTTTCATGGAAAATGACGTTTTTGCAATCAGCGCAAAACAAAGGGATGGTTTTCACAATACCGCATCTTTATTGGTCACACGTTTCGTGAAACAACAAAAGCTGACAAGTAAAACGTTGTCCATTATTCAGCGCTCTTTGGTGGCAGAAATTTAAAATTATTTTCCGACCACATTCGTGTGCACTGTTGCCTCGTTACGGCTTACATACACGCACGCACGTACTGTATTTTTTCCATTACTCTGCCGGGAGACAGATTTCACTGATGCTCCCGATTCTGAGCCAGATTTTTCGTTTAGACATATATGAATTATTTCGCATTCCTAGTACCAAGAAACGGAGGTCCTGCAAAGGCAGCCTCGGATATTTTGGGTCCTGGCCAAGAATGATGATGTGCATAGGAAGCAGGAAGGAGGCAGAAGTAGAGGAGCCTCAAGTAGCCCAATGGCTAAAGCAAATAGTCTACCGCGAACGGGCAGAGTGCTCGTTAGTAGAGGTGAAAGCTACTCTGTAGGGAACAGGTAGCCCAAAATCAAAGTTACAAAGGTGGAGTTAAACGTCAGGCTAACAATCGCACCTTGTAAAAACGTACAGCTAAAAACCCTCGAGGATACGAAACCGAACGGACTTTATGGCAACGAATAAGCAATGAGAATGAAAATCATAATTGAAATGAAAAATGAAGACTCTTTTTATAGAAAACTGCAGGTATTCTCATTGTCAGGAAAACCTACTCGGACTCTCTCCATAATAATACTTTTACACTTGATGTTTCGATCGCTAGAATCAGGGATCGTCCTCAGAAGCTAAAAATGCATAAAACAAACGATAAAAAATTATAAAATAAACTATTGGAGAATATAAAGACTTAGGATTAAAACCTTGTGATAACCATGTAAATCTTACAAACATTAGGAATAACATATAAGAATAAACTAAAAAATAATGTAAATAAAATTAAAGATTTGTTGCATCTGTGTAGTGGTTGAGAGACTGTTGAAAGATCTAACAACGACTGGACGTCTGTTTTCATCGTACTTATATTCCCACCTATCCTCTAAAGACCTCGCCCCCTCCCTTCTGCTCACTCCTATTAAAACTAAAATTTCAAACACTCACTGAAATTTACGACTTACTAACACCTGCCTACCGTCACGGTACTTTATGGAATTACTCAAAGTATTATATCAAATTTGTGGAATGTCCTTACTTGCTTGGCTCAAATAGTCCTCGTTAGTCATGATGAATGAAGCCTCCTTGAATTTACGTTATGCAACCTTTGACTCCTTATCTACTATGGACTTTAGATATGCCACTCTCAGGTGAAAAATTATGATTTACATTATTTTGTAGTTTATTCCACTGTGTTATTCCTAATTTTTGTAATATTCACAATGTTAGCATAAAATTTTAATCTTAATTATTTAATTTTTTCCAAAGTTTTGTTTTATAAATTTTAATTTGTAACTGTTTAGTGGTTTTTTAGCTTTTGAGAACGATCCTAGATACTAGGGATCGCAACGTCAAGTGTGTAAAAATATTACGATGGAGCCAGTCCGAATAGAGGGTTTAGAGCGAACACTCACTTCTATTAAACAATAGCCCTCAGGATGAAGTTAAACCAACTGGACAATCAGCAGGTTTTGGCATAAATTATCCAAACTAGTCAAATTGGTACACTACGACAGAGAAAATAGGAACCTTAAATGAGTCAGATATATTATCCGTAAGCAAGAAAAATCATGATGAAGGAGTGCCCAGGTGGACGAAGGAAGAGGCAGACCCAAATTAAGGTGGACAAATAGGGCTAAGGTGGTCTGAGGAAGCTGGTCGTTCGAATTTGTATGATGCTGCCTCGAAATGGTGACTTGTCGTTAGAAAACCAAGGCTCTCGTAGCTCTATAATGACAGAGAACGAGGAGGAATATCATCAACAAATTATATTAAGGCTTTTGACAAACACTCATGATTTAAACAAGGCGAATTATCTAACCTTTATTTATTTAATAGTCACTAATATTTTTTATCCCAAACCTTTTCGTGTCTTTACACACATACACACACAGAGTATAAAACCAGTTAATCCATATAAATATTTACCGTTTTACGTATATACATCGTCGTCTACACATATTGCCTCTGTGTTCGTATATGTGTGTGTGTATTCAAACCCTTTTTGCTACAGTCTATTTCTTGATGCATATATAATAGTCTATATTTAAAATTTATATTTACTTTACCTCAAGATGGTTTTCCCTTATTTGGCACAACAAAGATAATACAACAACTAATGGTATATACAAAATGTAATGTCATTATTGCAATAAATGTTACATAGGACAAATAAAAAAACAACTGAAAAAACGTTATTTTGAACATCTAAATCCATACGAAAAACTAGAAATACATAAATCTAATTTGTCCATACATGCAATAAACACAGGACATGAATTCTCAACATAACCAACATGACACTAATAAAACACATACGACACAAAGGCACCATAATGAACATATGGGAAAATTTACAAATATACAAACACAAAACAAACTAATACCTAAACAAATACAAATCAATACAAAACATGACACAATTTTCAAAGCACTCGACATCGAAAATACACAAAAAGCTAATATATCCACCACAATCACACACAATAATACCAGTTTAAAATACCAAAAACCAACAGGAAACCATAACAACAACCAACCAAAACAAAGTACTCCACAAGATTCAAAATTAAGAAGTCTGAGGATGAGAACAATATGTTTCCCGAAACATGTCCCAAATAAGGGAAAAAACATCTTGAGGTAAAGTAATTATAAACTTTGAATATATTATATGTGTGTGTGTGTGTGTGTGTTTGAGCGCTGTTTATCACATGTCAAAAACGAAAAACTTCATTGAGATTTGCATATCTACTTAATCATCTCGTACCTCTATTGTGTGTGTGTGTGTGTGTGTGTGTGTGTGTGTGTGTGTGTGTGTGTGTGTGTGTGTGTGTGTGTGTGTGTGTGTGTGTGTGTGTGTGTGTGTGTGTGTGTTGTTCGATTTATATGAGATTACAAGTAAGTTTGTCCAGCGTGTGCTGTGAAAATACAATGTATTCATTTTTCTTCTGCCACTGTATTCATATTTGACAATCACACCTGTGTAAAACTGTTCTACTAAAGTCCTTAGATTTATATAATTGATTATATATTTTTGTATATTTTTGTCCACTGAGATAATTCGTTTAGAGGTTATACTTATGCATCCGTTCAGTGGTAAAATGTAAGATATATATCACGTTTAATAAATAGGTAACATACAAAATTGAATCACCCAATTAGCAACTGGTAAATAATAATTTTATTTCGCTGGTAAACTTTTTCGTTTGAGACTGCATTTGGTTACAAAACTATACAGATGTTTCTATTTCTGAACTCCTCGAACTTAGAAGAATACGCCTGTACGTTTGAAAGCTGCCTCAGCGTTTTAAAAGCTAATTGAATTTCTGAAAAATATCACAGCATATAACATTTCACGGCATCTCCGACTTTTCTGTTACAATAGGAACAAATCTTTCCACTGTATACTTGACACACTGTATCTAACCGGGCACGAAGTTTCTCTGCACAATAACGAAGTCAATCACGGCCCATTCAGACACCTGGTAACTCCAATATTTCAATTCCCACACTTCGTTTCACTTCAACTTCCCTAGACTCGCAACATTTTTTTCAGTTTTCTTTAAATATTGCCAGATTATTTCTCTTCCATTCCTATCAGCTGACGTAACAGTATATAACGGCATTTATATTTTATGTACTTTATTTCTTCTTTTCTTGTCTACGTATGTCTCATTGACGTCCTCGTATTAGAAAAACCACCTCCTTTTCTTTTAAAAATAAATACAGACGTAAATTAATCTTTTTACTTTTTACACATTTATCATCTTTTACACTGAATTTATTTATCTATCAATTGTTCTGAATGTAAATTATTCACATATAGGCTATCTCAAATTATTCTCTGAACTAAAGTCTCAAATACTTAACCGCTAAACGTTCTTCCTAAAAGTTCCTAAGTCATTCTCAGACAGAGCTATTTCTACCGTATGCTTCTCTTAATGAAACTTGTCCTTTGTCGTCCCTCTTCGAAAGAATGTGTTTAATGTCTGCTGGCTTTTCTCATCACTTCATTAGGTCTACCTCCAACCCTTGTGAGAAAATTCTCACTCACGATTTGTCAGAGTTCTTTCATTTATTTGCCTCCACTTATCTAGGTCTGATCCTCTTTCTTACACTTAACTTCCTTAACTCTCTCACCAACATTTTAATCTATTTTTTCCTAAAAAAAATGTCAATGTTTCCTAACATCCCATAGACCCCTACTTGTTGTTAATCTTTCCTTCATGAGAGCCTGATTTATGATCACAAAATACTGGAATCTTGAGTGTTTGTTGGTTGTACTATTGTAGCCAAGTCTCGACTCACATATTATTATTTTTAACTCACTCAGTATCTTTCCTATTCTTTCTATTCCTACAGTTCGTTAACTCTCTTTCGCCGATCTCTCACGTTAATTTTGATTGTTCCGTTCTTCGTTATGACTATCTAATATTTAAATATATTTTCTCCGCTATTTCTCGCCACACTCAAATTAATTTCTTATGCATCAGGTTTTAATTAATACAAAATTCGTTCAAATAATGAAAACAATAATGAGGAAAGGCGATTTAAATCACACGATCATTTTAAAAAAATACATTCTTGCCGTAGAGGTACCTATATCGTATTACGTATTATAGACCCGCGACACTGTACGTAACAAACATAACACGATTTGGCTTGTAACACAAGAAAGTGTATGTTGTCCATACATGTTTGCACTCTTCTTAAAATAAATATTATGATAGCATCTGGCAGACGACAAGCGTCGACGAAAAAATATGGGGAATTCTGGCAGTTACAAACTACAACCGACGTATTTATGTTACGGACTGGAAAACACACACACACACACACACACATACGGGTATGTAGAAAAAATTTAATGTGCGATGTTGCTAACACGGAATCTTTTTGTTACTGTAACATCCTTTTTTAAAAGCGGGTTTGCATTAATTATGTAGTGAGCATAATTGTTTTGCGTCGCTTGTGTCGAGTTTTTCGCAACAGAAATGTGTGTTCATTTAAGACTTAATCTGTTAATGAATGCGTATATGTAAACAACAATTGTGTTGTATTCGTTTTCTAAGACACCCGCGTGCCAAATAAATAGAGAATACAGTTTTAATTTGTTTATTCGTTAAAATTTATTATTTTGGGTTGCTCGACTTAATATTGTGTGTGTGTGTGTGTGTGTGTGTGTGTGTGTGTGTGTGTGTGTGTGTGTGTGTGTGTGTGTGTGTGTGTGTGTGTGTGTGTGTGTGTGTGTGTGTGTGTGTGTGTGTGTGTGTGTGTGTTCTATAATAAGGGATCCATTATATAATGGACATACAGGTATATAGGTCCCGTTTTCCTCGCACATAACCTTATAAGTTAAATCAACAAATATTAGTAATCTTTGATTTCCAGAAAATGGTGCAGCATATAATATATACTGTTACGTAATAGGAACATTCTCGTACAATCGATAGTGTCGTTCTACACCTTCTCAACTAGCCCAGCCCGTGCGTGTTTCTGCCATGGCCGCGCTGAAGTATTCTCTATAATTTTCGAGTGCTTGTTAAGGACGCATATTATGGAACCCTGCAGACTGTAAATAGCCAACACCTGCCTCTTAGTTTTCAGTTTACTTCGGGCGATTACTCAGTGCGTTTCAAGTGGCTATTAGTGAAAAGTGATTATTGTGTAGGACTCTATTAGTTGCCATTATTATTACGTGTCGACAAATTTAATTTGAATTATTTGGGAGTATAATCTTGTTGTATAACTTGTTGATTACAAACTGTTATTTAAAGCTGGTGATTAGTGACTTCATTGGTGTCTTGTATTTTGTTTTCCACTGTACCATACGATGACCAGTGAGACCGTAGTAACAATACATATCTCGAGTCCTCAGTTGTAGTAGTCACCGTACGATGTTTTCTACTTAGTCGGCGCTACCAAGTCTAAAGTTGGTTGTTCTACATGTCAATCATTGAATTTTATAAAACTTACAATTTAAGCAATATTCAAGTTAGAATTAACACTACAAAGCGTTATTGACTTTTTCCACTTTGTCTGCTATTCATATAAAAGATTTCTACACTGCAATTAACAAAATATTAAATTAAATAAGAGTGTACGTCCAGCTTATAAAGTTTTAAAATAGGATGAAGTTATTTTCACTTTGCAAATGTAAATAATACATTAAATAATAAATTAACACAATTTAGATTACGGTTTTTATCATTTATTAAAAAGATCAAAATTAGTAAGTAACATCAAAATCCTTTCATAGATCAAGGTCAAGACCTTACTTCACAACCACGAAAACCTTACACTTCCTTTCAGTAAAACCAATCATATAATTTCATAAAACGTTTCAGAAAACTATTTCATTTAGTTTTATAAAACGTTTAGAACTAATTATAGACATATAAGTTCTACTGTATATAATCTAATAGATAATAACTCACCTACTGATAATAATGAACAATGTTAATAATGAACTGATGAACTGTTAATGAATAATTGTTTTGTAAAAGTGACGTAGAAAATCGTGTTTTATTTGTAAACGCAAAGACATGAGTTACCAACTTGTTTTGATTACAGTAATAATTATACGGTAGATCATTAACTTGTTGTTGCTAAATAAATTATATTATGAGAAAAAATCTTAAATATTATTGTTAACATTTTTTATAAACGTCATTATTATTTAATATGTAGCTAATATTAATAAATTTAATATTACATTATTAAACAATGAAAAATACTTATCAAAAGTTCAAAGCGTTTGCAAACGCTTTCCTTGCAAAGTCAAAACATTCGTGCGTTTGCTAAATCAATAAATGTAACAAACAGCTACCACTTGCTTGAAATGCAAAAGGTCATTGTTCTTCCAGGCGGGGCAAGCCACTTAATTATATACTTTTTGTCAGAATTAATAATCTCTTTTCCTCTCTTCAACTCTGCAAAGAAAACACAAAGCTACTTTATTTTTGTAATCCTTTGTAACTTTGTTTTACAATGCCAAATAAACACACACACACACACACACACACACACACACACACACACACACACACGTGTGTGTAGAGGGCGTGTGTGTGCTCACGCGTGCGTGTATGTATACCAGAATGAATTAAAATATTTTGGTGAAAAATATCAACTGACAAATTATGTTTAAATTTTTTTAAATAAACCTGTACTTACTGATGTGACTTGTGAGCCATAAACATGGGAAATAAATACGAGACTGATTCCACACTAATTGCAAACTTCTTGGAGAAACGTAAAGGACTCGGAAACGGTTCGTCCAAAGTTATCCGCAGCAAAAAGTTGACAGAGAGAAGTTGACAGTGAAAATTAGTAATATCAAAAGGAAAGGTTTACATCAATTACATATTTGCAATTAACTACAGTTTTTAATTAAATCAGTTGCCGTTCCTGATAGAATCAAAACGAACTAGTTATTTACGTTTGCTTTCGTACTAAGTCTGTGGCTCAGAATAACTTTAAAGGTTCTGGTTCACCGTTCAAAATAGTGAAACAATCCCCCGACTTACCTGATACCCAAACGCCATTCAGTACACAGCTGTTACGACTTTGTGTTACCTTATGTTTCTAGCCCTAAAAGATTTTCTAATTTTTACCTTCCGTTTCTTCTTTGACGTCTTGCTGATCACTCCTAACCTACGATTTTCAGGAATATTTATATGGTTTATTCGGTTTTCATTCACTTATCACATCTCCTGATTCTGTACCACAACGCGGTTTTAATTATTATACCTTATAATGCAGACATACCCTTTCACAATATAGTTTTTAAAAACTGTATTTTTAATCTGTCTGTCGGCGTGCTCTGAGAATTGTATTGCAACGGTCGTTTATACTACTGCTACGTTCTTGATGTATTTCTGCTTAACGAATATTATAAATGTTACAGTCTTATACAATATATTGTTCGTTATCTGTGCTTCACACACTTTGAGTTAATAGCAGCGTGTGATCCCTGTTTCAGTGAATGCTCCTGGGAGAAGATACAGTATTTCTTGTTTGGAACCTATTAGCCAATGGATCTAAATAAATTACGTGACTTGCTGAATTTTGCCGTTGTCAAGTGAATATCAGACAATTTTTCTAAATAGAATCTAACTTTGACTTGTCCTCTTATCACAGCCTAATTATAACTAAACTAAGCAGCAGCATGATCTTACAAAATGCTGTACCTAAACTATGTACAAGATACACACTATGGGAATACTACAATAACGGTAGATCTCATATTCAGAGAAGAATCATACGAAATTGAGGAAGCAATGCGGCAGTTCACAACATTAATTCAAAGTGAAATCTAACCAGCAACAGCTTCTGCTAACGACACTAGTTGCCCAACCACTAACATCGTACTGCACATAAAGGAACTGGTAGCAGAAAACAGAAGGGTGCACGCAAGATGGAAAAGATCCAGAAAAAATATCTAAATAGACTAACTCATAGACTCTGTAGGCCTACAGCCTTTCATGTCTCTAAGAATGCGTTTTTTCGACACTGCATCGCAAATCCGTGTGCGGGCGATAAACACTTTAGAAAGCAACAAAAAAGTTTAAGAACCAATAGCAGCCGTTTCCCCATTTAAAAATTTGACAATATTTGGGCAGGTCAGACACTGAAAGAGCCACTGTTTTCACAGAACAACTTACTAATGTTTATACTCCACTCCCGCTTGATGACAACGCTAAAGATAATGAAAACCCTACCTTCATAGTCCCTGCCAACTAGACCTACCAATAAAAGCATTGTTCCCAGCAGAATTAAAACATGAAATTAGTCTCATCAATGTCCGTATAGCTCCTAGTTATGATCTGATTGTAGGAGACATTCTGAAACAACTCCCTGGAAAGGCGTTTCTGTAGTTAACAACAATGTATAATAGCATGTTGCGTTTACATTGGTATCCACTATACTTAATGGAAATTACGTATAACCCAATTTGCACAGATTATCGAAGTTTCGAAACCCGGAAAACCTCCAGCTAAAGTTACATCGTACCGTCCGATAAGCTTGCTTCCTCTGATGTCAAAAGTATTCGAAAACTACTACTCAGAAGAACCAAAGAATCAATTTTAAACTGCAGAGTTAATTTCAACCCATCAATTTGTGCTTAGGTAAAACACTCTACTATTCAACAGTGTTACATACAGGTTCATTACGTATGGAGTGTACGGAAGAGAAGAAAATATGTGCTTCTGTATTCCTAGACGTGCAGCAAGCTTTGGCATAAGGGACTGCTTTACAAGATAAAGAGGAAATTTCCCCGGTCAAGTTTACATGCTTATAAAATTCTACTTAACTGACAGTTATTTCCAAAACAAGATAAATAACGTCACAGCCGATTATCAACTAATAAAATCTGGGGTGTCACAAGTCAGTGTTTCGGGACCGTTCTTATATGCACGGCTGATATAGGCCTACCTGTTACTGTTATTGCTAAATGTGGAGACGTCACTGCGAACTTACCAACCGCTATTAACCCAGAAAAGGAATCTGAAAAACTTCAAAAGCCATCTACAGTTATTACGAGACTAGCTTAAGCGTGGAAATTGTAAGTGAATTCTGAAAAATCCCCCCAAATTGAGGCGTACCTCTTGTCCACAATACGCCTATACCAGTGGAAACAGAAGTTAATCACCAGCACCTTTAAATTAACGTAGAGGGCCGATATAAAAGATAAAAAACAGCAACTGAATCTGAAATTAGACAGATGTCCTAATTGTTTGGCATAAAGTCACGATGTAGGCCCTACTTTTATATAAAGCCACACTCAAACCAATATGGTCTAACGGCACTGAACTGTGGGGCTGCTCTGACGCATCAAATACAAAAATTCTACAAACGGTTCAGTCAAAAATCTACGTCTCATGACTAATGTTCCTTGGTACATCTCAAATCATGTACAGTATACAAACTAAAACATTCCTTCCATCACTGATGCAATCAGAATTCACGCCATTAAGCACTGGAACCGCAACGTGGGGTACATTAATTGAACTCATTCAGCCACCGCGAGTATACGGCTGAAGACGAAGTGGCCAGCTGACATTACCTGGTGAACGTGGCGATTATCGATGGGTGTTACCCACCTCATGTGAAGACTTTTATATACGTCTTACTTATTACTCTATTATGCTGAGTAGATTGAAAGACTGCAGTACATTAAAAAAAATGTTATTTGGTTTACTCGGCTTACATTTCCTTTGTTATTTTCCCGTACCAGTCAAACATGACTCCTAGGTAATTCATTACTGGTGTTCTTTACTGCTTCAAAGTTAATTGACCACAATAATTAAAAGTTTGAGTAGTATGAGATAGTAGCAATCAACACAAAGAACTGCACGCATATCTGCGTGTACACCCTCACAAAATGGGTTTTTGATTATAAGCTGAACAAGGTATCAGATCTCAGAACAACATTTGAACAATGTAACAGGTAAGCAGGGCAACAGCAAACAAATCACAACACTCTATTGGTAATAACCCCTTTTTTAGTACCCGATAGAACGTCTATTTAGCTAGTTACCCATATCAAGGTCGTTGTAATTGCAGACTGAACAGGATTTTAATGTAACTCTTGTAAAGGATCATGGCGCTCGAAAGACTCGTGTCTAATCAAAGTCTGTAAACTTTGGTTTACAGGAAGCGAAAAGCATTATTCATTTTCTGTGGAATCCACTCGAGTGTAGAAATGTAATTTATCCGACAGTAGCTCTTGTTGTACATTAAAAGTTTTAACTAATTAACAATTCATTAAAAGTATTTAAAAGGATTCAGCTTGAGCATAATGGAGCAAACCCGTCCTTTCTCTCAGTTTGTTCTTGTGATTTCTCTCTCTCTCTCTCTCTCTCTCTCTCTCTCTCTCTCTCTCTCTCTCTCTCTCTCTCTCTCTCTCTCTCTCTCTCGGTGCCTTCTTACTTGCTCTTCGTCTCGCTTTCATCCCCTTACAGACTGAGTACATTTAATTTAAAATGTATACAGTTAATTTAAAAACTGTATACGGCATTTCGCTAATTAAAGTCTGTTTTTAGACACCGTGCTAATTAAAATAAATGTTCACTCACTTTAGTGATGTCCAAAGTGGCCCGGATCCTACGCATTGTGTTTAATTAAATCGACTACGTATACTGTAAGTACCACAAGCAAATAACAGTTTTATTTTTATTTAAAATTTCTTTCATTATATTAAACTGTTTAATTTTCCTGACAAACGTCACGCATTTTTATTCAGGAGGCTTTTCTGATACGCTAAGATTGTTTTTTATATTTTAACAAAGCTGAGTGTTACTTGCTTAAATAGTATTCACATAAAACATTTTACTGACAGGAATTAATTCCAAAACCGTTTTTTGGCTGCGATACACCATTTGGTATCATGAAATCTTATATAATTCAGTTTTGTAATAAAATGTAAAATTATCTTTTTCTGAATAATAGATTTCTGAATACAATGTCTTTTCATTAATATCATAAGCTTTATGCCTATTTCTTCCTCTGGCATCTTCAATCTGTATATGTTGTCATTTCGTCTTAGTCTATTTCCATCATCTGCCAATCAGCGCTTTCTTTCAAACCTTGTTTCCATATTCTTATTTCTAAGCTAAGTAAAATTTTGATCTTTAAGGCTAACCTAAGGCTAATGGCTTGGAAGTTATTATTGTGAGTATTCCTTTACCTCCTTTAGCAAAAAAATATGCCGTAAGCTCTAAAAACATTTTCAGAAGTTACAATGGTATTCAATTAACAATCAAAGTTGTTTTCATCAACTCGATTATTATATTTTATAATATTTGCTTATAGTGACAGATTATTGCGGTTTTAAATTCTAGCAACACTTTGTTTTTAAACGTTCTTACATTTCTTACAATTAAAAGTTGAAAGGGCTCAGTAAAATATTTTCAGATAAAGGGTAGTTCACAATATTTGTTTATTTTAAGACTATAACACTTAAGTTACATCAATTTCTGTAATGTTAACAGTCTAATGAAACAGTAAATTATTTTAAAACTGTTCCGTGGGCATCATATTAAGATTTTTATGCCATAAATATTAATTCTATTTCTCCTGCTCCTACTATTTCTTTCTCTAGTCTTTCATCGCCCTTTTCTCTTACACTTTTTCTTTCCTGACAAAAAATAGACTACCGTCACACCTGTTCACGTTTTTTCCGTTTCATCGATACGTTAACTTATTCTGCCAAGTATGACTTCTTGGATTCAAGTAAGTGTGCCGTGTTTTGGAAAAACTCGGCTGTTTTTTTTATGTTAACGAGAACGGACAGCGTCGAATTAATTAATTAAGTATTACCGGCGCCCGTCTTGTTATGCTTCCGCCGTCCCGATCCGCGCGCGCTCTGGGTCTATAGCTTCGTAAAATTTTTGCAGTAGTTGTAATAACCAGTCCACTATCAGCGTTCAACGTAGTAGGTCGTCTGTATTCGCCTGGCAGCTTCGACTTTGAATTTTGTCTACTATATAACTATGCTTAGATAAACGACTACGCGACTCTCCGGTAAGTGTGTCTAAGGTATATTACTTATTGTTTAATAAAACTAAATTGTATTTTACCTAATATCAACGCCGATGCCGGGCGATATATTTGCATAGAGTCAGCACGTGGCGTGCATCAGGCTAATTTCTGTGTATTCATGTTTCAAATGTTAACGCTGGCTAACAGATAGTATTTTACAGTTTTTGTGCCTGTTTATTTAATTCATTATATTAGAAGGGGGCGTAAGTAATTATTTTGTGATTTTGGTGAAACGAACGTACCTCACGAACCTGTTAAAGTTTGCTAGCTCATGTCGAAAGTATAGTAAGTGATTAAGTGGTTGACGAAAAGTTATGAATAACTATTTATTTGATTCAATGTTTAATATATTATATCTAAAATAATTTATTTAATTCAGTAAGGTTTCAATGCATAAGTAAATTTTCTGGAGATTTTAAACTGGGCATGTCGTGAAGTGTGAGTTCAGCTGGGTGAATGGGGTATTGTAATTTATTGAACCTGTGAGTAATTACCCATTTAATTGTGCAGGTTTCCCGAATTAAGTCGTCAATCTGTCTCGCTCCAGCGGATGGCCGATCACCTGCCATCCATGAAGTAAATCCAGTCACTTTCCGTTTAGCTGTCAGGACGAATGGACGGACACACACTACAAGATCCTCAAGCCTTGTGCTGTAATACCAGGTGACATTTATGCCTTTTTAAAAATGTTTGTGGCCGCTACACCTTACATTGAGATATTTGGGAAATGCTCCAGTTTAGAACTTTGTTGTGCACAAGTCCAACGGGACATTTGGGGTTAAATATTATCTTTTTCCTTTTTACTAATGCTTACGCCTCAAAGAATATGTAAACCCAGCCAGGGTCTTGCATCACCCGATTTGATGTTAGTTTTTTTACTGTGAATATGGGCGGCACTGACTGTCGCTAAGTGATATTAGCGTTAAGTATGCATGCACGGGTGCCTCGGTACCTTGTTGGGGAATTTTCGTGGTTATATATATTTTCATTTAATTAGGTATTTGATTTGGTTATTAATTTAAAGGTTTGTGGGAGGTGCTTTAACCTGTGGACGTCACCTGTTGGTGCCGTTATCCACAGGCCCATAACATGTCATAGTTTGTTGGATCTAGTCCGGGTGCATGACCGTGCCTGAGGTCAAGTGGGTTCTTTATGAACACCTCAAGTATGTTTTATTAAATTAAATCCATAGATTCTGCTTTATGAAATTCATTTCAACTGTTTAAATAATTTTGTAACCACTAAACTTTTGCCATAGCCAGCACAAGAATTGTTAAGTTTTCTTTTTGATATTTCATAATAATTCTTCACTGATAAATGTTAAAGAAATGTAAAACAAATCAATACCAGTTCTAAGTTATTTTTGGGTGGTTACGTTCCACTGATTTTGCTTGAAATTTTGTTATATATATAAAATAAATTTACAATAAGGACGGTTGTGCTCTAGCAGCTGTGGGAGCGCGCCAGCATGCGCTTAACCAAGTTTGACAGGAATCATACCTGCCCTGAACTGTATCAACATGTGCCAGGCAAAAACTATGTCCCTTTTTATACCCCCAGAAAACAGCCCAAAAGAAAACAAAAAACACCCCAGCCCTTAAATGTTAAACCCAAGGTGAATTTAATATCAACTCCATTCTGTTCCAGCCGGAACAGAATTCCTAACATGTCATATAAATTTTGTAGAGAGTAAGATGATGACTATATGCAATCTGTGAAAATGTCTAAGTGTACTAAATATCTCTAGCACGCTCCCCCAGCATTGTACTTAGTGTTAAGTAATTCAGTTATTAAAGTGTTCCTTGAAATTAACTCATAATGTTCAGAATGATGTTCAGCTGACACCCTCTATAGCAGACTGTCTGGCCACGTGGGCACATGGATTCAAAAGATTTTTACGGTAAAACAGGTGCACTGCCGGCCCGGCCCCAAAAGGAAAATAAAAGAGTGCATATCACCTTAATTGTGCTGACTAAGTGGTACATCTTGATCTGGTCACCGACTCCTTCTCCGAACAGGATCGTTTCTAAAGGTCCATGGCTGATGAGGATGGAGGTCAATCAGCGAGGCCAAATCTTAATCGAGAACCCGGGAGTCTCGTAAGTTTCAGCCAGCCATGAGAGTGGAAGAAAAACTACGCAGTAAACTGTTCGGAAACCAGAGTCGATGTTTCTCTGAGCCAGGCGGTGAACTGAATACAGCTGTTACAGATTAACCAAGCCGACCCTTCCTACGAGTTGCGCGCGCAGCCGTACACCCTCACGTACACTTACGTAGCCGTACAGGGGTCATTCTGACCCCTGTCGCGTTATTTTACAATTAAATATTCTACAATTTTCAACGGCCGGAATAATACCGGCACAGGCGTACTTAAGTTTCTAGTAATAAACTATGTAATCACGCTGCTCAATACCCAAGTTTTCGTCTTTTTAATTTTGGATCGCAGTTTTAGATTTGAAACGACAACTTTCTTTGATAAGTTTCAGAACACAACAATAAGCTTTTCTCTTTAAAATACAATAATTTGCATATAGGTAACTGAGAACTCCTTTGTCAGTAGTCCACTAGTTTATTGTAGCAGTAAACGTTTGAAGTATTTATTTTGGTATTAGTTATTTAGTTCTATAAATGGATAGTGGGTCTACTAATAGTACAGTACTGTGTAATGAGAGTAAAATTGTTTCAAACTCGAAAACGATTGTCTTATTAGTTGGAATGAATTGACTAACAAGCCTCGCCAAACAACTGTGTGGATGAGGGCGGAATCCGTCCAAGTCGAGGAATCCGTGTTACCTGTAGCAGCCGTCGACAGTACGGGTCAACTATGCTTCAGTTATTTCCTACTACTCCATCTCGCAAAGTATGGAAGGAATTATCATCTGTTTGGTTTTTTGGCGTAGAAGTAGACAAATTAAGGATTATGAATGTTTAAATCGTGTGCCGATATCGTAACGTTAACCAGGGGTACGTTGTTAATAATGCACACGACAACTGGCTAACACATACGTATTTGTATCAACAACTTAATAAACTTGTTACTCATAAACTATTTATATCGTTTAAATATTCTATCATTTCGCAATTTAATCCATTGTATTAAATTCCTATTCAATAGTTCACATATAGGGCTACTTGTAAAATACAAGTAAAAAATGTACAGGCATTGCACAAATGCAATGCACAGAGAAGGGCATTGAAAATGCTTCAATAAATCTAAAAAATATAGATATTTATGTTCATTCACCAATCAATGAATTAATTCTTCATTCACCAATCAATGAATTCATTTTTCATTTACCAATGTACAGATTATAAGTTAAATGTAGTCGCATTCATAAGCGAAGTTTTATATGTGTACTACGTTATTGACAACAAAGAAGTAGTTTCTATGGAAAGTCACCGGTTCCCATTTTCGATCACGCACCAGCGGTCGTTTTCAAATGTGCGACACATCCTTATAAGCATTTTCAATGTTAAAATTGTTCAGCGCAGCATAAAAACAAGCTAACGCTGTTATAAATTGTATGGTACATACAAAATATTTGTTTATAAATTATAAACGGCCTGTGTAACTTAAACTAAGGGATACAAAAAGGAAGCATAGCGCCATTACTGAATATAAAAACATACCAACAGAACGGTTAAAACAGAAAAAAGAAATGTTAATGTGCTTACGTTTCGTTTACGTGGATGTTTGGAAATGATCCTGTCACTTTTTAAATGTGCCTAATTCCTACTCTGCGCTGAACCATCAATCTTAGTCTACATTCCTGTAGGAGCTTTAACGTTCGCAACGCTCGGCGAGAACATATTGTCAGACCCACATGTTTTGAACTAATAGATAAGATAAACTAAATAAGTACTGATAATCTGCCGCCTGTCTGTCTGGCTGCACAAATTTAATTTTATTATGAATATCGTTTCTTAATACTTGCATATCTTCAGGGATGATCCGAGACATCTCGCGCAAAAGATTAAGTTACTTATTATAATTTGGAACGCTTAGAAAATGAATTATTAAATCTTTCTGTTCATTTTATTAAATTTTCAATGTCCGATATATTTTTAAATATTATTTTCTAATATAATCGACGCTTACAACCTTATAGGAGAACTGGAAGGACTGCAAACCTTAAAAGTTTAATCAGTAACACCGAACTTTTATAAAAAATGTGAATTGTTAACTATTGCGTTTAAGAACAAAGAAGACTGTCATAGACGACAGTTAGTTGAACAAATGGTTCGTTACAATTATCTTCGATATAACTTTAACATGACTTATTAGGCGTGTTATAAATAAATTTGGATAAATCATATTTAGTTATATAATATAAATCATATTCGTATATGATAGTATTTGCCAAATTTATTTTGTCTTAATCGTCTTTTGATTAGCTATTGAGGTATGCAGAGATGGTTAAGTTTTGTGTTTTTCAAATATGAATTTAAGGTGTCAAATGAAGTTGTTATATATGGGTTTTGTCTATGGGATTACGAATTATTTCCCATCTTTTATCAGCTCCCTTCTTCATAGATAGAAGTTCTTACATGCAGAAGAATGTTGTTTCGATTATTATACAGTATACGTATAAGTATAAATCACTCGCGGTGACTTCGATTATTATATAAGCTGTTTCTTATATGCGGTAGTCCATGGCGTTAAAAAGATCGTCTGGTAGCTTCGATTTCAGAGTACGTGTAAATTGTATTCTAGGTATGCTTGAAATAAACTTCTGTCATCTTGTTAGTAAACGTGAGTTGAAGATGGGCTCGAATGAGCCGGACAGAATACCTTAGATAATCTGAAGTAGAAACTGGATGGTAGCAGACGTTAGGATGACCGCGAAAGTGCTTGGAACCTTAACAGGCAATATTCCTAAAACGTGAACTGTCGAAGAAGAAAAAAAAAAGAAGAAGAAAAGTAATTTGAAATGGATATAACTGCTTTTATGTAACCTATATTGAAAAGCTACTTTTTTTAATTATTTGCTCATCGTTAGTTATTTTCAATGATTTTTTTTCAATTTCTAATTCTGAATTTTTACGTTCACCATCATTCTAAATTTTTACTCTGTATAACATTCCCCTTAAAAGGGGAATAACAATCTGGTTATACGCTTGCAGCAATGTAATCAAACAAGTGAGAGGGGGAAAACCGGTTTTTAATTTTACACGTGAAATATTCATTCGAGTCGAGGATACGTTTTTAAATGCATTGTTCCAACCTGCATACAGTACATTACGTTGGGTAGAATAAAAATTATGAATATTACCTCTGGCTTGTGCCACGGCGGCTGCGCGCATTCCCGGAGAGGCGGACGCATCCCTATATGAAAACTAGTGCAATCATATTACGTAAATATTTTATAAGCAGTACGCTCCAGCGACTCTGTTGAGTCTAACGTGGTTCGTACTATACCGGTTCCTGCTGTTCATTATTTATTCGTTGCCTACAGCCGGAAACACTCTCTAGGTTTTACTTCCATAATATATTCTGTTACTACTGTCTAGTAACATGCTCTCTGTGTTTTATAAAGCAGCTCAAAACAGTGAAATTCTCATTGCATTCGATTAATTCTTTATGTAGATCTTTTTCATCAGATTATATGTATTTGAAGTCCATTCGAGTTGATAGCTCTGTCAAAATAAACTATGCAATGACAAAGTAAATTTAAATTGTAAAGCATTTACGCATTCTTTCACATGGGACATGGATATTACACAAACACCATACACAGATGTGTGCATATGTAAAAATATGTAAAGTAAAGGTAGACGGAATATACAGTCAATTCTGTTTATAGTGAGCCTCTAGGGACAGTACTTTTATTTCAATATTGCCAAAGTGCACTATAAAAGAAATGTTTTTGCCATGACTAGTGGCAGGCAAAATAAAATAAATCATTGTCTGAAAAAGAAACACTTTCTATTAACGCAGTACAGTAACTCAAAAATGAAATATAAAAAACAAAATACGTGCGCATGAGTGTGTACAACATTAGTCCGCTATGTTCTGCTGTTTACTTTACATTTCTCTGATGAATAATTTTTTTCTGTCCTTCACAAGAGTCCGTGCTTTTCCTACGTTACAATAAAACACATTACAGCAGTCCTGCCAGTTTTCAAAGTAACATTCTTCCTTCTGTTCACCACCTCCAATCTCGTTTTCTTCTGCTACAGTTATTTTCTATAACCTTAATTGTTTTTTCATCTCACAGTGTCTCGTTTGTTGTAACGTCAACGTCGACTTTGATGGAATCTCCAACTTGAACGGATTGACAGTGATGTGCTGCAGTTTTAGTGTCGAACGTATTGGTACCCGAAAGTTGATAGACATTCTTAAAAAACTCATAGACGGTTTTTAATAACAAAAAGTAATAGCTGTCTATGCTAGGCGTAGGACGTTTTCTCCATTGTTGATCCATACCTTTAGTTAGAACAAGTGAAAATAATGCAATAAATGATACAGAAAATCCTCTGTTATCATTTTCTATTTTTTGATAAATTTCATTACACAGGTAGCCATTTACACCTGTTGTAGAGCAGTATTTGTGGGTTATAAGTTTCGATTTTAGGTAAACAAAACAGGAAGTTCAAGGTTCAGTATAAACGAATTTTTTCGGATTTATAAACGAAATGATTCTATCCGGAACTAATTATTTAGTGCCACTATAGCCGACTACCAACCCAACCAAATTCATAAAGTTAACATTTACCTGTATGCTTATTTAACGATCTAAGAGTAGTTAACAGACAGTTAGGCTAACTGTCGTAAGTATTTAGCTGTCTATGCGACTAGATGACAACGGTTAGGAATGTTATTTCAAAAATGGTCGTTTGCAGGTGGGATGATAATGTGGTTAAGTAAAGTAAAGAGTAAACAGGTCTTTTATACTTAGGCCTAATCACTGAGGACGGTAATTCCCCCAATTATTGTTCACCTTTCATTGAACTGTCTACATTGTCGGACGACTATAAAACCATTTCAAGGGACATGCCCCACGTTCAAAAGACTTTGATGATACAGAATTCAAAATTAGTCTGTAAAAACCTGTAGCCTAATACTTTTAGGCTAACCAACAAAATTGTACTTTTAGCCTAATATTAATTTAACACATATTCAACAGCTATTCAGGTGCTGACGGACTATGCATATTTTTTTTAAGTGTTACTTTTTATTTCAGTATATTGTCCTTGACTTCACTGAGATACGAATCTACCTGATGTCAACCAGATCCGCATTCATTCGTGTTGCCACGTTTAACGCCTGTTCATAACTACTCGATCAACTGCATACGTGACGCACTTACAGGATCTTCAAAATGCTGACTGCGATTGACTGACAATGGCGAAAAGTCATCTCCTGCAAATTGGGTATTCCACTGTATGCTCTCCACAAATCAGAAATTATAGTTGTGCCAGGTCTTATGCAAGCTCTACTTCAATCAAGCGGAGTTTCAGCTGTTCTGTCTGGCACATCACGACTCATCTACTTCGATAGTTTTCTCATCCTCCCTATTGTTGCGGGATTACGAAGCACAGAGGCGGAGTAACCGTTGCGCATATAACGCTTACAGTCTACAACAGCACATGGAAACAGCGAACTCGTCAGCGCAAAACTTTGTCGTTGTGCACTATTATATCCAAGCGTAAGTAAATAATATGACAGTATCAAATGGTAATCTTGATTTTCTAACCGAGTACTCTTGCAATTTTACAAAATGTGGATGTCCCGACATTGCTGTATGCTAGTGAGACATGGACTCTTGGTAAAAGGGATGTACTGAGGATTCAGGTAGCTGAAATTAAAATTTCTAAGAGGGACGCAATGTTGCTCTCTCCTTAACCGGAAAATGAACGAAGATATTAGACGCGAATTAAACATTGTATCGTTGGACCAGATGATTGAAGACCACAGGAGGGGATGGTGTGATATCCGTGGGTGTCTTGGGTTATCACCCTACTGGGAAGAGAGATGTCGGTAGACTGAGGAGCAGATGGGTTTCGGAACAGGTTTAGGGCCTAATCCTTGGAGTGGTGATGATAAAGTACTCTTACACAACGAAATTTCCATGCGACAGTCGTTTTTGTAACACTGCCATCAGACATTGAATTTTTTGCCAAACATCATTACATGACCACGATCGCACTACCTGTCGCGATGCAGAATATCTGTACTTTGCGAAAATTCATCGTCACTAGCTTTGTCACGGATATCACGAATTAAGGTTAACAACAACAATACAATCGTTGAAACAGTTTCATAAAATAAGTTCGAAACTTACAGTAGTCAAAACAGATTACGTTTACTGGAAATGGCTACTGACAAAGTACTTGATAACAATAAGCTGAGAATATTTTTAATAGGTCTATAGACAGTTCAATGAAAGATTAATAAAACATGGGGATGAAGTGTAAAACCCTTCCCCAGTAACATCTATCGTGACAGTCTGTTGAGGTCCTCAGCTTTAGTCCTTTTACTATAGTTTGGCCATCATTCATTTGCTGTACTATATTCATTGTTGTATTTACACACACACTCACGCACTCAAAGAGCACAAAGAAAACTAATATATCAAACTCCAGCCAGAGCGAAAAGCAAACTACAGTCATGACTTTATTTTATTTCTGTCATTCAGTAAAAACAACAGTGTCCAGTGATTTAGTGTACAGTATAAATCCTTTGTTTCTCACAAACATACGGACATGATAAACACTCTTTCATGGAAAATGACGTTTTTGCAATCAGCGCAAAACAAAGGGATGGTTTTCACAATACCGCATCTTTATTGGTCACACGTTTCGTGAAACAACAAAAGCTGACAAGTAAAACGTTGTCCATTATTCAGCGCTCTTTGGTGGCAGAAATTTAAAATTATTTTCCGACCACATTCGTGTGCACTGTTGCCTCGTTACGGCTTACATACACGCACGCACGTACTGTATTTTTTCCATTACTCTGCCGGGAGACAGATTTCACTGATGCTCCCGATTCTGAGCCAGATTTTTCGTTTAGACATATATGAATTATTTCGCATTCCTAGTACCAAGAAACGGAGGTCCTGCAAAGGCAGCCTCGGATATTTTGGGTCCTGGCCAAGAATGATGATGTGCATAGGAAGCAGGAAGGAGGCAGAAGTAGAGGAGCCTCAAGTAGCCCAATGGCTAAAGCAAATAGTCTACCGCGAACGGGCAGAGTGCTCGTTAGTAGAGGTGAAAGCTACTCTGTAGGGAACAGGTAGCCCAAAATCAAAGTTACAAAGGTGGAGTTAAACGTCAGGCTAACAATCGCACCTTGTAAAAACGTACAGCTAAAAACCCTCGAGGATACGAAACCGAACGGACTTTATGGCAACGAATAAGCAATGAGAATGAAAATCATAATTGAAATGAAAAATGAAGACTCTTTTTATAGAAAACTGCAGGTATTCTCATTGTCAGGAAAACCTACTCGGACTCTCTCCATAATAATACTTTTACACTTGATGTTTCGATCGCTAGAATCAGGGATCGTCCTCAGAAGCTAAAAATGCATAAAACAAACGATAAAAAATTATAAAATAAACTATTGGAGAATATAAAGACTTAGGATTAAAACCTTGTGATAACCATGTAAATCTTACAAACATTAGGAATAACATATAAGAATAAACTAAAAAATAATGTAAATAAAATTAAAGATTTGTTGCATCTGTGTAGTGGTTGAGAGACTGTTGAAAGATCTAACAACGACTGGACGTCTGTTTTCATCGTACTTATATTCCCACCTATCCTCTAAAGACCTCGCCCCCTCCCTTCTGCTCACTCCTATTAAAACTAAAATTTCAAACACTCACTGAAATTTACGACTTACTAACACCTGCCTACCGTCACGGTACTTTATGGAATTACTCAAAGTATTATATCAAATTTGTGGAATGTCCTTACTTGCTTGGCTCAAATAGTCCTCGTTAGTCATGATGAATGAAGCCTCCTTGAATTTACGTTATGCAACCTTTGACTCCTTATCTACTATGGACTTTAGATATGCCACTCTCAGGTGAAAAATTATGATTTACATTATTTTGTAGTTTATTCCACTGTGTTATTCCTAATTTTTGTAATATTCACAATGTTAGCATAAAATTTTAATCTTAATTATTTAATTTTTTCCAAAGTTTTGTTTTATAAATTTTAATTTGTAACTGTTTAGTGGTTTTTTAGCTTTTGAGAACGATCCTAGATACTAGGGATCGCAACGTCAAGTGTGTAAAAATATTACGATGGAGCCAGTCCGAATAGAGGGTTTAGAGCGAACACTCACTTCTATTAAACAATAGCCCTCAGGATGAAGTTAAACCAACTGGACAATCAGCAGGTTTTGGCATAAATTATCCAAACTAGTCAAATTGGTACACTACGACAGAGAAAATAGGAACCTTAAATGAGTCAGATATATTATCCGTAAGCAAGAAAAATCATGATGAAGGAGTGCCCAGGTGGACGAAGGAAGAGGCAGACCCAAATTAAGGTGGACAAATAGGGCTAAGGTGGTCTGAGGAAGCTGGTCGTTCGAATTTGTATGATGCTGCCTCGAAATGGTGACTTGTCGTTAGAAAACCAAGGCTCTCGTAGCTCTATAATGACAGAGAACGAGGAGGAATATCATCAACAAATTATATTAAGGCTTTTGACAAACACTCATGATTTAAACAAGGCGAATTATCTAACCTTTATTTATTTAATAGTCACTAATATTTTTTATCCCAAACCTTTTCGTGTCTTTACACACATACACACACAGAGTATAAAACCAGTTAATCCATATAAATATTTACCGTTTTACGTATATACATCGTCGTCTACACATATTGCCTCTGTGTTCGTATATGTGTGTGTGTATTCAAACCCTTTTTGCTACAGTCTATTTCTTGATGCATATATAATAGTCTATATTTAAAATTTATATTTACTTTACCTCAAGATGGTTTTCCCTTATTTGGCACAACAAAGATAATACAACAACTAATGGTATATACAAAATGTAATGTCATTATTGCAATAAATGTTACATAGGACAAATAAAAAAACAACTGAAAAAACGTTATTTTGAACATCTAAATCCATACGAAAAACTAGAAATACATAAATCTAATTTGTCCATACATGCAATAAACACAGGACATGAATTCTCAACATAACCAACATGACACTAATAAAACACATACGACACAAAGGCACCATAATGAACATATGGGAAAATTTACAAATATACAAACACAAAACAAACTAATACCTAAACAAATACAAATCAATACAAAACATGACACAATTTTCAAAGCACTCGACATCGAAAATACACAAAAAGCTAATATATCCACCACAATCACACACAATAATACCAGTTTAAAATACCAAAAACCAACAGGAAACCATAACAACAACCAACCAAAACAAAGTACTCCACAAGATTCAAAATTAAGAAGTCTGAGGATGAGAACAATATGTTTCCCGAAACATGTCCCAAATAAGGGAAAAAACATCTTGAGGTAAAGTAATTATAAACTTTGAATATATTATATGTGTGTGTGTGTGTGTGTGTTTGAGCGCTGTTTATCACATGTCAAAAACGAAAAACTTCATTGAGATTTGCATATCTACTTAATCATCTCGTACCTCTATTGTGTGTGTGTGTGTGTGTGTGTGTGTGTGTGTGTGTGTGTGTGTGTGTGTGTGTGTGTGTGTGTGTGTGTGTGTGTGTGTGTGTGTGTGTGTGTGTGTGTGTGTGTGTGTGTGTGTGTGTGTGTGTGTGTGTGTGTGTGTGTGTGTGTGTGTGTGTGTGTGTGTGTGTGTGTGTGTGTGTGTGTGTGTGTGTGTGTGTGTGTTGTTCGATTTATATGAGATTACAAGTAAGTTTGTCCAGCGTGTGCTGTGAAAATACAATGTATTCATTTTTCTTCTGCCACTGTATTCATATTTGACAATCACACCTGTGTAAAACTGTTCTACTAAAGTCCTTAGATTTATATAATTGATTATATATTTTTGTATATTTTTGTCCACTGAGATAATTCGTTTAGAGGTTATACTTATGCATCCGTTCAGTGGTAAAATGTAAGATATATATCACGTTTAATAAATAGGTAACATACAAAATTGAATCACCCAATTAGCAACTGGTAAATAATAATTTTATTTCGCTGGTAAACTTTTTCGTTTGAGACTGCATTTGGTTACAAAACTATACAGATGTTTCTATTTCTGAACTCCTCGAACTTAGAAGAATACGCCTGTACGTTTGAAAGCTGCCTCAGCGTTTTAAAAGCTAATTGAATTTCTGAAAAATATCACAGCATATAACATTTCACGGCATCTCCGACTTTTCTGTTACAATAGGAACAAATCTTTCCACTGTATACTTGACACACTGTATCTAACCGGGCACGAAGTTTCTCTGCACAATAACGAAGTCAATCACGGCCCATTCAGACACCTGGTAACTCCAATATTTCAATTCCCACACTTCGTTTCACTTCAACTTCCCTAGACTCGCAACATTTTTTTCAGTTTTCTTTAAATATTGCCAGATTATTTCTCTTCCATTCCTATCAGCTGACGTAACAGTATATAACGGCATTTATATTTTATGTACTTTATTTCTTCTTTTCTTGTCTACGTATGTCTCATTGACGTCCTCGTATTAGAAAAACCACCTCCTTTTCTTTTAAAAATAAATACAGACGTAAATTAATCTTTTTACTTTTTACACATTTATCATCTTTTACACTGAATTTATTTATCTATCAATTGTTCTGAATGTAAATTATTCACATATAGGCTATCTCAAATTATTCTCTGAACTAAAGTCTCAAATACTTAACCGCTAAACGTTCTTCCTAAAAGTTCCTAAGTCATTCTCAGACAGAGCTATTTCTACCGTATGCTTCTCTTAATGAAACTTGTCCTTTGTCGTCCCTCTTCGAAAGAATGTGTTTAATGTCTGCTGGCTTTTCTCATCACTTCATTAGGTCTACCTCCAACCCTTGTGAGAAAATTCTCACTCACGATTTGTCAGAGTTCTTTCATTTATTTGCCTCCACTTATCTAGGTCTGATCCTCTTTCTTACACTTAACTTCCTTAACTCTCTCACCAACATTTTAATCTATTTTTTCCTAAAAAAAATGTCAATGTTTCCTAACATCCCATAGACCCCTACTTGTTGTTAATCTTTCCTTCATGAGAGCCTGATTTATGATCACAAAATACTGGAATCTTGAGTGTTTGTTGGTTGTACTATTGTAGCCAAGTCTCGACTCACATATTATTATTTTTAACTCACTCAGTATCTTTCCTATTCTTTCTATTCCTACAGTTCGTTAACTCTCTTTCGCCGATCTCTCACGTTAATTTTGATTGTTCCGTTCTTCGTTATGACTATCTAATATTTAAATATATTTTCTCCGCTATTTCTCGCCACACTCAAATTAATTTCTTATGCATCAGGTTTTAATTAATACAAAATTCGTTCAAATAATGAAAACAATAATGAGGAAAGGCGATTTAAATCACACGATCATTTTAAAAAAATACATTCTTGCCGTAGAGGTACCTATATCGTATTACGTATTATAGACCCGCGACACTGTACGTAACAAACATAACACGATTTGGCTTGTAACACAAGAAAGTGTATGTTGTCCATACATGTTTGCACTCTTCTTAAAATAAATATTATGATAGCATCTGGCAGACGACAAGCGTCGACGAAAAAATATGGGGAATTCTGGCAGTTACAAACTACAACCGACGTATTTATGTTACGGACTGGAAAACACACACACACACACACATACGGGTATGTAGAAAAAATTTAATGTGCGATGTTGCTAACACGGAATCTTTTTGTTACTGTAACATCCTTTTTTAAAAGCGGGTTTGCATTAATTATGTAGTGAGCATAATTGTTTTGCGTCGCTTGTGTCGAGTTTTTCGCAACAGAAATGTGTGTTCATTTAAGACTTAATCTGTTAATGAATGCGTATATGTAAACAACAATTGTGTTGTATTCGTTTTCTAAGACACCCGCGTGCCAAATAAATAGAGAATACAGTTTTAATTTGTTTATTCGTTAAAATTTATTATTTTGGGTTGCTCGACTTAATATTTGTGTGTGTGTGTGTGTGTGTGTGTGTGTGTGTGTGTGTGTGTGTGTGTGTGTGTGTGTGTGTGTGTGTGTGTGTGTGTGTGTGTGTGTGTGTGTGTGTGTGTGTGTGTGTGTGTGTGTGTGTGTGTGTTCTATAATAAGGGATCCATTATATAATGGACATACAGGTATATAGGTCCCGTTTTCCTCGCACATAACCTTATAAGTTAAATCAACAAATATTAGTAATCTTTGATTTCCAGAAAATGGTGCAGCATATAATATATACTGTTACGTAATAGGAACATTCTCGTACAATCGATAGTGTCGTTCTACACCTTCTCAACTAGCCCAGCCCGTGCGTGTTTCTGCCATGGCCGCGCTGAAGTATTCTCTATAATTTTCGAGTGCTTGTTAAGGACGCATATTATGGAACCCTGCAGACTGTAAATAGCCAACACCTGCCTCTTAGTTTTCAGTTTACTTCGGGCGATTACTCAGTGCGTTTCAAGTGGCTATTAGTGAAAAGTGATTATTGTGTAGGACTCTATTAGTTGCCATTATTATTACGTGTCGACAAATTTAATTTGAATTATTTGGGAGTATAATCTTGTTGTATAACTTGTTGATTACAAACTGTTATTTAAAGCTGGTGATTAGTGACTTCATTGGTGTCTTGTATTTTGTTTTCCACTGTACCATACGATGACCAGTGAGACCGTAGTAACAATACATATCTCGAGTCCTCAGTTGTAGTAGTCACCGTACGATGTTTTCTACTTAGTCGGCGCTACCAAGTCTAAAGTTGGTTGTTCTACATGTCAATCATTGAATTTTATAAAACTTACAATTTAAGCAATATTCAAGTTAGAATTAACACTACAAAGCGTTATTGACTTTTTCCACTTTGTCTGCTATTCATATAAAAGATTTCTACACTGCAATTAACAAAATATTAAATTAAATAAGAGTGTACGTCCAGCTTATAAAGTTTTAAAATAGGATGAAGTTATTTTCACTTTGCAAATGTAAATAATACATTAAATAATAAATTAACACAATTTAGATTACGGTTTTTATCATTTATTAAAAAGATCAAAATTAGTAAGTAACATCAAAATCCTTTCATAGATCAAGGTCAAGACCTTACTTCACAACCACGAAAACCTTACACTTCCTTTCAGTAAAACCAATCATATAATTTCATAAAACGTTTCAGAAAACTATTTCATTTAGTTTTATAAAACGTTTAGAACTAATTATAGACATATAAGTTCTACTGTATATAATCTAATAGATAATAACTCACCTACTGATAATAATGAACAATGTTAATAATGAACTGATGAACTGTTAATGAATAATTGTTTTGTAAAAGTGACGTAGAAAATCGTGTTTTATTTGTAAACGCAAAGACATGAGTTACCAACTTGTTTTGATTACAGTAATAATTATACGGTAGATCATTAACTTGTTGTTGCTAAATAAATTATATTATGAGAAAAAATCTTAAATATTATTGTTAACATTTTTTATAAACGTCATTATTATTTAATATGTAGCTAATATTAATAAATTTAATATTACATTATTAAACAATGAAAAATACTTATCAAAAGTTCAAAGCGTTTGCAAACGCTTTCCTTGCAAAGTCAAAACATTCGTGCGTTTGCTAAATCAATAAATGTAACAAACAGCTACCACTTGCTTGAAATGCAAAAGGTCATTGTTCTTCCAGGCGGGGCAAGCCACTTAATTATATACTTTTTGTCAGAATTAATAATCTCTTTTCCTCTCTTCAACTCTGCAAAGAAAACACAAAGCTACTTTATTTTTGTAATCCTTTGTAACTTTGTTTTACAATGCCAAATAAACACACACACACACACACACACACACACACACACGTGTGTGTAGAGGGCGTGTGTGTGCTCACGCGTGCGTGTATGTATACCAGAATGAATTAAAATATTTTGGTGAAAAATATCAACTGACAAATTATGTTTAAATTTTTTTAAATAAACCTGTACTTACTGATGTGACTTGTGAGCCATAAACATGGGAAATAAATACGAGACTGATTCCACACTAATTGCAAACTTCTTGGAGAAACGTAAAGGACTCGGAAACGGTTCGTCCAAAGTTATCCGCAGCAAAAAGTTGACAGAGAGAAGTTGACAGTGAAAATTAGTAATATCAAAAGGAAAGGTTTACATCAATTACATATTTGCAATTAACTACAGTTTTTAATTAAATCAGTTGCCGTTCCTGATAGAATCAAAACGAATAGTTATTTACGTTTGCTTTCGTACTAAGTCTGTGGCTCAGAATAACTTTAAAGGTTCTGGTTCACCGTTCAAAATAGTGAAACAATCCCCCGACTTACCTGATACCCAAACGCCATTCAGTACACAGCTGTTACGACTTTGTGTTACCTTATGTTTCTAGCCCTAAAAGATTTTCTAATTTTTACCTTCCGTTTCTTCTTTGACGTCTTGCTGATCACTCCTAACCTACGATTTTCAGGAATATTTATATGGTTTATTCGGTTTTCATTCACTTATCACATCTCCTGATTCTGTACCACAACGCGGTTTTAATTATTATACCTTATAATGCATACATACCCTTTCACAATATAGTTTTTAAAAACTGTATTTTTAATCTGTCTGTCGGCGTGCTCTGAGAATTGTATTGCAACGGTCGTTTATACTACTGCTACGTTCTTGATGTATTTCTGCTTAACGAATATTATAAATGTTACAGTCTTATACAATATATTGTTCGTTATCTGTGCTTCACACACTTTGAGTTAATAGCAGCGTGTGATCCCTGTTTCAGTGAATGCTCCTGGGAGAAGATACAGTATTTCTTGTTTGGAACCTATTAGCCAATGGATCTAAATAAATTACGTGACTTGCTGAATTTTGCCGTTGTCAAGTGAATATCAGACAATTTTTCTAAATAGAATCTAACTTTGACTTGTCCTCTTATCACAGCCTAATTATAACTAAACTAAGCAGCAGCATGATCTTACAAAATGCTGTACCTAAACTATGTACAAGATACACACTATGGGAATACTACAATAACGGTAGATCTCATATTCAGAGAAGAATCATACGAAATTGAGGAAGCAATGCGGCAGTTCACAACATTAATTCAAAGTGAAATCTAACCAGCAACAGCTTCTGCTAACGACACTAGTTGCCCAACCACTAACATCGTACTGCACATAAAGGAACTGGTAGCAGAAAACAGAAGGGTGCACGCAAGATGGAAAAGATCCAGAAAAAATATCTAAATAGACTAACTCATAGACTCTGTAGGCCTACAGCCTTTCATGTCTCTAAGAATGCGTTTTTTCGACACTGCATCGCAAATCCGTGTGCGGGCGATAAACACTTTAGAAAGCAACAAAAAAGTTTAAGAACCAATAGCAGCCGTTTCCCCATTTAAAAATTTGACAATATTTGGGCAGGTCAGACACTGAAAGAGCCACTGTTTTCACAGAACAACTTACTAATGTTTATACTCCACTCCCGCTTGATGACAACGCTAAAGATAATGAAAACCCTACCTTCATAGTCCCTGCCAACTAGACCTACCAATAAAAGCATTGTTCCCAGCAGAATTAAAACATGAAATTAGTCTCATCAATGTCCGTATAGCTCCTAGTTATGATCTGATTGTAGGAGACATTCTGAAACAACTCCCTGGAAAGGCGTTTCTGTAGTTAACAACAATGTATAATAGCATGTTGCGTTTACATTGGTATCCACTATACTTAATGGAAATTACGTATAACCCAATTTGCACAGATTATCGAAGTTTCGAAACCCGGAAAACCTCCAGCTAAAGTTACATCGTACCGTCCGATAAGCTTGCTTCCTCTGATGTCAAAAGTATTCGAAAACTACTACTCAGAAGAACCAAAGAATCAATTTTAAACTGCAGAGTTAATTTCAACCCATCAATTTGTGCTTAGGTAAAACACTCTACTATTCAACAGTGTTACATACAGGTTCATTACGTATGGAGTGTACGGAAGAGAAGAAAATATGTGCTTCTGTATTCCTAGACGTGCAGCAAGCTTTGGCATAAGGGACTGCTTTACAAGATAAAGAGGAAATTTCCCCGGTCAAGTTTACATGCTTATAAAATTCTACTTAACTGACAGTTATTTCCAAAACAAGATAAATAACGTCACAGCCGATTATCAACTAATAAAATCTGGGGTGTCACAAGTCAGTGTTTCGGGACCGTTCTTATATGCACGGCTGATATAGGCCTACCTGTTACTGTTATTGCTAAATGTGGAGACGTCACTGCGAACTTACCAACCGCTATTAACCCAGAAAAGGAATCTGAAAAACTTCAAAAGCCATCTACAGTTATTACGAGACTAGCTTAAGCGTGGAAATTGTAAGTGAATTCTGAAAAATCCCCCCAAATTGAGGCGTACCTCTTGTCCACAATACGCCTATACCAGTGGAAACAGAAGTTAATCACCAGCACCTTTAAATTAACGTAGAGGGCCGATATAAAAGATAAAAAACAGCAACTGAATCTGAAATTAGACAGATGTCCTAATTGTTTGGCATAAAGTCACGATGTAGGCCCTACTTTTATATAAAGCCACACTCAAACCAATATGGTCTAACGGCACTGAACTGTGGGGCTGCTCTGACGCATCAAATACAAAAATTCTACAAACGGTTCAGTCAAAAATCTACGTCTCATGACTAATGTTCCTTGGTACATCTCAAATCATGTACAGTATACAAACTAAAACATTCCTTCCATCACTGATGCAATCAGAATTCACGCCATTAAGCACTGGAACCGCAACGTGGGGTACATTAATTGAACTCATTCAGCCACCGCGAGTATACGGCTGAAGACGAAGTGGCCAGCTGACATTACCTGGTGAACGTGGCGATTATCGATGGGTGTTACCCACCTCATGTGAAGACTTTTATATACGTCTTACTTATTACTCTATTATTCTGAGTAGATTGAAAGACTGCAGTACATTAAAAAAAATGTTATTTGGTTTACTCGGCTTACATTTCCTTTGTTATTTTCCCGTACCAGTCAAACATGACTCCTAGGTAATTCATTACTGGTGTTCTTTACTGCTTCAAAGTTAATTGACCACAATAATTAAAAGTTTGAGTAGTATGAGATAGTAGCAATCAACACAAAGAACTGCACGCATATCTGCGTGTACACCCTCACAAAATGGGTTTTTGATTATAAGCTGAACAAGATATCAGATCTCAGAACAACATTTGAACAATGTAACAGGTAAGCAGGGCAACAGCAAACAAATCACAACACTCTATTGGTAATAACCCCTTTTTTAGTACCCGATAGAACGTCTATTTAGCTAGTTACCCATATCAAGGTCGTTGTAATTGCAGACTGAACAGGATTTTAATGTAACTTTTGTAAAGGATCATGGCGCTCGAAAGACTCGTGTCTAATCAAAGTCTGTAAACTTTGGTTTACAGGAAGCGAAAAGCATTATTCATTTTCTGTGGAATCCACTCGAGTGTAGAAATGTAATTTATCCGACAGTAGCTCTTGTTGTACATTAAAAGTTTTAACTAATTAACAATTCATTAAAAGTATTTAAAAGGATTCAGCTTGAGCATAATGGAGCAAACCCGTCCTTTCTCTCAGTTTGTTCTTGTGATTTCTCTCTCTCTCTCTCTCTCTCTCTCTCTCTCTCTCTCTCTCTCTCTCTCTCTCTCTCTCTCTCTCTCTCTCTCTCTCTCTCTCTCTCTCTCGGTGCCTTCTTACTTGCTCTTCGTCTCGCTTTCATCCCCTTACAGACTGAGTACATTTAATTTAAAATGTATACAGTTAATTTAAAAACTGTATACGGCATTTCGCTAATTAAAGTCTGTTTTTAGACACCGTGCTAATTAAAATAAATGTTCACTCACTTTAGTGATGTCCAAAGTGGCCCGGATCCTACGCATTGTGTTTAATTAAATCGACTACGTATACTGTAAGTACCACAAGCAAATAACAGTTTTATTTTTATTTAAAATTTCTTTCATTATATTAAACTGTTTAATTTTCCTGACAAACGTCACGCATTTTTATTCAGGAGGCTTTTCTGATACGCTAAGATTGTTTTTTATATTTTAACAAAGCTGAGTGTTACTTGCTTAAATAGTATTCACATAAAACATTTTACTGACAGGAATTAATTCCAAAACCGTTTTTTGGCTGCGATACACCATTTGGTATCATGAAATCTTATATAATTCAGTTTTGTAATAAAATGTAAAATTATCTTTTTCTGAATAATAGATTTCTGAATACAATGTCTTTTCATTAATATCATAAGCTTTATGCCTATTTCTTCCTCTGGCATCTTCAATCTGTATATGTTGTCATTTCGTCTTAGTCTATTTCCATCATCTGCCAATCAGCGCTTTCTTTCAAACCTTGTTTCCATATTCTTATTTCTAAGCTAAGTAAAATTTTGATCTTTAAGGCTAACCTAAGGCTAATGGCTTGGAAGTTATTATTGTGAGTATTCCTTTACCTCCTTTAGCAAAAAAATATGCCGTAAGCTCTAAAAACATTTTCAGAAGTTACAATGGTATTCAATTAACAATCAAAGTTGTTTTCATCAACTCGATTATTATATTTTATAATATTTGCTTATAGTGACAGATTATTGCGGTTTTAAATTCTAGCAACACTTTGTTTTTAAACGTTCTTACATTTCTTACAATTAAAAGTTGAAAGGGCTCAGTAAAATATTTTCAGATAAAGGGTAGTTCACAATATTTGTTTATTTTAAGACTATAACACTTAAGTTACATCAATTTCTGTAATGTTAACAGTCTAATGAAACAGTAAATTATTTTAAAACTGTTCCGTGGGCATCATATTAAGATTTTTATGCCATAAATATTAATTCTATTTCTCCTGCTCCTACTATTTCTTTCTCTAGTCTTTCATCGCCCTTTTCTCTTACACTTTTTCTTTCCTGACAAAAAATAGACTACCGTCACACCTGTTCACGTTTTTTCCGTTTCATCGATACGTTAACTTATTCTGCCAAGTATGACTTCTTGGATTCAAGTAAGTGTGCCGTGTTTTGGAAAAACTCGGCTGTTTTTTTTATGTTAACGAGAACGGACAGCGTCGAATTAATTAATTAAGTATTACCGGCGCCCGTCTTGTTATGCTTCCGCCGTCCCGATCCGCGCGCGCTCTGGGTCTATAGCTTCGTAAAATTTTTGCAGTAGTTGTAATAACCAGTCCACTATCAGCGTTCAACGTAGTAGGTCGTCTGTATTCGCCTGGCAGCTTCGACTTTGAATTTTGTCTACTATATAACTATGCTTAGATAAACGACTACGCGACTCTCCGGTAAGTGTGTCTAAGGTATATTACTTATTGTTTAATAAAACTAAATTGTATTTTACCTAATATCAACGCCGATGCCGGGCGATATATTTGCATAGAGTCAGCACGTGGCGTGCATCAGGCTAATTTCTGTGTATTCATGTTTCAAATGTTAACGCTGGCTAACAGATAGTATTTTACAGTTTTTGTGCCTGTTTATTTAATTCATTATATTAGAAGGGGGCGTAAGTAATTATTTTGTGATTTTGGTGAAACGAACGTACCTCACGAACCTGTTAAAGTTTGCTAGCTCATGTCGAAAGTATAGTAAGTGATTAAGTGGTTGACGAAAAGTTATGAATAACTATTTATTTGATTCAATGTTTAATATATTATATCTAAAATAATTTATTTAATTCAGTAAGGTTTCAATGCATAAGTAAATTTTCTGGAGATTTTAAACTGGGCATGTCGTGAAGTGTGAGTTCAGCTGGGTGAATGGGGTATTGTAATTTATTGAACCTGTGAGTAATTACCCATTTAATTGTGCAGGTTTCCCGAATTAAGTCGTCAATCTGTCTCGCTCCAGCGGATGGCCGATCACCTGCCATCCATGAAGTAAATCCAGTCACTTTCCGTTTAGCTGTCAGGACGAATGGACGGACACACACTACAAGATCCTCAAGCCTTGTGCTGTAATACCAGGTGACATTTATGCCTTTTTAAAAATGTTTGTGGCCGCTACACCTTACATTGAGATATTTGGGAAATGCTCCAGTTTAGAACTTTGTTGTGCACAAGTCCAACGGGACATTTGGGGTTAAATATTATCTTTTTCCTTTTTACTAATGCTTACGCCTCAAAGAATATGTAAACCCAGCCAGGGTCATGCATCACCCGATTTGATGTTAGTTTTTTTACTGTGAATATGGGCGGCACTGACTGTCGCTAAGTGATATTAGCGTTAAGTATGCATGCACGGGTGCCTCGGTACCTTGTTGGGGAATTTTCGTGGTTATATATATTTTCATTTAATTAGGTATTTGATTTGGTTATTAATTTAAAGGTTTGTGGGAGGTGCTTTAACCTGTGGACGTCACCTGTTGGTGCCGTTATCCACAGGCCCATAACATGTCATAGTTTGTTGGATCTAGTCCGGGTGCATGACCGTGCCTGAGGTCAAGTGGGTTCTTTATGAACACCTCAAGTATGTTTTATTAAATTAAATCCATAGATTCTGCTTTATGAAATTCATTTCAACTGTTTAAATAATTTTGTAACCACTAAACTTTTGCCATAGCCAGCACAAGAATTGTTAAGTTTTCTTTTTGATATTTCATAATAATTCTTCACTGATAAATGTTAAAGAAATGTAAAACAAATCAATACCAGTTCTAAGTTATTTTTGGGTGGTTACGTTCCACTGATTTTGCTTGAAATTTTGTTTTTTTTTTTTTGGTAAGAAAATAAAAGAAATGAGAATATGCATTTTATGCAACCGGGCAGCCATGTTGACCTCGTGATGGCACATTTATTATTATTTGGGGTACGAAATTGATATTTCCCTTTTATACTTGGTACTTAAGTGCCGTTCTGACTATTTTGCCAATTTGACTTTGGCCTTTCACATACTTAGATTTTTTTGGGGTGTTTCAACTCTGGTCTTTTGTGACTTATTATTTGGTTTTGGGTTTGTTAATTGAGAAGCTTTAAAGTGGGCCGGGTACTTGATCTGATTAAGGCGGTTTGAGGGTGTTACGATGACAATATATATATGCTGTCAACCAGGTGGACATGGTGTGTGGTATTTATATGTAGATGTGTATATATATTTTTCTTATGTGTATCTATGTTAATAATATGTTGTGTGTCATGCATTTACTAGATTATTAGATTGTTTATGCGTTGTTATACATATATATATATATATATCATGTTTATGGTTTATGTGGCTTACTGGGAGGGTCGATACTATGCGCCGTTCTTACATTATTTAGAAATAACTGTATGCTGCTCAGTGATATCAGGATCAATTATTTGGCGATGCCTATGTTTAGTGTTGAATTATAATAACGATTTTGAGCTATTCTTATGAAGTGAAAGCACTTGTAATCCTAACTTAATTGTATGAAGATGCAGATATGTGCATATGTATACTATTGAACTCTATTAATGAATTTGATCTATTCTATGGATTGTGTAAGATTAACTTTAATTATTTGAAGGCGCATATATCATATACTGGGGAATTGATTGTACAAAAAAAATGGCTCTAATAAATTTTGTTATTGTTGTCTTAAAGCAGAGTTTCATTTGCAAGTCCCGTCATGCTGGACCCAGCGCATTTTTGGCTTCTCTAGGCTCTTGCCTAGTTCTAAATAACTAGTGGCCTCTCTTTCAAAAAAAAGGATTTATATTAAAAAAAAAAGGGGGGAATTGAAAGAGGGGTTACAAATGGTAGCAGAGCGCGGTTGATTCTGGGGTTGAACCCTTGGGTCCTTTGGTGTGACGGGGCTTGCAAACTCGGAAATAGTTTGGAAAAAACATCAACTTCAGAAATATTTGAAAATGAAAATAGTTAGGTGCAATGGCAGGGTTGATATCGTATCAAATAAAAAGGATTTATATTAAAAAAAAAAGGGGGGAATTGAAAGAGGGGTTACATAAGTTACTACGAATTCTGGAAGAGTGTTGTACCTACATTGCTTTCCTTGAAGGAAATATTTAAAACACCAGAGGCAGTATAATAATCATAAGTTTTACTTAATACTTCCTATTAAATTCGAATCACACTTAATCGAAAAAGTCTTACTTCACAATTATAATAACGTTTTAGTACCCATATTACTCTCGGTAACAATAGCAAACACTAAAGTATTAAGTTTACTTAACGGCAAGTCATAATCACAAATAATCAACTAATATCACTTTCCATGGATCACAATACACGCCTGAATCGCTAGAAAACAAATTGCTTACTCGACTACTTTTGTCTCCGTTTTTGACAGTCAAAGACGGCACTCTAAGGTCAACCCAGACGTACGAAAGAAACTCGATGACGACCGATTTGTCTCGATTACTGAAAAGCATCGGGGATTTATAGATGATATATTTAAATCATCTTCGCTTTATATTTAAAATTAGTTTTTGCTGAATCATTACATTTCAATACGCTACTAAAAACAAGCTCGACGTCACCAGTTGTCCTATTTCATTTCCGTTTAATCAAGATATTCCCTTCTCTCCATACAGGCATAAAGACAACCACTTGCAATATATAATAGTTACGTCTTATTACATAAAATGCTATTACATCCTGATGTATAACGTTAGACAAAAATTAAATAATAAGGTTATTTACATTTATCACAAACATTGTTTTTCTAATGTATACAATTCTTATCACATGTAATCAAACTTTATGTGACAAACTACATCCCATCTCCTGAACTACACAAGATTTTACATGTTTATATAAAATAAAACAGATAGACGTTATTTTCTTTCTCTGACGATGGATTTCTTCTCTCTAAGAATGCCAGTGCTACTTGAGTCGATTGAAAATTACTGCAGTCATAGTCTGCGAATATTTTTAAAACAGTGCTCTCCAGCAAGGTACAGTGCTTATCTTGATGAACGAATGCTATTGATCGTATCTACTCTAGCCCAAATTCTAACTTAACGCCGCACTGTTTTTGTATAACTAGACTTACAATTAAAGTCATGAATTTAAATTTTTAAAAATTTCGTCATTTTTAGTAAAAACGCTTTGAGTCTCTTGTGTGTCCTGTACACTTCAGATGTATTAAACAGTCTTACGTTAAAATAATCAGTCGACTTTAATAATTACTTTTAAGAATTTTTAAAAGTGTTATTCAAAATACAGCAGAAAAAATTCAACTAAAACCATGTTGCATGAGTCCTCAATCGATGGCTGTTAAGTTTTCTTGAATTATTATATACGTATAAATTTAGTACACATTTAATGGCATTTTTTAGTTATTGAAATCTGTGTAAATAACCCTTTACGTAGAAATAATACTTTATTATGTATGAGACAATGACTTAAAATTTCCATATCAAAGAAAATTTGAGACTGTGGAACTGAACTCCCAGAACCCAGTTTATTCCATGACCCAGAACAGGTTATTCCCAGAACAGGTCATTCCCACGGAGTCTCCTCTTAAATTCAGCAGTCGCCGAGTTGAGAATACTGTGATAAATACACTATTATGAATATCTCTCATTGTGTGTGTGTGTGTGTGTGTGTGGTATATATTAATCCCTAGATCCTTAGATGTTAATGTTTAATGAGCGTGATGCTATGTGTACTGCTTTGTACACATATATTTTTGCAAATGAAGTGAAAAGATGTGGCGATGATGAAAGATATATCTGTAAACTATATACTGGGAAAAGAAAGATGAGTAAAGCAAGATCTTTGAAAGAAGGAAACCATAAACATCCGTAGAAATCCTTTTATGAACATGTAACTGAAACCAGATTTGAAAACATGACGACTTTATTACTCAGCCAATTCAACTGAACCTGTGATGAAAACGACTCGCGAACTTGATTTGGAACCAAAGTTTCTGCCACGTTCACCGTACTCGCTAGATTTAGCCCCCAGTCACTTTTCCTGTTCCCCAACCTCAAAAAATCGCTCGCTTGAAAAAGATTTACTTCAAATATGGACGATCGCCACGCAATCGCATAGTACTTTATTTGATCACAAACTACCCTCATAATGATACTGATTATATAAAATTAATTGGGAAGCCATTCCTCGCGGAGACGTTGGTTACACTAATTACACTGACCGAACGAGTACTGGTAGTTTTAACTTGTTAATGCCTTTAGGCGGTCAGTCACAATCTTTAAGATATACTCCACACTTTCAAAGTAGCAGCATCGGAGTTGGATTTTCATTTTTTGAAACAAAAAATAAGGACTAATAATTTCCCAGATTCTGATATGGACTAAAATCAGGGTAGGGCCAGGAGAGAGTCTAGAGTATCACAGGAAACCTTGTGTTGCTAAATACTGTTTACAAAATGTGTGCTGTGACATTGAACGTTATTGTGGTGACGCACCCAAGAGTCAACTATCTCTGAACGACTTGAATCGTGAACCAGAATTTCATGAACAGTCAGGTGATTTGAATTTATTTTATAACCAGTAATTGTTAGCACCAAACGACGAGAAGGCTTGATGAGATCTTTCACTATTTATACATTTTCATCAGTTCTGATGTGCTTAGTCGTCCAGAACACGGCTCATCCTCGACAGTTTCATGCCTATCCAAATTTACGTATGGTATTATTTCTACGTAAAGGGTTATTTACACAGGATTCAATAACTAAAAAATGCCATTAAATGTGTACTAATTCTTCGTATTATTTGAATTAGCAGCCACCCTTACTATTTCTTTTATGAAGTTGCTAACTGCTACAATTTTTTTGCTCAGACAAAGCAGTTAGCAACTTCATAAAAGAAATAAATGTGTACTAAATTTATACGTATATAATAATCAAAAAAGACTTAAAAGCCATCGATTGAGGAATCATGCAACGTGGTTTTAGTTGAATTTTTTCTGCTATATTCTGAATAACACTTTTAAAAATTCTTAAAAGTAATTATTACAGTAGACTGATTATTTTAGCGTAAGACTGTTTAATACATCTGAAGTGTACAGGACACACAACAGACTCAAAGCGTTTTTACTAAAAGTGACGAAATTTTTAAATATTTAAATTCATGACTAATTGTACCACTTAAAACCTGAGCCAAAAGCATGATTCAACTTGCTGAATGTATATGTTACAGTGTCTTGAAGACAGACACAAATTTTTTTTACACAAAGCAGCTCATTATTATGGTGTGACATTTTTTTGACTAGAATACTTCAATTACAAAACAAAAATGCAGAGTGAATCAAGTAAATTCAAGAAGTTAAAACTTTATAAATATAGATAAACATGTATCTATCAGTTGTTTAATTTTTGACATCACAGTGTTGCCACTTCGGGAGAAAAAATTTCTGTCTCACTAGTTTTTAAACAGCCCTCGAATTTACAAAATAATGGAAACGTCCATCCAAATACAAAGAGTTTATGCGAGTGTTCATAAAGCTACTAGCAGTCCGTCAACACAGGCTACGAGCTTACCAACTTAAGCACAAAGTACAACACAATAAAGGGGACTTAACAAGTAAAGTTTCTATTGAAATAACAAACAGAAGTAAATCCGCTTTCTTACTCAGGAAACGAATGAACCAATGACGTATTTACAATCCTTTGTTAGTATTTCATTATTGAAACAGCTTTAACAAGTCTCTTCTTCTAAACATTATTTGTTTCCTGTACTTAATACTTACTCGTTATAATTTCTTAGAAAGTACAGTCGCTGACCTACATAAATTGCAAAAAGGAATAAAATAAATCAGTACATTTCCATACTCACAACTATGTAAATACGAGTGAGTGAGTGAGTGAGTGAGTGAGTGAGTGAGTGAGTGAGTGAGTGAGTGAGTGAGTGAGTGAGTGAGTGAGTGAGTGTGTGTGTGTGTGTGTGTGTGTGTGTGTGTGTGTGTGTGTGTGTGTGTGTGTGTGTGTGTGTGTGTGTGTGTGTGTGTGTGTGTGTGTGTGTGTGTGTGTGTGTGTGTGTGTGTGTGTGTGTGTGTGTGTGTGTGTGTGTGTGTGTGTGTGTGTGTGTGTGTGTGTGTGTGTGTGTGTGTGTGTGTGTGTGTGTGTGTGTGTGTGTGTGTGTGTGTGTGTGTGTGTGTGTGTGTGTGTGTGTGTGTGTGTGTGTGTGTGTGTGTGTGTGTGTGTGTGTGTGTGTGATAAACTATATATTTACACTTATGTAGTTTTTTTTAATTGGCTGATTTCACCGGCTTGTAACTGATCTGCACACGCGTGCAGGAGTCGTAAAGTCAGGTACACTTTCAGTTCCGTTTCATTAATTTCTACAAAACAACATTATCTTTATACTGACTTTTAGTTTATTTTTTCAAGCTGCATTTAAATAATTACTACATAAAAACTTTTAATTAAAAACAGAGTGGAATTCCCGTTAGTGCAGTATGTCCGCTGTACAACAAACATTACAGGCCTTAAGTAATGTGATTCCGAGAAAGTTTAACTAAAACTGTAATTTAAAGATGCGTGTGGCACAAGAGAATCGGATTAGTAACGTCTTTGTAATTTAATTAAGATAACAGTACAGCCTCCGTTACCCGAACCAAACGAGGCGATAATTGTACATCGTTTTGGATAGTCAGAATTTCACATAAAATGTAAATTGTTTGGAATCAACAGGTACAAAATGACACGTACAATATTTTATAATTAAATGATTCTATTGATTTAAATTATAGTAATCATTTGCAAAATCGACGTACGGAAGCAAAGTTCCGTATATACACAAAATTGAATGCTGTCAAGTAGGCCTACAGTATATTAAGTGAGTTGACGTATAATTATTTTATTTTTACATTATACTGAAGTTATTTTAGTTTCAGACATTTTCATTAGACTTTCCTTCACCGTTTTTGAAGTAAGTTGTTACGTTAATTGGGAGGCCTTCAGTTAGTGTAGAAATTAATTAATTTATATAATAATAAAAATAATAATAATAATTATTATTATTATTATTATTATTATGTGTTGTTTTATTGTTATTACGCTTGATATTTGGATAAACGAAATGTTTTCTTCCAAAAATTGGACAACTATAGACCTACTTTTAGAAAAGCACGGGTTTAATGTGGAATTTCTATCTATGGCAGTGGTTCCCAACGTTTTCAAGTCCGGGACCCACCTTGAAGCATAGGCGCCAGCAGAATTACTGTGCTCCCAGTTTACAATCATATTTTTGCTCTCATACTTTAAGCCCTCTTTTACACTTAAACAAATTATGCATACTTAATGCTACTTAATACTAATTGTAAAAGGTTTCTAAGACACAGTAATGAAATTTTCGAAACCGATTTCGCGACCCACCAAACGCCACCTAGGGACCTAGCAGTTTGAGAAATCACGCACCATAGTTTGAGAAACACTGATGGGGTTCCGGATAAAGAAAATTTCACTTTAAACTTATTAGTATTTTTAGAAACACATACAGTAACAAAGCAGACGAGAATATTTTAGGTCATCAGATAATCAAGACATTAAATAATATATTATTTGTCTACTTTGAACGTAACGGCGCGAAAACGCGGATGATGTGAACGTACAACATAGCATTCACATATGTCCAAAATCTGTGTATATTCTAGGAAATACAAAAGTAATAATATACATGAAACAGAAAAAAACTTGTTCTGTTTAAATTGTCTCTATTATCCACTGTGCCAACGATTGACAAACCCAACAATTCCACTGATCCTTGTCCAACTTAGATCATATGATTTGAAAATAACGATGCCGTCATACCAATAGAATGAGTATCATAAATAAACGGGAAAAAACTGCAACGATTCTAAACGGACAAAATACTTTTTTATATGCTTAGAATATAAACGAGTCAAAACATAGTTTACTACAAATTTTTATAGACAATTTTCTTGTGTTCTTTAATTTTTTTTTTTTTTTTAACTATCAATTTTTAACTTTATATTAAGGTTCTCTAAATATTCCATAGACCAAACAACATATTTTAAAGGTTTAAATTTCCAACTAACATTATTCGCTGTCCCTAGTGAGCCAGTAAATCCCTAGACGGAAAGGAAGTACTTCCTAGTAACTATAGCGGGTATGCTAACAACACCATAAATATTTTACTATAATGCTTTCAGCGGCGGAACACCACTAGAACGAGTTGTTCTATCTTTAATGAAGTCATTTGAATGTATAGGGAAAACTATGGTAATTAGCGTAATGTGAATAGCGAACTAATATTATGTAAATTTTAAATTTAATTTATATTTTTTATCACGGAATTTGTTTTTGAAAGTATAGTCGTTCTTAATAGACAAATGAGAGAGTATCGGAATGACTACTCTGACCTTTTCCTCCTCATGCGTTCTCCCCTTTTTCAGAGGTTAGTGGCATTTGCCTGTAATATTGTTCTCTCGTAAGCTTTTGTGCTTGATCTTTGCACGTATCAAACTGTTTACGTTCAGTACACGTTTTATATCTAAAACCATGCCAGACGTTTTTCCCATTCTTCGACGTTGTTTCTAGCCACTGATGGCTCTAAGTCACAGAAAGATGAACTCATTGCAGTATTCTTGAAGTCTGCTCGTTGCTTGTAGACGGGCCATTGAGTATGTATGAATGTTTATACATATTCGACATCATTAAGTTATGTTTACGTGCTCCTACTTATTCGGTTGACAGCTTACTCACACTCTAATGAAAGTTTATTTCAATCAATTGTAAAACTATTTCGACTTTATAACACGCATTTGTATTCAAAGCACATCGTAATTTCGCTGGATTAAAAATGACTTACAATTAACAGCGATTGCAGAGCGTCTCACTTCAACGGCATTGAGAGGAGTGTAAGAGAATTGTATAAATCGTTGCAGAACTGAATTTATTCAGTAATAGACTGACACACCAGACGACATTAATGGTTTGGTTTCTCGGTCGCTAGGATCCCGTTACTAACGATGTACACTTTAATGACACCAAGAAAGAAGTGTTTAGTTAAGAAAATATGTACACGGAATAAACACTATGCTGCAAAATTAAAACCTAAAATATATTAAAAGACAGAATAAGAATGCAGCAAAGGTAAGAGAGTTGTATTCACAGAAGCATAAAAAAGTAATATACACCAAGTATGTTTTCTGGTATGTAACATGTATGCAATTCATAAAGTTTCTAAATTCTTCACTTCTATTAATTAATTTTGTTTCATTTCACGTTGCACTTGGTGGGTTTAAACGGAAAAAAATAGGAACAACTACTAGTTTTTCTTTCCCTAACTCAAGTTTGGTTACGTGTTCATTATATTTTTCTCATGTTACTCCTTTGTTACAACGCTCAAACAGATCGTCCTGTTGTTCAGTAGAACAGAATAACTGACACATTGAAGTCACTACTTACAAACATTAATTAGTCACAAACAGCAGTTGTAAATCAACAACCCACTTCTATACAATAATCAAAGTTAAATTTGTCCAACAATAAATACCACCTTATTACAGTTTTGTAATAATTAACACAATAATCACTTCTCATTAAACTGCAAAAATGACTTGGAACCGCACTTGTAAAATCGTCAGGTGTAACTGACTGAATTGATTGCCGGTGGAACGAACTGCTTGTATTTATACCTCGCAGAGATTCCAGAATTATCTGTCACATTCCGAATAACGTAACAAGCAAACTGCGCATTACAGGCGTTCTGGAAGCCGCTATAAACTGTGTCAATGTCTGACCTTTGAACAAACTGCCCCGACCAGTGCGGTCTAGAACAGCCCCGATTGTTGACACATGATAAGTGACAGGTAATTATCTTTCGTAGCACTGTCTCCTCCTTAAGCCTGTTCGTCCCGAACTGGCAAACCGTCCTTGAAATAAAAATTCCGCCAGGCGATCTACATGGACGACTTTGAATTTCCGCTGTCCTTCCTGTTGTATCCAATAAACAACAAAATGACCTCACAGTATAACCCCCTTTCCAGTTAGTTCAAAGTTTCGGGGAGCTACCACAACGGCACTTTTTTGAAACCTTCTTCGAAACCAACACTATTGCTACGAATATTATATCACGTTTTCATTTTATAATTTTCTCATTTTCTATCTTCATTCATCCTCTTATCAAGAGATACATTTCTCGCAGTTGGTTTTCTAATTGCTTGGAATACCTATGCAGCTCTTGGAACTGAGTTTTTGGTGATCCGAACATCAAATGTCTAAAAAGATGAACTCCCGCCCAAACACTAGTTTTTCTGGAGTCATGACGGTTGTGTCCTGTACTGGTGACCTATAAGCCATTAGGAATACAATTATAAATACAAACTTTTTTATTGTCTAATAATGTCTAATTCTTTAATGTAGTCATAGAATACATTTTAGTTCATACTGATAATTTTACGTGTTCAAGGTTAAGCGACTACATCAACTATACAAATCATCTGTTCAAAATATAAAATAATAGTTATAAAAATGTTTTCTTAGTTTCGTACAGCCTTGCTGCAAACGATAAGTACATAAAGAGACAATTGACAAAATACGCCTACTTATTATTTCTAAGCAACTCAGATCCTTGTTTGTTAATGAAAACTGTTTACACGTGTGTCTGGACAGTGAAGTAAGCAAACATAAATAGAAAAAACTTAAGAGATAAATAGATAGATAGAGAGGGGGAAGAGGTAGATAGACAGACAGACAGATAGGAACATACAGAAAGAGGAGGGTAATGACGTATTGTGAAAGGGGGGGAGTAATTACCGTTTTAGCGTGGCGATAGTCTGAAGTTGACCCTCCTGCTTACATCAAGGCATTAGGCGTATCTAGTTCCTGCAATACGGTAATATCAATCTTCCACAATGCGTCCCTCACCAAAATTACCATCCCTAACGTAACCCAAAAGCAAGAGACCAAATTTACCATACACGAAGGCAAACATTTCCAGGCAGCTCCAATTTTTAAAAGTTCACTATATCCATAAACGTACTTTTTAATAAATTGTGTCATCACAAAGTTCTCTAATGTTCGTTTGATTCAGTGGTTTTCAACCTATGACCCCGAAACCAGAGATGACTCAAAATGGAAACATTGCAGACCATTTTCTTCTAAAATGTTCTGTGTAGTAACTACGATTATCCATCAATGTACGAGTGCTTATACAGAGACTGGCGTCTCTCGCATCCGACACATCAGAGATTTTGTTGGTAGAATCACTTCTTTCAAAATCCCTTTCCTCCATCCTTTTGTATAGCCTATATTCTCCACCCACAATCTCCTGCGTCTACTTGTTTCCGTCGTCTAGCTGGAACCCAGAATAGCATCTTTATGGGTCCTTATAGTGTGTACAATTGTTTTGTCATCACGAATTTTCCTCCTGATATCTCCACTCTAACTCACTAGAGCCTGGTGATTACACGAGACTTCCTCTAGAAGACCATTTCCACTAGTAAGAGGCTCTGGGAATTTCTTTGATTTATCTCCTAATTTAAGAGCTATGGTTACTTTCTAAGGACAATAAACCACCTTTTTTGTTTTGTTTTTTTATTTTCCACCTCCAAAGCACTGAATTCAGCTGCTCTTTTACCATTTTCCTTGTTTTTTCTTCCGATGCCGCTAAGGTTTAAGCATCAAAAAAGCGCTTTTTTCCTGCTAAGATTTAAGTATAAAAAAATGTATCTAGTCTATTCAATAAAGTCAAACTAAAGAAACTGAGCGTGGTAGAATAAATATAATCGATGAAATTTTGCAGGACCCAAGAGACGACAGACAGCTTTTACCACCCCAAAAATTCCAATAATGGTAAACAATGCAGCCCTTTAAATCACATTGAAATTAAGTTAGATAAAAATTTAAGTTAGTTATAAATTGTATTTCATTAGTAAAAAATATATCGTATTATTCCTTAATGGCGTGAAGATTTTGTTACGAGGAGAAGGTTTATTTTCCTAACGTCTAGATAATCCGCGATCATCTTGCAGTTGGAAACCATTGATCTAAGTAATGTAATAGAATTAGAAGTTAGGTAAAAGAAATAACCTACATATAAATATTTTTTGTTTGTTTCAAAACATTTTTCTCAGTTTTTGAAGTATTTAAGACAATATTCATTTTATTCTTTTATTCCATTGCATATCAGTCTGTAATAATCTTGTTCCAAAATCTACATACATATTTTACCTTGTGCGTTTACGTGTATTACAAGTCTCATTTTCATAAGATTTTATGAAACAGTTAATTCAGAAAATACACACACAACAACAGCAGCAACGCCCAAATTGAGCAGTGTTCATTCAATCATTCGTCTGAAAATACCCAAGAAAATAATTTCCCCTCGTTTTGCATTGCACCCAATTGCGTGCACCTCTGTGGCAGGTACGTTTTGTATTTTCTTATCACAATGACCAGCATAAAGTCGTCAATGTTTCCACTTTCTAATCTCACTAATTATAATTTTAGTTTAGTTTTTTTAGAGTATTGCATCCATATGCAATAATTTTACTATTTAAATCATTGGAACCCCCTGTTGTTCGAATAGTTTCAATATTTTTGGCCAGTCAACTGTTCATTAAACCGGAATGGAAAATACTGACGATATCTCCGCAGTATTGCAAACTTGTAAGTTACACAACCTAAATGCAGTCGGGAAAATATCTTATTTAAAACTACCGTTTTATTATTAACAGTTATATTACAACTACCAAACATTTCTCTTGAACTATGTCATGACGTTAATTTGGGAATATTTTGTTACGACAGTCTCACTGATCGTCGTATGGTACAGTGGAAACAAATACAGACACCAATTAAGTCACTAATCACCAGCTTTAATTAATCACAAATAACAGTTTGTAATCAACTCGTACAATAATCCAAGTTAAATTTGTCCAGACGCAATAATAATGTCCAATAATAGAGTTCCACACCAGATATAAAACAGTAACACTTCGCCACAATATTTCAATCACCACTGGATCCGCACTAAGGAAAATCGCTCAACGTAACTCACTGACAAAGCCAGCTGCTGTGGCTTTTACAATGTTCAAGAATAAACTTTCCATCCTTACTGCGGTGTGCCAGCTAATGCGTATTTCATGTGTGCTCTTGTATAATTGGAAGTACTTGAGTGCTACGTGACAGGACGGCCTTGATCCACCTATTTTCCGTATTCCTAACGCAACAATACCATATCTCATGCCTTATACTTATTCCCAACATACTTTAGTATATCTTCTTCTACTTCCATCCTCCTTCTAATCTCCTCATTCCTCACTCTCTTATTAATCCCCCACATCTCGTCCAGTAGGGGGACATTCGATTTCAATGTCAGAATATTTTACAGAAACTTTTTATTTCTTGCTCACTTCTGCAGTCATTGCTGCCATACAGCGTATGCAGTATTTTTGTATTTTCCATTAGGTTGTTGAACAAGCTTTGATCGTTAAGCCTTTCCAATGGGATGTTGGGTGAAATCATCGACCTGCAGAGATCCTTTGTGAACTCTGAAGTGTTGGAAGATGAAGTGGAAGTACTAGCAGATTTTTCGAATAATAGAAGTTGTCTACTTTTGACTGCTGACTGTCTTTGTAAGCAATTTTTATGTTTTGCCGTATTACAGTGTTGCTGCACAGTGAAACATTTCTCAGCGGCAACTTTAACTTCACACAACTTACAAAATAAAATAGCGCCATCGGTACTAAATATTTTATCGCCAAATTCTCGAATAAAACCGCGCAACTTTTCATTCACCGAACTCTTTATTCTAGGGATGATGGAAACAAACTGCGGACACACGGAATGAGTGAATGACCATTACAGGGGAAGGTGAAAGTTAAAAGCACTTTACAAAGTGTAAGAAAAACCCTCCCTCTCCCTTCACTTCTGCCCGCTGGCATTATCGCTTACGGAGGCAAACAATATTTGCCTAACGGTAGGCCTACTTGAATATCTGCATTCCAAAGACATTTCACACCTTATTCACCATTTCTCCGAATATATAGGTATTTAAGGATATCCTGAAAGATGTTTTTACTACTTTAACACACCACAATTTGTTACGGAACGGATAAATGCATTTTCGTGTGAAAAATACACGAAAAATGCCATTATAATCTATTTTCACTGTAAATATGCTCTAAAACTTCATAAATGTCTAAATATGCATATAGAAATTCAAGAAATATAACTTAAATATGCATTTTAGTGCTAAATATGCTACAAAACGTAAAAATTACCGAAATGTGCAATTATATGCACAATAAAACACTATCAATCTTCATCAGAATTCTTAGAATCAAGTTTAAATCAAACTGAAACCTCAAATAATGTCAAGGAAAAAATATGACATATCATAAAAATCCGCCCCCTTGTAATACCTAATGAACAGTGTTTATACTAAAGTAAATATCGTAAGAAATCTGATATACCGAGAAGGCCGCAAACGTATAAGAACGAGTGGTGGAGTGAGTTATTAATGTGTTACGAATCAATCACTACGAGAACGACCCACACCATGAGTCATCCAAATTATCCGGTGGTCAGAAAAGTCGGGAGCAAAACAGCATCTACTAGATACACCTAAGGAGATGGAGATGAGAAAACAGTACATCTGCGCACCATAGATTGGATTATGCGTACCTACTGTAAAATTTTCATGTATTAATACTATTTTAAAATACACCTGTCTGTCCTTCTAAAAGAACTCACATGAGAAATTACACATTAAAACTTATATTCATATGATTAGAAATAAATGTAAAATACGTAAATTTTAACAAACATAAATTCAATTACTTATATTTATTCATATTTTAAATGAATCCATTTGAAGAAATGATGAAATGATTGGCATAAGAATAAAAATAATCTGTAATCTAATAATTTAAGTAGATGTAAGTATTATATCATGCTCGTATACAGAAATACAAAGGAACCCTGAGATATATATTTAGCTTGTAAATTATGGAATTGGTAAATAATTAATGACAATGATATGTCAAAAAGTAAAGAATTAACTGTATGAAGAGATAATAAACTATTGTATTATTCCCATTGTAGCATAGAAAGCTGGTGTTAATGACCATAATTTCAAATATAATAAATTGTTGGATAGACAGATAAATGTGTCTCGTTTTTAATTTATTAAAGATCAATCCTATGGGTATTATACAAACACTGTTGCTTGATATAGTTCCCATAACACCAACAAATTAATTATAAGAAATAGTCTTCACCACCTGTGGTTCAAACAGTTAATACTTGTGTTTAGTAATATTAATGTTATCACAACTACCAATAGAGATTGATAAAATAGAGCATTAAAAAGTGCAATCAAATTAAGTGAATATTTTATAAGCAGTACACTCCAGCGACTTTAAAGTCTACACGAAGTCTGTAAACATGTTTCATACTTTATTTTTTCCTGGTATTTGTTAATTATTTATTACATCCAGATGAATGAGGTTAAAATAAGTACACTCTCCACGCTAGACTGCAGTCGTTATGTTCAGCAAGCGTTTCCGCAATAAGTATACTCTCCACGCTAGACTGCAGTCGTTATATTCAGCAAGCGTTTCAGCAATAAGTATACTCTCCACGCTAGACTGCAGTCGTTATATTCAGCAAGCGTTTCCGCAATAAGTATACTCTCCACGCTAGACTGCAGTCGTTATATTCAGCAAGCGTTTCAGCAATTACACTCTAATAAATAATAACTTGAGTTTTAACATAATACTATTTTTAAAGTTTTGCACCAGTCATGGGTAGTGATGGGTGGCACATTAGATCCAGTTACGAACAGCAACAACTATACAAACAACAAAGCATTGTAAATTACATCAGGCTACAACGCCTAAGATGGCCAGGACAAAAGATGTGACAGACGCTCGGTATCAGAAGAAAAGAAAACCAACAATCCTCTAACTAGAACAAACGTTCGCGAAGACACTGAAACCTTCTGCAGGTGATAAATTGGCATGCAGCCGCAGGAGATCAAGACTTGTGAATGAAAAGATTGTAGAAGGTCAGGACTCCGTATGGGCTGTAGTACAATGTGGAAGGAAGGAATTATATTTACCTTCATCATCATCATCATCATAAGGGAGCTACTGCCCTGGGCCGGTCCTGGCCTGCTGAAGGAGACCTCACCAACAGTCTCTGTCTGATGCAATATCCTCCAATTGCGGCTCCCAGCCCTTTCTGCATCCTATTGCACTCCATCTCGCCTCCTCAGCTTTGGTCTTTACACTTTTCTTTTGCCATCTGTGTCACAGCGGAAAAAGAGCTTCACAGGGTCCAGGGCGTTCAGTCCATGATATAGCAGGCTATATAACTGTTCATTAGTTCTTTTTATCCGACATCACCCTGACTGGCCCATATATTCGTCTCAGTATTTTCCTCTCAAATGTTCGCAATACATTCTCAGTCCCTCTGCTTAGAACCCATATTTCAGATGCATACAATCGCAGTGGGACAACCAGCGTCTTTTATAGGAGGTTCTTTGTTGCCCTTGACAGCAATTAGAACTCAAATTTCCTTGTAAGCTGAAGTAAGTTCTCTTTACAAGAAATAAGTTTTCTTTAGATTTCCTCCTCCATAACATTGGTTACAAGTGAACGTAGGTAACTAAATGCTTTCACTATCTCAAATCCGTAGTCTACAAAGCTGATGTACTGGCTATTTTTTACTCCTTTGAGCTTGTGATCCCGAAGAGGTTGGGGAAAGATTTACGAGTGTTAATGTAGTGTGTGAGTTCTGCATATTTGCCGAAAGGGTTTGACGTTTCAATTAGATCTGGTTTATACCGTGTGTGGTGAGTGTAGACCTGACGATAGATTTCGAACAGTAGCTTAGAGATGAGCAGTGGACAAACGCCTCATTGCGACATTAACAAAACTTTAATTTATTTCGCACATGCCCCCCAACATTCTTGTGCAGTGTTTTATAGTGTAAACAACGGCTGAAAAAGCGAGGCGAGTACATTATAAGCATGCTAGTGTCGTTGTGAAGCTACAGTATGTGACAGAAATAGTTGAGTTAGAGTGTAGGCGAGACAGAGAACTGTTATCGCGTTATCCTCCTCTCACCTTTCTAGACGCCTAACACTATACTTTTAAGTGGGGGTAATTCATTAGCTAGGTCGGCGCAGCTCACCGCTCAAGAAAGTCTGTCAGGTTTCTAAATGCAGGGGCGTCTAGTTACTGAAAACTATGCATGGCATGGAATGGCATGGCATTAGAAAACGCGGTAGGTATAGGTAAGTTGGTGTACAACAAAAAAAGTAATCGTTTGGGTCTGAGCTAAAAAAATTAGTGTTATCGCATAATGTGTAGTCTCAACTACACAAACACGTGTGTTATGTAACTATTGGGATTGGGTTATTAACACCAGCAAACTGTTGTTATGAGGGCTGGGCTGGAGATTGTTATGAGGTACTGGTTTCCCGGTTTATGGAATCAGCGGTTAGGTAGAGGGAGGTGGTGGTGTGGTGTGGGTTCACTTTGTTGGCGTACCAGTGGTTTAGTTTGTGAAAGAAAGTAGTCTCGGTCAGGCATAGTTCTGTTGTGCACGTACAGTTCAGCGTTGGTGTTGCAGGTTCGCAGAGGACTGCTGTGTTTTAGACATATGGCACGCTGTTCTCCTTCCGGTATGGTTTCCGCTGCGTTGTATGTTTAACTACGTATAAAACTGTAGTCAGAGAACAGCTGCAGGTATCTAATCAAATGGGCGTCAGACACCTCACCCGACGCTGAGCTCTTTACAACCCTATACAATGTTGTCTTATCACTTCGGCTGTAATATTATTTTTCTACAGTCCGTTTTCCGTTAATATTACCGTTTTTAATATTAGTTGTCCAAAGGATCGTAAGTATTCCTATTCTGATAAACAATGAAAAATATGTTATTTTTAGGAGTAATAACACATTTTTCTTACCCAATGGCATATGTTATAGTTTTCGACGGTATCCTTTCTGGACAGTTAGTCATTGCATAATGCTTCCATTTTTCTTTTTTTCAGCGTTACACAAAACAAGACACACTGCACGATCTAAAGTTAGTAAAGAAACGTTTCGGAACGATGATGTTTCTCCTAACCTTAAAAGAAAAGACTTGGAAAGCCGAGTTCTTAATAGCTGTTGTAGTACATATACTACATATAATAGCTGTTGTACTACAAGCTTCCTCTTCCTGATAAACCTCTTTAATTTCTGTCTGTCCCGTTATAAATGTCCACTAAATAATCCCAATTGATGCATACAAAGCTAAGATTTTCGCAGATAGATTCTGCATCAACAGAGACTATGATTTAAATTAACGAGAACAATTATTTCTTAATAAAACGCTCGTTGGATTATTTGTTAATATAACAAACTATAGAGCCGCGGAAGAAATATTTTATTGATGTGTAATAGGACTATGCTATACAAAACTCCACTGTTGTACCGTTGTAACCGACAGAGGAAATAGCTCATTTGGACGCCTTGATCCACGGCTGTTGTAGCGTGACAGAAAATCCACTACTTATTAATTCATATAAAATAATAAAAATTAATTACACCACATATGTTAATATAAAATCGAATAAAATTGAATGAATTCAAAGGAATAAACAACAATAAAATAAAAATCCTCAGTACATTATATAAAAACCACTGTTAAAAAATCAAAGAAATTATTAAAAGCAACTCATATTATAAAATCAGGAATTTACCCAGGAAGCTAGGAGCAGTAAACAAATTAGATTACACAATATCATGAAGAGAGAATCGGTTTAAGAGTGGTGAAACACCAAAATACCCCAAAGACAAGAAGAAGGAAGAATAAAATTTGTGATCAGGAAGTAAACAATACCCTGAAACCTTTAGCGAAGAGCAAAGTCAGTATCAGTAAATACATTCGATACTCCAAACTAAACATCAGTCGAGATAACACGAAGTACTTTGGTTTACCCAAGAGTGAAGAATAAAGACAAGAAGACAAGAAGAAGGAAGACCAGAAGAAAGACAAGAGTGAAGAATGAAGACAAGAAGACAAGAAGAAGGCAGACCAGAAGAAAGACAAGAGTGTAGACAATGTAATAAAATAATAAAAGTGGTGTGTATTGTTAATTGGTGTGGCTCTCGACGTCTTACTGGCCTGAAACACTTCCTTAAGTTTCCCAGCTGGTCGAGTCTCAATGGTAGCAAGACCGGTCGAGTAGCGTAATGTTGATGAAGAAATATATGTTCAGCTTCACCGAAAGTTTCAAAACAAAATTTGTTGTTTTGAAAAAAAAAAAAAAATTAAAATTAAATTATGTTTATAAAAAAAATAATTAAAAAAAATGTTCTTTTTATTAATTAATTAATTATAATCAATTAATTAATATAGGGCTGTGAAGTTTTAAAAAGTGTAATGCTCTTCTGAAAAATTTTATTAAAGTTTTGGTATATGTTAAATCAACTACCACCACTCATAAGATTATCTTCAGGACAATCGATATTTGTTTACCTTTTTGTTTTTTAGGTTATCTTCACTTATAGGTGGTAAAGTCCTGGTAGATTATTAATTAGGATTATATTAGTGGTAATTAGAAATATTTAGGAAATAAAGAACTATTTAGTGTTGAAAAGTATTAATGTTTTATTAGTTAATAGCAATATTGACTCTTATCGATTATAATATCGATTCTCAGGATATCGAAAAAGTTACAAATTATATTATATAAAAATCATACAGGGTTCTTTAAACAGCCAATTATTATCAAAGTCAGAGAAATCGGGCTAATGTTTAAAAAGTATAACGTTACAACAAATTAATAATTATTACTAAATACAGACATTGAAAATAAATTTGAAAATAATATAATTGTTTTCACCAACAGCTGATATGATCACGGAAGAGGCATTGGGATCGTCAAAAGCAAATGGCGGCCATCAAGTTGATCAAAATGTCGCTCGTTCCTGCTACGTTCCAAATAATGTATTTTCTGGCAGTATTCCTGTTCTGGTGTCTGAAAATCTCTTGTTAAATGTTATGTAGTGCCTGGTGTAATGTTTCTGGGTTGTATTTAGTGTATCCGTGTAATTATAAGTCAAAACACTTTTCCCTATTCCGACACTAATTTGGTTAATGTATTATTCAGTTTTCTGGTGTTTTGTGGTGTTTTTCGGAGTAGATGTGTATTGTTCAGTGTTATTTATTGTTTCTTGATTGTTTCTGTTATAATGTGAGAGTTCTAGATGTATTTTATAAGTCACTCGCGATTTCACAATAACGTACTATTCATCGCTCAACTTTACAGTTGTAAGTTAGGTTAGATCGTCACAAAACGCTTGTCATATTAACCGTTCGAATACCAATAATCAACTAACTATTTCCTTCAGTCTCAATTAAACTCTTAGCCCATATAATATTATCCTTAACATTGTTCAAATATATTTTCACATCCTGTGCACACTTTAAAATTCACTATATAAATGCCTAAACTTTGGTTATTTATCAATTTTATTCACTAGATGTTATTTAAATTAATCTTTCAGTTCATTCAGCTTATTTTCAGATTAAATAATGCCGTTTTATAGTGTTTTCTGTCCAAAAATAGTAATTTTACTTTCAGTTTGGTATTCTCTGATAAGTCAAAACATTTCCAAAATTTACTTCCTGTTATAATGTAAATTCAGCCATTTTATCAGTTATATTTAATATTAATAATCCTATATTGTATTGAAAGGTTTATATTCCCTTATTTTCTGGTAATTAATTGAATTAGTTGTATTCTGAAACATTATTCTGAAATATATGACTCCCATGTCCAAATTTCTGAATTTAGTCATTTTCATTTTTATTTATAATTCTGAATATAATTTATTAAAATCTTTCTAAATGGTATGTGCAATTATATGGCTTGATCTCAAGTTTATTTTGTCTAAAACCCCTTTTGTTTATTTGCTTTTAAATGAGTAATTTCTCTGTTTTGATGAAGTTTGGTTTCCATTCTTTTGGCCTAGGTTTTTTAACAATTTTTCTTTACAAACACTTTACAAACAATATATGATGTGTGATACCCTCTCTGACTTTTACATATAGTATTATAAATTAAACATGTTTTCCAAATTACACAATAACAATTAGTATTGGTTACAATACAAATAACAGTTAAACAAATAAAGAATATTTTTAAATAAATGGTTGTCTTCAAGTCAGACATTCTACAACAAAATCCTTATTTCTAACATGGAAATATGGTTTACAAAAAAGGTTTTTTACTAACTAACATCTTAATTACTCTCTACTATTTACAAGTAGTAACTATTTTTATAGTTCTGATGTTAGTTGTATCAGACCCAAACAAATGGCCTTATATCTAATAAATTTTTAAACATCCTTATACTATATTCATAAAAACCTTACATCTATATTCTTGTTGCTAACTATTATTACAAGTAGGATTCTACAGTTTTTATACCGTCTTTTACACATTGTCTTTGGGGAATTGTACCCTGTCATTAATAAATAAATAGTATAAATTGTTCGAAAAGTATTATGAAATCTTTTTTTTTTCTTTTTGCATATAAAACAAAATGTTATTTTAAACCGATTTATGTTTTATAAATAACATATTCTCACAGTACACATTTCAAGTCATTGGAAATTGTATATTTCATTGCATTCAATGTTTGTGATTGCCAAGAATGAAACACAAGGTTCATTTTTTTATAATACTCAAAACTATCACTGGTTTACTTTGCACTTTTATATTATGTTATTGCTAAATGGTCGTATAGTCTTATTAACATAATAAATTGGTTAGCGTTATACAATGGAGAATTGTTCCATGCGTACTATATTATTGTTTCATCTTAGTTCACAGGCAACTTTTACTTTATACACTTCTCTCTCTTAAATTTGTATACGTGTGGTTTTCATTTCGTTATACTTTTATTGGTTAATGATTTATTTTGGGGGGTATGGGTATTTGGGTGTCTTTTATAAGAGCATGACATCTTCTTCAGGATGCTGCCTTCTTCTTCTTTCATCAGTCTTCTTTTCTCCTGCCTTCTGGGACTGGTATCTTCTCCATCTTCTTCTTGATGCCATCAGGTTTCTTGGGATCTTCTCCATCTTCTTCTTTATTTTAGAAATACACCACCTGTATTGGTTGATCTTGGCTTATTTTAGGGTTTCTATTCTATTTATTCTTCCTCGTTGTGGGTTTGGTCATATTCTGTACTGCTTGGTTATTCACTTTCTTACCTTCCTGGGTTATAACTTGAAAACCTTTGGTTATGAGACTGGTTTTGGATGACTCATCACTAGTAACTCATTTTATTTGAACTTATATTTTCTTTATAATAATGATTTATTTCCACAGTTGCTATGAATTAATCTTTTTATATTAAACTTAATGCTTTCTTCCAAATTTAAATATTATAACTTCATTATTCTAATGATCAATTGCCATTCAATATTATGCATACATCTGTCACGCTACAACAAGAAAGAAGATAAGAAGAAAGACAAGAAAGAAAACAAGAAGAGAGGAAGAAATAGTATGAAAGAAACACCGTTATAAAACCTATTATTAAATACCATCAACCCCAAACCCATAGAGACAATTAAAAAGAAAGTATTTAACATCCCAAAATCCTATAAAAATATAATTATTAAGAAATCAAAAGTGTTGTCTAGTATAATAAGAAGTGAACCAACTAAAGCTATTGTGTGATAAAGGAAATAAACAAGTCTTAACAGTCCATGATTACTAAAGGTCTGGTCTGAGATAATAAGACTCAAAATATCAGAACCACCAGTGAAAGTGAACTTGTGCAAGTGTTTTTGGAAATACAATAAACTTAAAGTTAGTGATACTATGACTTATCAGTATGCTATATAACAACTTTTATATTCAATAATACACATCATCATAAAATAATAAAATGGAAGATTTCCAATATTTTATTATTTTAATGTAACTCTGTTATTACAAGGCATTTGTAAAAATGATAGTAACTAGAGTATGGGTGGACATGTGTACTGATGAAGGGGATAATAGATAATAATGGTTTAGACCAGAAAGGACTGGCATTAATTTATATTCATAGGCTTAAATTGTTTAAAATGGCTATTTGTTCACAGCCATGAACTCAATAGGTTTATAAGAATTTTTAGTAAATAAGATTTATATGTGTTTAAAATGAATTATGTTTGCCAAATAACAGCATACATACTATTAATAATGTTTCAGTAGGTATGCTGTGTTAATTAAAAAGGAGTTAAATGTATGTTTTCAAACCATGTCAGCAATATGTTCAATCTTAGACTGCTGAATGATGTTCATTATTATTTTTTATATAACAGTAGTATTAATCAAATACTACACCTCACAATGGGTTTGTAAAACGTTTTATTTTCATGTAATAATAACTATGTAAAGTCAGAGGAGGAGTAGGATTAAATTTATTTGAGAAAGACAGAAATGTAAAATTCTAAACTCTAGGCCATGTGGTGAATTCACAGAAGCCATATAAACCAGTTAATTCACTTATAATTCGTGTAAACTAGCAAGATTTAGGTAAGGTAAATCAGTTAACCACTACTGTGAATGATCCTATGAGTTAAAGTGATAATAAGGAAAGGTGATATACCTTAAAATATTGTAAATTTTAAAAATATATAAATTAATTAATTTTAAAGAGCAATGTCAAATTCAGAGATTAACATAAAAACCCAGTCCAAAGGTTCAATTTATATGTATTTAAGGAAAGGAAGAGAAATATGACTAATTAAAATTTATTATAATAGTATTAATAACAATTAAAATGGCAGAAAAATTATATGAAGGCGGAAACCAATTTTTGAGCCTAGATTTCCAAAAAGAGAGAAATTTGGTAATTTCCACAAAATGTCAACAGATATGGACTATATGGACTATAATATATAAATTTAAAAGGAATGAGATGATTAAACCAATGATAAGGTTTATAGTTCATAAAGGTGATGAATAAAATAAATAAATTCCATATATAATGTATTTTAGCACCATGTGTATGGGAAATCAAAATATTTTAACAATACTTTTTCAAAGATTAACTGGGCCAGATTTTGACTAACATGAAGGAAGTTAGTTTAGTCTTTTGTTGAATATCAAGCTGAATAGTTGTGTAATATAACGTTCCTTAAAACCGTGTAGAAAATGGTACTACGATTACCTTCTAATATCAGTGTAACGAGAGTTAAATAAATTAAACATTTTTCTAACTAAAACTACAGAAATTTTAGCGACAATAGTGAAAACTAACACCAAACTTCATTATACTAGTGATTTAAAACAGTAAAACAATATATCGGTGATAATTAACGCTACAAATCATAACCACTTTTTGAGCAGTTAACCCACAGAAGTGAACACATACCAAATAACATAATTAACACAAGTATACACAGAACACTTCTTCAGAACACACCAAACAACCTATTAGACAGATTACACCAGTGCGGGGACATTTCAAACATTTATGAAGGTAATTTTGCTGTGAGATTTTAACATGACGACATTCCCAATAACCTCGCCATATCTAGGAGCGGCCATCTTTGAAAAATACGAATCTCTGCCTTCCGCATCGAGTGACGTCAGAAACTACATATGGTTTGATGATTCAACTTTTTTAAACATTATATCGGAATTATTTAAATATTGTTAAATAATAATTATTGAAATTACTTTAATTGTTAATGTTATACTTTCTCGTTGACCCTTCTCTGGCTATTAATATAATCGCTCCAAGAACCTTTTTTATATAATACTTGTAATAATTTTTCCACTGTATGAACGAATCGATAATTCCCTGAGACAGAGTCGATAATTGCTCCCAATCGATTAAAAATCGATTATTTATTAAATTTGTTAATAAATCCATTTATTTCAATTGTTTGTATCTATTATTATTTCACATGCTAATTTAAGGTTTATTTATTAATGCAACGAGACTTCAAGAAGAAGAAAATATTTTTTACAGTGAGATATTGGACCAGTACGAAAAATCATCAATCGATTGCTGACCGGAGTTAATCTGATTAACTCCGGACTTGGTTTAGGTCTTCCAGAAGTGCTCAATAATTAATGAATACCTTCTTAATTATTTAAAATTTTTAACAGAACATTAAAACAGGATTATTTCACAATTACAGACATTAAATAAAACATAAACAAAATTTTTTTTATTATTGAAAAAAAAATTTTTTTTTTTAATAAAATTTTTTCTCTATTATTTTTTTTTGTAAAGACCGCATACAGGGTCTAATTTGTTACAAAGTGGCGCCCAACATGGGGCTTGATAATTTAAGCCTGGCAGCGATTAATTTATAGAAACAGAGAGAAAAATGCAAAGACGAGCTACTTCGAAGAAGAGGGCAGCAGAGGCCGAAAAAGAAGTTGACATGGGGGATAAGGAGGCAACACCCGTGGAAGATCCGGAAGTATTGGTAAACCCGGTGGTACCGAAACAACCTGCACCATCAGAGGAAGCACCTGAAGTAACAACGCAAACAGGGGAAGTCAATCTCCAGGAAAAGAAGGTGGAGAAAGCCAAGGGTACAGAAGAGAGTAAATTGGACAGATTTATGGAAATGTTCTTGCAAAGGATGGAAGGAATGGACAAGAAAATGGACAAAAGTAGTAAGGAAAGGAAGGAAGACAACCATTCATTAAATGAAAAACTAGAGGATTTGAAGGAAGACAACCGGTCCACAAAGGAAGAATTGGGCCGCAAGATAGAAAATACTAATAAAAGGATTGAGGAAACCAGTAAGAATTTGAATAAGAAGATGGAAGATCTGAAAGAAGACAATCAATCTTTGAGTAAGAAGATGGAAGAGAAAATGGAGGAAACAAGTAGGAAAATGGAAAACGACAATCAGCAACTGAGAGAAACGTTGGAGGAAAATAATCAGAAAATTGAGGAGAAGATGGACGAGAATAGTCAAAAGTTAAGAGAAGAACTGAGGGAAGTTAACCAGGAGAGCATGAATAAGGTAGACGAGAGAATAGAGTTGGCAAAAGAAGAGTTAAATAAAAGGATAACAGAGACGAAGAAATCCATCGTAAAGAAGTTAGAACAGGAAGTCGTGGTTGTTAACCAGCAGATCAGGGAAGTAGACGAAAGATGTCGACAGACAGAAAACGAAGTGCTGGAAGTCCGGGAGGTAATACATAAAGAAATTACACAGGTCAAGGAACAACAGGAAACGAAACTGGAAGAAAACAAGAAATTTGCCCTGGAAGAAATGAATAAAGTGCGGACACATGTAACCGAAAGATGCGACGGCGTGGAAGCCGCTATGACGAACATCACAGGACAAGTGCGTCAGAGCCAGGAGGAGATAGAATTGATAAGGAACAGACCAACTGGTTACCATCATTTCCCAATATCAGAAAACAGAGAATGGCTTAATTTCCGGCAGTATAAACGGAAGCCCATGGAATTCTTAGCACGCATAGAGGAGTACCTAGAAAAACATAGAGGGAACCGGTGGGTCCAGAACAGGGAAATCCTAGACGAGTCGTTTCGGGAGGTGAATGACCATTGGTGGATGGCCAACCGGAGCGACATCGAAAGTTATCAGCAATTTAAGAGCCTCTTCAAGGCGAAGTACTGGTCGGAGACGACTCAAAACTTGATAAGAGATAATATATGCCACGGCCACTACAAACCACAAGTCGGTAGTTCGATGACAGCATATTTCCTCGGCAAGGTATGTATGGCCAAGCATTTAGAACCGGCCATACCTGAGGAGTGCCTAATAAATAAGTTGTCATACCATTATGACGAAGAAGTCATTCGTGCGAGGAGAGGCAGCCAAATAAAAACAATACAGGCAATGACAGAACTCCTCGAAAACTTCGAAAACGAAGACTACTACCGACAGAGCCGGAGAAGAAATAATGGGCCCGAACCAAGGACGTATCAGAACTACAACCAGGGTACGAACAACACCAACACTGGGTAACAAGGAGGCCGAGCATACCCTCAGAATAATAGTTTTAACAGTAATAATAACTTTAGCACTACTAATCAAAATAATAATAATAATAATACAAGTCCAAACCATGTGAACCCGAGTCGACCCTCTAATGGTTATCAGGGTAACAGAAATCCCTACCCTCATAACCAAAATAGTCAGAGAAGCCCCAATTATGGTAATGATCGTTACCATAATAATAATAATCGTGCGGGTCCAAATAATGGTAATCCCGTTAATAATAGGTTTCCCCGCCCACGAGTGAATTTCATACGAGCCACAGATGATCGACAGCGAAGATACAACAACAATCGAAGAAACAGCTACCGTGGATACGAAGACAGGCGGAGGAGCCTAGAACGGGACCAACCAAGGTACTATCCGACGAGAAGGAGTACTAGTTTAGACGATGCTGAACGGAAGTCTAACAACGAACGACCGGAAGACCACAGGATAGATCGACAGGGGCCCATTTTAAGCATCCCAAATGATGCTTCAACTAGTATGGCACAAAGGAACAATGATGCCGAGCCTTTAAACGGGGACAGGCAGTAATAAATCGCCAGAACCCGTTACTGCTCCTAAATACTGGGTATCTTAATAATGAGTGTAATAATATAAATAATAATAATCGTATCACAGTCATCGGGTGCAACTACCTAAAGGACATCCGACATGAGTTATTGGAAGAGGATAACAGTAATCCCTCCAATAACTTTAATAACGAAATAATACATGTCAACGCAGAGGTAGAAAGCATCCCAGCCAAGTTGATGATCGATCCTGGTTCGAACGTGTCAATCATAAGTACGATGGAGTTGGAGAGGATACAGCGAGAGTGCGGGAGAACTTTACCAACGTTGCCATTGAATAATATTATTTTGTTGGGTGCAACCGGCCGACAAAATAAAACAATACGTAGGCAAGTCTCCGCCAGGGTGATGAGCTGTGGTATAGCAATTGATATGGAATTCTTGGTGGCGAGCGGGCTGCCGTTTAATATACTGGTCGGGTGTGATGTGCTCAGGAGGAATTCCGCCATCATTGATCTGAGAACTGAAAAATTGTCGCTGTTTACCAACGGACATACTTGGACGGCGAACTTGGTGGGTAGTGACCAAGTCATTCCCGATAGTATCCACCAGCAAATCCGCAAAATTAACTACATCCATCCAACATCTATAATTGAACAAAGAATAGACGACACCTCCAATGAAGATTTATGGTCACAAAAAATCCAGGAGATCAGGGATTTCCGGAGCGGTATAACTGGCGAAAAATTAACCTTAAACCAAGCGAACAAATTAATCAACATCTATAACAAATATAAATCAGTCTTTTCTGATGAGCCCGGTAAAGTGAAAAACTTCCAGTGTACTCTACAGTTCCGAGACACAGTGGACTTTAACCGGAAGTCTTACCCCATCGCGCAATCACGAAAGCAAGCAGTAAGAGCTGAAATAGAACAAATGATTAACCGTGACATTATAGAGAGTAGCCATTCCCCATATACAAGTCCTATAGTGGCTATTCCTAAGAAAAACGGACAAGTCCGTTTGTGTTTAGATGCGCGCGAAATAAATAAAATGATCATAAATGACAGGACTTCGCCCGGTGAGATTGAGGAGATTTTAAAACGGTTCCACGGCACCAAGTACTTTAGTACCTGGGATACGGTGTGCGGGTACTGGCAGGTGGAATTACATCCACAGAGTCGCCAGTATCTGGCCTTTATATTCGAAGGGCGGAACTACCAGTTTAAGAGGTTGCCCTTCGGACTGGTAAATTCAGTCGCAGTCTTTGTGCACTGCATGGACCAGATACTTGGCCAAGAAGCACTACAGTTCACCACCGTATACGTTGATGACTTGCTAGTGTCCTCAGAAACTTGGGAGGAACACTGCTACCGTGTGGAACACGTATTACAGAAGCTAGCGGCAAATAATATTACGTTAAAATTAGCAAAATCTCATTTTATCGCTAAAAAAATACAATTCTTGGGTTTCATCTTGAATGATCAGGGAATCTCACCGTCGGCTGAAAAAGTCGAAGCGATTCAGAACTTTCCTACACCTAAGAATCGAAGGCAGTTACAGTCGTTCCTGGGACTCTGTAATTACTACCGCAAGTTCCAGGAAAGGTACTCAGAACTGACTGCCAGATTTCAGCCGCAACTGTCATCCAAAAATAAATGGATCTGGGGTAATGAACAAAACAATATATTATCTTTAATTAAACAAAAATTCCTTGAACCCATCATACTTCGCCATATAGATTTCAGCAAACCTTTCTTTCTTAATTGCGATGCCAGTGACATCAGCCTCCGCACTACCTTATATCAAGAGGATGAGGAGGGCGAACATCTGGTGATCTGCTTTGCCAGCAGAGCATTGAATCAATGTGAGAAGAACTACCACGTTACAGAAAAGGAATTATTGAGTGTCGTGTTCGCGTGTGGAAAGTTCCGCACTTATATCCTTGGTTATTCCGTTACCGTCCGGACAGACCATAAGTCTATATCTTTCCTAAAGAGATGTAAGTTAAGCCATGGAAGGTTAACACGGTGGATACTATTGCTGCAAGAATATGACCTTAAGTGGGAGTATATCCCCGGAAGGAAGAATGTCGTCGCGGACGTATTGTCTAGAATAGACATTGATAAACAGACCTTCGAGGGGGAGAAGGAGAGTATTCTTAAAGTATACCATATTCTAAGCAGCAGCGCCGGTCTACAATCAATTTTGGAACACCTGAGCACACACCAACAAGCTGACCCGAAGTTAATCTCTATTTTAACCAGATTGGAAGCCGGGGAAGAGACAATCTCCCAATATTATAAAATCCATAACGGAATCCTGTTTCCACGACCATCTTTATATAAGGAGGAATGGAGAGTTATTATTCCAACCCATATCGAAAAGGAGATAGTGTTTAATTATCATGTTCGATATGGGCATATGGGCGCATTAAAGGTAGTAAAGGCCCTGGAAGGGAGCTGCCATATCAAAGACATAAATCGGAAGGTACGAAAGTACATAAGAAACTGTCGCATTTGCCAACTCGTAAAAACCAACAACGAGAGAAGAGAAGGGCAAATGATTCCGATAACCTCTCAAAAGAAACTTGAGAAGGTATTCCTGGATATCTGTGGGCCATTTCCCCGCAGTGGGGGCCGCCACAGATACAAATATCTCGTCATCGTAATGGACCATTATACCAAGTTCGTAAAACTATACCCAGCGAATCGGGCGACTACAAATAAAGTTCTCGACATCCTGACCAACCAGTACTTCCCAACCGTCGGAAAACCAGTGTCGATCATAACCGACCACGGAACACAATTCAAGGGGAGGAAGTGGCGGGATACACTGCTGTCAATGGGGGTTCATACCTATAAGACTTCGGTATACCACCCGAGCAGTAACCCGGCCGAAAGAGTCTTGCGAGAGGTGGGGCGCCTATTAAGGACGTATTGCCACGATCAGCAGAGGAGGTGGCAAGAATACTTGGAGGCCACTGAAGAATTCCTCAACCTGGCATACCATCCGGCCATAGGAATAACCCCCTACTCCGCCATGTACGAAAGACAACCCCCACGGGAGATCGAGGAAATATTGGAGTTCCCCAGAGAGCATAAGTATATATTTAATAAAGTTCAATTTCATAATAAGGTGGCCGAAGATCAGGAGAAACGGCGGAATAAATACAATAAAAGCATGGGTAAGATTATTACTTATACCGTTGAAGAGAAGGTGTTGTTAAATAATAGGGAATTACCCAGTTCCTTAGAAGGGATAACAAAAAAGTTATTGCTTCTGTACACTGGTCCTTATATTGTCTCTAAGAACAATAACAACAACACGTACGAAATTAAGGAGATGGGTTCCAATAAAGTTAAGGGTGTCTTTAACCAGGCATCCATAAAGAAATTTTATTAATAAACCCTCAAATTCTAAAAATAATGTAATACCAAATTTCATACAATTATTTTAAAAAAAACATTTTGGAAAGAGAAGAAAAAGAATTTAGAAATCGACAAAATTCTAAAACAAAAGTAAGAACACCTTACATACTAATTATTTGAGAGAAATCTTGTGGAAATAATATAAAACAGAATTTAGAAATAATCCAAATTCCAAAACAATTGTAAGATCACCTTACATATCAAGCATTTTAAGAAAACTTTATAGAAGGATAAAAGGAATAGAATGAAATAATTCAAATAAATTCCAAACAAGTGTAAGATCACCTTACTAACTAAAAATTTGAAAAACTTTATGACAAAAATATAAAAGAAGAATTTTGATTCATCCAAATTTTAAAACAATGTAAGACCACATTACTAACCAAGTATTTGAGAAAAACCATTTTGCAGAAATGTAAAAAGAATTTTGAATTGAAAACAACTAAATTTAAAAAGAAAGCAAGCCCACCTTACATACAAATTATTTGAGAAAACTTTATGGAATAATATAAGAAGAATGAATTTTGAATTGTGTATAAATCAAGTTTCCAAACCAAGAGTAAGTACAACTTACCGTCCATTTATTAATAAAACACTTGGGTGAAATAAACAGAAAAGATTTAATACCATATTTATGGTAAGCATAAAATATATTTACCATGTTTATAAAGGATCATAATGGGATGAATAAAGGAAACAGACTTTAGAATTAAAACAAATAATTCTGGAGAAATATGATCATGTCTAATTTCAATATAAAGTGTGAAAAACTTTCCATAAAGGGATACGAAAGGAAATAAACCGTGTGATGCGATTTGAGTGATTGAATATAATAAAATACAAAAACTTATGTGGAATTATGTGATAATAAAAAAACTTTGAAGTGGTATGAGGAGAAATTATGACCTCATTATAAAATTAATAAAAAACATTCTTTCGAAAGGATAATAACCATGACAGGAATAATGTGAGAATAATATCAAAGATATATGTAATTAAACGAATTAATATAAAATGATTTATGAATTAAATGTCAATTGTGTTAATGACAGTTATAAAAAGTTCTAGAAAATAGAACAAGTGGAAATAATAAAAACAGAGCAATAAAATAAAAATGTCATAATGATATGCTACTATAAACAATGCAGATTATAATAAAAAAACCAGAAGGTAATAAAGAATTTATAACCAAAAGCTTTATATGATAAGGAAAGTTGAAGAATGTAATAATAGAAGAGCTTCCTACCATAATATCAAATGAATGAAACATCAAGTTAAAGAGTCAGAAGAACAACTGAGATAGGAATATTAAAATCTCTGAGAAATATAATAAGTAATAAGTGAAGTATCCCAAAGATTTTTTTTTTTTAATAGTAACAAATGTGTACTATTCTGAATAATTTTTTAATCTGCCTGTAGATAATTCCAGCAGTATTAATATGTTTTTTGAGCAGAGATGATTTGCCTCTGTACTCAAATATGTGTGAAGTATTGGACAGCAGAGGAAGTAGCGTACAGTGCATCTCTGAACTGAACCAGCTCACAAATTAGGGAACGGTAGGGAGGAAATATCCCAAGGAGAAAATACTAAGAAGAAATATGAAAATGAAATAATAAATTTGAAACTCAGATGACTATTACTATCAAGGAAGATCAAGTGAGAATTAGAAGGACATAAATTCAAATATAAATAGGAGAATTTTTAAAATGGAAGGAAGTCAAGAATAATAAAAAAACTACAATAATTATCATAAGCAATTGTTTCAGACAAAGCAAGTATAGTCTGAAAAAATCACTTCTGGAGAAGGGCATTCTGTAGCGTGACAGAAAATCCACTACTTATGAATTCATATAAAATAATAAAAATTAATTACACCACATATGTTAATATAAAATCGAATGAAATTGAATGAATTCAAAGGAATAAACAACAATAAAATAAAAATCCTCTATACATTATATAAAAACCACTGTTAAAAAATCAAAGAAATTATTAAAAGCAACTCATATTATAAAATCAGGAATTTACCCAGGAAGCTAGGAGCAGTAAACAAATTAGATTACACAATATCATGAAGAGAGAATCGGTTTAAGAGTGGTGAAACACCAAAATACCCCAAAGACAAGAAGAAGGAAGAATAAAATTTGTGATCAGGAAGTAAACAATACCCTGAAACCTTTAGCGAAGAGCAAAGTCAGTATCAGTAAATACATTCGATACTCCAAACTAAACATCAGTCGAGATAACACGAAGTACCTTGGTTTACCCAAGAGTGAAGAATAAAGACAAGAAGAAGGAAGACCAGAAGAAAGACAAGAGTGAAGAATGAAGACAAGAAGACAAGAAGAAGGAAGACCAGAAGAAAGACAAGAGTGTAGACAAGAAAGAAGATAAGAAGAAAGACAAGAAAGAAAACAAGAAGAGAGGAAGAAATAGTATGAAAGAAACACCGTTATAAAACCTATTATTAAATACCATCAACCCCAAACCCATAGAGACAATTAAAAAGAAAGTATAACATCCCAAAATCCTATAAAAATGTAATTATTAAGAAATCAAAAGTGTTGTCTAGTATAATAAGAAGTGAACCAACTAAAGCTATTTAGTGATAAAGGAAATAAACAAGTCTTAACAGTCCATGATTACTAAAGGTCTGGTCTGAGATAATAAGACTCAAAATATCAGAACCACCAGTGAAAGTGAACTTGTGCAAGTGTTTTTGGAAATACAATAAACTTAAAGTTAGTGATACTATGACTTATCAATATGCTATATAACAACTTTTATATTCAATAATACACATCATCATAAAATAATAAAATGGAAGATTTCCAATATTTTATTATTTTAATGTAACTCTGTTATTACAAGGCATTTGTAAAAATGATAGTAACTAGAGTATGGGTGGACATGTTTACTGATGAATGGGATAATAGATAATAATGGTTTAGACCAGAAAGGACTGGCATTAATTTATATTCATAGGTTTAAATTGTTTAAAATGGCTATTTGTTCACAGCCATGAACTCAATAGGTTTATAAGAATTTTTAGTAAATAAGATTTATATGTGTTTAAAATGAATTATGTTTGCCAAATAACAGCATACATACTATTAATAATATCTTAATAATTACGTAGTGAACATCCCCTAATTTGTTCTAGTTATAGGTAATATATTACTTTGCTATATGTTGACTGTTGTAGGTATAAACAATTTTTGTACCAACCTAATATCCAATTGTTGGTTACTGTCTGTTTAATTAATTAAAATAACATTATATTTAGTAATTTAAATTGTAATACTGTATAAATTAAGTTTTCTCATACTATAATTTGCTTGCTTTCTTAAAGATAATTTGAAGATGTAAACAAACTATCATAAGTCTTCACATAAAAAATTGATACATACATACGCACGCACACACTCACATCACCAACACGTTCACCCAAATATTTAATTGTCTCGTTATGTTTGATATTTCTATTGTATTTCATACAAGGCCTGAAGATGACAATAAATATTGTCGAAACGTCGACGTAAAATAACTAAAAGTTATATTATTGACCGATCCTCACTAACCATTCACTAAAACATTCACTATTAATAATGTTTCAGTAGGTATGCTGTGTTAATTAAAAGGAGTTAAATGTATGTTTTCAAACCATGTCAGCAATATGTTCAATCTTAGACTGCTGAATGATGTTCATTATTATTTTTTATATAACAGTAGTATTAATCAAATACTACACCTCACAATGGGTTTGTAAAACGTTTTATTTTCATGTAATAATAACTATGTAAAGTCAGAGGAGGAGTAGGATTAAATTTATTTGAGAAAGACAGAAATGTAAAATTCTAAACTCTAGGCCATGTGGTGAATTCACAGAAGCCATATAAACCAGTTAATTCACTTATAATTCGTGTAAACTAGCAAGATTTAGGTAAGGTAAATCAGTTAACCACTACTGTGAATGATCCTATGAGTTAAAGTGATAATAAGGAAATATACCTTAAAATATTGTAAATTTTAAAAATATATAAATTAATTAATTTTAAAGAGCAATGTCAAATTCAGAGATTAACATAAAAAACCAGTTCAAAGGTTCAATTTATATGTATTTAAGGAAAGGAAGAGAAATATGACTAATTAAAATTTATTATAATAGTATTAATAACAATTAAAATGGCAGAAAAATTATATGAAGGCGGAAACCAATTTTTGAGCCTAGATTTCCAAAAAGAGAGAAATTTGGTAATTTCCACAAAATGTCAACAGATATGGACTATATGGACTATAATATATAAATTTAAAAGGAATGAGATGATTAAACCAATGATAAGGTTTATAGTTCATAAAGGTGATGAATAAAATAAATAAATTCCATATATAATGTATTTTAGCACCATGTGTATGGGAAATCAAAATATTTTAACAATACTTTTTCAAAGATTAACTGGGCCAGATTTTGACTAACATGAAGGAAGTTAGTTTAGTCTTTTGTTGAATATCAAGCTGAATAGTTGTGTAATATAACGTTCCTTAAAACCGTGTAGAAAATGGTACTACGATTACCTTCTAATATCAGTGTAACGAGAGTTAAATAAATTAAACATTTTTCTAACTAAAACTACAGAAATTTTAGCGACAATAGTGAAAACTAACACCAAACTTCATTATACTAGTGATTTAAAACAGTAAAACAATATATCGGTGATAATTAACGCTACAAATCATAACCACTTTTTGAGCAGTTAACCCACAGAAGTGAACACATACCAAATAACATAATTAACACAAGTATACACAGAACACTTCTTCAGAACACACCAAACAACCTATTAGACAGATTACACCAGTGCGGGGACATTTCAAACATTTATGAAGGTAATTTTGCTGTGAGATTTTAACATGACGACATTCCCAATAACCTCGCCATATCTAGGAGCGGCCATCTTTGAAAAATACGAATCTCTGCCTTCCGCATCGAGTGACGTCAGAAGCTACATATGGTTTGATGATTCAACTTTTTTAAACATTATATCGGAATTATTTAAATATTGTTAAATAATAATTATTGAAATTACTTTAATTGTTAATGTTATACTTTCTCGTTGACCCTTCTCTGACTATTAATATGATCGCTCCAAGAACCTTTTTTATATAATACTTGTAATAATTTTTTCTACTGTATGAACGAATCGATAATTCCCTGAGACAGAGTCGATAATTGCTCCCAATCGATTAAAAATCGATTATTTATTAAATTTGTTAATAAATCCATTTATTTCAATTGTTTGTATCTATTATTATTTCACATGCTAATTTAAGGTTTATTTATTAATGCAACGAGACTTCATGAAGAAGAAAATATTTTTTACAGTGAGATATTGGACCAGTACGAAAAATCATCAATCGATTGCTGACCGGAGTTAATCTGATTAACTCCGGACTTGGTTTAGGTCTTCCAGAAGTGCTCAATAATTAATGAATACCTTCTTAATTATTTAAAATTTTTAACAGAACATTAAAACAGGATTATTTCACAATTACAGACATTAAATAAAACATAAAAAAAATTTTTTTTATTATTGAAAAAAAATTTTTTTTTTAAATAAAATTTTTTCTCTATTATTTTTTTTTGTAAAGACCGCATACAGGGTCTAATTTGTTACACTGTTCATCATACTGCGTTCCACTTATTGAACTCCTGCTGCTGCCATAGTAGTTAATGCACTCATAATGGAACTCGAAACAGAATGTATAGCTGCGGTTCAGGGACACGTATTAGCAGCGGCTATAAATATACTGACATTATTTCAATTGAAACCACTAAAACCTGTAGATTAATGCCAAAACTGACGAGTAAATGAAAACCCGTACTAAGACGTAGTGTCTACCCATTTATGATGTAGTCAAAGCCCACTTTCGTTCACGTGATAACTTTCACCTCATTGATACCAAACAAGTGACAACTTCATTATGCAAAGTTTTATTCTATCAAATGCGGAGGTAACTGGTTATATACTCTCTTGTCGAGTACGTACAGCCATTCTTCTCAACGGCTAATAAAGCAATACTTAAAAACTCCGTTACGTTTTACATGACTATGTAACGTGTTTATAACCAGGGAATGTAGCGTACCGTTGTCTGTTCCAAGCAACTGCACCGTTAATGCTTGACAAAACAATGTCAAATAATTATTTTCGAGAACGCGAATGGCATAGACCATCCGATTATCCAATTTTCAAGAACGCGAATAGCATAGACCATCCTATTATCCACTGTAATGTTTACAAAAACAAATAGCGGATACGCCTGCTCCCATTTTTATTTCTGCTTTCTCTTTTCCGTTTGCCTTTTCCTTTGTTTTACCTCTGCTTCTGCCTTCACCTTTATTTTTACCTTCTCCTTTCCTCCGCTTTTACCTTTGCGCCTTTGTCTATGCTTTCATTTTTGGTTTTGTTTTTCCTTTCCTTTTACTTTTCTCTTTGCGCCATTGAATTTACTTTTCATTTGCAATTACCGTAACATTTCCCTTCGCCTCTGTTTTCAATTAATTTTGATTTTATTTTTGCTTTTTACTTTTGCCTTTCCCTTTGTTGTTGCTCTCGGTTTCGTTTTCGTTATCACTTTTGCTTTGCGCTTTGACTTGGACATTAGTTACTTTGGTTTTTCCTTTGGTTCCACCTTCCTCTTTGCTTTTCCCTTGGCAGTGTTTTTGATTTTGCCGTTGACTTTGCTTTCGCTTTTGCTTTTGCTTTAACAAATTATGAATTGTCGACCTAACCGTAACCCAGTGAAACGTGTTTCAGATACGTAAGTCCAAATATTGTTATTAATTTCATTCGTTTATGAGAACACCCTTATGACCCAAATACGTCAAAGTAATTAAATGTAGGCCTACTTAGTTTAGCTCTGTACTAAGTGCACTTAATTTTTTACTGATTAATTAAATAGAAAATCAAAAACAACATTGTATTAATTAAATAAAGTGTAAAAAACAACAGTATTTTTTTAAAGTCAAAACCTTTACACATACACAACCAACGCCTCCCAAAAACAGTTTAAACACATTTTGTTTGCTGAAACAATAGAATTACAAAAGGAGTCCGATTCCTGAAAGTGAAAATTAATTGTGTTTTTAAGCGTGGCAAACCGCTTCTCTATTTTCCTCCTCTCTGAAAAACACTTGGGTTGTGTTTTTGCTTATTCTACTTGCTAAGTATACTTAATGAGTAGACACGCATTCACGGTCTTGTCTGTGTAATGCATACACTCAGTAGACCTACTATTAGAGTTCAGCGAACACTACAAAACATCATAGTGCCTCAGGACCCTTGGAAGGTCAGGTTTCTTCTCTGTCTTTACTACATATGACGTCTTTTCCAGCTATAATTATAATCGTATGTCCGGGAAAATGTCTAGTCCGCTTCTTTCGCCAATTTCTGGCAAGCATTTCGCCGAGTTAATAAACTTTTCGGGCTATCGAGCTCGGTCTATACTCTGAAAACCCAGACTCCAATAGAACAGCAGCCGACTGAGAAGAAAAAACATCGTTCGCTGGAGATGGCTTCCGGAAGTGGAATTGAAACGTCTGAGATTTAAAGCCACGGTTCCGTGGCAGGGTAATTTTATCAACCAAGAATTCTTGTTGTAAAAACCTGAACTTTATGTTGATATGATTCGTTAAGTTGTTAACCCATTTACACTTTTTCTGACTCCGCTATATGTATTATGTATTTTTAATTCTAATCTAATTATAAAAAACTAAACTTCAAACTGCGCACGAGGTGTCAGATTGTCACTGATACACACGACTTTCTTGTATGCACGCGAATGTTACACTACTTTAAACTGACATGTGCATTAGCGAAATATGTAAACGACAACTGACAACAATCTTTACATAAATCAGAGATAAGCTTGTCATCTGAGGTCACAGTAACAAAGGCAGCCACAGAGATGGAGCAGTGGGAAGCAACAGAGGGAAGAAAAAGTAACAAATCATATTTTACAGTAACAAGTAAAGTTTTCCAATTAAACAAGCCGTTGCCCTTGCTACTGTCAAGTCCCAAGACATTTCATTATTCATATTTGCTGTCAGACCCAGACTACGGCACAGAGCAACAATAAAATTTGAACACTGGAAACTCCAGCCTAAAGATTAACCAAGCGCAAGTATTATATCTAATCGCCGATTTACTTCGGCGATGCTTGTGAAGTCTTCGGTGAGAAAAGAGGTGCGCGCGGGGCTGTTTGTAAATTCTATGTGCATTCTATCTACACGTATCGTGTGTACTTATGAGTCTTTTTTTTTAACTCGGTTGTATTATTATCTCTTTCATCGAAAATTTGGCGTTTTGAGTTGCCGATTTCTATACGTCTTCTCTGATCGGTCGAGGAAGGGTGTACTATGAGATACGTGTGTCTGAATGTTGATGCTCGATACAGCTTTAAGGAATAGTCATGATACAGAAAGTTTGGCGAGACGGAATATGAAAATCCATGCCATTTTATCGTGGCGAACGTAGATTTGTGAGCTGTCTCAAAGGCATTTTGAAAACGCGCTTTCTTCGTTTCAGATTAGAGCGTTTTGGACAGTAATGTGGTAATTTTCGCATTAATAGGTTGGCTAATCTGTATTTTCTGATATTGCGCTTATCATGTTTTTACAATGTTACAGTTCTCCGAGCGTCTGCGGGCAGCAGACACAACGTTTGCCGTCTCGTTCTGTCCTTTCACTTTCTTGTCGACAGACAATCAATGTCAGCTTTAGGCCACAACATTTCTTGCATACTTGCACCAATTAGCGATACATTCCTAATTTCTCGATTTCATGTAATTTGCGTGCCGCGTACTCGCGCCTCAAGTCTGACGACAATCATACGACATTCGTGTTGGCCTTAGGCCTTAACATTTCTTTGATGTATTTGGGTGTCGCACATTTGCGCCTCATCTACCATTTAGCTTTCTTAGCGACACGTTCATTTAAAACTTAAATCTCAACCAGACATAGCCAACCTCAGCGCTCAGAATTTAGTGTACAACAATCTTAATAAATGTATTATACAGTCCACTATCTTAATTATTCTGCATCCTGGCAATAGGACCGCAAGGCATCATCTTCCTATCAGAACGTTTTTGGTACACACATGCCGAGCTCAACATTTTTTTGGTCCTATCGGGCCGCATCTTAAACACGTTTATTCTTGACATTTTCTTTAAAACAACGCAGTAATACTGTATAATGTTTACCCGCTACTGTTTTATCTTTTTCAAACGATATATTACTTATATATATATATATATATATATATTGCGACAGTACAAATAAGTGATGTACTGAGCATTGGATATAACAATTTTAATTTACCTAATAAACTGTAAATAATTAATAATATATTAGAAATAAGCATGTCAGGGATTGCAAGCTTGGCTCAGACAAAAATATGAACAGGTGTTTTGACCTGAATCGACGTGCACACACACACAAATGTAACTGAAAGTGTGTACACCAGTATTTTGCTAGTGTGTGTGAACGCAGGTCTATGCAGGCGAGTTTACCACCCCAAGATGAATAATTGCATAATTACTGTTTTCCGTAATTATTCATAAACTATAATTAAAGAGTAAAATCCAAAAACACAATAAAATGTAATAAAATTTACTAAATACTGTGTACGAAAACCACGTGAAAGTGACACACCGTACGAGTGTAATAGTGAAATAACTGTGTACAAATCGAAAGGGTTAAGTTGCAATGTCCAAAATTACACTGAACATGTGTTAAAAAATAGTTATAAGATAAGTATAAGAGTATACTTACAGGACTCTGCAATTCGCAGAAATATAAGAAATAGCGAATTTGACAAAGAGTGGGGGAACTGAATCCAGAGACAGTTTCTGACATGTCGATTTCGTACCACTGCAGGTGTCGACCAAGACATGGGTATAAATAGGACACGCAAGCTACAGTGGTTCTCTTTCTTAAATCATCCACGGTGCAGCGGGAGCTTATGCCCGTCCGCACGGCGTATTTATTTTTTTTTAAATAGTTTAAATTTTCCAGTTACATACAACTATGTAACTAAGTTGTAAATACAATCATTTTTAATAAATAACAGCAGTACATAAGAAGAATTATATAAGAAGATCCATTGACGTCAGAAACAGCACGAGGAGAGTTCCAGAGAGTGATACGACGCTGGACAAGAGGAGAGTTCCAGAGAGTAATTCGACGCTGGACAAGAAGAAGTGATACGACGCTGGACAAGAGGAGAGTTCCAGAGAGTGATACGACGCTGGACAAGAAGAAGTGATTCGACGCTGGACAAGAGGAGAAAAGAGACAGCCGACGCTGGACAAGAGGAGAAGAGAGACAGCCGACGCTGGAGTGCGAGACGAGGACGACTACAGATGGATAAAAATGATCGAGTATGATTGACGACAATAAGGTGATAAACAACTTATTTATATCTTAATCGTACAATGAACTCAAAGACAATTAAAGACATTTCTATTTTATTTAAAAGTAAGAGCCAATGTTTCTTGTAAAGTAGAATTAAAATCATAAATTTTTTAGAAAGACGATTAACGTAACAAGAGCTCAAATTAATATGAAATAAAATGAATACAAAGCATTTAAATAAAAATAATTAGTATTTGAGATAAAACAGTACTGAGAAACAAAAGATAAATTCAATAACTATTAATATTTTGAGTACATTACAATATATAAAAAGAGATTTAAATATTGATATTTTGAAACACATTAATTGACTGAGTAGTCTGAAAATGAGATTTTTCTTTAATACAATAATTAGTAGAATAGAATACTTAGTCAGTAAGGATGGATATAGCATAAGCCTTACGGCATAATAACAAATAATAACGAATGTTTTAAATCGAAGTCAGTGCCATGTGCACAATTTTTAATAATATCAAATAAATTTGAAATACCGTTACAAGTTACATAGAGTTCTTATTGCAGATACACCTGAAACCCAATTTAAATGTTATATTGTTACATAATTTGTCAATCTTGAACGTGAGACCGGTCACGCTAAATTTGTGTATATGTATATGTATTTATGTATATGTATTGTTGCATATTTGGCTCCCAAAGAACGTGGGGCTATACAAATTAAAGTACATACAAAAATTCACACACATAAATACGTTGCATATATTTGGCGCTCCAAGATCGTGGGGCTCCGCAAACACAAATAGAAGTGTATTTGTATTTGAAGTTAAATTTAACAACGTTTAAATACGTTAAATATATTTGTCGCCCTGGACGTGGGGCAGGACATGCCTAAATTTATGTGCAAAAAAAAAAAATATTTGTTACATAAATTTTAGCCCATGAACGTATGGCCCGATCCCCGTCTTTTAACTATTAAAATTTTTTATGTAGCTGAATGGTTGCTCTAAAATATAAGAGTGTGTTAAATAAAAAATGTATTATATGTAATAATTATTTATATTAAACAGTAATTGAATGTAATGTTAATTGTTGTGTAATCACACAGCTGGCGCCCACAAATAATATTGTTTGTCTATGTAACAGGTGTAACTGTAATGAGTATTAATAATAACTATTAATAAAAATAAAGAAATAAATAAATAAGTAGGGAACGGTTATCAATAATAATTGTTAAAGAATTACTACTAAATAAATATTTTAATAATAATTCACCATGGCAATATCAGGAAGTTTGAGGATGGGAGAGGCACTTCAAGCTATGATGCAAGCTGGTGAAGTAGAGAACAAACAAACAGAAAAACTAAAAGAAAATAATATTAGAACGCAAATAGAAGAGTTAACAGAATTTTTTACAAAACAAACCGAAAAATTAAGAGAAGAAAGGAAAGCAAAAGAGGAATTAGTAGAAAGAATTGACGATTGTAATACGCACATTGCGGAAGTAGAATATAAACAAACCATAAGAATTAAAAATAAGAGAGAAAATACGTTCGTAATTACTAACGATAATTATAAAAATGTAATTAATATTAAGGAGGAAAAGCAAATAAAGGTTAATAAAACATACCTTATTAATGGCGATATCCCCATTGTGAGACACACAAACACTAGTAAGCCACACAAGATGACACAGGTGAAACACTTAAGGCACTATACTTACGGAGATAAATATCACTGTAGGTATAACAAGAAACGTAGTAAGTTATCTAGACGAAACACTACACAAAATTGTGGTAAGTATGATGTTAGATATACGCACGATAATTATAGTAACAATTATTATAACTGTAAGTATGAAAACTACAGAGGTTATCATAAACGACGTATGAAAAAACAGTCGACAGCTGTTTATATGGGCCTCAAGCAGACTGAACATACGCAATGCATTCATGATGAGAGAATTATGGAACGTGCAGAGAGAAGAGAGAGAGGTTATTTGTCGCAGCTAAGAAACAAATTCTTGCCGTATGAACAGGTGACTTCTACGATAAAAACAAACGTCGCAGTAATACAATGGAACGCGGACGTTTTTTACAGGAGGGAGAGAACAATGGTAAGCACGGCGACTATGTTACAAAGGAACAATATACGTCCGGTAGACGACGGACAATGCAATTGTTATAACGAGGGGTGTAAGATCAAACGACACACTGAACTCAGAACTCAATACCCGAATGGAATGAATAATTATTTTGAAAATAAAATAATACAACTATTAATTATTAATAATAAGAAATAATATGTATAATAATATAAGAGGGTTAATTAAGAAATGTATTATTGATGGTAAGCAATGCTATTGTAGAGAAATATTTAAGAAAGTAATGGTGAAAGATGTTATTGTTGTTATTAATATGAAGAAAGGGTTAGGAATGGAAATAATTGCCATAATTGTTAGAACGGCTGATCAACCGAACACTTTATGGAGCTACAAGGACACAGAAGAAAGCGAGAGTGAAAAGTCATAAGGGCAGAGACTACTTAGGATTAAGGACTTCGAGAAAAATATCGTTGTTTTCCAAGACAGTTCCTCTGCAACCGATCATGCGACACACTACAAAGCTAAAGGAGTATTCTGTTACGGAAGTGTATTTCAGGAAAGTAGTAGCGATCAGAAAGGTAATGGTTAAAGAAATGTAATAAAAGGTAATGAATGTTAATGTATTGTATAAGTAATGTATTAGATAAAGTAATGTCATGTTAAGAAAACAGTTAAGGAAGATTAGAAGCGAAGGTAAGAAAGTATGAGTAAGATAATGTAAAATTAAGGACCGAATTTACACACATACGTAGGAATGCAGAGTGTACAGAAGGAGAACAAGGGAGAGCTAATTGCAGTGGATTTTCTGGGACCACGGTCAGTGTTACTACCACGATCAAGTCGAGGTGTGAAGCACATATTGGTATGTATCGATGTGTTTTCCAAGGCAGTCCGACTGTACCCAATTATGCGACCCACAACCAAAGTTGTTCTAAAGATACTCAAAGCAAATCCTGTTGGAAAACGGAGTGATAATGCGACGAAGAAATTCTTCAGACTCTATAATGGACCGTATACGTTAAGACAGCGAGTAGGACGACACACTTTCATCGTATATGATGAGATACAGAAGAAAGAAATTGGTAAATTCCACGCAACGTCATTTAGGAAGTTCTACACATGAAAACGACGAGGTCAATGAAACCAGTCAGATCAGCTGTTTGTTAAAGCCACCCTACTACAAGGTCACGAGCAGTGAGCGTACGAAGAGGGGAGGTAAGACATTTGTATACACTCCAATTAAGGGTGAAATGACAAATATTATTCTTTATTATTTGTTACATTTTTTTGCAAATATAATAATAATAAATAAAAAAAATTATAATAAATAAATTTATTAAATTTTTTTTTTGTTACCAAGCAGAGGGATACTGCGACAGTACAAATAAGTGATGTACTAAGCATTGGATATAAAAATTTTAATTTACCTAATAAACTGTAAATAATTAATAATATATTAGAAATAAGCATGTCAGGGATTGCAAGCTTGGCTCAGACAAAAATATGAACAGGTGTTTCGACCTGAATCGACGTGCACACACACACACAAATGTAACTGAAAGTGTGTACACCAGTATTTTGCTAGTGTGTGTGAACGCAGGTATATGCAGGCGAGTTTACCACCCCAAGATGAATAATTGCATAATTACTGTTTTCCGTAATTATTCATAAACTATAATTAAAGAGTAAAATCCAAAAACAAAATAAAATGTAATAAAATTTACTAAATACTGTGTACGAAAACCACGTGAAAGTGACACACCGTACGAGTGTAATAGTGAAATAACTGTGTACAAATCGAAAGGGTTAAGTTGCAATATCCAAAATTACACTGAACATGTGTTAAAAAATAGTTATAAGATAAGTATAAGAGTATACTTACAGGACTCTGCAATTCGCAGAAATATAAGAAATAGCGAATTTGACAAAGAGTGGGGGAACTGAATCCAGAGACAGTTTCTGACATGTCGATTTCGTACCACTGCAGGTGTCGACCAAGACATGGGTATAAATAGGACACGCAAGCTACAGTGGTTCTCTTTCTTAAATCATCCACGGTGCAGCGGGAGCTTATGCCCGTCCGCACGGCGTATTTATTTTTTTTTTAAATAGTTTAAATTTTCCAGTTACATACAACTATGTAACTAAGTTGTAAATACAAGCATTTTTAAATAATAACAGCAGTACATAAGAAGAATTATATAAGAAGATCCACTGACGTCAGAAACAGCACGAGGAGAGTTCCAGAGAGTGATACGACGCTGGACAAGAGGAGAGTTCCAGAGAGTGATTCGACGCTGGACAAGAAGAAGTGATACGACGCTGGACAAGAGGAGAGTTCCAGAGAGTGATACGACGCTGGACAAGAAGAAGTGATTCGACGCTGGACAAGAGGAGAAGAGAGACAGCCGACGCTGGACAAGAGGAGAAGAGAGACAGCCGACGCTGGAGTGCGAGACGAGGACGACTACAGATGGATAAAAATGATCGAGTATGATTGACGACAATAAGGTGATAAACAACTTATTTATATCTTAATCGTACAATGAACTCAAAGACAATTAAAGACATTTCTATTTTATTTAAAAGTAAGAGCCAATGTTTCTTGTAAAGTAGAATTAAAATCATAGATTTTTTAGAAATACGATTAACGTAACAAGAGCTCAAATTAATATGAAATAAAATGAATACAAAGCATTTAAATAAAAACAATTAGTATTTGAGATAAAACAGTACTGAGAAACAAAAGATAAATTCAATAACTATTAATATTTTGAGTACATTACAATATATAAAAAGAGATTTAAATATTGATATTTTGAAACACATTAATTGACTGAGAGTCTGAAAATGAGATTTTTCTTTAATACAATAATTAGTAGAATAGAATATTTAGTCAGTAAGGATGGATATAGCATAAGCCTTACGGCATAATAACAAATAATAACGAATGTTTTAAATCGAAGTCAGTGCCATGTGCACAATTTTTAATAATATCAAATAAATTTGAAATACCGTTACAAGTTACATAGAGTTCTTATTGCAGATACACCTGAAACCCAATTTAAATGTTATATTGTTACATAATTTGTCAATCTTGAACGTGAGACCGGTCACGCTAAATTTGTGTATATGTATATGTATTTATGTATATGTATTGTTACATATTTGGCTCCCAAAGAACGTGGGGCTATACAAATTAAAGTACATACAAAAATTCACACACATAAATACGTTGCATATATTTGGCGCTCCAAGATCGTGGGGCTCCGCAAACACAAATAGAAGTGTATTTGTATTTGAAGTTAAATTTAACAACGTTTAAATACGTTAAAATATATATATATATATATTATAACAGCACCAAATATTAACTATTTGGGGTTATATGTTTACCGCATACTGAAAGCATATTTAAATAAAAGTAACAGTCAAAACTCCATTTGAATGTAGCGCATTGAAAATAATGCTGTGTAAAGCAACGCACACGTGGTCATTATGTAATCAGTTCGCTGTACAAGGAAGCGACCACACCCAAACTGTTAATTGTTAATATCTCGGAAACTAATAAATAAAGGCGAAATCCAATATAGCCAAAATGTTTGCCGAGATATTAATAATAACGTGTGCAAATTTGATGCAATATAATTAACAAATGAAAGAGTTAATTAAAATAATTGAATAACTTCTGTAAAGATAGAGTTACAGTAATGAGATTTTAGTATGTTATAAAGATAATAATTTCTGACAGCATGTATATTTTAGATTTCACACAACTTGGTTTGCAACCAAGTTATTGCAAAATTAAATAAGTACAGGATATCCGCAGCGACAAATTGGTTCCGCCGGATAATTATATTAGATAATAATATCAATTCTCCGTCTGTGGGAACCAGACTTCATTCTCACGGACCAAGGGAATTCTAAATTTTATGTGGTAGGGAGAGTATGTCGACCAATGAAATCATTTCACGCAAGCCCCGGCTAGTGCGGTGTTTTATGGTTGAAAACTCACTCTTCTGTCAGTACTCACGAAGTTAAGACGTAGTCCTTCGATCGTCTAGTAACCAAAGTTGTGAAGATCAACAAGAAGACTCTACGTGGTCCACACACACGCAATTACGAACACACTAACTACAGATCATCTGTATAGCTCGTAATTGTTGCGTAAAGGCGAGATACTCTTCAAGACATCAACCAAGCTTATTGTGTACTGCCAGTTAGTCATAAGCACGCAAGAGATCCACCAGACTTCAAGACCAGACTTCAAGAATACAGCAGAGAGGCCGTCTAAATCATTGGTGAACAGCTGACGAGCAGAGCGACCACTCGAACGAAGCACACACACACACGCTGACGTGCAACGTGCGAATCGACGAGGGACAGGAAGCAGTTCCAGCAGACAGCAGCAGACGTTAAAATATTCACAAACAGCAAGGAAGCAGAGTGTTGCCGAATTTTGAACTCCACGACCGAATCCAGCAGTTCTAAGCAGATTACTTTCTCTAACCAAGGACTCGAATCGACGAGGGACAAATCGGAACGACATCCTCTTCAGTAACAGGAAAGCAAAATCCACTTATTATTTTTCAGATCAAATTTTCTATTTTTCAATTAAAACATTGTAATTCAAATAATTCAGGTGCCAAACAAAAAGCAAAGACTCTAGTAATTAAAAAGTAAATTCGTTGTGATAATCTGTATAGCAGTTTAAGGCTTTAGTAAGTTATGGTTAAGAAATAGAAGTAGTATAAAAGCGCTATACAAATCTTAACTGACAATCTAATCTTAGATCATACTGCAGTATATCAGAAGTAGAATCACTAGAAATGAAATAACGTGAACTGGACTGTCACGTCTAATTTATTTTAATTAATTATTCTAATTAATTTCAGAGTTTTATATTTTGTTTCATGAACATTTAGAATCAATTTAATTCAATAAATTTAATTAAATTCAAATCAATTAATAAAGTAAAATTTAAATTGCAATTAACTCGCTAAAGAACGAGTTCAGTATCTGTCAACTATTGACCAATCGAAAAATATCGACTCATTGTTTAGACTGTAAGAAATTCATAAGATATTAACCATTCTATTCTTGTGTGTTGTTGGTGTAATAAACAACGTTTTATTACCCCATATAACAGTGTTTTATTGTTGTACGATAAAGCCTACCAGTCTCACAAAACTCTCCCCCTTAAAAGTAACTTATTTTGTGTGTTGTTGTAATAATTTGAGATTACTAGCTTGCGAACTTCAAATCCAAAATCCACACGCCCTAGTCGGAAGAATCTGCAAGATCAGACAGCAGGTGGGTACTCACACAAAACACAACATAACAATAACGCATATAGAGCAAGTGCGTGTAGTTATAATATATATATATATATATATATATATAAACACTTTCACTGTGAACTTACTTTTAGGTTTTGATTTCCCAGACGTTTCGACGTAGTTTTCGTCTTCCTCAATGGGATTTAAAATGCTATTTTAAATCCTATTGAGGAAGACGAACACTACGTCGAAACGTCTGGGAAATCAAAACCTAAAAGTAAGTTCAAAGTGAAAGTGTTAATATATATATAAATATTAATAAGTGAATGAAGAGGATGTACCAACAAGATAATGATAAATTACTATTAGGTCACATAAATTTTAGAATAATTTTCATTAGCACCCGTCTCTGTTTCTGTCTCTATTTGTCTGTATGTCTGTCTCTCCCCCTTTCTCACTCTCCATCTATCTGCCTCTCTCTCTTTACACACACACACACACACACACACACACACACACACACACACACACACACACACACACACACATGCCGCCTGTTTTTCTCGTTTCAGTAACCTTCTCTCCAATACGTCTCCAGTATGTGGAGGACGACTTCAACACCACCCAACTTGCAGGAGGAAATATATTTATCATAACGTTGTAGTTGGTACAATGAACTTGGTTATTTCACGTACTTTTACTCTACGGTAATTAAATATGATATTGTAGATTTCAGAATCATCACTGGAGCTATCTTCTCAACCGCATATCAACTGCTTGTTCATCAAAATGCTTTTAGAACATTAATTCAATAAAATGAGTGTTTAATAATTTTAATTTGCGGAGTCACCATACACAGAATATATTAAGTTTCATTTTGTCATTTCTTTTTCCTTCAAATATTTCCCAGCTTTCTCTATTTTATAAACAGGCAGATGTAGATTACCTTAAAACACTGTCATTAAACAATCAAGCTAAAATTTTCAGAACGATCGCTTAAATATTATACAGTGGCGTTCTCGCCTATCTAAACTGGATACTTAATACACGAGCCTACCATTAAAAATAAACAAACATTAATTTTATATTAACTTTGTAGATGGAAAGGTTCCCTATGTAGTTTTCTAATCTTCCAAACACTTTTTGCTTAAACTTCCTTCTTTTAATGTATGAATGAAAAAGAGATAAAACTATAAGCTATGTGGAAAAATTCATACAATAGACCCTTATAAAAATTCATGGTCTATAGGTTATATGGCTCAACGCAAAACCATTCTTTTTTAAAATGATTCTTGTCTAACAAATACATTGATTAAATGTGCACAAAATTAATAATTATAGTAATATAATAAGTGTTACATTTTATTTAAATTTTCCTTTCTTATTAAATTGATGTAATAAAATGTGTTTTATTTTTCAAATAAGAAGTTTATTTTTTTAAATCTTTATCACGTCTATCACTCACTACTTCAGTACTTAAAAAACAAGTACGTTCCAGTTAAGTAAAGTAGCTTACAGACCTATGTAAAAAGCATAAATTATTGTTTCTTTTAATACTTTCATGCCTATACGGGCTTCATATATAAATACATCATCTCAAACATATACGTATTCCATCTTCCAATTTTGAGATCCTTCTTCACTGAAAAGGTATTTTCTGGTAGCTGACCTCAGAAAGATATTTTCTGCTACCTTGCGTACCAGAGAGATATGAAATTCATGAACTCTTTGGATTCTTCTACAACTTCGGCTATTATTGCTTATTTCAGGGATATCCTTTGGGAATAACTGATATGCTGTGTTTACTATTATTAATCGAGTTGTTTCTTGTTACTTTCTCATTGTATACTGTTCAACAGCTTGTGGTTCATCCGTGTTTAGTGACACTTTAATCCTCTAGACGGTCTTCTACCACCTAAGGGGACCGTCGGCCTTGGTAGCGGCCTGTGAGTCAGCATTTGAGCCCTCGGTTGTGAAGACATGGTACACGGAAAGGAATGCCAAGTTGATGTCTGTGTAAGAATAGGTATGTGTTGCGCTACACTAAGTCGCTACACTACACTACACTAAGTTGCGCTACACTAAAAACATGAACACCGTAAACACAGAGGTACGAAAATCTTTAGCAAAATCATTGGCAAAAAGTCCATTGTTTTGTGGAATTGAGTGTTTGTCATTGGGAAATCAAAATAAAACCTGCTTCGACCAAACGTAAATGTGGATACGGCAGAAAGAGACAAGATCTACTTCGACTGAAACCTAACCATATTTAGAGATACTGAAGTGAACTAGAGGACAAGATTAGTAAAAGAAATATAATTAAAAGATTAAATTAACAGTACACAATAAAATATATTGCATAATGAGTTCATACAAGACATTCTAAAAGCTAAATTCTTAGTATGAGAAAGGACGAGGCACCTCCTTGAATTATTTAGAAGAGTTACAATTCTTCTGAAGGTTACTTCCTTGAGTACAGCAATAGTCTGACATCAATAGCGCCACCTTTATTTATGCCAGATAACGAGCCTCTCTTAAAATAAACAAACATATATTTTCTATTAATTTTGTATCAGACTAGTAATAAACTGAAAGTTTGTTTCCTCTGTCCGTTTGTAAATTTCCTTGCAACCCTCCGAGCCTAAATTGCCTGTCTTCCAAACAATTATTTCTAAAACGTCCTTGTTTTCGTTTACGAGATAAAACGTATCCTTTCCAATAAAACGAACAGCAGAAGTACAAGCGAGTAGTTTCAGCGACTAGCTGTAGACTTTAGGTAGGAAGTCTCTCTTACACACTCACGCCATACATACTGAAGCAATCGTTAGTACCCGTAAGTACCCGTTAATAATCTAAGTATTATTAGGCATTTTATCCGAACCACACATAACTCTACAATCTTCTTACACAATTATAATATTCGATAACAAACTATTCGCAAAAAACAAAAACAGTTACTCAAGACGCTAAGTTTTCTAAATACCAGTTAAAGTAATCGGCTGTTTAGAAGGCGAGCCGTCTATGATGGCGAGCCGACATGACCTTTTTGGGCATGTCGTTTCAAAAGTCAATTCTAAAAATATTTAGGCTGTAGAGCAGATTCTCTTCACTATCTCTGATAACGTACCCTGGCGTACATTAAAAAACTATTGTCGGTCTGTTTCTTGGTTTACAACTTAGGATGCCAAATACGTTGATAATAGGTTTATAGTTTAGAACTTTTGAACTACGTACCAATAGCGCGAAGTTTCCAGGCTAAGCTGATACATAAAAAACGGGCAACTGAGCAGTAACGCAGGAAGCCTTTTGATATGCCGTTTAGTCTAACAAGTGCATGATTTGAGTAAAAACTGAAATTCTTTCTATTAACTACAAAATAAACTTATCATTTTCAAAGTACCTAATTCCCTTGAGAAAGCACACATTTAAGAAGACATAGTTTACACTTACTGAAATAGTCTCGAGTTTTTTAATTGCCGCCAATGTCTTTAGCTGGACCGACAAACAATCTTTCTATGTTTTGGATTTTTCCACAGTAACACAATATACCCCGAGTCGACTTTTGTATTCTGGAAACAGGAATATGGACTAATATCAGAGGATTAAGACTACGCGAATAGTACAGGACTGTCCTTTCTTTAGTGCATTTTTTCTTTTGTAGAAACTGCAAAGTGACATTAAGCGTTATCGTGAATGACATGGAGCGTTGTGAAGCACTCGAGCGTTAACAATTTCTGCCGAACTCAAAGCATGCACCAGAATTTTACAGACAGCCTGAATGGCTAAATTTAGTTCTTAACAAATTGTTGTTGATATCAAATGTCCATCATACTGAGACGCCTTATTCCCCCAAAGTTTAAAAAAAAATTTTTTTTTTTTTTTTGAGGGGCATCCCGTAAATTTTAAGACTAGGCACGTGGCCTAGACGGAATCATACGCATAAAATGCACTGAGCTCAGAGTGACAGGACTTGCAATGAAACTCCATTTAACATAACAGCATTTTATTTTTGTGTTTGATCTTACGTGTGAACAGCATTTCTACATATTATATAAATATATATATATATATATATATATATATATATTGCAACACATCAAACTTTATTATTCTAATAAGGATATTGTGAGTGTGTAGAAATCGATAAAAGTCTATTATGGAGGAGATGAAATATTATTTATTACATACAAATATTGTTTATAAAGATGTATAATTTTTTTAATTGTCATGTATTGATAGTATATTAAATTGTTTGTATTGTTCGATTAATATCAATCGCTTTTACTTGTTTGCTGCAACGTCCTCCTCTCGTCTCGTCGGTCCCGTCTCGTCGTCCTCTTCTACAGCTTCACTCCTTCCTGGTGTCCTCTTCGTCCTGGCGTCCTCTTCGTCTCGTCGTCCTTTTACAGCAAGCTGCTCCAGCGGCGGTATTATCTCAGAGCCTCGTAGTTATGTTTAACTGCTTCCACGATATCTTGTAGTGTCTTTAAGTTCCCTATGCGGATATCTTAACTTACACGACACAGCACTGAATTTTATTTTCAATTTTACTTAATTATTTATCCTCTTGATTCTTACCGCAAAACTTCGTTAAGAATTACAAGGTTTATAGTTTACTTTATATAAAATATTCCTCTATTCCTTCTTGGTTCTTACCGCAAAACTTCGTTAAGAATTTTAAGGCTTATGGTTTATTTTATATAAGATCTTTTTACGTTTGTAAGAGAATAACTCTCTTACCCGGGGCACAACTTCCCCTAGCAACGTCGACAGACAGACTGTCTTCAACCTAGCTCTGCAACGTATGAATCTCACTGATAATGAGATAATCAGTGTAATTTGGTGTAATTTGATAGGCCAAGCCCAAGTCACATGATTGATGGAACAACCAGATACACAAAATTCATGAAAAACTTTGTATAATTTTGCATAGTCCTGCATGGAAATTATCTACAGTTATTATTACCCTATCATTGATAAGAGTTACACTTGAGTTTTGCTTTACTTAAAAAATCATATTTCTAAAATAATTACAAACCTCAGAGTATACACAAATCGAAGCTATTTATTTAAATAATTCCTTGTCAAATTTTCATGTAAATCGGTTAACTACCACTGCCGCTATATCGATCGCAGATTATCACACCCGCACACGCGCACCATTTCATACAAAAAATACATGACAATATAGTACAATTTTTTATGAAGAGTTTGGTGTAACATATATGCTTATCATTTTTTAAATACAAAACTTATGACTAAAAAACAAAATATTACACAAAACAAATTTAAACAAGAAAATGCTTGTCATTCATGTACTCTGATATAAACAGCATATCTTATCATCCTGTGTTCTGTTGCAATATATATATATATATATATATATATTCAGTAACAACAATATCTTGCACGGTCATTCTACAATAGCATTAACATATATAAAGCCTTCCAGAAATAAAACATCAATGGTCAATTAAACAACATAGCAACAAGAATTAACAGTAAAATTCATATTAAATACTACAAGTGATTTCTTAACAATGATTAATTATTTTATATATACTCTTCAAGTGGCTTTAACAATTGACAAATTAATTTACCTTAAGTCTCCAAAGTGACCTATCAACAATAGTTACATATTCCTTATACTTCCCACGAATGGGGCTATGCTACCTATTAAGTAAGGTTCATTTTTAAAACACATCAGTATCCTCTCAGAAATAATTAATCATTACCATTTAAATCTGTCAATGCTTTACAGATAATTAACACTTAATTCAATCACTCAACAAACAGCATGACAGCCATTAATACGTGTAAATTTTGTGTGCCTTTTCATAACTAATAAATGATACATATACAAGTTAGATTCATATAATACTAGAGCAGTGACAACCCAAGACTGACAAGGTTGCAAGCATAAACAGCCCGATTGTAAACCGAAATTCAGAAATATGAATAATTAAAGTATATAAAAGACAAATCAGAAAATTAAAGACTAGGGTATAATACCGGAATTTACTATAGTAATTACGCTCAGATTTAAATATGACCGACAGCATACCGCATGCTTCCGACATGCACATCTTGTACTAACATGAACCGGCGAAATGAAACCAACAGAAAATTCCAGAATTAATTATTAAAAAAAGAAAAAATACGGAAGTTCAGTAAAATTCGCAACCGAAAGGGTAAAGCAATTTGCAAGGTAAAGGACAAACTATTTAGACTATTGCACAGGAAACCCTGGCATGGTAAATCATGAAAGCACACGACACATTAGTTCAGCTGGATATAAAAGAATTAACTAGAAAAGGTACAGATGAAAAGAACAATGTTCTGGAGATACCTGCTAGCCCCGCAATACAATTATTAAACTTATTAATAAATACATTTTAATAGCACTCAGCTATAACCGTGCACATCCTAAACGGGCATGTTCTGTTCTGATCGTTCAATGCATTAACTGCAAGTTAAGTACAAATGGAAATGTAATTTTACCTTTATGATATTAGTTGTGTTCACAGCAAAAGTATGTCGCGAAGGTCGAGCTTGAATAAAAGGAAAATTTTCACCTGATATTCAGTTTTTACCACATGATGAGGAGGGTAGACGATTGTTACTGCTACCGACGTTCAACTGGCTGCTAGTCCAGGAGTAGAGACTTTTCCAGGGAATAAATTCCGTTCCCATTGCAAGTTTCCGACGGCGAAAACGGGGAGCCAGACAGCATTGCCCAGCCGGTGGTGAAAGCTGGAAATATCACCATCGTATAGCCTTCAAACCCTTGACTGGATCGGGAACCCTAGAACACAGGTTTTCTGTAGGAAGCAGTCGTAAAAACCTAACCATCAACACACCTTCACTCGACCTTAGAACCGCACATACACCATACCCTATTGAGTACTAGACTTTCGATTACAAAGACGTTACTAACCCGGAATTCAATAATTAAATTTAAATAGCAATTAACAATTAAATTGTGCCACTGCAAAACTACAATCAATTCCCATTCAAACAATTATTGTCAGTATATCACAATAGTAGTTGCTTTCATCTAACCCCTCACCACGTGGCATGAATTTTCTTATCAATCTGTAGCTGTTTTGTTAATATTGGCACCTTTTACTTTATGATATCTCAATTAATAAGAATGAACAATTGATGAATTCTATTTATAAATTAATATCAGAGCTATTACTGAAAAATTTGCCACGTGGCGTGCATTGAAGCCAGTGCAAGTACAGAATCACACACGCGTTTGTAATCCGAGTTCATCCAAGCAATAAATATTTTTAAACACATTTCCCCTTTATAAAATAATAATGTATAATTAAAGAAACTTACCAGAGGCTCTTTATAGTCTACTCGCCCATAGTGGGAAATAAAGATGAGAAAACAGAGGAATTTCGCCGCCCGACTAGAAGTTCATTCTAAGCGTGGTGATGAGTGAATGCCCAGAAAACTCGCTAGCAAGCACAAGGTAGAGGGACGGAAACAGCTGAGCGGAGCTGACTATATTTCGTCGACAGAGCGCGACAATTTTACTATTCACCGCCCACAGACCCAGCGCGGCGAAATTCAACAGGCCAGGTAGCAGACGACACTAGCCCGCGCGAAATATGGACGGATTTAAAAACTAGCATACGCCGTGGAATTCTATTTTAATACTCACGGCACAATACTTGATTAAATCTCTCACAATCAATATTTTCATTACTCCATGCTGTGCCCGATAGTCCAGACTTGAGTTCCTGGCCAGATTCATATTACGCAAATAATCCTCGGTGCCACCTGACCACGATCTGAGACCAAGACACGAGCTTCTCCTCTTTACACGTTTCCAGCTTGCTAAATGTTCCTGCTTGACGTTTGACAAATAACATTGATAACATTGATCAACAATGATCTTTACTTTGTATAGAGTAAGTCACGGTGCATAGTGCACAGTCAAATCTGATGATTAAGATTAGAACATTTTCATGAGGGTACTAGGTAGCTACCAGTTGTTATAGGAAAGTCATAGGTATCAGCTGTTCCCATTCTTAGTCTCGTACTTTCTCAGGATATTACGACTAATTTCTTTACCTGATTTCTTTCGTGCCAACTCTTACTGTCTTACTGCGCGCGCGTACATACACACAAACACACACACACACACACACACACACAATAAAATTAGACTGCTTTTACACATGCCATTTCCGACATGCATGGTTCTACGAGGGGGAGACGTATGAATTGTTGGTTTTTATTATTAAATCAAGTATTGACATGATTACAATAAATTAATAAATATGTTTTTTACCTGTTACCAAAAACATATCACAATTCTAAACACACCATTAGATTAAGTACATTTAAACGCGTATTGTGATGTAAAATTATTGCAGAAAATTGCAATAATAAAGTCGTCATATTAATTAACGTTAATTACTACCATGATTAACGCGTAATTACGAATGTGTTATATGTAAATGGCAAGTGAAAATTTACGAAGACTATGCAACCACTCGGCTAAAGATAAAGTTTACGTGATCGCGAAAACGGACTAAAAAGTCATCAGTAAAAAAAGGACTCTACACTCGAATTGACAAAATTTAACATGTCAAAAACAATATCTGACATGTCAGTTTTCCGTCTACTATAAATACCTCCGGCAATTTTGGGCGAGGTCAGACTCAAGAAAGTTTCATACGCCGCCACTATGTCCGTCTGCGGATCAAGTTGAAATCATCATTATCATCATCATCACAATCATCTGCAATGCGCCATCTGGAGGAACGCAGGACCATCTTCAACAACAGGCTATAGAGTAACTAGGACGCATCAGCATCATCATCATCGTCATTGTCATCATTCCGGGGGTGCACACACACGTACACACGAAACGGTAACTTCGACAACACGCAGGTGACAAATGAACAATTATATTTTTGTGCAAAGAACTCACAAAGAATAGAATATGAGATAGTAAAGACTTAAATGTAAACAATGGAAATATTCAGAGTAAAAGACGTAATTGTAAATTGTTTTAAAAATAATAATTTATTGTGTTTAATTTTACAAATTGGGTGTGTCATTAGAAATCATAAATATTGTTAAAGTATATGTTATTTTTTATTAAAAGATGAATAGCAACAATTCAATTTTATTTTAGTAAAGTTAATATTATTTTTATAAATGAGTTGCTTTTTTAATAATGATTCAAAATCAGACACCCATGCAATACAAAAGAATTGTATGATATTTCATCATATATGTTTAGATATTTAAGACTATATGTTATTAATGAGTGCTGAATAGCAAAGGTATGTTATGTTTTACAGAGTGTAACTTTATAAAAGAGAGTATTTTGAATTTTCTAATTTAAATTTTTAATAATCAATTAATTTTCTTTGCAACATTTAATTGCAATAGTTGACTGATTCTTTTAATATTTTTTAATTAATTATTTCATGTTATCAACGTCTCACTCCTCTTTGTAAAAATATATTTATTGTGCAACCACATATAGGCCTACTTAACGCAACGAACATACAAAAATCCTACGACCTAGCCGGTGGTTAAGACTTTATAGTTGCGTTAGGTACATGGTCAGAAGTGTATTCATTGTATAATACTTATAACGTTGCAATACATATATATATATATATATATATACAACGTTACAAGTACGTTATGTACTTGCAACGTTACAAGTATTATACACAATTAATTACACAAATACATTACCATGTACTCAACGCAAGTATAAAGTCTATTACACCGGCCAGGTCGCAAGATTTTTAATCTCGTTCCGTCAAGTATATGTAGTTGCACAATAATTAAATCATTTTTAATGAGAAGTGAGATGTTGTTGACATGAAATAATTAATTAAAACGGTTTCAAAATGATCATTCTATGATTTATTAATATTAATAGAAAAACATTCAAACATTAAAAATTCAAATATTAGATAAATCGAATATTCTCTTTTATAAGCTTCACAAATACGATGTAACCTGCTATGCTGTTCATAACATATAAAAAAATAAACAACTATATAATCTTACTAGCTAAACAGACATGTTAAACAAGTTATCTAAATCTTTTTATTTCAGTGTGTCTGATTTTGACTCAAATTTGAAATAATAATAGCAACTCATTTACAAACAAAATAACGTTAAAACTCAAGAATAAAATTAATTGTTGCTATAAACAAAATAAAAATAATATAACATTTACTTCCAATCTATTATTTATTTCTACTGACACACCCTTTTAACATACAACAAAAGATTAGTATTTCTTTTCTAAATTTTCTTGTTAAATTAAATTCTTTTATTTTACTACTACTTAAAATTTAAACTTTAATTCTTTACTCTTCGTAGGTAAGTTTTTTTAAGAGTTCTTTTCACAACAAAAATATAATTGTTTATTCATCACCTCGTACATCTGCCGTTACCGTTGCGCGCGCGCGTGAGTGCGTGTGTGTGTGCGTGTGCGCGTGTGTGTGTGTCTGTCCAGAATCTTGAGAATTTGATGATGATGATGATGATTATGCTGATGCTGTGTTCTCTGTCTCTACGGGTTGTTGTTTGTGATGCTCCAGAGTTCCTCCGTACGTCTTGGTGTGTGTGGTAAAGTGTGTGTGTGTGGTCCTGATCGATCAGCAAACCGGCAGCGTGACGTTGTGTGAAGATTTCTTGAGTCTGAGACCGGCCCAAAATTGCTGGTGGTATTTATAATGGACGGCGATCTGACAGGTCCAGGACTGTTTTCGACCTGTTAGATATTGTCAGGTCGTGCAAAGCTTCCTTTTATTTACAAATCACTTTTTCATTCATTTTCGCGATTTCGTAAATATACTCGTAGCATGAGCGATATCATTGTTTGCATAATTTTTTTCTGATCACTCACATATACCACACTTAATAATTATTATTTAATTACACTAGTAATTAACATTAAATTAGTTACCGTCTTTTTTTATTGCACATTTTTGCAATAAATTTATATCACCATACTCGTTAAAAATTCCTTAATGTAATGGTGTCTTTATAATTGAGGTAAGTCTTTGTTCACAGGATTAAAACGTATTAATTAGTTAATTTTACTCCGGTTAAAACCTGATTAATGACAAACCAACAATTCTTACGTGTCTCCCCTACTCGTCGTTCAATGCAGGTCGGAACTGGCATACACACACATACACACAAACGCTGTATTTTAACACTACCGAAGCAAATCTCACTTTCGACAGGCCACAGCCTGTACTCTCCCGCCAAAATTGTTTAAAACTGTTCGTCGTATTCTTTTTACACTAATTATTTACAAAACATACCGCCCTGGGCAAATATGCAAATATATGTATTGTTGCAATATATAAACTTCGAGTTACCTATTATAGAAAATTACACACACACACACACACACACACACAGCTTAAAAAAGGTTTAAAGAGATAGTAAACATAAACATAAAACAAAAAAAGGAAAAATTAATTATTTCAAGAAGCTTTCACCGTAAAAAATATATTACTAATTAACATGAGATAATTCCAAGAGCCCCTTAAAACCATTGTGTGCTTAAAACAAGTATAATATTGCGTTGATATTCTACCATATAATCTCCTTTCATAAATTCATTTACTCTTCTGCTGTTTATTCGTAAAAAGTATTCTGCACTACAGAAATGGCGTCTTCATTTCGTTAAGTGAAAAGAAAGTTCTTATTCGATATGAAAACTAACGAGTCAAGTAGAAATAATGAACAACTTACCGCATTCATTTAAGTGACATAAAGAAAATGGGGAATGGTATGAAACGGTTCGTAATACTACATTACACAATAATATGCTTACACACCAGACAGGTTTTGTTTAATCTATTCTTACAGTTTGTTTTAATGACGTATATTTTAATGAGACGACGTAGACATAAGATTTCTTCGTAAACATAATTTTCACAAAACCAAAGGGGAGATTTAAAACAGCAACACTGAAGCTCGAGTTTAAAAGCACGCTAGAGGCAGAAGTAACAAAAAAGTAAAAAGTGTATTTACACAAAGAGTATTTTCAAACAATTTTAACTTAATCACATGTCTCCTCGACATGAGATGGTTACTACTGGGGTTTAATCTCGCATGTAATGAGCAATGTGAAGAGGGGGAGTAAAATCTTGTTAAGGAACCATGATCTAGCAGACCCGAATAATAGAAATATAATACACTGTTAAAGGCTTTGGTAAGATTACAGACAAGAACACATCATCTGTGGCTGAGATGGGGAATGATGGAAGGGAAACCATTCCTCTTGGTTTAAGAGGGGAAATCTCTGCCTTGCAATGAAGTTATAACTTCAAAAATCTAGGAGGAATAAACTCCTACATAAAACGAGTTGACCAGCCAGATTTGAAGTGACAGTCCTACCGTATGGCTTACTATCTATAGAGATGGTATGCTCTTTAATGCGGAATTACAGAATTCTCAGAGCCTTCACAAAAGTGTTATATTGTCTCGCACGTGCGCGCACGTGTGTAATTGTACACACTATATAAAATTAAGTATTTATATAGTGCGCGCGCATACACACACACACACACACACACACACAAACAGTACATAATGAACGAAACTGACGGAAACACCGTGGGCGCATTAGTTCGAAACATGTTACACAGTATTAAAAACATGGACGCATCAGTAATATACAAATAAACATATTGTATATGTTGCCTACATAATTAAACAACATGGTTTCTAATTTCAATGCAAAATAAACCTCGATAACGTTTAGTAATAAATAAAATTAGCAAGATTCTTAACAATGCAAGTTAAAAGTAGCATACAAATCAAACACACGAGTCATCATAAATAATTATAAGGATCGGCTAACTAAGAACTGTATTTATGCAATTAAATACCTCAATTTTAATAGAATACATGTGTACCAAGCAATAAAATCAATAATTTACCGCTGTATCGAAATCAAAAATGATTTTCTTAAACCAAAATTACATAAGAGTAACCTAGTAACACAGGCTGTAATCGCGAGACACTCTTTCTCTGATACAGAAAAATAAAATAATAAAATTAATATCAAAAGTCGAAAATGAACGTCTTTGTAAACCTTTGTATCTAACAATCACATTAATCCCCCTCAAAAAACCACATGAAGCATGAAACACAGAACTATATTCGAATTAAAAATAAATTTAAAAATAAAAATTTTAACCAAGTGTACACACGCGTGCGCGTGCATACATACACAGACACACGCCTACAGAAGAAACAATAAAGAGTAATTAAGTCTCACCGATGAAGAGGACACAACCTGTTCTCGAAAACGGTATACAAAATTGAAATAAAGTAAGTTCTTGTTAGACAAGCGGTTTCACAGAAGTAGTGTAATAATGATAATAATGACATTAATAAATTATTAGTTATAAAACAAAATAAATAACTAAACTAAGATAATTATGACTCTTTGTGCCCGTTTAATATGCTCGTACAGTAACATCATGTCTAACATTTGCCATACAATTAGCTGCATTAACGCCCATACGCTTGTAGTGTCTGCTTATGGATTACAGAAGCAACAGGGTAAACAAAGAGTTTGAATGTGTTCGTGCAGAGTTGCCAGGTGCTTAAAATAGATTAGCAATTTGCCAGCTTGTTAGCATTGAAGATAAAGATAATACAAAACACAGTAGCAGATACAATTTTCATCGACTGAAACTAGTGAAGTTATACAAACTATAATAAGTAAACAAAAGCAAATCTGTCTTCGTTATAACAATTGATAGAACTGACTTGTTTGTTTTTCTTTGTCAGTACTTCATCAAGGAAATAATATTTGTATTTCTTACATCCTCTGTTGGTTTCCTTCTTCTACTTGGTATTTCCTTGTTACAAATTCTTTAAAAAAGGGGAGTCAACTGCTTACCTAGGCTATATAAAATATCCGCATAAGTTATCCTAGTAGTAGGTTTTGTATTTCTGTTTACCCTTGTAGTTGTACCGCACTTCTGTTTTGTATTTCTAGTACCTTCACGAACTCGCATACGGTTTCCAGATTACGTTCAAACACACGCGTCCATTCACGTGCGTGCGCATGCGGATGTGCGAATATATAATAAATCAGTTTTCTAGCATAAGGTCTAAAGTGTCATGAAATTCTAGCAGTCCGTGGGCTGACTTATCCACACACTAGAATTTTGCCTGCCTCTAAGCTGTGTTCAGGTTCCATATCTTTTCTTAATACTTGAATTTAATAAATAAACATTTGGTATAGATACTATATTTCCTGATACTATATTCTATAGATACTTTATTTCCTGAACATTGTTTCATCAGTTACGGCAGCTTCGGATGTTAGATTTTAAATTAGATATGATGTTATATGCTCAAACCAGCCTCTGAAGCTGGCACAACTGGTCAAACAATTGTAAGGAAAATGAAAACGATCTGTTAAACTATACCAAGTGTTTATTTATTAAATTCAAGTATTAATAAAATCTTCTACCAAGTGCCGAGCGATCATTCGATCAGTATAACATATATTTTCTTTAGACCTATTCTACTTTGTCATTCCACGTTTTGTTCGGGTCACCAAGTGTTTTATCTCCTTTCACTCTTGCTTCCTAGACAGGTCTATATACCGACCAACATCATGTATTCAACAATATGACCAAACACTTTAGTTGTTCTTTTTCTAATCTTTTAGTTATTTAATCGATTGCTACAGTTTTTGTTGATACGTATGTAGTTTTTTATTCCGTCTCTTCTATTTTGTAGTGTGACCCTTCGTAAGTACTATATCTCCAGTGCTTCTAATTTTCTTTAAATTTTGTATGACAGTACCTGACTCTCAGTCCCATAATTTATGATATTCTTTTATAAGTACAGACGAATTTACTGTTACGTTCTTAAGCTACACCTTTTGAGTTCTTACATACTCCTTATTATAAAATCATAATATTTATCGCCACATAAATTAATATTAATGACAGACTAAAAGGTAAAATGTTTTATCAGATTTTTAGTTCTGGTAACTCATATTCCATGAAATCTCTTTAAAATGATATATAACACTTGATAGTAACAAAATTCTTTGCTGTATGAACGATTTTTTTATCACCTTGCGGTTAAAATTTTTGAAATATTTACGTCTTTTTCAGAGACCTACGTGTAAACAATACGTTTTTCATTAATTCTGAAGTTAAAAGTTGTGAAAGTTGTTAAATGCCTGTGAGATACACATAGCATTTAGGAGACGATGACGTCAAATGCTCACACATTTTACGTTATTATGCAAGTGAATTATTTCTGTGTTCCAAAATACTAGATCGTCAGTAAAATTGAAAATCTAAAAGTCTTATAAGGACGATAGTAACGTGCGACAGTGAGATATGGACCCTCCAAAAACGGAAGAGGAGATGTTGAGACGTTTCGAGCGAAGAATAAATTGTTTGCGAAGGTAATTAGACTTATAGAAACGGAAAAGAATGTGCAAAGAAGAGCTTGGCGCAAAGACATTTAGAGGTACACCAAGGACTCACAAAAAACTTCTGATTAATCGTTGTAAAATTGTAATGAAATTTGCAGACCTACACAAAGAACAATACCTATTTCATGATTAACTCAAAAGTGCTCTACGAATAAGTAGTTGTACGTGAATATTTGAATAAATTTAGGTAAGTAGCAAATAGGTTAAAGAGAAACAGAAAGGAAAAGGTGAAAAGGGGAGGACTAAGGAAACAATAAGAAGCAAAAGTAAGAAAATAACAGAAGAAAGCAATTGTAAGTTTGTATGAGGATAAATCAGACACGAGTAAAGACAAATAGTAAATAATTAAATACGTAATTAATCAGTAAACAAATAGATCGAGTTTTCTGCATAAAGTTATATTCACAACTACTGAGAAAATAAATTACACTAGTTGGTTACAAGTTTATTAAAGTTTGAAAATATCCTGGAATTTAAATAAAATGTATAGTAAAATATTTATTGTGTAATCAAGTAAAATTCAGAATTTAAATTCAGACCAAAAGTACTAAACTTAAATTGTATGATTATATTCAATTTTAATGTACTAAGAAAAGCATCAATTTAAATTAACGAGTTATTTGACATAAACAGTTAATCTTAAGAGAGGTAAATTTTAATTTAGAAATTGTTTTCTTTTTCTTGTTGAAGACTTTGTCAATCTAATTAAACTCACACTGAGTAAGGTCGGTAGATCGTATTCTTTGTTATCTGCTCAAGAATCTGCAGCCTCTCAAGAGCTCTGACAAAAAAAACACTTTTAAATCATCAGGGTGTCTAAAAATAGATTTTAATTAGCGCGATGATGTTTCATTTTTTTTTTTTTTTTTTTTTTGATTAGCTGGAATGATCACAGTTTTCGGAGAGACAGTAAAGAAAAGAGCTGAAGGGAGAGGGGGAAGAGAAATAGAGAGTAAGAAGTGTATTAAAAATGGAGAAACAAGGGGAAAGAAGCGATGAAAAGTCTTGTTTTTGGGAAACTGAACAAACAAGATTTCATAAGGAGGATAGTGAGATTTGTTTTAAGGAGAGGAGATTTGTTTTCTTCATTATAAAGTAAACATCTCTAAAATATTTTTTAAATAAGTTGTTAATTACGTAACATTTGAAAATTTAAAAGAACCATTATCAGTTGCAATGCATTCCCTACTTCGATCGCACGCCACATAAGCTTCCTTAGCAGAAGTTATCGTGATTACCTTAATAAAAGGTGTCGGTAGAGTTGCAAAAAAAAATGTACAACTTTTGAACCTTTTCTTTACACCTTATTGTGGTTTTAAGTGTATCCATCACTAATATAAAATACCGTATAGATTATTTTTAAACATTTTGTCGTTTAGACACATTATAACTAATCTGCTAAATAAATTAACGAGCAATTTGCCTCTGGTATATCTTAAAACTACAAATCCAAATTTATTGAGCTTACCCATTTGGGGATGGTCCCAGATTAGCATGGTAACGTACAAAACACATTTTTGCACTCATTGTAGGCCCACTAGCTCAAAAGGTCGACCCCTAGTTCGTTTGGTCGACCCCAAAACCTCTTAGCCCATGTTTGTCGACCAGCTGGGTAATTCGATGTTGGCGAAATTATAAATTCAAGCTTCTGCTTCTGTACAAAATACTTCATCTCATCAGCAGCTATTTCCACAAGTAGGTCTCTGAACAGATCATTTTTTCTTTGTGCCAAGGGGTAAGCACTTTATTTTGAAACCCTTTATGCTTACATGATTTATACAGCATGACATTGTTATTTATTGGCAGCTTAAATGTTTACCTAGATGACAATACATTTTTCTATACTTTAACTTTAATTCGTCACGTTCATTTTTAATATGGTCTTTCTATTTCAGCTTATCATGTAGGTTCATACCAAGATGCTTCGCTGTTTGCGTGCGGAATTACGTGATTATTTACAATAGTTGGTAAAGCTATTTTGAACTGATTTAAACTCATGTGAACTGATAAGTTTGATACGAATTGATTTATTCTCTATAAGTTTAATAAGCCAGTGGTTTGTCCATGTGTTCATTACGTCTGCTGCTAACCCAATGTGCAATCCCTAAACTTAGCAACGATTTTTTCTTCTGTTTCTGGTACATCATTGTGTACAGACAATACAGCAGCAGTCTATCAGATAGATGAATATCTTACTCTTGTGGCGTATTTGTATATACATTGAATCTTATCAGCACACGAAATCTTTATTTTTTGACGTATGTCTATAAAATGCAAAATAAAACAAGGAATATGCCCAGAAATTACTGGAAGCAGCGATATCCGTCCGGCATATCGAAAGTGCGAATGAAATACACTTTTTTGCTAAATTCTGAAGTTTAACTTGTATGCAACTGCTATCGGAGACACTGTGTACTCTTAGCCGAAGTTGCGCATCACTCGGATTACCTTCAGTGAAATGTCTCGATTTCTCCATTCCTTAAATTAAAGTTTGAGAGAGCTCCATAGTTATCATCTTTATAGATGAATGTTGTGTTATCCTTGTTACCTTCAGTTAACAACAGCCATGCGCGTGTGGAAGATTGTCACGGGATCGTTTTGTTATTTGATTTAGCTTCCTTTTTAATATTTGTGTCCGACTTACTATGATAGACGCTCTGTTAGCTTCATGAAGATCGACGTAAACTTGCAATTACATAATCATATCTAATGGTAAACAATACGATTTAAACCACCCACCACGGCTACTAGACTAGACTAGACTAGACTTAGTCTAATAACCGTGCCACGCACATTGCAAGTGACGTGTTCTTGGAAAATACAAAAGTAATTTTCAGACACTTTATTTTTTAATTAGCGGAGCCGATATCTGACACTTAGAAAATATTGTTTGTAAAAATAACTTTCTTCTTGAGATTTACGCCTACCTTGTATATTCTCGAAATACTTGGATGTAATCTTCTCGGGGACAGTATGCCACAAAAGAAACGGATTACATTAACTGGGGTTTGAAACTCATCTCACGTAGCTCCGCATCATCGAAATGAGAGTATACCGTTTAAAACTTGAAACGAACATTAGCTATCACTGATTTAATTTTTTAACGACAGCAAGAAATGATTCGCTACACTATAAATCGATAGCCGTTTTCAGCCGAGAATTTTAAAACACAAAAATAAAATTACATAATCACTATTCTAACGATCCTGTTATAATCACAAGTGAACAAGACAGATACAAAAGCTACTAAAACATAGTGTAGTAAACACTGTGGTGTATCCGTTGGCATCTAAACGTGTAGTGTATTCTCATTGTAAACCAGAAAATACAGTACACAACACAACTTAGAAAAGAAACCTGAGCAGTACAAATCTAAGCAGTTTCTGTTTTACCTCGTTTCCCCCATTAGGTCTATACAGTACACTCTTAACAATCCGACATACACGCCCCTGATTATCGAAAACGCCGGATTACTGGTAAACGGCAGAATAATTTATTAAGCTATACTGCAATTTGTTGTAATTTTAGAAGTATTTATCATTTAATAGAATCTACTACCATTTAATTATTGCACCAATTTATAATCATTTAGAGTACAGTAAGTGCGTCAAAACCGACGTACAATTTCGTTTATGGGCTATTTTTAAGTGGTGAAGCGGAAACATGAAATTATTTTTACTTGAGTGTGTTAAATTTTATACTCAAATAGTGTAGTAGCTATCTGAAATTAATGATTTCATTAGAGCGTTAGACGTTCAAGAAATATGATATTTGTAAAAACGAATAAAACATCTATTCTTGGAAAACGGGCTCCAAAACCGACACAGGCCTACTCCTTTTGATTTAAAAAGTGTAAGGAATAGTACCATAATAATTACTTAACACTTCCGGGATGAAAGGCCGTGGTCGAATGCATGTTGTTATAGTGCTAGACGTTTCGGCCACACCACCGGTGGCCATCTTCAGTAGCAAAGAAAAGTTCGTGAAAGATGGAATGCAGAAAAATTCGCCCAGTGAAAAGGGACAAGCAATATAGTAAGACGGATGGATGGATGGATGGATGATGCGCGGGCGACTTGCGCCCTAATTTGTGTGCGTTGTCCAGGCCTAGGCCTGATGAACGCCAGGTGCCAACATGTCAGCGCGGTCGTTTGCTCTGCACAAGGGAGTTATGGTGCAGTCCGCGGGTCCATGATAAATTACATGGCCACCACGGAGGCAAGCTTGAGCTTTTGCTTCAGTCAATTGTCCCGCCGAGGCGCGACACCATGGTCCCCTCAGGCTAGCCTTTGGGAACGTAGTGACGCTCTGGCGAGGACAAGAGGCTCGAGCGCCCTAGGGCGTCGGCCGAAACGGTTAGGAATGACTCCGAAACAGCCAGCTTCCGCAAGGAAGGCACTTGCACAACCTCGCGAAAGCCCGTGTCTCGGTGCCCGTGTCAGGGTCATTACCCTGCCGAATCAGGAAAGCAGGTGCTGACGGGGATCTTAGTGGTCATGGCTTCAGCCAATTGCAACGCCTGGTCGCGGCTCCTTGGTCTCCGAGGACATAGCCCACGGAAACTTAGAGGCACGCTGGCGAGGACAAGAGGCTCGACCGCCCGAAGGCGGCGGCCGAGTCGAAGGGATTCGTCACTGGGGCAGTCGGCTCTCGCAAGGAAGGCATTTGCACAACCTCGCGGGAGCCCGTGTCCCGGATCAAAGCCCTGCCGAATCGGCAAAGACGATGCTGGCAATAAATCAATCCAATCCAATCTGCCGCAGCATGATTGACTACGGTTTCGGCAGGTGCAGGTAGTGAATGATGGTGATCAGTTCAGTCTCCAGAAGGTTGGGGGGGTTCGTTTCTGGGGGGTTCATGTGATGAACTTAGGGGGGGGTCGTATAACAGCGCCCTAGGGCGCCTGACGTGGCGAGGGGGCGGTGTATTCTCCACGCTATTCAGCCTCTGGAGGTGCGGATAAGGGGACTCGCCTGCCTTGGCGAACAAATTCGCTGCCAAGGACTAGACGAAGACCTCTAAAGTGGGAACACGGAGGCCCCGATGTATGGCTAATAGGAAGACGGCTACGCTGGTTCTATTTTATAACTTTTCGGCCGCTTCAGGTATTTAACGCAAACCAATCAGAAGCCAGCTAATCATTCTCCACTCTGATTGGCTGTAGAAAATAAACCATGCCAGACACTATTTAAGGAGATGCTTTCACCTCGGCGGTTCAGTCTACCTAGAGCATTTGCCAGGGTAGGCTGTGTCTGTTTTTCTGTACAAAATTTTCTATTTTTGTGCGGAAATACTGTTTATTCAACATTTTCACTATCATCATCGTCTTCAGCATCATCAACACTACAAGTATCATCATCAGTTCGTGCAAATCAGTTTTATTTAACCTGTGCGGGAGTGTTTTTGTTTCCGTGTGCTGTGCGACCTGTATTGTGCTCAATTGCTGCCTGTGAATAGTTCAGTGTCTGGTGATCCCTCAATCCTTACCGTAGCGTAGACGCTCATTTCGGCTTGTCCGGAATTACGTCAAATACGCCTCCGAATCCTTTGCCGGCGCCGCTTGTCTCCCTAATGGAGACATGCTCACCCGGCTTTCTTTAAACGCCTCTTCCTCACGAAAGTGAAAGTGATTGTGAAAGTGATAATAGTGCTGTAGAAATGTGCAGTGTTGGGTCGGGGGACGGACAGTTGTCGCTTGTGCAAGGCAAATCTGCCAAGCGCAAACGAAAACTGGCCCTAACTCCGCCGCCCGCCGCAGCTGCCCAGCAACAGACAAGTCATGGTAACAGCGGCACTCAGCGTGCGTATTCAACAACTGAATCTGTGTCTTCCCCACGAATTCCTCCCATTGTAATTTCTGACAACAGGAATTATACACAACTTTTGCGTTCCCTATCCCAAGCTCTCCCTTCGGTCAAGGTCGAGGCGAGGTGCCAAGGCGCCTCGCTAAAGCTGGCGACCGCCACGATCCCCGACTTCCGCTCTGTCCAGGCATTCCTGACAGGACGCAACATTTCTTTCCACACTTATGCCCTCACGTCAGAGCGCGAAATCAAGGTCGTTCTGTCGGGAATACCCTCCTTTACCGAACCTGATGCCATCAGGCAGGAACTTGTTGCGCTCGGCTATGCGCCGACTGCAGTAAGCGTCCTGCATGTTGCCAAAGGTGATGACCGCAGACCTGTCAACAGTTTTCTGGTCAAATTACTGAAAGTAAGCCCTTTCGAGGAGATTTAGAGTCTCCAAAACCTTCTGCATCTACGGGTGCAAGTCCGAACATTTGACCCGCGGCCAGGCCCCTCGCAGTGTTTTAACTGCCAGAGGTTCGGCCACAGCAGTCTTTTTTGCCATCAGCCACCGCGTTGCGTGCGTTGTGCTGAACCTCATCGTGGCTGTGATAAGCCAAAGACGGGGTTCACAGCTAAATGCTGCAACTGTAAAGGAGCCCACCCGGCTAATTACCGAGGCTGCCGAAACTTTATCGCCGCCATGAAACCGCAGCGACCTCCTGTGCGCCCTGGCGCGCAGGCTGGCCGTGTAGCTGGTCCTGGCCCTAACCGGCGAGAGGCATTCTCACCTCTCACTGGTTCATCTGCCAAGGTCCCGGCAGCAATTCCAGTTGCTTCCGGTGCCGCTGTCTCGCCTGCAGTAGTCGCTTCGGCGCCGCCTCCAGCGGCCTCAACCCCGGCGCCTGCCGGAGCGCCCGCACCTTCCTACGCGGCCATGGCCGCTAAATCTGTCCCACCTCCAGCCCGTCCGGGCAAGTCTAAGCGCTCTCGTCGTCGCCGGAATTTCGCCGGCCGATCTACATCATCGCAGGTTCCACCTGTACCAACCCCGCGGGCTCGACCCGCCCCCAGTCTTCAACCTCAACCTCCCAGTGAGCAGTCTACTACTCAGTCCGCCAACCCAGCGCCATCTATTACCCCTGTCGAGGCAAGTCAGGTTTGTCCTCCGGTGTCCCGGAAATCTTCTCGGTCATCGGCGGATCCCCTGACTGCCTGGGCAGACAATCTTGTTGCATCTATAAGGACTGCTCGCGCCACTACCACAGTGCTTACCCTGGTCTTCCAGTCTTTAGCTACCCTCTTTCCCCTACTTCCCCAGAATGGCTAATAGCCTGAGGATCATTGCGTGGAACGCCTTCGGGTTGCTCCCAAGACGACCTGAACTGATGACTTTCGGGACGGAGTATGATGTTGATATCATACTTCTTTCCGAGATTCATCTGGCTCATTACCACTCGTTTTCCCTTCCTGCCTATGTCTGTTATCGTAAGGATCGTCCCCTATGGCCTCGCTGTCCCCCCTCGGGGGGCACAGCTGTCTTAGTCCACAGGCGGATATCCCACATGCTTTTGCCTCCTCTAGATACATCTATTATTGAAGGCTGCGCGGTGGCGGTAGACGCCGGCGGATCGGTTTTGCGCGTTGTTTCTGCGTACCTCCGGCCTCACCGGCGAACTCCGCTACCGCCCGAGGAGTGGGACGCCCTCCTCGACCACCCCCTCTCCACCACTGTAGCCGGCGACTTAAAAGCCAAACACCCTTCATGGAACAGCCGCGTTGTCAACGCCTATGGAAATTCTCTGTTCCGGTTAGTCTCTGGCGATCAGGCACTTAATGTCATCGGCCATGAAGACCCTACCTACTACCCCTTTCACGGCCATCGGCCGGACGTTCTTGACATAGTAGTTGCCAAGAACGTTGCCCGTAACATCGAGGTCTCGTCTGTGTCGAATCTTTCGTCCGATCACAATCCCCTTGTTATAACTGTTCGAGAGCTGTCGGCGTCACCCCGACTTCCCGCTCAGATTGTTAGGAAAGTCAACTGGCGCTCCTATCATGACGAGCTCTCTCGAAGGTTTCCATCTCTCCCGGCGGACCCTGTCGTCACTCGTGACGATTTGGATCTCCGCGCTACAAATCTTCAGGAATTGGTCCAAGGTGTCATGGATCGACACACCTACGCACTCGAGGTGAATCATCGCAAATCGGCCTTACCTGTGGAAGTACTCCACGCCATCTGGCTACGGCGCAAGCTCCGCCGCAGATGGCAAAGAACCCGTGACCCAGTCGTAAAGCGACGATTTCAACAACAGTCCCTTTATGTCCAGCAGCTACTGCGGGACGTAAACTCTGATCGATGGGACTCATATCATGAGTCTCTTGAAGTCGATCACGCCTCCGTCTGGAGAGCGGTGAGTAGACTGACCCGCGAGAAGACAACTCGCAACCCGCTGGAAACCCCGAACGGGACTGTGTCTTCATCAGAATCGGCAGAAGTCCGGGACTTCCTATCTGGTTATTTTTCTCGCCCTACCGCTGGCCCAGACCTCCCATTCGACAGAGACGAACTCGTTTCGTCTGTCTGCCGACTAAACCGCCTTCGCGCCCCCGGTCCTGACCGGATCGGGGCCGCTGCATTACAATATCTCCCGGCCTTTGGCGTTGACCTCGTGCTCGAGCTGTTCAACTCTTGTCTCCGGCTACAGTACTTTCCCCGCCTGTGGAAAACTGCCAACATCGTTATGATTCCTAAACCCTGCAAGCCGCGCATGCTTCCTGAAAGCTATCGGCCAATATCTCTCTTGCCAGTTATCTCAAAGGTGTTCGAGCGGCTTCTGCTGGCCCGCATCTCGCCGTTGTTGTATAATTTTATCCGCAACGAACAGTTCGGGTTTCGCAGAGACCACGCGACCACGCTTCAACTAGTCCGCGTGGTTACGCAACTCTCTGACGCCACCAACAGGCGAGCGGCTACGGCCGCCGCACTGCTGGACGTGAGCAAGGCTTTCGATAAAGTCTGGCACGAAGGTCTTCTCTTCAAACTTGCTAACTCCCCCATACCATCGTCCATAGTGTTTTTCCTCCGGTCGTATCTCTGCGACCGAACCTTCAGGGTGAGCGTCGACGGAATCTGCTCTGCAGTTCGCCCTGTCGCCCCGGCGTACCTTAGGGATTTGTCCTCGGCCACGTTCTGTACCTTGTGTACACGAACGACCTGCCTGTCTTGACCGGAGTCACGTCGTCTTTGTTCGCTGACGATGCAGTGTATCATTACAGCTCTGTGTCCCCGCGTTTTGCGAGTACACAGCTGCAGCGTCAGTTGGACCAGCTTCCGGACTGGCTACGGAAATGGCGGGTGACGATCAATACGGATAAATCCGAAGCGATCTGTTTGACTCGTAAGTCCATCTCCCGATGCCAGCCCCTCTCCCAGTAAGGGAGGCCTATCGCCTACAAAGAGTCGGTGAAGTATCTAAGCGTTCGGCTCGATCGGCGTCTTTGCTTCAACGCCCACGTGACGGAAACCGTCTCCAAGGCTCGCGGCGTCCGAGCCAAACTTTACCCTTACCTCAGGTGCCGCAGCCCCCTGGCGCTGCGCACGAAAGTTACCCTCTATCTGTTGTTTCTCCGGTCTGTATTGACCTATGCGGCACCTGTTTGGTGGTCACTTGTCTCCGCCACAAACAGGCGTAGGCTGGAAAGTTCCAATCCAGAACCCTCCGTTCCTTGTCTGGATCTCCTTGGTTTGTTAGAAACAGTGTAATTCGAGGAGGTCTACGAGTTCCTACTCTCTCTGCCTTTGTCAGGTCATTAGCTGCGACTCTCTTTGCCGCAGCTGAAACCTCTTCCTTCCCTTACCTCAGGACCATCAGCACCACGCAACCACCTCGCCCTGTCCGGGAACGCCCTCGGGCGATTCTCGATGACCCGCCATAACTTTAAGTAAACTACTTAAATCCAATTTTGCATATATACTATCTGAGCATGCCCCAGAATTTACCTAAAAAGCTGTTTCCTTCCTCCCTTCCTAGTATGCCGACCGTGCTGAATGCCGCTGCTACGCACTATCACTGGCACGGAGGCTCTCCGCCTCGCGGGGAGCGACCAACGCCTCACGGCGTCTGCACGCGGGACTGGGAACGGGTGACATCTGTCACCTGAACCCGTTCATGCGGCAGTGCCCACTGATAGCTCAAATTTAAAAATAAATAAAAATTAGAAACCTCTAGAAACCCCCGCCTTCTCAGTTAACTGGTTGGCGGTTGTCCATTCCAGTTTTTAGGCACCAGTCGAATGAACCAGAACTAAGTCAATCCTCAGGCAGCCATTGGGCTCGACCCAGATGCTGCAGTCATGCACCGGGTGCAAAGACACCCCGCTACTACAATTCTACATGCTACATGCTCGGCGGTTCAAATGGTACCTAGAGCTGTTGCCAGGGTAGGCTGTGTTAGTTTTTGCTCCGCAAAAATTGATTTTACTCTTGTTCTGCAACTGTTAAATTCTGTGCAGTATTATTTAATTAGCGTGTGCAAAACAAGTATTCGTTATTGCAGTGTAGTGCGCGGCCGTTTTTGTGCTCGTGTGCTGTACGGCTTCTAGTGAGTACGTGTGTCAGTGCCTGTTAGTTAGAATAATCAGTGCTGGTGAGTTCACCTCCCCTCTAACCACCTTTGGCGTCCATTTCGGGCTTTCGAAATGGCGTCAAATAATTCTGAAATTCCTTTGCCGGAACCGTTAAGCTCTCACTTGGGTGCTTGCGGTTCCGCTCCTTTGACTACACCTCTCCCCCGTGATACCAATTTTGAAAGTGGCAGTGACAGTGATATTTACGATGTGCATATGGGGAATGCTGGGTCGGGAGATGAAGAGTTTTTGCTTGTGAATGACAAACGCGCCAAACGCAAGCGAAAGCTGGCTGCCGCCAGTCAGTTTCCCGCCTCACCAAACCAGGTCGCTGATTCAGGTAACAGAGGCAGGCAGTCTGCTAATCTTGCTTCTTCTTCCACCAAGCCTAACCCTACTACCCTTAAGTTTCCTCCTATTATCACCCCTGATAATAGGAATTATACCCAGCTTCTTGCTAATCTTCGTTCTGCTCTTCCTTCGACGTTCGTGGAAGAAAAATGCTTAGGGAAACCGCTGAAGCTGGGCGTCAAATCCATTGTTGACTTCCGCGCTCTTCAGCACTTTCTGTCAGCGCGGAACATTTCCTTTCACACCTTCGCTCTCCCTGAGGAGCGTGAGGTGAAAATTGTCATCCAGGGTATTCCATACCATACCTCCTCCGATGCTATCGTGCAGGAACTGACAACTCTTGGCTATTCGCCAACAGCTGTGTCGGTTTTGCAAGCTACCAAAGGGGACAACAAGCATCCCGATAATTCTTTCCTAGTAACATTGTTTAAAGCTGGAAATTTTTAGGAGGTCTATGGCCTTCAAACACTCCTTCACCTCCGGGTGACTGTTAGATCATTTGACCCGCGCCCAGGCCCTGCTCAGTGTTTCAACTCTCAGGGTTTCGGGCACTCTTCCCTTTTCTGTCATGCGCCCCCACGTTGCGTGCGGTGCGGGGACCCTCGCCGGGTCTGTGATTAGCCTCGTGTGCCGGGGTTTGTCCCGTACTGTTGCAACTGCAAGGACGCCCATCCGACTAGTTACCGGGGTTGTATTAAGTATATGGAGGCTGAAAAACAGCAGCGATCTGCGCGCCCTGGTGCGCAGCGTCGTGTAGCTGGCCCTGCCTCTAATCGGCTAGAGGCCTCCCCCCTCTCTCCGGTTCAACTGTCAAGGCCCCGGCAGCGACTACTGTCGCTCCCGCGGTCTCAATCCCGCCTGCAGGTGTCGCTTCGACGGCGCCTGTTACGTCTCCACTACGTCGCTTCGGGAGCGCCCGGCCCTTCCTATGCAGCTGTCGCTGCTAAGCCATCATCGTCAACCACTTCCGCCCGCCAGGGTTCCAAAAAGCGCTCTCGCCGCCGGACTCCCGGCCGACGTCATCTGCAGGCTCGACCTGGCCAATCTCAGCGGGACTCTCCCGCCCCTGTCATCGCCCAACTTCCGCGTGAGCAGACCACAGTTCAGTCCGCTAGCTCAGCTCCATCTGTAGTCCTAGCTGAAGTTCCTCAGGAACTTCCGCACGGGTCCCGGGAACTTTCTCGGGCTCCACCGGACCCCCTGACGGCTTGGGCCACTACATTTGTAGAAAGCATCAGGTCAGCTCCTGACACCTCGACTGTGCTAATGTTAGTTTTCCAATCCATATCTGCTCTCTTCCCTATCCTCCCACTCAATGGCTAGATCCCTGCGGATCGTCGCTTGAAACGCCGATGGCGTTTCCTCTCGTCGATCTGAGCTGGCGGCTTTCGTCGTGGAGTACGACGCTGATGTCGTCCTTCTCTCCGAAACCCATCGATTCTCTCCGAAAACCCCCTACCATCGATTCTCACTTTCTGCCTACACTTGTTATCGTCAGGATCGTCCCCTACAACCGTGCCAACCCCAATCTGGGGGTAGGGCGATTCTGGTCCACAGGCGGATATCCCATAGGCCGCTACCCCCTCACTACTCGACTCATCGAAGGTTTGCGCTGGCGGTGGACGCCGACGACTCGGAGTTGCGCATTGTTTCCGTGTATCTCCGGCCTCGCCTGAGCCCGCCGCCCCCGCCAGAGGAGTGGAACGCTCTCCTCGACCATCCAATCTCGACGATTGCAGCCACCGACTTCAACGCCAAACATCCTTCTTGGAATAGTAGGGCTACCAACGCCTACGGCAACTCACTCCGCCGGTTCGTCCTAGACGACCCGGCTACGCACATCATCGGCCCTGATGATCCTGCCCACTACCCCTATGCCGGTCAACGACCGGACGTTCTTGATGTAGTTGTAGTCAGGAACGTGGCCCATAACATCCAGGTCTCGTCAGTGTCAGACTTCTCGTCTGATCACAATCCCCTGCTAATAACTGTTCGAGATGTGTCGGCTTCACCCCGACTTCCCGCTGGTCCTGCTAGCGGGTCACCTGGAGCTCCTATCACGACGAGCTCTCTCGAAGGTTACCATCTGTCCCAGCGGACCCGATCGCCACTCGTGACGATCTGGATCTCCGTGCCACTCATCTTCAGGAGTTGGTCCAAGGTGTCATGGATCAACACACATACAACGCTGAGGTGAATAATCGCAAATCGGCCCTTCATCCGGAAGCTATCCACGCGATTTTGCTTCGGCGCAAGCTCCGCCGCAGATGGCAACGAACCCGAGATCCCGCCGTCAAACGACGGTTTCAGGCCCAGTCTCTTTATGTCCAGCAGCTTCTGCGGGACGTAAACTCTGTTCTGTGGGACTCATTTCTTGAGTCCCTTGAAGTCGACCACGCCTCCATCTGGAGAGCGACGAGTCGCTTTACTCGCGAGAAGCGTATTCGCAACCCGTTGAATACCCCGAACGGCATTATTTCTTCATCGGAAGGCAAGGCTGAGGTCTTCGCCGGCTGCATGGAGACTCAATTCACCGTTAATAGAGGCATCTCGGACCCTAACCACTCGGTAGTGGTTCGGGACTTCCTATCTGGATATTTTTCCCGCCCTCCACTTGACCGTCCCGCTCTCTTCGACAGGGACGAACTAGTTTCGTCTATCTGTCATTTGATCCGCCGTCGCGCCCCTGCTCCTGATCGGATCGGGGTCGCAGCCTTGCAATATTTCCCGGTATCGGGCGTTGAATTGGTCCTGGATCTGTTCAACTCTAGTCTCCGGCTGCAATACTTCCCCCGCCTGTGGAAAAATGCCAACATCTGCATGCTTCCCAAGCCCGGCAAGCCTAGAATGCTTGCAGGCAGCTATCGTCCCATATCGTTGTTGCCAGTACTCTCAAAGGTGTTTGAGCATCTCCGACTCGCCCGTATCTGGCCGCTGTTGGATAATTTTATTCGGAGCGAACAGTTTGGGTTCCGTAGAGAGCACTCGACAACTTTACAACTCGTCCGAGTTGTCACAGCATTGTCCGACGCCGCCAACAGGAAAGAGTCTACGGGCGCTGTCTTGTTGGACGTGAGTAAGGCCTTCGACAAAGTCTGGCACCAAGGTCTTCACTACAAACTCGCTCATTCCCCCATCCCACCGTCCATTTTGCGTTTCTTGCGGTCCTACCTCAGTGATCGTACCTTCAGGGTTAGCGTCGAAGGGTCCTGTACATCAGTTCGACCCGTCGCCGCTAGCGTTCCGCAGGGATCTGTCCTCGGCCCCGTTCTGTACCTAGTGTACACGAACGACCTGCCTGTTATTCCTGGAGTCATGTTATCTCTATTCGCTGACGACGCAATGTATTACTGCAGCTCCGTGTCCCAGCGATTAGCGAGTACAAAGCTGCAGCGTCAGTTGAATCAGCTTCCGGACTGGCTACGGAAGTGGCGGGCTATGATCAACGCGGAGAAATCCGAGCCGATCTGCTTCACCAGTAAGTCCAGTTCCCGGTGCCAGCCCCTCTCCCTCGAAGGGAAGCCTATCGCCTGGCATAAGTCGGTGAAGTATTTGGGCGTTCGGATAGACCAGCGCCTTTGCTTCAACGATCACGAGACTGACACCCTCAATAAAGCTCGAGGCGTCCGAGCCAAAATATTTCCTATGCTCTCTGCCGCAACCGCCTGGCTTTGCGCACTAAAGTCACCATCTATCTCTTGTTTCTCCGGTCAGTATTGACCTATGCTGTTCCCGCATGGTGGTCGCTTTTGTCGACCACTAACAAGTGTAGGCTGGAAGCCTTCCAGGCCAGTACCCTCCGATCCTTGTCGGGGTCTCCACGGTTTGTGAGAAATAATGTTATTCGTGGAGACCTTCGAGTTCCTACCATCGCTGAATTCGTCCGGTCGCTTGCCGAAACTCTCTTTGCTTCTGCAGCGACCTCATCCTTTCCTTACCTCCTTACTATTAGCACGTCAGAACCACCTCCCGCTATACGAGTCAAACGCCCTCGGGCGATTTTAGACGACCCCCCGTAATTCTGTTTACTGTAACTTAGGTTCCCAAGCAATTCGATTTCCTTGTTACCTTCCTCTTAAGTCTGATACCTTCCCCAAGTATGTTGGTTTGCAAACTGCTTGGCGCTGTTACCGTCTGCCACAGACACGGAGGTTCCCTGCCTCGCGGGGAACGACCGGCGCTACAAGGCGCCTGCCTGCCGGGTCAGGCGCGTGCGGCATCTACCGTTCGCGCCGAGACCGGCGACAGTGTTACCATGAACCGGAACCTATATAAATATAACATTGAGAAAATTTTCCGCCGCCTTCTCAGTTAACTGGTTGGCGTGACACTCCCGATTTTTAGGGAAACTGCTTTGTGAAAGTCTAGCATTGTTTTCTTCTGACAGCCATCGGGCACGTCCCGGAAGCTGTAATATAGCCATGGGTGCAAAGACGCCCCACTACCTAACGCAACGCGACGCAAATCGGCGGTTCATTAATGCCTTCCTTCCGAGAACCGACTGCCCCAGTGACGAGTCCCTTCGACTCGGTCGCCGCCTTCGGGCGGTCGAGCCTCTTGTCCTCGCCAGCGCGCCTCTAAGTTTCCGTGGGCTATGTCCTCGGAGACGAAGAAGCCGCGACCAGGCATTGCAATTGGCTGAAGCAATGACAACTAAGATCCACGTCAGCACCTGCTTTGCTGATTCGGCAGGGTAATGACCTGAGACACGGGCTCACGCGAGGTTGTGCAAGTGCCTTCCTTGCGGAAGCTGGCTGTCTCGGAATCATTCCTTACCGTTTCGGCCGACGCTCTAGGGCGCTCGAGCCTCTTGTCCTCGCCAGTGCGTCACTACGTTCCCAAAGGCTAGCCTGAGGGGACCATGGTGTCGCGCCTCGGCGGGACAATTGACTGAAGCAAAAGCTCAAGCTTGATTCCGTGGTGGCCATGTAATTTATCATGGACCCGCGGACTGCACCATAACTCCCTTGTGCAGAGCAAACGACCGCCCTGACCTGTTGGCACCTGGCGTTCATCAGGCCTAGGCCTGGACAACGCACACAAATTAGGGCGCAAGACGCCCGTGCATCCACAATGCAATGCAATCGGCGGTTCATAGCGACAGACGCATTCTTATGAATATGGATGGACTCCAAATGCAGGCGAGTGAAGTAACCCCCAGACAGAAGACAACACCCGGGCTTCATCAAACATTACCCGGTGATCGTCGTGGGAAAGAGCGTGTTCAGCAACTACGGACTTCTCCGGCTGGCCCAGGCGGCAGTATCTCCGATGTTCAGAGAGGCGCGTTCGGACACTACGCTTCGTGGTGCCTATGTATACCTGGCCACACGTACAAGGAATACTATATACCCCGCACGACGAGAGCGGATCCCTGGTGTATTTTACCGGTCGCAGGAACTGATGGATCTTTTTGGTTAGCTTAAAGACCGTCCTGACGCCTGTTTACTCAGCAGCTTGCCGATGGGGTCAGTCACGCCACGGATGTAGGGCATTACAGCGGAGCCAACAACCTCGGGCAACACCAACTCGTCCGGCTTACCGGATCTTCTCGGCCGGGCAGCTCTCCTCACCTCCGCAGCAGAGTAGCCGTTGGACTGCAATGCTTCCTTGAGATGCCGCAACTCATCCTCGGGATACCGGGGCTCACAGATCCTTCTTGCCCGGTCAATCAGAGTCTTCAGCACCGCCCGCTTCTGCCTAGGATGATGACTGGAGGACTCATGCAGATATCTGTCGGTGTGCGTTGGCTTCCTATAAATTTTATGCCCTAATTGGCCATCGGTCCTTTTCGGGACCAACACATCCAGAAATGCCAATTGATCACCACTCTCCCGCTCCATAAAATTGCCGACTGCATTGCATTGTGGATGCGGGGTGTCTTTGCACCCGTGGCTTGTTTGCAGCATCTGCAACGTGTCGAATGGCTGCCAGAAGTAAACTTAGTGCTGGTACATTGTCGACTGGTGACCTAAAACTGGAAAAGGAAACCACCAACCAGTTAACTGCGAAGGCGGGGGAGTATAACTTTATAATGATTGCATTGCATTGCTTTATGGTTGCGGGGTGTCTTTGCACCCGTGGCTTGTTTGCAGCATCTGGAACGTGTCCAATGGCTGCCAGAAGTAAACTTAGTGCTGGTACATTGTCGACTGGTGACCTAAAACTGGAAAAGGAAACCGCCAACCAGTTAACTGAGAAAAGGGGGAGTATAACATTTATTTGTTTGGTGCACTGCCGCTGGTACCGATTCGAGCAACAGATGTTGCCCGTTTCAAGTCCAGTCAGCAGACGCCCTGAGGGCGTCGGTCGCTCCCCGCGAGGCGGAGAGCCTCCGTGCCAATGATTGATGATAGCGACAAGCAGCCGGCTTAGCGTGCTAGGAGGTGGGCAGGAAGGAGAGAAGGACAGTTTAGGTGAAAAACTCTGGTCTAGGACTGATGATTACATTTTGTTTTTGTTGAATTTAAAGGGGATGGCGTTATGGCGGGTCATCAAGAAGCGCCCGAGGGCGCTTGACCCGAATGGGCGGTGGTGGTTCTGATGCACTGATGGTTCGTAGATATGGGAAGGTGGAGGTCGAGGCTTTAGCAAAGAGAGTTAAAGCCAGCGACAGGACAAAGGAAGTCATGGTAGGAACACGGGGACCCCTTCGAATCACGTCGTTACTTTATAATGAGGTGAAAGCATCTCCTTAAATAGTGTCTGGCATGGTTTATTTTCCACAGCCAATCAGAGTGGAGAATGATTAGCTGGCTTCTGATTGGTTCGCGTTAAATACCTGAAGTGGCCAAAAAGTTATAAAATAGAACCAGCGTAGCCGTCTTACTATTGCTTGTCTCTTTCACTGGGCAAATTGTTCGGCATTCCATCTTTCGCGAACTTTTCTTTGCTACTGAAGATGGCTATCGGTGGTGTGGCCGAAACGTCTAGCACTACAACAACAAGCATTCGACCACGGCCTTTCAGCCCGGAAGTGTTAAGTAATTATAGTGACACCGGCCGTGAAAGCCTACGTACTAGAAGTACCATAATAAGTTTATTTACTGAAGAATTTATAATATATTTTGGTATAAATTAAGTATAAAACATCTATAAAGGATTCAAAATCGTATTATTAAATATATTGCAAAGTAACAGGTTTGAACCTGACTACACTTGAAGAAATAAATTTTGTTTGGGTAAATTAATACATTTATTGGTTATTTTTTTCTATTATAGGCCTTTAAAACATATACAGTTTACATCTAAAATTTCTCAGTTTGAAAAATATAAATTTTGATATATTTGTCAGTTAGTAATTAAAAAAGACTATTCACTTTTTTATATTTATAAATAATTTTTAATTTTACTTTCCTGGATTTTCTGGATTAAGTTGGATTAGCCCAAACGATCTCGCGGCCTGCTCCTACGTTTTCACACAGGCCGTTGTCCTCCTAAGGTGCTATGTCGATCTCAGGGTTTCCTCGTGGGCGTTGTGTCCGTCCAAGGTGCTCCTGATTTAGTTCTCGCTGACAGCCATCAGTCGTTGAAAATCTCGAACGGCGTGCCTGAATTCCTGGATCTAATTCAATCGCTACACTCCGACTTCCGAAGAACTGGCTGGAACTCGAACTTGCCACTGCAAACTTCCGAGTGAACTTGAGAGACTGTGAGAGACTCATTAGAGATTGCGTAACTCACGGCTCACGCGTGCTTTTATAGATCTACACACATAACGTCATTTTTACAAGAAAATACATTCTAGATATTTCGAGTAAATCGACCACGTCTTGGTGAACATGAACTTCCGATTTCTAGATCTTTCCAAACCATGTGTTTCCAACAGCACGTGTTCGCATAACTAATTTGTCAATTGAATAAATTCTGTTAAAATTTATTTAATATTGAAAAAATTAGTTATTAATAATTATTCCAATTTGCACACTAATATAATGACTTACAGTATGTCTGTTAATCGGCTTACTATTAATTATCTTCATACAATTCGTTCAGCTCACAACACTTATTGACTTTCACACTATACTCCACTGCTGTTTTTGTTTATTGTTTATAATTGTCTTAAACTATGTTAACATGTAGTGGTCATAATACAATAGCGTCTTATAACATTCACACTCCTTTGCACAGGACACCAACTAAGAGTTATTGTAAATATGTCCCCATATATTCACACATAGTGTGAATGTTTCCCTCATTGCAATATATATATATTGCAACAGTACAAATAAGTGATGTATTGAGCATTGGATATAAAAATTTAAATATACCTAATAAACTGTAAATAATTAATAATGTATTAGAAATAAGCATGTCAGGGATTGCAAGCTTGGCTCAGACAAAAATATGAACAGGTGTTTCGACCTGAATCGACGTGCACACACACACAAATGTAACTGAAAGTGTGTACACCAGTGTGTGTGAACGCAGGTCTATGCAGACGAGTGTACCACCCCAAGATGAATAATTGCATAATTACTGTTTTTCCGTAATTATTCATAAACTATAATTAAGAAGTAAAATCCAAAAACACAATAAAATGTAAGAAAATTTACTAAATACTGTGTACGAAAACCATGTGAAAGTGCCACACCGTACGAGTGTAATAGTGAAATAACTGTGAACAAATCGAAAGGGTTAAGTTGCAATGTCCAAAATTACAGTGAACATGTGTTGTAAAAATAGTTATAAGATAAGTATAAGAGTATACTTACAGGACCCTGCAATTCGCAGAAATATAAGAAAGAGCGAAATTGACAAAGAGTGGGGGAACTGAACCCAGAGACAGTTTCTGACATGTCGATTTCGTACCACTGCAGGTGTTGATCAAGACATGGGTATAAATAGGACACAAAAGCTACAGTGGTTCTCTTTCTTAAATCATCCACAGTGCAGAGCGGGAGCTTCTGCCCGTCCGCACAAAATATTTAAATTTTTGTAAATAGTTTTATCCTTACATAACTGTATGTAACTGGATTGTAAAACAAACAATTTTTAAGTAGTAACAAAATTACATAAGAAGATCCACATAAGAAGATCAACTGACGTCCGAAACAGCACGAGGAGAAGTTCCAGAGAGCGATACGACGCTGGACAGAGAGAGAGTCGACGCTGGACAAGAGGAGAAGAGAAAGGCGACGCTGGACAAGAGAGGAAGTCGACGCTGGGCAAGAGGAGAAGAGAGAGGCGACGCCGGACAAGAGGAGAAGAGCGAGTGATGCTGAAGTTCGAGACGAGGACGATTACAGAGGGATCCAATGATTGAGTATGATTGACGACGATAAGGTGATAAACAACTTATTTATCTCTTAATCGAACAATTAACGTAAAGACAATTAAGGACATTCTTGTTCTATTTAAAATTAAGAGTCAAATGTTTATTGTAAAATTTGAATTAAAATCATAGATGTTATTGAAATAAGATTAACGTAAACAAGAGCTCAAATTAGTATTGAAATGGAAAGAATACAAATCATTTAAGTAAAAATTAGCGTTTGATATAAATCAGTACTGAGAAACAAAAGATAAAGTCAGTAATTATTGATATTTTTGAGTTACATTGCAAATATAAATATAAGAAAATATTTAAATATTAATATTTTGAAACACACTAATTGACTGAGTAGTCTGGAAATGAGATTTTTCGTTAATACAATAATTAGTAGAATAGAATATTTAGTCAGTAAGGATGTATATAGCATAAGCCTTACGGCATAATAACGAAATAATAACGAATGTTTAAGTCGAAGTAAGTGCCATGTGCACAATTGTATTAATATCAAATAAATTTGAAATACCGTTACATGTTACATAGAGTTCTTATTACAGATACACCTGAAACCCAAATTAAATGTTATATTGTTACATAATTTGTCGCCCTTGAACGTGAGGCCCGACACGCCTATTTTTATGTATATCGTATCGTTGCAAAAGAAATGGCGTCCCAGATTGTGGGGCTCCGCAAACACAAATAAATTTATATTTGCAGTTGTAGCGTTGCATAAGAAATGTCGCTTCCAACGTGGGGCATCACAAATTTAAATTATATTATATTTGCAGTTATATTGTTAAAATATATATATATATATTGCAATAAAACAATGCAGTAAGAGTCATTTTAAATATTCGAAGACGCTATTACACACTTTATGACGTTATAGACATGTTTTAAATTGATTTTGTACAAATTTTTGTATAATAACTGTAAGTTTTGAAATAAGAGATGGGCAATTGTGTGTTATATGTCAAAATGCCCATAAATTTATTCTGTCATGTCAAGTGCAAATTTAGTGCGCGAGTGCGAGTGTGCGCGTGTTATTCGTGTCTTCCTGTGTAACTCCTATAATAAGTAACGTATCTTTAAAAAATCTTCTTTAAGTGTTTTCAATGTGAAGAGTTTTAGTTTACACGTTGCTTTCTTCGACGTGTTGAAGGAACACGACGTGGCATCGTGTCACATTTCGCCCATAATGTCTCTTACTCACTTTCATCGTTGTCATATCTTTAGATTTTTGTCTTCTCGCCAGTCATTATTTGGACATGTTTCTCTTTACTTCCAGTTAGCCCATTTATACATGTCCTACACTATTGGACCCGATAACTACGTTTGTTACAGTTCGACTATCGCTTCTTGAAGATGAGAATTTGGACTTAGCGTCCGCCTGAAACACGAATTACTTGCAAAAGGACATATTGTTACTGTTGTAATTACCCAGATTGTAGTAGTTTGCGTAACTGTTGTCCGAGTGTGACTCTCTACCATTCGATAGTAGTGTGTTAGTGGGGGTATCGGGCCAGACAGTGTGACGTCACGATCAGCTGACCAGGTGAGGGGTTGGAGGGGGTTGGTGACGTCACGATCACCTGTTCATGACCTACCTCAACAGCCAGTGATGTCACTGAAACAAAAATGGGGTCATTGTTTTAGTGGCGCCTATTGTTTCAGTGTTGAAACAAAAGCGTCATTGTTTCAGTAGCGCCCATTGTTTTAGTCGTGCCAATGTTTCAGTGGCGCCATTGTTTCAATGCCGCCACTGGCTGTTGAGGTATGCATGAGCAGCCGATCGTGAGGTCGTTGATCTGGTCAAAGTAGATCGTGACGTCACGCTTCCTGGCTCGATACCCCTCGTACGCGCGCGCGAATTTTTTGCAAAATATTTCGTTATCGTTCATTTCGTTCTTGGTCTAGTTCATTTCGGTTTCGGTCTCGTTCATTTCGGGCTCGGTCTCGTTTATTTCGGTCTCGGTCATGTTCATATCGATCTCGGTCTCGGACATATCGATCTCGGCTCCGGACGAAGCGTCGCTCGCGACTGTCGACACACGACTGAACGGTATAGCCAACGAGCCCTCTTTATATAGACGTACAATCCCCACTGTTCGACTATTGAGTGTAACTATTGCACAACATCCTGTTAACACGTATTGCACCATACTGTTTCACGGTGACATGATGGAACAGTTCTATCAATTGCAGTGCGTTATACTGTGTCATGGTGATATGATGCAACAGTTGTAACAATACTTTTTCTGTAACCGGACGAGAATTGTGACATACACTAACATAAATTTTTGTAGTGAATCTGTGCCGAAGTAATTTAAGCATTAAATTATTCGGCGTGCGTCGCGGCCACAGTGCCGTCTGTATAGCGGATTCAAGGGTTGCGGAAGCGGCCAGCGCCACTGCTTGACTATACCGCTTAACCTTGACCGCGACGTAGCGATAATTGTGTGTGTGAGCGTAATCAAGTCTGCCGTTCCGATCAGCTGATTTGTTCAATTCTCTGTTCGCGTGAGCCGGCAGTCATCGATATTCGGTCTCATTTCTGTTTCTGCACTCGAGGGAAACACTGTTCTGGCGGCGTCACCTATTGTTCTATCATCTTTGAAATGAGTTGCTGAGTTACTAGAGAGCTTCAGGGTTCCCGGATAGCCGGGAGGCGAAAGGGGAGAGAGGATGGAGACAGACCATCAGTCTTCATCGGCCGAAGATCTAAGCAACACCCCAACGCAGTCAGACCCCTAGAGAACCCTATACTGCCAGCCTGAACCACTGCCCGGAGGAGGAAATGAATTCCTGGAATTTCGGACTCACCAGTTGCGTCATCATGTTCTGTATCATCGTGCGTCCTGAGTAAAGTAATCTTCTATACACAGGTGGGACTATTCCTTATATTTTAATACACGAACACAGCAACTTACGGGATTTAAAGCATGAACTTAAAGACATTTTTATAAACAGTAACTTCACATATTAAATGACCAACGGTCTGTTGTAACATGTCCTGTGGACATATAGTGAATTGTATAATTAACTGAGTTAAAGAATCTGCCTGTTTAAATATCTCCATTACTGTGCTGTATAGGACGTCACTTGCCTTTTAGCTGTGAGTAATTAGCAAGGAAAATTTAAATCTGTTACTTGATCAGTTTTATCAACTTTCTTATGAAGATAAAATCTCATGAACAAGCTTATACTGAATGCATTGACAAATAACTATGGGAGTAGTTCCTTCTGAACGTTCTTGTGTGAACAGGTTCTTTATCATGGGCTGTTACAGCATTGTGCCAGAATAAGTATCAAGTATTAGTACTCAATTTTTATGGGCAACTGGTGTTTATAAGAATATGCCAATAGTGTTAAGATGTATCTATATGTATTTATATTACTCCTGTAATGCACAATTTCAAAAAAAATTTTTATTAGTTGGCAAATATTAAACATTACCTGGCTTGGCAGTGATCATTATTCGAGTCTAAATTTAATTCATAATGTATCTAAATTCTAATGTAGTAATTGTTATTGAGACTGTGATCTATAAATGTTATTTGAGTAAATGTCAATGCATAGCAATGTTGATTTATATCAAAACAATGCACGAAAAGTTGTTTGAAACATTTGTTGTTGTTAATTATGTAATCGTTCAAAGTTAATTCTTGTTACTAATCCCAATGGTTATTATTATGAATATTGAGAATTTAACAGTGCATATTGTATTAAAATGTTATCACTAAGAACACTAATAAAAGGAAAGAATACTAATAAAAGCTGTTATCGTTATGCAAGTGTTTTATTGCAAGTCCTCTCACGGTGGGCTCAGCGCATCTTTTCCATCTAGACCACGAGTCTAGTTTTAAGAATTAAGTACCGACCCCTGATAAAAAAAATTTTATAAAAAATTCAGGGGGACGTTTCAAATCTTATAAGGAGATGCATACATATCGTTGTGTCGATTATGTGTAATTAAAACAACGGTATGTACTCTCGCCCCTTCCAAGCGACCCACGAGGTGAGACAAGGTACACTTCACTTTTTTTTACGTGGTTTCCCCGTTTCACGATCAAACGAAACAAGACTACTCCAGTGTTACCTAACACCTGACAAGCTACGAACTCAGAACTTTTAACGTGTACAATGTTCGGTAAAACATCAAACGTACACTACACAATGCTGACTAAACCTATTTTTTTTTTTATAAATTTTTTCTTTTTTAATTTTTTTTCTTTTTTTCACTTATGGTTGGAATATCGAGAAGCGTATTTTTCACGTATCGCACACACACACACACACACACACACACACACACACACAACGATTCTGTTAAATCGAGGCGAGTTTATAATTGTTTCCACCGTGCCAGTGACTCGAATCAGACAACTAGATTACGTTTATGAGTATCTCTACCGCGACAGTGACGTAGCCGATTACAATCCTTCATCTCTCCCTCACACACATAACGTGAACAAACTCAGACAACGCACCTCGATATCCTACCCGATACACAAACGTATGTACTTAACTACTATACACATACTTATAATAAGCAACATCGCATTGTGTAGTGTAAAGTCACACACAAACATACATTAAAATATATTGTTATAAATAACGTTCATGCACGGAGTACATCGTATATACTTAACTACTATACACATAATTATAATAGGCAACATCCCATTGTGTAGTGAAAAGTCACACACAAACACACATTAAAATATATTGCTATACATAACGTTCGTGCACAGAGTACACCGTTATAAAACACGTTGTTTTCTCACGTTTACCAACCACTCGCTGTAGAAGAACGCTCTACGCAGCGCGCACCTTGTAACGACACCAAAATTTTAAAAGAAATAAGCGCATCTATTTAAATCAAGCTTAAATAATATATATAGTAATATAATAATAATAACGGGGCACAATATTAATGACAAAAACCTAAGAGAAATTTAATAAACTAATTAGAAAATGAACTTGCTGAAGAAGAGTTGCAGTATAAAAACAGATAGAAATAAGGATAATTAAAACTACTATATTACAAGAGGTATTGAATAACAAAGATGAATGACATTAAGGCTAATAAATCCTTGAACTCTGAAGTGAAGTTATATAAAAGAGAAAGAAAACTACTTAAGAAAATATACCAACAGTAATATTGAACATAATAAATAAATGGAGTTACTGGGAGGCAAGGTAGAATAAGAAAAAATATTCAGAAGATAAAAGATTCCAATGATGTGTATAATGATAAGATTTATAATTATTTTATTTATAGAGTGAGAAAGCTAAGGCGCCACTTTAGAATTATTTTATGGGCAGCAGCCAATGTGCACTGTACCAGGTATGTGAATGATCGGATGAGCAATTGGACGTAAAAGGGCCACTCAACGCCGATATTCATTCATAATACCATATTAATATAGGGGGAATCATTTAACATTAGTATGGAATCAATTATAATAAAAGAATGTAATATATAAATAACATATACAATGAACCAAGAGAAAATCAAGAATTACAATTCGTTAAAGCCACCAATACAAATAAATAAACTCCAGAGATAAAGAAGAAAATAATTGGTATCGATAAGAAAGGTAGGTTTCAATTTGCCTATAATAATGAAGAATTTGTTTAATAAATTGTCAATCTTATCACCAAGCAATATTAATACCATAATATCATATACTTCAACTGTTGAAGACATCAGCAAGCAATAACAACGAGGTATCTAAACAAATCGAAATCAAAATAATTTGAAGGAAGAAACAATAATAAATAAAAGTGTGAACCTATTTCAAAACCAAAAGTCCTACAACAGACATTACTATGACAGATTAGTATACTATATAGACAGTACCCAGTTAGATTTGGAGTAGTCCATAAACAAATAAATAATTATAATAAATTTTATGAATAATGAGTGAATCAATTAGCATGTCATATAAAGTACAATACAAATTTATAAGTAAATGTAAAATGTAAATAAGATGTGCTACAAATGTACTACAATGTAATATAAACAAATGCAATTAATTGGTAAGAGGATGTGAGATACAGTGATGTTCAATTAAGAAGAACTGTGAGTGGATAGTAATTATAAACAATTATTTAATGAAATGAATTACTAATCCATAGTACCAGATGATACTAACATTAACATTTAGTTTTTCTTTATTATTATTGTTTGAGTTATATAAGTTTAATAGATAATAATCACACAGATAATGGTTTAAAAGTGTGCATTCAGTTAAGCCCTGAAGGGAATTATAGTAATTAGAATATAATTGTTAATTAATAGTTTGTTTATATTTAAAAAATTAATATAAAACAAGTGTAAGGAGGATCGATTATGTCTTTCAATATAAAAATATAACCAGTCAACATAGGCCTAGATGATTATGTTCAGTAAATAATAAATTATTCAAAAATGTTTGTCAAATTACAAATAACTATAATATTTGATATTAAAATTGTTCATCGTTTTGTCAGATAAAATAATATGTAAATTGTATTAAGTATTATGATGTAATAACTAAAAAGCAACTTGTATGTAGAAGATAAAATAATGTATTATATAAAAATAATATCCTATGACAACTAAATCACAATTTGAACAGATATGACCAGAGTATTTATGTGTATCCAGGAAACCAAAAAAGAGAAAAAGAAGGTTGTTGTTGATTATTATTAGAAAATAATAAGCCAAGAAGGAGAGTTGACTGTAAATTCTGAAAACAAGCTAATTATTTATACAAAACATATGAATATTATTAAAAAATAATATAATAGAAAATAAAAAAACCTTATATCAAACTATAACAGAATATAAAATTGGAGCAGATAAAGAAATATCATAAACAAATCACCTTTAAAACATTACTGATCCAACAACCAGAAGGAACAACTACACTTGGATCAACTTAATATCAGGACACTGGACTTCAATCCTAATATTCCACCATAAGGTTTCGGACAACGAAAAGGAGAAAATAAACATTTATTGAACACTAAAAGAAGTGGATTCCATCATCTGGACAACATAAACAATCTGAGATTGGAAATTTCCATCACGGATACCAGAAGGCTGTGTGAACTGAACTGATACATTGTGTAACGTATATATATATATATATATATTGTCACCGGACAAAAGGCTTGCCGCATGACAAATGGCGCCAATCGTACACTCTAGTTATTTTGGTGGCCCTAAAAAGGACCGAGTGGCGAGAACTGTGATGTTGGTCGTGCCGCGCTGAGGTGTTCGGCGGCTGCGCCCGCTGATCGTGGCGTACTGCAGTCCTCCTCTTCTTTCGGCACCGGTTGTAGAGTCGGCTGCCGGCCCAGCGAAATCCATCGCTGGCGCGGAACGGGAGTGCGAAGACGCAAGAACGGCGGTGGTTCTATTCTTCGGCTGTTCCTTCCGGCTGACTCCGCCCCGATGTCGTCCGAGAGAGGAGAGGAGATGAAGTGCGTTCGATGGCGTGGCGATGAAGAGTGCGAAAAATTTTCTGCCGGCCCGGGTTTTATTAACTAACCGGCATCGCTGATTGGCTAGCTCCGAACACGAAGTTGGTCACGTCTCGGCGGCTGCTGATGCCGGATTGGCTCGCTCCGAGCACGTAGTTGGTCACGTCTCGGCCGCTGGTAACGGAGAGCAGATGTTCGCATACCGCTGCTGTCACAACTCCACCGGGTCTTGAATGCTCTCCGGTACCCAGCCTACTGCTCTTCTCCAGATGTTGTGGAGGTGTCTGTTGGGCGCCATGTTGATTGGTGTGCCGGCTGGTAGCTCGCTGGCGTGGCTGGATCTTGCATCCGCAAGATGATCGCTGCCCCACGTTGGGCGCCACTTGTCACCGGACAAAAGGCTTGCCGCATGACAAATGGCGCCAATCGTACACTCTAGTTATTTTGGTGGCCCTAAAAAGGACCGAGTGGCGAGAACTGTGATGTTGGTCGTGCCGCGCTGAGGTGTTCGGCGGCTGCGCCCGCTGATCGTGGCGTACTGCAGTCCTCCTCTTCTTTCGGCACCGGTTGTAGAGTCGGCTGCCGGCCCAGCGAAATCCATCGCTGGCGCGGAACGGGAGTGCGAAGACGCAAGAACGGCGGTGGTTCTATTCTTCGGCTGTTCCTTCCGGCTGACTCCGCCCCGATGTCGTCCGAGAGAGGAGAGGAGATGAAGTGCGTTCGATGGCGTGGCGATGAAGAGTGCGTAAAATTTTCTGCCGGCCCGGGTTTTATTAACTAACCGGCATCGCTGATTGGCTAGCTCCGAACACGAAGTTGGTCACGTCTCGGCGGCTGCTGATGCCGGATTGGCTCGCTCCGAGCACGTAGTTGGTCACGTCTCGGCCGCTGGTAACGGAGAGCAGATGTTCGCATACCGCTGCTGTCACAATATATTATTATAATTAATACTCAATTTATATTATTCATCATTATTATTGTTTGTAATGTAATGTACTTTCTATACTTGTTTTTCCTTTATAATTACTGAACCTTTATATCAGCCAAAAGAACCTAAAAATAATATAAACAAAGAGAAGAGAATCGACCCTGAGATTTATAAATTATATTAATAATTACACTGAATAGACTATAGAAATTTTTTGAATAAAAATACAATATTATTATTATTACCAAATACTATTCCATGTGTTTTTATTTATATCGAATTAACAATGTTTACTAATGGATGTACACAAAGAGAGGGATAAGTTAATTTAAAACCCGTCTTGTGGAATTTGACACATCCAAGGTGAGGCATAAAGAACCTGTAAGTCCTGAAGGATAATAGATTAGCGCTCACAACAGAGGGGAATAATCACGTGTAGTTACAACCTAGTAAACGTTCCGCTGTCGTCCCGATGTTGCAAGATAGGGCACTGTAACGAGCTCGTTAGCCGGTCGCTTGCCGTCGGCGCGTCCATCCGTTAAGGTCGATAACGTTGTGGTGGTAGGCGTGTAGAAAAGCGGCTTTCTCCGACCATTTAGTGGAGATCGCGGTGAAATTCGCACAGATTTGCGCGATCGTAGGCGACAGTTCCGTGTACGGAATGTAACCGTCATCCCATCTCAGACGGTGATAGCGCCGTTCCAACCATTCGTTGGTTCTTATCGTCTTCGCGGTGAGACGTGATAGTTCGTAAGGACGCGCAAAACACGCCACTGTAAAACATCGTGTAGACAGGTCTACAGTGGCGAACTCCTTGACAACGTGCTCGTTCTGCACACCGCGGAACGCTTGAAAATCGACGACAGCGGTTCGAACGTCCTCGTCTTCTCCTTGCTGCCACATGACGAGAAGTGTAACTATTCTAAGTAGCATGTAGCATGTAGCATTGTAGTAGCGGGGCGTCTTTGCACCCGGTGCATGACTGCAGCATCTGAGTCGAGCTCAATGGCTGCCTGTAGATATACATAGGTCTGGTTCTTCGACTGGTGCCTAATATCAGGAATGGACAACCGCCAACCAGTTAACTGAGAAGGCGGGGGAGAAAGGTTTATAATTTTTATTTATTTAAATTATCAGCAATCAGTGGGCACTGCCGCAAGGACGGGTTCAGGTGACAGATGTCGCCCTTTCCCAGTCCCGCGTGCAGACGCCGTGAGGCGTCGGTCGCTCCCCGCGAGGCAGAGAGCCTCCGTGCCAGTGATAGCGCGTAGCAGCAGCATTCAGCGCGGTCGGCATACTAGGAAGGGAGGAAGGAAACAGCTTTACAGGTAAATTCTGGGGCATGGGCAGATAGAGAATATACAAGTTAAGTGAAGTTTAAGTTTACTTAAACTTATGGCGGGTCATCGAGAATCGCCCGAGGGCGTTTGACCCGGACAGGGGGAGGTGGTTGCGTGGTGCTGATGGTTCTGAGGTAAGGGAAGGAAGAGGTCTCAGCTGCGGCAAAGAGAGTCGCAGCTAATGACCAGACAAAGGCTGAGAGAGCAGGAACTCGTAGACCTCCTCGAATTACACTGTTTCTAACAAACCAAGGAGATCCCGACAAGGAACGGAGGGTTCTGGATTGGAAACTTTCCAGCCTACGCCTGTTGGTGGCGGAGGCAAGTGACCACCATACAGGTGCCGCATAGGTCAATACAGACCGGAGGAACAACAGATAGAGGGTAACTTTCGTGCGCAGCGCCAGGGGGCTGCGGCACGCGAGGTATGGGTAAAGTTTGGCTCGGACGCCGCGAGCCTTGGCAAGGGTGTCCGTCACGTGGGCGTTGAAGCAAAGGCGACGATCTAGCCGAACGCCTAGATACTTCACCGACTCTTTGTAGGCGATAGGCCTCCCTTCAAGGGAGAGGGGCTGGCATCGGGAGATGGACTTACGAGTGAAACAGATCGCCTCGGATTTCTCCGTGTTGATCGTCACCCGCCATTTCCGTAGCCAGTCCGGAAGCTGGTCCAACTGACGCTGCAACTGTGTACTCGCAAAACGCGGGGACACAGAGCTGTAATGATACATTGCATCGTCAGCGAACAAAGACAACGTGACTCCGGGCAAAACAGGCAGGTCGTTCGTGTACACGAGGTACAGAACGGGGCCGAGGACAGATCCCTGGGGTACGCCAGCGGCGGCAGGACGAACTGCAGAGCAGGTTCCGTCGACGCTCACCCTGAAGGTTCGGTCGCTGAGATACGACCGGAGGAAAAACACTATTGACGATGGTAAGGGGGAGTTGGCGAGTTTGAAGAGAAGACCTTCGTGCCAGACTTTGTCGAAGGCCTTGCTCACGTCCAGCAGTGCGGCGGCCGTAGCCGCTCGCCTGTTGGTGGCGTCAGAGAGTTGCGTTACCACGCGGACTAGTTGAAGCGTGGTCGAGTGCTCTCTGCGAAACCCGAACTGTTCGTTGCGGATAAAGTTATCCAACAACGGCGAGATGCGGGCCAGCAGGAGCCGCTCGAACACCTTCGAGATAACTGGCAAGAGAGATATTGGCCGATAGCTTTCAGGAAGCATGCGCGGCTTGCGGGGTTTAGGAATCATAACGATGTTGGCATTTTTCCACAGGCGGGGAAAGTACTGTAGCCGGAGACAAGAGTTGAACAGCTCGAGAACGAGGTCAACGCCTGAGGCCGGGAGATATTGTAATGCAGCGGCCCCGATCCGGTCAGGACCGGGGGCGCGACGGCGGTTTAGTCGACAGACAGACGAAACGAGTTCGTCTCTGTCGAACGGGAGGTCTGGGCCAGCGGGAGGGCGAGAAAAATAACCAGATAGGAAGTCCCGGACGTCTGCCGAGTGGGCAGGGTCCGAAACGCCTCGATGAACGGTAAATTGCGACTCCATGCAGTCGGCGAAGACCTCAGCCTTGCCTTCTGATGAAGACACAATCCCGTTCGGGGTTTCCAGCGGGTTGCGAGTTCTCTTCTCGCGGGTCAGTCTACTCACCGCTCTCCAGACGGAGGCGTGGTCGACTTCAAGAGACTCAAGGTATGAGTCCCATCGATCAGAGTTTACGTCCCGCAGGAGCTGCTGAACGTAAAGGGACTGTTGTTGAAATCGTCGCTTAACGACTGGGTCACGGGTTCTTTGCCATCTGCGGCGGAGCTGGCGCCGTAGCCAGATGGCGTGGAGTACTTCCGCAGGTAAGGCCGATTTACGATGATTCACCTCGAGTGCGTAGGTGTGTCGATCCATGACACCTTGGACCAATTCCTGAAGATTTGTGGCGCGGAGATCCAGATCGTCACGAGTGACGATTGGGTCCGCCGGGAGAGATGGTAACCTTCGAGAGAGCTCGTCATGATAGGATCGCCAGTTGACTCTCCTAACAATCTGAGCGGGAAGTCGGGGTGACGCCGACAGCTCTCGAACAGTTATAACAAGGGGATTGTGATCGGACGAAAGGTCCGACACAGACGAGACCTCGATGTTGCGGGCAACGTTCTTGACAACTACTATGTCAAGAACGTCCGGCCGATGGCCGTGAAAGGGGAAGTAGGTAGGGTCTTCAGGGCCGATGACATTAAGTGCCGGGTCGCCAGAGACGAACCGGAACAGAGAATTTCCATAGGCGTTGACAACGCGGCTGTTCCATGAAGGGTGTTTGGCGTTTAAGTCGCCGGCTACAATGGTTGAGAGGGGGTGGTCGAGGAGGGCGTCCCACTCCTCGGGCGGTGGCGGAGTTCGCCGGCCAGGCCGGAGGTACGCAGAAACAACGCGCAGATCCGATCCGCCGGCGTCCACCGCCACCGCGCAGCCTTCAATAATAGATGTATCTAGAGGACGCAAAAGCCTGTGGGATATCCGCCTGTGGACTAAAACAGCTGTGCCCCCCGAGGGGGGACAGCGAGGCCGTAGGGGACGATCCTGACGATAACAGGCATAGGCAGGAAGGGAAAACGAGTGGTAATGAGCCAGATGAGTCTCGGAAAGAAGTATGATATCAACATCATACTCCGTTACAAAAGTCATCAGTTCAGATCGCCTGGGGAGTAGCCCGAAGGCGTTCCACGCAACGATCCTCAGGCTATTAGCCATTTAGGGGAAGTAGAGGAAAGAGGGCAGCTAATGATTGGAACACCAGGGCAAGCACAGTGGTCGTGTCGCGAGCAGTCCTGATGGATGCAACAAGATTATCTGCCCAGGCAGTCAGGGGATCCGCCGAAGCCCGGGAAGATTCCCGGGATTCAGGAGGACAAGCCTGACTGGCCTCGACAGGGGTAGCAGATGGCGCTGGGCTGGTGGACTGAGCTGTAGACTGCTCGCTGGGAGGTTGAGGTCGATGACTGGGGGCGGGTCGAGCCCGCGGAGAGGGTACAGGTGGAACCTGTGACGATGTAGGTCGGCCGGCGGAGTTCCGGCGACGACGAGAGCGCTTAGATTTGCCCGATCGGGCTGGAGGCGGGGCTGATTTAGCGGCCATGGCCGCGTAGGAAGGTGCGGGCGCTCCGGTAGGCGCCGGGATTGAGGCCGCTGCAGGCGGCGCCGAAGCGACGACTGCAGGCGAGACAGCGGCACCGGAAGCAACCGGAGTTGCTGCCGGGACCTGGGCAGATGAACCGGTGAGAGGCGGGAAAGCCGCTCGCCGGTTAGGGCCAGGACCAGCTACACGGCCTGCCTGCGCGCCAGGGCGCACAGGAGGTCGCTGCGGTTTCATGGCAGCGATAAAGTTAGGGCAGCCTCGGTAATTAGCCGGATGGGCTCCTTTGCAGTTACAGCATTTAGCTGTGTACCCCGTCGTAGGCTTATCACAGCCACGATGAGGCTCAGCACAACGCACGCAACGCGGGGGCTGATGACAAAAAAGACTGCTGTGGCCGAACCTCTGGCAGTTAAAACACTGCGAGGGGCCGGGCCGCGGGTCAAATGTGCGGACTTGCACCCGTAGGTGCAGAAGATTCTGGAGAGTGTAAATCTCCTCGAAGGGGCCTACTTTCAGTAATTTACAAAGAAAGCTGTTGACAGGACGGCGGTCATCTCCTTTGCCAACATGCAGGACGCTTACCGCGGTCGGCGCATAGCCGAGCGCAACAAGTTCCTGCCTGATGGCATCAGGGTCGGTAAAGGATGGAATTCCCGACAGAACGACCTTGATTTCACGCTCTGACGGGAGGGCAAATGTATGAAAGGAAATCTTACGCTCTGTCAGGAATGACTGTACAGAGCGGAAGTCCGGGATCGTAGCGGTCGCCAGCTTTAGCGAGGGGCCTTGGCACCTCGCCTCGACCTTGACCGAAGGGAGAGCTCGGGATAGGGAACGTAAAAGTTCAGAATAATTCCTATTATCCGGAATTACAATAGGAGGAATGCGAGGAGGAGACACAGTTTGGGTGGTAGCTGGATACTCACGTTGCACGCGCTGAGTGCCGCTGTTACCATGATTAGATGGCAGATCTGCAGCTGAGGCGGGCGGCGGAGTTTGGGCCAGTTTTCGCTTGCGTTTGGCAGGTTTGCCCTCCACAAGCGAGAACTGTCCGTCCCCCGACCCAACACTGCACATTTCTACCGCACTATGATCACTTTCACTATCACTTTCACTTTCGTGAGGAAGTGGAGTGGTACGGAAGCCGGTTGAGCATGTTTCCATTAAGGAAACAAGCGGCGCCGGCAGAGGATTCGGTGGCGTATTCGACGCCATTTCGGACAAGCCGAAATGAACGTCTACGCAGGTCTAGGATTGAGGGATCACCAGACACTGAAAACTATCCACAGGCACAATTGAACACTACACAGACCGCACAGCACACGGATACAAAAACTCCCGCACAAGCTAAATAAAAACTGATTTGCACTGAACTGCTGAAGAATCTTGTAGAGTAGATGATGCTGAATGTGATGATGGTGATAAAAATGATGTAAACTGAATATTTCCGCTAATTTACACGAAATATTGCAGAGCAAAATTGGACACAGCCTACCCGGGCAAATGCTCTAGGTAGACCTCCGCTGTAACTATTCTAACGCGTACGAGATGTTTTATATTCAGTCCGCCATTTTGTTTTTTGTTTTTGTTCCTTCAACATTCTTCGTACTGTTCAAGGTTACGTAACAGCTCGACTACGGTATTATCCGTTATCACCGGTTCCGCTTTCCCGTAATAACGAGTTCGTCGTACAAACCGTCGTACATCACGATATCGCAAAACACGTCCGGTGGGTACATGTATCGTCCTCCCGCACTCGATACCACACGATCGATATACAGTTTAATATTCTCATGTTCGTAAAACAAAAGCGCTACGTACTTTTTAACTATCGGCATGAAGCGAACAAAACAAGACCACTCGCTGTCGTTTATTACGATCGAACTGTTCTTTTTGTCTTTCAAATGTACTGCAACGATACAGCCATATGCTGTATTAAGCATTGATTTAAATAAATATAAAATTTGTAAAATTATTATAAGTTTGGGTAAATGGACAGGTCTGGGATTGTAAAAATGTTTCATTGTTATACTAGGGGAGAAATTAGCCTGTTCCAACAGGCAAAGAACACCTGCTCGATTGTATGTGTGTTACGCGTGTATCTTGTGTGTGTTAGTGATGCATGTACAGACAGGAATCTCAGCTACCCTCCCCAATTAATTACTAAAATAATTATTTTAATTCACTGTGTGAAAACTAATTAGTGTATAAACAACCAAAGGCACCAAAGTTTGTGTAAATTTTATAGTTATCCACAGTAAGAAAATTATGTTAATAAGACACACTACGCGAAGTCAGTGCGAAATAAATGTGCCAAAATACACAAATTACACTAAGACGCTCAAATTAATACAGTGAGTGCTTAATCAAATTAGCTACGATTTGTGCTATCTCGATCCCGTACAAAACTTTGCCATTTGCAAAAAATTGCAAATATATGAAAAGGCTCGAAGTGGGGGCTATCACGTGATCTGCAGGTCTCGACAGGATAATTTCGGAACCAACAGGTGTGGAATCTCGAGAGGGTATAAATTAAGGGTTCGACTGGAAACCCTTCTCTTCTTTTCAAAACACAGTTGCAGTCGGACACGCTGTCCGTCGGCAGAACAGTTTATTTTGTTATAAGTCTCATCTATGAACGAATAAAGATGTTCAGTAATTATGTTTACATTATTACGGGAAACGTAGAGTACCGGGACCGTTTAAGTCAGCAAGAGTACCAACAGAGAAGCTACAAGAGCGACGCGAGATGCTAGACGTTAGGAGATGCTTTTTACACGCCTAACAGCCGTACGAGATCCACCTCGCAGCAGATATTAATTCTCTGGGACGGGCCACACACTACTGGAGAACGACGCTGGACTCTGGGCATATCCAGGACCACGCCAAGCCAGGAGTAACGGAAACCCAACTCTGCACAACGCTGGACCACGTCAATAAGTCGTAAGGTAATCAAAACACGAGGTGACATGCATAATGCATTTATAAATGATTCTTTTAAAAGAGCTCATAAAGACTATATAAAGAGACAATAAATTAAAACAAAAATGGTTTAAAATTAGAAATAATGTAATATAGTCTTAGGTAAATGTTTTAGTCGTAAGAATGAGCGATCGCATATAGAGAAATATAGAAAAAAAGAGAGTTTAATTTTGAGATACTATATTTTTTTTATCAAAGTAAAATAATTGAAATGATTTGATGTTTGCATTTTGTAGAAGAGAATAATTTAAATGTTTAATATGAAACAAATGCCAGTCTAAGAGTAAATAATATAATTTTGAATTTAATTTTTAAAAAACATTGGTATAGATTGAGCAACCTGAGGTTAGATCTGAGTAAAGGAATTCAATTAAAATTACATTTAAATTTTATTTTGTTTTAGTAAATCACATTGAATAAATGTCTAGATTAAGATTATTAACATGTCTAGATGTAAGAGTGTTATAAATGTGTGTAATACCGTATAGCTTAAGAGATAAACATTTAATAAGGAGTGATATCTTGATCGGAGATTATTAACAAAGTTTATTATTTATAATGCTTGTTAAAACAATAAACATTAAATTTTAACTACTCATAAATCTACTACTCTTATTATAGTTACACCTGGTATCGTTATACAACCTCCATAAATTACAGTATATCGAATTTATGTTATGTATCGTTGTATAATTTTGTCGCCCGTTAACTTTGGGCTCGACACGCCTACATATAATAATTAATGTATGCTCTATGATTACCAGTTTTTGATAATTTATATGTTATAACTAATATTATATTTTAATTATTTTTGTATGTTAGTTATTTTAAAATTGTTGTGTGTATTGTATTGTAACAACGCAACTGGCGCCCACCCCAATAAACAGGTGTAATTGTAACATGAGTAGATAAAAATAAATAAATAATAATAATTAAACAATAAATAAATAAAAGCTCGCATACGGTTCACCAATAATAAATTATAAATAAATATTTTAATAATAATTCACTATGGCAGCACCAGAAGGCTTAAATATAGAAGCACTCCAAACCATGATGCGTGCCTTTATGGACGAATTAAGTACAAACCAAAAAGAGGAAAATGCAAAGCAAATGCAAAAGAGTAGAGAAGAATTTAAAGCTGAATTAGCGAAAACTAATGAACAAATACAAAAGAATAGCGAAGAAAGTAGGGCCGAATTTAAAGAGTTTAAATAGCAACTGACTACAAAACTCGAAGAAATAGATACCCGTATAGCGGCAGTAAAAATTACAATTGAAACAAAAAAATATGAACAAACAATTGTAACTGAAAATAAAGGAGAACAGACGTTCATAATTACTGACAATAATTCTAATGCAATAATTAACACTAGGGGAAAATGCAAAATAAAAATTAAACAAGCATACCGCGTTGGCGAAAATATCCAAAGTGTTGGTTACACACACACACACACACACACACACACACACACTAGTAGAACAATTAAAAAAGTAACACAATTGAAACAAATCACACGCGACGAGGGTATGTAAAGCAATTATCGATTGAACGATAATTATAATGATAATCACAATAATTATAATGGTAAACACTACAGAGATTATCATAAACGACGAATGAAAAACCCGTCGACAACTGTTTATATAGGCCGCATACAAACTAAACATAAGGAATGCGTTCGACAAGAGGGACGCAGCAGTGAGAATGAGAGAGGATGTAGAAAGAGAGAGAGAGGTTATTTGTGGCTGCCAACTAGAGAAAAATTGTCACCTTATAGACAAGCGGATCACGCGATAAATACACACAATAACGAGACGGAAATGTTAAGTGTCGGCGACTATACGGCACAGGAAACAATGTCCGGCGGCTAGTCAAACAATACAATGCATTTTTAACTTCAACTAGGGAGGGTGTAAATTGAACCAAACTCAATACCCGAATGTGAATGAATAATTATTTTTAAAAGAAAAATTTTACTGTAAATTATTAATGGTAGAAAAGGAGTTAAATAAGAAGGAATAATAAGTGTAAAAAGGTTAAAAATTATATTTAAGAAAATATTATACCTGAAAAGAAAATGTTAAGGAATTAAATTAAATAAAGAATGTTATGTTTGTAAGAAATGTAAGGAATGTTAGTATTCAAAGAAAAATGTTGAGGAATGTTAATGTGTTAAAAATATGTTAAGAAATGAAAGGAATGTTATTATCGATGTTGTTATTAATATGAGGAAAAGATTAGAGATGAGAAATTAATGTTATAATTGTCAGAACGGCTGAGCAAGCGAAATTTTCATACCTTAGTGGAAATGCAAGGACACAGAAGAAAGCGATAGTGGAAAGTCAAGGGCAGAGATTACTTAAAGCTCAAATACTACGATTAACGCATCGAGTGAGTTAAGCTCATAAACGTCTGGATATAGACGTGTTTCTAAGGCAGTCATCTGTAGCCGATAATGCGACACACTACGAAGCTAAAAAGAGTATTCTGTACGGAAGTGTATTCAGCACATGGTAAGAATGAAGAAATTATGAGCGATCAGGAAGGTAATGTTAAAGAAATGTAATAAAAGGTAATGAAAGTTAATGTATTATATAAGTAATGCAAGAAATGTTAAGAAATGTAAAGAAAGAAGATTGGAATAATAGGCTAAGAAAAGAGGTAAGGAATGAAGGTAGGAATGTTATGTTTAAGGAAAGGTAAAATTACAGAGTGAAAGATGGCATAAATACGTAGAAATGCAGAGCATCCAGAAAGAAAATAAAGAAAAGCTAATTGCAGTGGTTTTTTTTGGGACCACTTCCAAGATCAAGTCGTGGAGTGAAACTCATACTTGTTTGTATTGATGTATTTTTCAAAGCCGTCAATCTGTATCCAATTATGCGACCCACAACTAAAGTTGTTTTGAAAATACTCTTCCAGAAATACATTCCTGCATATGGTAAAATGAAGAAAGTCAACGCACCGCTTAGCTGTATAATGGGAGGTGAAAATATTGCATACCACCACCGGCGAGCGTTATACTGACCTACTCAATATTATGTGTCGTTTAACTGAGGTAAACTAAGTTAAGCTAGTATAATATTATTTTTATTTGTCTAGAACAAATAGACAAAAAATTAATAAATAAATATTTTTTTTTTTTCAAGCAGAGGAATAATGCAACGATACAGCCATATGCTGTATTAAACATTGATTTAAATAAATATAAAATTTGTAACATTATTATAAGTTTGGGGTAGATGGACAGGTCTTTACCCCAAACGACGACGTTTATGTCTGCTGCACAGTCCGCCGCCGCCGCCTAACGCCGATTTCGCTTTCATCGCTGCAGCTACCGTGGTCGCGTACGCTCGTTCGCTGATACCCGATTTCAAAGCCTTCACTCGTTCCCACGCCTTGCCGGCCAGCACGCGATCGATCCGCTGCGCGTCTGTGCTCGTTGTCCTTGTACTTGGCGTACGCCATGTCGTGTTCACGACATGGCTTCGTCCAACTCGTTGATTCCACGTTCGCCGCATGCCAATCTCTCCTCCAGTCTAGTTCCCGGTCTGCAGAACCTGTATCCGGGCAGATGCATTTCCACCGGTAAAACGTCCACCGCTCGATTGATCAGAGTCGGTACTGACTGTGTGACGAAAGGTATTACGCTTTTAAGCAATTTTCTGATAGAACCACGCCCACTTTTTCCATTTTTAACACTATGACGACGTAATTCGTACATGACTATTATTTATCGACCTTGTAAACGGATCTACAATGTTTGTCCTTCCCTCCGGGCTTATCCAATTCTTCTATTAATTCGCTCGTCTCCTCGTTGTTAGCGTGTATCAACTCTGCCTCTTCGGCGCCGAGTGAACTCCGCGCTGCGTGCGTGTGCAATTTATAAATGTATGAAACTACTTTCTCCCATCGTCTTTGGAACACATTTGCGAGTTTGTACATTCCGCTCTTCGGGTACCGCCTCGCGTCCTCCAATTGACGTAAGTTTATGGCGTCCATGACCCGAACGCCATCGCCGACGTTTAAAATAGTCTTTCATTGCGCGTTAAACCACGTTCCGTTCAAGGAAGCGATCGTGTGCTCGTTCAAAAATTCCTAGTTCACCGCGTCTTTGTTGTTCACGGGCGGTGCTAACTGCGTTATCCGCACGTTCCCCACCGACAGGTTTGGATTGTGCATCCCGCGGTATAACTTTTGCGTCTACTTTTGGTCGTCTCTCGCACGAATCGATTCGCTGAGAGATTGTATGCGGTGGTTACGCGCGTCGACGACGTCGGCCCCGTTCTTCTTCTTCGTATTCGGTGCCGGTGTTGTGAAACGCAAGCACGTGTAGTCTACGTACTGCTTGTTGACGGCGTCCTTGAGATCGGCAGGAGCTCCAACGTTGGCGAGCTTACGACCTTTGACGTCTATTCTTGTCATGACACCACCGCCACCGCCACCGCTGGAATCTTGCGTTCGATCGTCGTCAACTAACAGACAGTGGTCTTGCACGAACTGCAGTGGAACGGCATCGTTACCGTCGAACGGAGCGGTTCGCCCAAGTTGCGTATTTTTTCCCCGCTACGTCGAAATGTCCGTCCACCGTCAAACCGATACCGATATCCTCCCGCAGACTGCGTTGCGTCTCCCTTCGCACTGTGACGGTGCTCTGATGTCTGCCGAATTTGTCAACGCTCATCGTGCCGAGATACGAATGAAATGTGTCGACTCTGTACAATAGTTTATATACATATTATACGTACTGGTATATCGGACTTAATTATACAACGATGTCGGCTTCACGCAGTTCTTCCACAATGGAGACAATTTCGTTCGTGTGACCGCTGTTGCCGGCGCGTTGGGATCCATCAACAATCGCAGTCTGTCCACCAGTTCTTTCGGATCGTCGCAGTGCACGTAAGCATCTTTATCGTTTCCACTTCTCCTTACTTCCATGTATATTTCGTTTCCGTTTTGGATGTAGTTGTTGTTATTCGCGTGTCTGCGTCCCGTACGTGACGTTCGAAACAACGGACCTATTATCTTTGTATACTCTGGTCCTCTGTTCACGTTTCTTCGCGTTGTCGGTAAATAGTGTTGTTTGTGTGCGTTCATCGCTTCCAGTATACGCTTGTATGTCGCGAGATCGTCCTTGTTGTAAACACCGTTATCCGGACGTTTCATGAACACCAGTCCGAAAAGTCCCGGCGTGCCTTTGTATCGTACACCATTGATAACACAATTATCGTTACCATCGATTTCCACCTGTGAATCGCCTATCATTCATTTACCGCCTTCGTGTCTTACACCGTACGTATAATCCATCTTTTCACCTCGATCAGCCGATACGATCATACGTATGTACTTGTACGCTAGTGAATTAGGTTCGTATTGGCACTGAAAATAATTACGTGCTTCACGACTTCCTTCGGGTATGTTCAACAGTCTTTCAACTGTTAAACTAGGGTCGTCGTCGTCTCGCCAACTACGGATGTGTCTAGGAAACGCGGTGAACCGTCATGTTTAGAGTGTACTAGCTGTTTATCCATCTATTCCTCCTCCCCGTCCTCCTCATGTTACTTCTTACTTTTCGTTAACATCACCATCGGCTTTTCAGTCGTTTCACTTTTTTCGACTAACGCTTTCGAAATGGTTTTCAACGGTTCCAAGATCGGTTTGTAACTTCTTGTTAGCTTTTCTTCCTCTTCTTTGATCCCATATTTTTACGCACGGTATTTCTTCCGTATGTTATAGCTGATCGTTTCGATATTGCGAATGACCCGTTTCTCCTTGTCGTCCATCTTCACGGACGCCAGTAGATTGACTAACGAATTGACTTCGAAACACGTGTATTTACGTACAGTCTTAGTTGTGGATATATAAACTACTTTACAGAAACGGTAAACGCTCGTTTACACAAACAGAATACACGCGTTTGCTTATTCGTTCGGTACTACTACTATGAAACGATCATAACCTATTGTGTACCGCTCGTTATTGATGGGCGAGTCTTTGTTCACGACGAGAAAACCGTGGCGGTCTTTCCACGCTTCTGCGCACAAGTCCTTACACATTCGTACTTCATGTCCGTGTTGACATGATCGTTGTACACATGCTTCAAGTTGAGATCGTCCTGTCTGAACAAGACTATGAGGTTGGCTTTGTCGCGAGTCAGCTGCTTCGGTATTTGACTGTAGGTCTGGCACAAGTAGCACGTGTCTACACCGCTGTGTTGTCCCATAGCGAAGTACTTGCGTATGTTGTGTTGTTTTTCGCAAGACACGTCGTCGAACACCATAACGGGAGCGGTGTCGAACTCGTTGGGAGGCGGTACCTCTTCGTTTTTACTGTACGCCTGATAACCCAGTCCGTCGTCGGCGAGCTGTGTCATCAGAGTTTCTAACATCCGGTATTCGGGTTGAAACAGTGATTTTGAAAACACATACAGGTTTACGAAACGTAACCCGTTCACGTTGAACAACAGGTTGAACATCACGTTCGTCTTGCTGCTCGCGGACGGTCCGCAAATGATAGAACGTATAGAATCGGGCAGAAGAGGTCCGTGCCTACTACTCCTCGCAGTACAGGATAGAACGTCAGGTTATCGCTAAACTTTACTCTCCTCTTGCATCGAGGTGTGTTACCTTCGCCTTCCATCATGTCACTGTGTTGAAACTTCCTGTGTCTCGGACTGTTATACCACTTCCGGACAGCTGATGATGACGTCAGTAGTGTCGGCTGAGCGTGATGTCATTTTCTGGTCACAGTCGAACGTGAATCGTCTTCGTGAATAAATATTCTTTCTCTCTCTCTCCGTGTTGTGCTGTGTGTCTGCGTGTATGTTGGTGTAGGTGTGGGTCGGTCGGTTCTCGGACCGGTGTTGCTCCGGCCACGGCGAAAGAAACACTGGCCCCTTTCGACCCCGTGTCGTTTGTATTAAAGGGGTGATAGTGGTGGTGGTAGAGGAAGGGGATAAAAGGAACGTAGAACGAAAAAATAAATAACGCTTATAATGTTATTCAATACATGTATTGTCAAAAACACAAATAAAAAAAGTGTTACAAACATACAGACAAATAATATTTTACAATCTTGAAATAGTAACATCCGCTACACGATCTTTTTGTCCGTTGTACTGTAGGTAGAGCGTGTCCGGTTGTACGCCTTGTAGTTCCTCATCCGTAAACAGTTTCGCGTATCTCTTTGGCAGGTAGACTTTTAGTAATCCGTGCCGTCCTTTCCCTTCGTTATAACAGCTGCCAGAGAAGGTCCGTACCGCGTCGTCTCGTTCTGCAACGATCGAATCGGATACTTCGTCCCCGTTTGTAGGTCGTGACATCGTACGTATTCGTAAACGGTGACGCTCCCAAATTTCTGTACAAACGAATCCATCTTGCTTGCTTAGTAAGTCTGCTGGTTCCGATGCGTTGCTTGTAACTGTCGACACAAGACTGAACGGTATAGCAACCGAGCCCCGTTTATATAGACGGACGATACCCCCCACCCTCTCCCTGTTCTTCTGTTGCATGTAACTATTGCACAACATCCTCTCAACACATATTGCACAATACTGTTTTACGGTGAACTTACTTTTCTCATGTACTCGTACGGGTAGACCCCTTCCTGACCAGCATTTCAACGCGTTCTTCTTTTCCTTGTTCTTCGTTGTTTCCTTCCGGTCGCATTCATTGTCATAATATTTTTAAATTTTCTGTTCGCATGTTCTTCACCAGCTTCTCCAACGACATGTTAATAAATGCGCGGAATCGAAAAACCGGAGGGGACCGAGGGACACGGACAGGTACCAATCGCTGGTTGTGGCTATACCGTTGATATCTTCGTGTTTGAATTTCCCGAACGCGGATGAGATGGTGGCAATCGTAATCGCGCAGGTTGTGAAAGAACAAGGGAACGTGTTGCGGCACGTTACAGTTTAAATTATACGCGTTGTGCGCGGCTCCCAAGTACTCGACCGTCACGTGATCCTTTGTCCTCCGCGTCGCCGCGTTCGATACTCTTCTTGCACAGATGACACGCGGTGGCGTTCTGAAAATCGCGTTCGTTGTCTTCAGTCATGCGGAGGGGTCTGTTAAAGTCGCGTTCGAGTCGATTCACGTCTTCGCGCAGAGTCCGGAGAAACGTCTCCACTACGTCTGTACCGCCGCCGCGGTACAAGACGGGTTCTTTCACTGCTTTACCGGTCCAATCGACGATCACGTAACAGAAACTGTATGGTACGTGATGCGCGATGTCCTGCGAGTGCGATCTGCCTCTTCACGCGTACATCCGGACACGGGGCGAAGAAAAGATTCAAAGTCCGCGTACACCGTGTACGGTACTCTGTGACAATTCGTGTAGTCTTTAAAATACATCTGACTGTATTTTCCGGTCGGTAGTTTGACTTTTTATGTTTCGTTCGGCGTGCAGAGTACCTCGTGATCTTCGAGTCGGTTTCGCGCCATCTCAGGATCTGTATTATCGCGAAATCGTTGCAGGCACTAATTGCAGTAGAACGAAGCCGACTTATTTTTCGTTAGTGTGTACAGCAAACTAGATATGTTTCTAATAAGACAATAATGTTTGAGCCCTTCGTCGTTGACCAGTAATAGAAGATTCACGTGCGTCCTACCTTTGTGCTCGGTTATCCGTATAGGGTACACTTCGTCTTTTCTGTATCCGAACTCGTTACTTTCGCTTTCATAACTGAACACGTTCACCGAAATGTTTACGTTTTGTTATTCAAATATTTTTATTTAATTCATCGGCACCGGATAGTCGATCCCCTCCGTATTCAGCTCGTTTTCGTTCTGTCTGTAGTGAGACACGCGTTGCTGGTGAGAGGCGATCGGATGTAACCCGGCTAGAACCGACCAAAGGAAGCATTTATCGTCGTATAGATTCTGCACGTTCACTAACGCTTTCTTCCTTGATAATTTTGTCGGAGTGGGGATGTACCTGGATCCGGTCAAAGGACGATATTTTAACAAGTTCACTTCGACGGCTACGATCCCGTTCTCGACCCATCCGCTACCTTCGCAAGTAAACTTTGATATCGATTCCAGCACTTTTTCAACGCACTCCCTGTACTGTTCGTTCACGTCTTCCGCGTCCGCCGCCGCCGCGGGTAAAACAAGTTGTGTACGCAAACGAACGAAACACTCCCGTCTGCTCCAGTTTGTGATCGGTTACTAGATTTTTGAATAAGACGCGTACGGCCAAGTGCCACTTGAAACTTTCCCCCATATCGCGTGATTCTGAGCGCACGTTTTCCGGAATTATGTCCGCCATTCTCTCCAACAACACGGATACCGCGTCCACTCTGTCTTCAAAGTCGTTATATTTTATTGTCTTTACACTCCCGTTAAGTTCGACTCTACGAGTTGCGTATACTGCCATGGTTCTGTACTCAGGAATATGCGACCTTAATTAGAATAAAGCACGCTTTTTGTAGGTTAAACACGCACTAGTTTTCATCAATGTCTACGGGCACTTTGTAACAAACACAGTTAATATCAACAACAAATATCGTAGCTGTGTTCAGCAGTGTGTCCAGCTGCTAACTGAGGCGTAGGCAGTAAATCAGCACAGTATATAGGGGCTAGCTACGTTGCGCGCGCGCAGATGTGATATTGAGATACTGTACGTTGTACGTTGTGATATTCAGATATTATGGTGGTAACATTATTGCACAACCTTACGCAAAGCTTTGAATTCACTTCCGTTACAGCAAAAGAAGGTCCTTCTGCATTCGCCTGTCCCAGTTGAGAACAATGAGTACTCTGTTCGCGTTCTATATTCATGCACGCTCAACGAGGGGTCAGTTACTCGGTACTGTTTATATTATTCGTTTTCGTTCCCACGACGTGATGGCCATGTGTTTTTTGAACATCGACAAGTGTGTGGTTCGCACGGATCGAAATCTACCGCTCCGTCCTCAGAACGTTTGAATACTCCGGTGGGTGAACACGTCTTGCGCTGTGCTTTTTTTTTATTCTTGTGCGTAATGGATTCATATTTTTTGGTAACTGTGTTGTTGTTGTCGGGTTCAAACATCGTCGGGCTGAATTCCTACCTTGTTGGTTTTCAGCCGGTAATTTTCTTCATGATGCATTTACAGGAACAGCAACAGGTTGCGGTAAGTATAAAAGCTTTCTTCTTTAACATAAATTCGCCAACACGGCTCAATAATACTGCTAATGTTTTATATTTTACAGTTTGTAACGTTATTGTTGCAAATATTTTCTAAATACCACGCATTATGGAATTATTTTGTTAATTATTAAACATTGTTTGAACTTTTGGTAAATAGACACCAATTGTTTGATGGATATTTTGGTTAGGTGATGAGAAATTTATATTTCCAAAACTGTTAATAGCACCAAAAATATGTAATATGATAGGACGCATGTGTATGTGTTTGGAC